>OX326966.1:17500-1217500 GCA_946800305.1 Medicago arabica | reverse complement strand
AAACATCAAAATCAACTAAACACGTCAAACGTCAATTTTTACCCCGAACTACGAGGTTTTGATCCCTCACGAGTACGTAGGCAAAGGACACTCGTCCTTCCAAATCAATAAAAAATGTAGATAATTAGGTTTCTTTTCTTAATCATTTTTAATTCCATTTTTTTTCAAACTAAGCAAGTTATAGCACATTAATTAGATAAAACCAAGAGGTTCCCGTAGAGTACTACGGACATAAAGGGTGCTAATACCTTCCCTTTATGCAACCAACCTCTGAACCCTTAATCTTTAAAATGTGGTATTTGAACCTTTTTTCCACTTTCTTTCAAAAAATTAAATGTTCAGTCGTGAAATAAATAGTGAGTCAAACGCTAATCAAATATCCTTGATCTCCGAAAAATGACGCGACAAAGACATATAATTCACGGTGTGCAGGTGCAATTTAACTAGTATAATTGCAGCAATTTGTAAAATCCCAGGGTGTGCAGGTGCACCCCCTCACTAAGAGGTGGAACCGCCCCTAGTTTGGTACTCAGCAGTGGTGGTCTTGCCCTCTTGTTTGTTTGAGTATAGGTTAGTGTTTGGCTGCTGTGCTGTGTTTGTAATTGATGTAACTCTTGACTCCTTCTGTAGTCTCTAAGACACATCTTGTGTTTTTGGGACGACTTTGTTATATAATTCCATTTTGACTTGTTAAAAAAATAAAAAAAGAACCGGTTGCTTTTACCTCAACAAAATTGAAATAACCTGAAAGTTTTTTATCAGTGCAAGAACACCAAAGAGGAGATGGGGAGAGAATCAAAGAGGAATTCAAAAGGGCATTACGAGAGGAAATCGAAAGGGTGTTCCAAGAGAGAATTGAAAAGGTAATTTGCAAGTTTTAACTTAGTTTCTTTTTCACTTAGTCTATTTTTCTTCTTTAATGTTACATAGTTCTGTGTTTGTTATTGAATTGTTTTATTATCTGGTTTAATTTGTCTCTATTTATTAGGAATTGCAAATTGTGTGACTAAGGATGAGTTTACTTTTTTTTTTTTTGCAGAATGGGATGAGTTTACTTGAATTGTATATTGTCTATTTCCTCTATTTATTATGTGTGTAATTTATGTTTATGTAATGGTTATTTTAAAAAATATAGAACTCACAATTTAGTTTATGATAATGGCTATACATATTTAAATTTAGATGATATCTTATTTTTCTGCTTATTCGATAACAAGTTAATCACTGTCAATCATTTCATTTAGGGATATCAATTGGACCCAGACCTAATGGATACCCGTAAAAAATACCTACAATAGGTAGAGTAAAACCCCGCTTTTATGAGTATGTGTACGGGTCCGGGTAATACCCACAAATTTCAATGGGTATAGGCACGGGTAATGGTACAAGCGGTCCGGGTAATACCCACAAATCTAAGTAATATTATTTAATGCGCTATGTTTATTCAATTATTGAATGCCAAATCATTAGGCAAATGACATGTGATGTAATATTTTAGGGTCTTGCTAACCGGTGCCCTCAGAGCAATGGTGAAGGAAACTAAAAATAGTAGTTTTGCATTGGAAATTATAACTTTTTGACTTTTAGAAAGTTGAATTCAACACTTTTCACCATTTTCAACAAATTATTTATATTTAAGTTCTCTTAACCAATGCCCCAAAGGCACTCTTTAGCATTTCCCAACATTTTATCATCAGCGTTATTCAATTGAATTATAACAACCAAATCTGTCTCTCCTACATTTCGGTTGCCGAGGAAGCATACACTTAATTTTTGTTGCACAATAAGGGTCCTCGCGACATTAAAAAAAATGCTGTAATTGTAAAAGGGAAGATAAAAATGTTACTAATTAAAGGGGATAAAAGGTTAGGTAAGAAGTAAAGAATAAAATCGTAAAATAATAAAAATGACTTACCGGCATCGTTCATTACAATGAAAAATAATGAAAGAAAGAGGGTCATAATATAAACAAAGTTAGTGACTTTAGCCATATATTTTCCTTTTGCATGAAACAAGTACAAATGGATTTGAAGAATTTATAATATATAAAACACACGGTTTCTTTATACAAATCAAATAGGTGTTATAAGAGTTAGTAAAATATCTCTTAATTACATTGAAGTGTTATGTTTGTCCCTAGGATAAAATTAAACATGAAGGACCTAACGTCCCTCCATAGGTTAAGTTGCTCCTCTAATCACCCTAAGATCATATCTGCGATACGAGATACCTGTTCGTCAAGCTTATAGAGATTTGTATGTTGTTGGATAGTTAATTAAGGTGGAGACTTACCCTCTCACAAATAATTGAAACATACACAAAGTTGGTAACTGCAATATTTTGCATCTACTGCAACACTTGATTTTTTTTAAGGTAAATAAACTGTTTTCGTTGGGCGGGAAAGACAACCGTGTTTTTTGTTGCATTTAAAGGTCAATTTTATGAACCATTTTCGTTGATGAGGAATGCTAGGGACAATTGTTTTTACACTCTCTCTTAAACACTTGCTCTTTCATTGGTCCACCTCCCCTTAATTTTCATTTACTTTTTTCAATTACCGGTTTTTTTTTAAGAATTCAATCACGACTCTTGAAAACAGACACCATTTAATTGTTTTTTTTATTGGAACCTCAAAGATTTTGGCGCGTAGCTAAATTGGCGCTAAGTAAACTCTGCTGCAAGTTCACAGCTGCTACTCCCACCATTTTCCTTTACAAAGTGATTTGTCCATTTATAAAAAATAAAAATCGTTGGATTTTTATTTTTTTTATTTTTTATAAATGGACAAATCACTTTGTAAAGGAAAATGGTGGGAGTAGCAGCCGAGAACTTGCAGCAGTGTTTACTTAGCGCCAATTTCACAGCAGAGTTTACTTAGCGCCAATTTAGCTAGGCGCCAAAACTTTTGAGGTTCCAATTAAAAAAAAACAATTAAATGGTGTCTGTTTTCAAGAGTTCTGATTGAATTCTTAAAAAAAAAAAAAAAAAAAAAAAGAGCCGGTAATTGAAAAAAGTAAATGAAAATTAAGGTGAGGTGGATCAATGAAAGAGCAAGTGTTTAAGAGAGAGTGTAAAAGCAACTGTCCCTAGCATTCCTCATGGTATCAATGCATTAGAGCGCGCACATGTGTAGGTCAACTATCTAATGAAAAGGTAAGATAATGGAATGCACAAGCATAAATGGAATACACCTTTTCTCTAAAAGGTCTCTATTTAGAGAAATTCTACTATGGGCACAAGCATAATTGAATAGGTTGGACGCACACACATCAAAGTTTTTGTTTTAATAATAAAAATGAATTTCCTAATACCTTTATTGTTAATATCTTTAATAAATCAAACATGTCATAGATCCGATCATAATCATGTTCACTTTTTTATTTGCTTTCGCTATCTATTCATAATTATTGAACATGATCTATGAAATCTGTTTTTATTAAGACCTAAAATTCTAAGTTTTGCCATAACAATTACTATTACTTTTTTCGAGTGTGGTTAGACTAAGAAGAATGCGTGAAGTAAATCAGGAAGCAGTTTTTCTTGCAATGTTCTCCAAAAAATTTACTCTAAATAGATCATTTTCAGAGAATTTGAATGAAAGTTTAAAAAGCAAGTGATATTAAAAATGTCAATTGAAATAATGAAAGTTGTTGTCTCTAAATTGCTTTGATTCTCAATTGAATTTATAGAGGTTAAAAAGATGTTTATGAACCAATGCCACTTTCCAAAAAAATAAAAAGCTGCTGCCAATTCTTTTACAAAAATGGCCGTTGTAAAATTTAAAAGGTGGCCGTTGGAAAATTCAAAGTGCTAGAATATTCTCTCTTTTAAAAAAACCAACTTTCACAAAAATAAATGCAAGCCAATGTATAAATTCTTCCTCTATAATATTTTTAGAAAATATTGATTCCCCATCTTATCTTATCTTATCTTATCTTAATCTTAATAATATACAACCATGAAACAACAAATAGCAAAAAAAATTGCACCAAGCCAATGTGTCACATCCTCAAGCCCCTTAATGTCACATCACCATTAAAAAATAATTTTATTTTTGCCACTTTAAGCATTCACACAATAAAAACAATAAAATATCATTATCACACATTTTCCCTCTTCAATTCAAATTTCAAATTTCAAAATTTTTAAAATCCTTCTTTCCCTCCTACTTTTTCTCTTATCCCAACAAACATCAATTTCTATATCTTTTTTCTCTCATCCATTCCAAATTTCTTTCCTTTTTTTCCTCACTTTCTCTCTCACACATACAAACTCAACACCTCTCTCTCTCTTCCTCACACTCACGTTTCTCTTACACTCCCTGCATGAAACCCTTTTTCCTCCACCGCCTTCTTTCTTCATTTCTAATCAACTCCGACTGCTAATCTCCAAAAATAAAACCACCATCATCTTCCTCTCTTCATCCTCTTCAAAACCCATTCTTTCATTTAAGATGATTTCTAAACCCTCTTCTTATCATCATTCACAATCCTCTCACAAATCACCACACCATTCTACAGAAAAAGAATATGAAATCAAGGAAGAAGAGTAAGCAAGGTAAAATTTTAATTTTGAAATCCTAACCCATTTTTTCCTCAAATCCGAAAATAAACATGTTTGGGATCAAAATTTCAATAGATAGTTTTTATTCTTTGTTTTTTGCATTTAGTTTCTAATGTTGAGTTAATTCCTTTGTGTACAGGTTCTTTCAAGAAGAAATTGATGAAGAAGAATCTCACACTCCCTGCATGAAACCCTTTTTCCTCCACCACCTTCTTTCTTCATTTCTAATCAACTCCGAACTACTAATCTCCAAAAATAAAACCACCATCATCTTCCTCTCTTCATCCTCTTCAAAACCCATTCTTTCATCTAAGATGATTTCTAAACCCTCTTCTTATCATCATTCACAATCCTCTCACAAATCACCACACCATTCTACAGAAAAAGAATATGAAATCAAGGAAGAAGAGTAAGCAAGGTATAATTTTGAAATCCTAACCCATTTTTTCCTCAAATCCGAAAATAAACATGTCTGGGATCAAAATTTCAATAGATAGTTTTTATTCTTTGTTTTTTGCATTTAGTTTCTAATGTTGAGTTAATTCCTTTGTGTACAGGTTCTTTCAAGAAGAAATTGATGAAGAAGAATAAGCAAGGTGAAATTTGAATTTCAAAACTCTAACCTGTTTTTTATCATATCCAAAAATATTCATCTTTAGGGTTAAATTTGCTTCATGTTATTTAATTATCTTATCATTCATCTCTATGAGTATTGATATTGTTTGGTTTTGCAGTTTGAATTTAGGATATGTTGCTAACTAATGGATTATATTGTTTCTGCTGGAGGTAATGATTCCTCCCTTTTTATTTTCAGATCCATTGTGTTTTTTTGTCGAAAAAAAAAAGATCCATTATGTTTTGAAAGGAGACAAAAAATATTCAAGTCAAATTCTATTTATAGTTGTAGAAAACTACTCACATCATATTTTAATTTTCATTTGCAGTAAGAAATTGTAAATTAATTAATTGTTGTTTTGTTTTGTAAATTATAATGAGTTTTTATATAGCTATTTTAGCTTCAAATATGATAGGTTGTTAGTATCAGTAATTCAAGCATACTTTAGTGTTTCTATTTCTAAAAAAAAATGGTATATAGATTGTGCTATTCTGTTTTCAATGTTTTGACAGATTTTAAAGTGTTACACGAGAGATCAAGATCTATATTTGAGATAATGACTATGAGGTAACTTCATTTTTTATTTTAGATTTATTTTTGTGTTAGAAATTGATGAAGAAGAATAAGCAAGGTGAAATTTGAATTTCAAAACTCTAACATGTTTTTTATCATATCCAAAAATATCCATCTTTAGGGTTAAATTTGCTTCATGTTATTTAATTATCTTATCATTCATCTCTATGAGTATTGATATTGTTTGGTTTTGCAGTTTGAATTTTGGATATGTTGCTAACTAATGAATTATATTGTTTCTGCTGGAGGTAATGATTCCTCCCTTTTTATTTTCAGATCCATTGTGTTTTTTCGTCGAAAAAAAAAAGATCCATTATGTTTTGAAAGGAGACAAAAAATATTCAAGTCAAATTCTATTTATAGTTGTAGAAAACTACTCACATCATATTTTAATTTTCATTTGCAGTAAGAAATTGTAAATTAATTAATTGTTGTTTTGTTTTGTAAATTATAATGAGTTTTTATATAGCTATTTTAGCTTCAAATATGATAGGTTGTTAGTATCAGTAATTCAAGCATACTTTAGTGTTTCTATTTCTAAAAAAATAATGGTATATAGATTGTGTTATTTTGTTTTCAATGTTTTGACAGATTTTAAAGTGTTACACGAGAGATCAAGATCTATATTTGAGATAATGACTATGAGGTAACTTCATTTCTTATTTTAGATTTATTTTTGTGTTATCAGGGATGATTAGGGATAAAACTAACCAATGAGAAAAAAATTGAAGTTTTTTTTTTTTTTTGTTTACAGCTTTTTTATCTAATTGCAAGTTGACAATTAACGGGAAATTGAATTTGATGTGGTTGTCATTGCAACAGATAAGTTTATAATGTTAATTTAGAATTGAATATGGTCATTTTAATGTGTTTATGTTTTGATTTGCTCATACCACTATCATTGATTAGAGTGAACTTGAAAGATTTGTTTGTTTATTTGATGAATTTTTCATAATATACTTTTTCATCTTCTTTTTTCTTTGACTATCATTTGTCACCATCTCAATTCTTTTGTTATATATCTATTATTAAAACATTTTAGCAAGGTATAGTCTGCATTAAATCTATCATTAAACTTATTTCTTCTCATTTACATGCTTTATTTTTGTCATTTGAAAATTCTTATATCTCCCTGTAACTCTTCTTGGCATAGTTGTTTGAAGAAATTGAAGTGGTGACCAAATTAAATCATGATGTTTAAATAAATACAATGATTTAGAGTAATATAATGATTACTCATGTTTGGTCTACAATAGTTATAAGCTTCATTGTTTCTTAGTCACAAGTGATTAATTGTTCTATTACTTGCAGATTGAATGAACAGGAAAATTAAGTTATGGTTCAAAAATAAGAGTTAATATTTTATTTCATCATCTTTTGAGTTAGTATCTTATATGTTTAGCTTATTATATAAAAACAATTTTTGCTACTAACATTCAAATTTCAAATTTTCCTTTCACTATCATTTTGAAATTCAAACATATATCCACCCGAAGACATGCTGACACACATAATGCTTACATCACAATATCACACAAAAAGCAAATGGGACAATAATGAGTCAAACAAAATCGATTTTCACTCTCATCAAATTAGCATAGAAAAAAGATAATACACTCTCCTAAATTTTGAAATGATACTTCAACCATATTTGAATAATGTTATGATATTGCTTATAGTCATCAATAGCTTAATAAATTTATAGTCATTGGTACAAGTTTTCTTAAATTGTAACCGATTCACTTAGATATTAGAACATGAAATTTTTAATAATAATGTGCATGGTGCCTATTGTTGCTTTTGCTTCATAACTTAAATGATTGTTTTATGTTGTGCTACTGAAATGTATAAACAATAATGTGGAAGTTGCCCGTTTTTTATTTGTAAATCATTTCATAGATTAGGAGTTAACAATTTTCTTCCACTTCTGTAAATTAGATTCTAGATGAGATGCTTATTAGTTTTCTTCAACTTTTTAATCAATTGTTATCTAAAGTTGACTTTCATGACTAAAATTTTCTTTATTTATCAAAGTTTAAATATGTATGAGTTTGAAACTGACTTATACGTAAAGTTAAATTGGTTCTTTTGTCTTCGATTTACTCACATGTTAAGATTGTATATGTTATGATTGATTATCTATGTCTGCACAAATTTTTAGGCTATTTTGTCTCTTATTAGTTAAGCTTTCTTATCTTACACGGTCACATGGATATGTTGCAGAGAGATGGATGATGGTAATACTTTCATTGAGCTCTTTCATCAAAAGGACAAAACATCAAGCATTGAAGGAAGTATAGGTAATTTAGGTGTTTTAGCAAAAGGGTTGTTTGACTCAAGTATTATGAGATATTTGGGGATATAAGATATTCTATATGATAATTTCTTTGCCATGGAAATAAGAGATGGTCATTTTTGTGTCAACTCTAGGCTTTCACTGTGCCTTCAACCAATCAATATATAAACATACTTCATTTTTGGTTTTGCAAAAGAATATTGGTTTCTTGATTTATAGTTCCCACTTTTTCAAGCATATTCATATTTGTGGCAAGAGAAATAGTTATATGATAAATAGTTAAGGTGGACCTTGAACTATCCATCACATTGTTGAAGAACATAAAGATATAGAAACCTAGAAACAATTTTTTAGTATACAATTTCTTTAATTATAAGTTATTATCATGTTTGTGTATTTTGAAATTAGGATTCAGGTCGTATAAGCATTTCATGTTTATCCATTTAATTTGTAAAGTTTATTTTGTTTCTGAAACTTTTGACAGGTTCATAATTTTTTGATGCCTTAAACTGGAGTTCAAATTCTTGAAAAACAAAAAGATAAAGATCAATTATATGTTTGAGAAGAGAAATCTAGAATTGAGAAAAGGATAGTAAAGGTTGATATGGTGCTTTGTTTTAAATCTCATCGGCCTTTCTTTACAAAATGTGAGTGGATATTCCGCTATAAACATTTATATTTTATTTTTCACTAGAGGCTCCTACATGAATGTAAATGTTTTCAAGCTCAATTGCAATCCTATTATGCACTATTTGTTTTTCCTTTCGTGATGTTCTCTCATTTATAAATTATGTTTCTAATTCATGGATCTCGCTTTGTAGATACTCAATGGACAAATGGAAATCAAATGGAGAGTGTTTTAACTATGAAGTACATGTAAACACTAGCCTCATTTAAATTCATAAATATTTAGTTTTTCCCATTTTAGAGTTCATATTTATTTGGTTTATTTAAGGTAAGAACAAGGAATGATTTTTCATATGGTTGTTATTTCTTACTAATAAGATTTGACTAGACTTTCAAGTTCATTGAATGGTTCTATCATTGTAAGTTGTTGTTAGGATTTAAGTTATAGTCATTGTATTGTATATGTTGCAAATTGGATGGTAATCTACAAAATCTAATGCAATTAAAAACAAAACTAAGATGCTATTAAAAAACAAATTGGATGTTCAAATTCTTGCACTTAATTTTGTTAACCTCACTTACATAATTATCCAACCTGCAAGATACTCTTTTTATGCCATAGAATGGAGATGGTAGTGATCACATAAAAGATACTTCATCTTGAAAATGGAGATGTTAGTGATCCCATAAAAAATACTCTTGCACTTGATTTTTGCTAAGTCTTTTTTTTTTTAAAGATGATAAGTTTTTTTTGAATTGTGATTTTATTTTTTATATTGATCATTTTCTGAAAAAATAATAGTTTCTACTTAGAAAAATTAGTATCACTATTATTTTTTATGCACAGTTTACTTAATATTTTTTAATAATATCTTCCAATAAGTTGTTAATAATAAAGAAACAACTATTTTGGAAACAAATTAGAGTGGCCTCAATTTGAGTAAACATTTAATTTATTTGTTTTAATTTATCTTTGTAAACATAGACAAAATTATTTTATTTGAATTTATCTTTGTAAATATAGACAAAATCTTAAGACTCCTTTTTTTGTTTACCCATTTGTTAGGATAGTTTAAAAAATATTTTCCTAAAGAACACAGGAGGCTTAAGGAATCATCTTCCACATAACTGTATAATTTGTTTCATATTAATGTAAATCTATAAGTCTCTTCTTCAGTTATATGATTTTATATGATTGAGTTAACTAAATATTGAAGAAAATATGCAAAATCTTCATCTAGATTGAATTCATGGCCCTAAATATAAAAAATACAAATAAAATAATAGGATGTAAAACACTACACGGAAGACTTACAAAATCTACCTCTGGATAGCGTATTTGCAGTCTTCCACTTTCAATAATATACAAACACTCCTTATTTTTTAATCCATTAATCCACAAGATTGTAGTGGTAAACACGCCTTTTGTTCATAATTCAATTAAATTATATGATAAACTTCACCCACAATTCAAACTCAACATTCAAATATCCACACTTTCAATCTCTCATTCTCTCTCTTTCTTCTTCTTCTTCTTCTCTCTGCATATGACAAAACAATATTTTTTATACATGGGGGCTATAAGTATTTGATGGTAGTTTAAAATTTTATATTCCCTAAACATGGGGGGCTATAAGCATACGATTTAAGTCCAAAATTTCATTTCTTCAAACATGAGGGGCTATAGGTATTTAGTTTATGTTTCTATTTATATTGTAGGTATAAATAATGTTGTGTCTAACAATTGTATTAATGTTAAAGACACAAACTCCACTCAATTAAATTACAAGACAAACGCCACTAACAATTCAAACTCAAAATTCAAATACCCACACTTTCACACTATTTTCACTTTCTTATAATATTGCTCTTTTGGATTAATTGTGATTTCAAGTGTTCACTACTTTTTTATGTTACTTTTAACTTATGCAATCATTTAATCATTATTGGTGAGGGTCATGTAATTGCTTTAATTTAAATTGAATTATATGTCAAATGATGACATCTTTATTTTGATGATAACAATAACATCTAATTTGTCTAAGAAGTGCATTATATGTTTTTATTTTGGTGATATGTTAGGAGTAGTATGTTGTTAGTGCCACAATAAATCTTTGTTTGCCCGTGCGTTGCACGGGTGGAAATACTAGTAATCAGTTATGCAACGGAAAATAATTCATAATTGATTTATATTCATTTCTTAAAGAATTATGAATGCATGCTAAAAATATTTTATTAAATATGCAATTATCAAAATCAAGTCTTGTTTTTCATATAAAAATATTTTAATGCTTCATATGGAGATTTAGAAAAATGTTAGTAATTATTTTCTGAGCATTATAAGTTGTTCCATAAGTTAAGAAAGATAAATCAAAAGACAAGTGTCATACATACAATGAGTATAACCAAGAAGCTTATGCCTAATAGTTTTTCTTAATCTTCATCAAAGTAAATTACACCATCTAAGTTATTCTTAATCTTCATCTTGTGCCTCCATAGTTTTTCTTCTTTTGTGATGTGAGTTTGTTATCATCAAAACTCAGTCAAGTCTACGAAGGAAATTTTATTCACACAAGTTAACTCTTATACAAGATGAATATCACTATTGTAATATACACCATTAAAGTAAATTATAGAAACATGTTAAGATGAGGATGAAAAAAACAAATGAGGTTGAAGAAGCTGAAGATTATCAAGATGATGGCGATGAGGAAGAGAGGAAAATAAATAGTAGAAAATGCATTATCATATCATTATCTTTGTTTTATTTATTTGTTTGAAGGTCATAGGAGTATGTTAGCAATTGGCTAGTTAGTCAAATTTATTGCCTTTGAAGTAATTTCTTGTTTTATCTCTACTGCACTTTTTTGAGATAAGGATTTATCATAATATCTATATATGTAATTTTAATTGAGACCAATTTTACATGCAAGTTTTACAAATGCATTTCTAATTAACTCTCATCTATTCTTGCAACAAGGAAGTGAGGATAGAAAATACAGTGGACGAAAATTAAATCAAATAGTAAAAATCTTGTCTTGGAACCCAGAAACATGGTATGAAAGGATATGTTCTTAATCAATATATCACTTCTGTACTAGATATAAAGATCACAATTCAGTATAGTTTACAAGTTAGGTAATAGAATGTAACATATGTACTACATTTAGAGATATGGAATTTCATTAGGAGGGTTGAGTAGTGATATTTTGTACTAGATGTAGAGATCATTTCTGACGCAGTAATTTTTATTATTCTGACCAAAGACAACTATTATATTTTTCAAACCAAATCATATCTTTGCATTTCACTCAATGAGATTCAGGAGTATAATCTCTTGTTCATTGAAGGAGTCAACAATGAATGGAAAACTCATTATCAGAATAAGAACTCATGACGAGTTCTTTAGAGGTGGAGGAGACTAATGTAGGAGAGTTTTCATAGTATTTTCTATAGTATTTTTATTTTAGCTCAATTTTAGTAATTTTTTGTTTTTGTTTCAGTTTGTTATTTTCCGCCCATTATGGTTTTGTTATTTCCTTATTTAAACTTAACAATTGTAGCCTAAGAGGAAACTTTTATTCATTGAATAGAGTTTTTTCTCAATTTCTGGTGGATTCTGGAACCCTATTTTCACAAGTTTGTTGCTTGCAAACTTGTTTATTTTAATCTAGATTTAGGGCTTGCTAGCCTACGCTTCTAATCGCGTCAATGATATATCAAGTAAAGAGTAATGAAAAGCTTGTGACTAACTTGTTATCAAATAAGCACCAAAAGAAGATATCATCTAAAGTAAAATATGTATAGCCATTATCATAAAGTATATTGTGAGTTCTATATTTCTTCAAAATAACCATTGCATAAACATAAATTACACACTGGTTAGTGAGGGAATAGACAATATACAATTCAAGTAAACTCATCTTGAGTTAACATCTATGAAGCACCGACATACTCGCAAAATTGACACTGATACATTCACACTGCTAATAATTTTAGAAAATGAATCATTTAAACGCAATCACATGTACAGTTGTAGTGTTCGACACTAACACATGTCAAACTTCAGACACCTTTTTATTAAAGGTGTCTATGCTACATAGCTTAACATACAAGTTGAGCAATGCATAACTATAAATATCACGCTCTTGGCATCAATTTTCAAAACCCTACCAATGACACTTGGAGGAAAAAAGAGTATACAGTTCTTACTTACTCTTAAATGAAATAAATAAAAATGAACTTTTTTTTTGAAGAAACTAAAATGGATTAAATTACTGAAGGCCTGAAGGTTTCAGCACAAGGAGTGCCTAAAATAAAAATGAACTTATAAATCAACGATTGGAGTTTCTTTAATCAGAAAGAAAATTCTAACCCTAACAATTGAAGTTCACAAACAAATCAGAGAAGTTGAATTTAGGGTTTCAGAGATTTATTTACAAATTACAATAAAGATATGTACCGGAAGAAGTTAAATTTTTATTAAATATGAGAAAATCTATCTTATATTTAATGTTTACGGTTCATTTGATTTTTTCCTTTAAAAATGGTTCTTTTGATTTTTCTCACTTCAATAAATAATGATAAAAAATTTGTATTATTATTTATACCAATATATAAAAGTAACCTCAAAGTTACCTACAAATTACCTACTTTTTTGTTGGATCTTCATCTCAAAAACATAATTTACACGGCCAAAATTGGTGAACTGCTGATGAATGAATGATTGAAAATGAGTTTCTTCCAGCGTACTCTGACGAAAAATATGTTTTCTTCAGAGTTTCAACAAAACAACCAAATTCAAAATTGTTAGATAATATCGCACTACACTCCCCAAACATCTCCTCCATCCACGCAAATAATCGATGCCGTTATTTCCAAGCATCACCCCTGATAGTCCACCCTAATGCATACATCTTAGCTACTGTCACCAATCGATTCTCACCTAAATCAAATAATCTTCTAAACCTGTAAAATAAAACACCTCTTTTCATCCAAACATCAGACTAAAAAAGTGTAGTTGTCCCATTACACCAAGAAAAGAGTCTTCCTTTGTAGATTGTTGATAGGCATAGGCGTGCTTTCTTGTTTTTGTTTTTTCCTCAATTGTAAAAAAAAAAAGTGTGTTTCCTTGGTAGATTTTAATTGAGAAATATTATCTCGACAATCTTTTTATTTTTAATTACTTATTTCCCTCTCTTATAGTTGTTGTTTTTCAGATGTTCAAATAACATAGTTGATTTTAATTTTATCAAAAACCTTAAAGATTTTATAATATGAAAAGTTTGTCATATAACACATGTTCTAAGGTAGATTTCAACTACTAAAAAAATTGACTGAGACTACTAAAATAATACATAGTATGATTCCAACTCTACAATACATACTTTTAGGAAATCGATGTTGGAGGATTTCCATAGTAATTTTATTAATATTTTTAACTTTTATTCAATCAATAATATTTTAGAGAACTTAATTTCTGGTGTATTCCGGAATCATATTTTCACAAATTTGTCGCTTGCAAACTTGTTTCTTTTCAATCTAGGTTTAGTGTTGGCTAGCCTACGTTAGTTAGTTTAGTTAGTGAAGGTGTTAACCCAATCATGGTTATTGTTAGTGGTTAGTTAGTTAATAGCTAACTAGTGTATAGTCCTATGCTTAGTGTAATTGATATCACTCATATCTCTCACATTCAATAATAAAGAGTAATTTTACCATTTCTACGTAGTTTCCTCTCTAAAATGTGAGTGTGTGGAGATCACTATAATCTCAATACAGAATGTTTTGAAGTATCCAAACTATTCTAATATTTCTCTTAATTCTGTATGTGCATGTTCAATCTAATATTTCTCTTAATTATGTATGTGCATGTTCAATCAGTTACTTTATTGGTTTAGGTTGTTTAATTTGTTCCTGTTTATTAGGAATCAAATGCATGTTATGACTTAGCCGGTGTTTGGTATAGCCGTTGTGTGAATGCAACCATGCGTTTAGTGTGAAACTCAAATATATAACTTATTAACATTGCGGTAAAATCGACATCGAGACGTGAGATATTAATTTGGACGCGTAACCAAACTTGCTATTTGGTGTAGATGATATTGCAATGGAAAATCGATGCTTATACACTATTTCATATATATATATATATATATATATATATATATATATATATATATATATATATATATATATATATAAAGTGTATGATTGGATTTTAAAACTCATGGCCCGAAAACAATTAACAAAATATAGTATTTGATTCAGGTTGTCATTTTGTAAAATGTTTTTGAAAGAAAATTATTTTTACTCTAATTTTATATTAAAAATGGCCATGAATTCTTTTAGTGAAAGCTTTATGAACTGTTTTAAAATAATAAAAAAGAAAAATTCGCTATTTGAAAAAATTGTGTGTTACATTGTTTATATATATCTTTTGTGTATTTTTTTAGCGGATATATCGTCTATGTACCGTTAATTGTATTGAATCAATTTTGATAATATTAAACTATACTAAAATTTGTTGAATTTATTATTTATTTAACTTAAGTATTTCATCGTATCCTACAATTATCTAAAGTAACTGTAAATATATTATTATAAAATGAAGACAAAGAAGATAATCTAAATAATATTATTTAGTGCGCAATGTTTATTTTAATTACCATCATCAAAACCACAAATTCTGAGAAATTATCAAAGGGAAATAAATACAAAACGAATTCAATTATTGAATGCCGAATCATTAGTTAAGTGACATGTCATAGAACATTTTATCATATGCGATATTTATTTGAATTATAACAAACACATGTGTAATTCCTACACATGGAACATTTTATCATATGCGATATTTATTTGAATCATAACAAACACATTTATAATTCCTACATTGCGGTTTCTGAGGAAGCACACAGTTAATTTTTGATACACAATGAGAGTCTGCATGACATTCATCAATTGCTGTAATGATAAAAGAGAAGATAAAAATGTTAGTAATTAAAGGGGATGAAAGGTTAGGTAAGAAGTAAAGAAAAAAATTGTAAAATAATGAAAGATGACTTACCGGCAACGTTCATTGCAATGAAAAATAGTGAAAGAAAGTGGATCGTAATATAAACAAACTTAATGACTTTAGCCATATTCTTCCCTTTTGCATGAAACAAATAAAAAAGGATTTGATGAATTTATAATGTATGAAGCACAGAGTTTCATTATACAAATTAAATAGTTGTTATAATACTTAGTAAAATATCTCTTAACTACATTGAAGTGTTGTGTTTGTCCCTTGGACAAAATTAAACAGAAGGTCACACAAAAAAATTCCATTTATATTGAATTATTTTAATTTTACCCTTCCGAGATAGAAAAGGGAAAATTACAAAATGTAAAATAAAATTTGGGAACATGTGACACACTTTCCCGAGAATGAGTTTAAATAT
Organism: Medicago arabica; assembly: GCA_946800305.1. Classification (NCBI taxonomy): domain Eukaryota; kingdom Viridiplantae; phylum Streptophyta; class Magnoliopsida; order Fabales; family Fabaceae; genus Medicago; species Medicago arabica. Next base: position 1,201,383 of record OX326966.1, on the reverse strand, counting down.
AGAATCAAATAAAAAATACAAGAAAAAAGATTTAAATTTGAATCATTCACAAACATTTAAGTTATCACATAATAAATATGTGAAATTAACATAATTAAAAAGAGGAATGTTTCATTAAAAGATCAAGAAAACTTACTATTGTTAATTCGTAGTGTATGAAATTGACTCTAAAGTAACTTATATGCTAGACGATCCATACATTGACTACCTCATAATAACGTAAATAAAATATCTATGGAGTGACAACCAAAAAAAATATATCTATGAAGTGTAAAAATGAAATTTAGATAACCCTAAAACTTAAAATTCCATCTCCTCTTCAAGTGTTTCCATCTTTTCATCTACCTACACAACGAGTAAGTATCCACATGGAAACTTCATAGGTTATGGTTCCTAACCAAATACAAATTTTAAGATGAAAATTTAATTTTTATATTTTTCATATGTTTGTAAAGATTCCTGCGTGCTTGTTTGGTTATGGTTCCTTCCTGCAGTCTCTTTAATTGTTGGAGAACAGCAATGAAAAAAAGGAAAAATTAGATGAGAAATATTAAATTGGATGAAGTTGAATATGGAAATCCTACATTGCCATGCACAATAAATTTTCAATTAAAGGCTCTTTATAATGTGTTGTTGAGTGTAGAGTGCAGAGAGTTATTATTATGCATGCTTTATATCCACAGCAAGAAAATGAAATTTTCTTGTGCTGAAAATAAGGGCTAGCTATTTGAATATGTCTTCTATATAGATATAGATTTTATGTCAACTAAAATTGATTCTGACAGAATTGATTATGGTAGAATTGATTCTGACATAATTGATTTTGGGAGAACTGATTTATGTTTGGATACAATAATGCAGAATTGATTAAACAAACTGAATATTGTTTGGATAGTTTTTATCAAAATTGATTTTGAATGTATAATTACTAAAATGGACATGGCTAAATTCAAGTAAATGTGCATAGTTGAATGTATATGTAGATCAATACTAAATGTAGATATATTATTTAATTTAAATAAATAAAATTTCTATATATTAATTTAAAACATAATAAATACGATCATTAAACTAATTTTTTTTACAAAATATTTGTTCATATATTTTATATTTTTTGATAAAATATATTTAAGTTAAATAATACTAGAGTTAGTTGCCAAAAATGATAAAATATAGCGTAAAAGAAAGGTAAAAGAAAACCTACAGTAAATCTGAATGCGGGCACTGTAAAGGAAAACTAAACATTTTTCGGGGGCTAATTTGGTTCGTTAAGTTTTCTGATTAAATTTGGTTCATCAAATTAATTACAAAGCAAAGAGAAGGAGAATTGATAAAGGGCAATAAAGGAAAATAATAGGTTGTAATAATCAAAATATAAAATTTAATGTAGAATTGATTCTAGAAAAGCCAAAAGCTAAGAATTGTAGCTTTAAAGAAAATTATTTTTGGAGGATAGAAGCAATTCTAAAAAGACAAACCAAACAACATTGAAAACTCAATTCACTTTTGAGTTTTGTAAAAACACTTCTTGTTGCTGAAAGGCCAAAACAAACAGACACTTAAGTTGAAATAAATAAATAAATGAATGAACGTGTTGCTTTTACCTCAACAAAATGAACGTGTTGCTTTTACCTCAACAAAATATAAATATATAATATGTTAAGAATAACTAAATGAACGTGTTGCTTTTGGTGTTGGCGGATGTTGGTGGGCAGAGGTGGTTTGTGGTATAGGGTTTTAGTTGTCAGGTATGTCGAATTAGGTGGCAGGTTGGAGGTTGGGGGACGGAGTGTTTCTTGTTGGTGGGGGGAGGTGAGTCGATTTAGGGACATGGGCGGTGTTGGGGAGAGTGGTTGGTTTGATAGCCACGTGATGCGGAGGGTTGGAGATGGGACTGATACGTTGTTTTGGTATGATAGATGGTTAGGGGACGTTCCTTTATGTGATCGTTTTCGTCGACTGTTTGACTTAATAGAGAATAAGTTCTTGACTTTGGCAAACTTGTTCTCTGTTGATGCGGAGCAGTGGGGAGAGATGTGGAGGTGGAGGCGTAGGCTGTGGCAGTGGGAGGAGGAGATGTTAGCGGAGTGTAGGGCTTTACTTCTTGATGTTCTCTTGTTTCCTAATGTTTCAGATAGATGGGTTTGACTTCCTGCGCCGTCAGATGGATACACAGTTCGTGGTGCATATAATTTGGTAACCTCTCTAGATCATACTGGTGAGGCTTCTGCTTCAGAGCTGGTGTGGCATAAACAGGTTCCCTTGAAGGTATCAGTTTTTGTGTGGAGACTTCTCCGTGATTGTCTTCCAACAAAGTCTAATTTGATTGCTCGGCGGGTTCTGCCGACTGACATGTCCTTATGTGTCGCTGGTTGCGGTCATCCTTAAATGGCACAACATCTATTTTTATTGTGCAACACTTTTGGTTCCCTTTGGCATTTGGTGCGTGATTGGATTGGTTGTTATGGGATGGATGCTGATAATATTTCCGACCATTTTCTACAGTTTACTTATTTGACAGGTGGTGCTAAATCTAGACGTTCTTTTATGCAACTTATATGGCTTCTTTGTGCCTGGGTTGTGTGGAACGAGCGAAATAATCGTCTGTTTAGTAATGTAGTTACTCTCATTCCCCGTTTATTAGATAATGTTAAGATATTGTCTTTAGGGTGGTTGAAAGCTAAAAGAGCTACCTTTGTGTTTGGTACTCAGCAGTGGTGGTCTTGCCCTCTTGTTTGTTTGGATATAGGCTAGTGTTTGGCTGCTGTGCTGTGTTTAATTGATGTAACTCTTAACTCCTTCTGTAGTCTCTAAGGCACACCTTATACTTTTGGGACTGCTTTGTTATATAATTCCATTTTGACTTGTTAAAATAAAAAAAGAACGTGTTGCTTTTACCTCAACAAAATTGAAATAACCGAAGTTGAAAGTTTTTTATCAGTGCAAGAACACCAAAGAGGAGATGGGGAGAGAATCAAAGAGGAATTCAAAAGGGCATTACGATAGGAAATCGAAAGGGTGTTCCAAGAGAGAATTGAAAAGGTAATTTGCAAGTTTTAACTTAATTTCTTTTTTACTTAGTCTATTTTTCTTCTTTAATGTTACATAGTTGTGTGTTTGTTATTGTATTGTTTTATTATGTGGTTTAATTTGTCTCTATTTATTAGGAATTGCAAATTGTGACTAAGGATGAGTTTACTTCTTTTTTTTTTTTTTGAAGAATGGGATGAGTTTACTTGAATTGTATATTGTCTATTTCCTCTATTTATTATGTGTGTAATTTATGTTTATGTAATGGTTATTTTAAAAAATATAGAACTCACAATTTACTTTATTATAATGGCTATACATATTTAAATTTAGATGATATCTTATTTTTCTGCTTATTCGATAACAAGTTAATCACTGTCAATCATTTCAATTAGGGATGACAATTGGACCCAGACCTAATGGATACCCGCATAAAATACCCACAATAGATAGAGTAAAACCCCTGTCATACCCTAATTTTTGACCAACTTATTTTTTATTTGTTCGTACGTTGATCGTTTTCATTCGTTCGCGCGCTAATTTTCGTAATATCTGTTTTTATTCGTATTGTGATCGCTTTTATTTTTCTTTCGTTGTGTATATTGTAATGTCGCTCGCGTATTAATTTCTTAATTTTTACTCGCGTTTTATGCGTATTTTAGTTTAGCGTAAAGCTTGCGTTTTTAAAGTTCATTTTATTCACGTCGTTGATTTATTATTTTATTAGCGTTAAAAAAGCCGCGTATTTCAGTTGTATCAGACGAAATTTCGGCAGAGAGGTATTTTAAAATACCTCATTTTTTTGGTTCTGACGGGACATTTTTTTTCTCTTTTATTATTTAATTTTCGTTTTTCATGTATATATTTATTTAATTATTTCTTTTTTTATTTTATTTAGTTGTTGTTTTATTATTTACCTGTTTTATTTATTTTTTAAGTCATTTAGTACACTTGTCAATTTGTCATTGGTCCTGTCCAACTTTTTCTCCAAGTTTCAGCCAAGGGTATTTTTGTCCATTCCATGTATCAGATACTTAAGAGTGTGTGTCAGAGTCAGTCAGGCAGGCATGGATTTCCACACAAACACCAATTCACTCATTTTTTTTTCTATTTTTCAGATCAAACACAGAAAACTCAAGAACACTTCAAGAACAACATGAACTTGAAAAATCCAGTAAGCTAGATTCAACACTAACAAGTTTTTTGGCCACATCAACAACAACATACAAACCCAAATAGGTTCACCATCACATATACAAACACCATCAAATCCATACAACAAATCCGAAAACGAATCCGAACAACAAAAATTACATCATTTTCGGCCAAAACCGAACCGGACAATAATCGAAACGCAAGCAACAACAAGAATCGAAACGCAAGAAGGCAAGGCTAAGAGGAACAGATCCGAAAAAAGAAAGAAGAAACCGAAGAACAAGAAGAAGAAGAAGAAGAACAAGGTAACTTCTTGACTCTTTTTTGGTGTTTTTTTGTGTAAACTTTTTTTTAGATCTAGGGTTATGTGTTTGTTTTTTGAGGTTTTTGAGTGGATATTTGAGAAGAGAAGAGGAAATAGAGTAGAGTAGTAAAAAAAAATTTGAAAAAAAAATAAAAAAAGAGCTTCCGGCGGCGGCGCCACCACCCTAGGGTGGCCGGCCACCGCGCCGGAGAAGATGAAGTTCATCTTCTTTTCAGTATCCTAGAGAGAAGGGAGAGAGTTTGGGCTTTAGAGAGAGAAAGGGTGAGCAAGAATGAAGAGAAAGCCATTAAGAAACCTTTTATACTCATTAATGAGTTGGGGCGGGTCACCCATGGGTTGACCCAGTACCTACCCCAGCTCTTGCATCCATGACCAAGCCCATTTGTTGCTACTGTTTTGCTGTTTACACCCCTATCCTTGCTGCTTGCACCTCCCTGCATATTTTGTTTAGTAACTTTCTTATATAATTTCATGTTTTTATTTTTTGATTTCATATCATATTTAAACCATGTTCCATGCATTTTAATCAATGTTTTCATTTTTTTTTATCATGCATTTTTGGTTTATTTAATAGTTAAGTTTCTACATCACATAACTTTCGTTTATTCAAGCATTTAAAAAATTCTCTCATGCACTTTTGTTTCTTTTAATTTTGTTACTTTGCATTTAGGTTTATTTCATATGTTTGCATTTTTATTGTCTTGTTGTCTTAATTTGTTTAAAATTGCATTTTAGTTTATAAAAATAATTCTCATTAGAAATATTGCATGCATATTTAAATTTCTTGCCATTTATTTCATTTTTTGATTTAGTTTGTAATTAGGAAATGATGTAATTTATTTTTACGCACTTTTTTTCCTTTTGAGACCATAGAATGTACTTAGGGTATGTAATATGTAACCGGCACACGCACTGACACATGCACCGACACTTTATCACTTTATTTATCGCTTTATGTTTATTTATGTTCCGTCGTTACGCGATTTCGTCGTTAGTTTAGAAAATATTTTCTTCAAAAAAAATCAAATTCAAATTTCTTTTAAGTAAACCTTGGCTTGTAACCCAAGTGTTTTTCCTTTTATTTTCCTTAATCAAATGTTAATTAATTTAATATCCACATTAGACATGGATTTCGTGTAATTAAAATTAACCAACTTCATCGTATTTTCTTCTCATGCCTTGGGGCCTCTCATCTCTTCTTAAAATCTTTTCAAAAAATGTTAAAATCAATTCAACTCATCAAATAAGTTCTTTAGCCGAACTACTTGATTTTGATCCCGATTTATTTGGGTAAGTAGGCAAAGGGTTTCGACCCTTCCAAATCAATAAAAATAACCAAAAACATGCTTCATCTTCCTCCTTTCTTTCACTTTAACTTTTAAACTCTTTTAATAAGTAAAATCAATTTAGCGCAAGATTAGAGAATAGGTAGAAGGTTCCTATGAGATACCATAGTCGGTTCGGGTGCTTAACACTTTCCCCAATCGAAACCAACCTCCGAATCCAAGATCTCATAAGGGTTTTTACTCACTTTTTCCCTTCCCGCGAATAAAAGTTGAGAGTTCAAAGATTAAAGGTTCAAATCCGATCAATGATTTTGATACCCGAAAATCACGAGCACAACCCCGCTTTCATGGGTATGGGCACGGGTCCGGGTAATACCCACAAATTTCAATGGGTATGGGCACGGGTAAGGGTACTATACTACCCCAGCCCCGCAACCCCACATATACATATTTATATAATATTATAAATAATTATTTATTTTTGGTGTATAATTAATTAATTTATTTAGCTATTTAAGCCTAAACCCAAACTTAAATCAAAAAGCTACTTAATACTATGATTCATACTATTTTTTGAGTTAATATCTACTATTATTTTCACCTGTGCGTCGCGCACGGGTAATAGACTAGTTATACATATATAGTTGGATTATCATGCTGGTTTCAGTTTTTACAAAGACTATTATTATTGACAATTTATTTTATTAATTAAACATTTTTTTCTTCAAATGTGTGTTATTGATCTGGTAAAGCCGGTATTGTGGTTTGATTCTATTTTGTTTGCAGATAAAGTTTGTTTAGTTTTAGCATTTCAAGTTAGTATGATTTGTGCTTATGGTCCCCTGTGTTCCTTTTTGAGGAACTGTGGCTATCTGTTGTTTAACATTTCCTTGGGATAAAGGGGAAATTGTTGACTGGTCTTGCAATTATACATGTGCTAGGAAGGTAGTGTGTGCTATTCAAAGATGATTTTTGTTTTATAAAGTTAGGTATTCATTGTTTGATATTATTCTTTCATTTGGCCAAGAGGTTGAAATTATTCTGGCATTTTTGCTCAACCTTGGCATCATTGATGATCAAGTTCCAGAACAAGATGGTCATATTGATAACTAGTAATTTAGAGTTTCAAATTTTGGTATGTTTCTCTATTGGACTTTTGTGTACAGTTGTCTTTTTTCACATGTATTAGCATATGAAGTAATTTGCTCCATTGTCAAAAATATGTGTATTATTAGTAGTATGGTTATGAATTGTACTTTTTTGTTTTAAGCTTGAACTTTATTTAGAAGATCTCAACCTCTCTAATATTTTTTGTGTTTGATCAATCATATGGTTTTGTAGATTGAATCAAAGTTGAAGGAGGCAACTACAAGGCTTGAGAAACAATTGGTAGAAAGAGCCGAAGACATTGCAAAATTACATAACATGCATCATGCAAAAGAACAAGTTTTGTAACTAGAGTGTTTTGTCATATTTTAGTCTTTGTTGAAATGTTTATTATGCAATTTTGAAGGTTCATAATGATGGAGACTTGATGTATTTTATGACTAGTGTTTTTGTTACAAAGAACAAGTTTTTATTGCCATTTTTTTTAGATCTTTTACCTTTTTTTTTTTAAGAAAGATTTGATCTTTTACCTTTTTACATGTTTTTAAAAAAAGGCATATGCTAAGTCTCAAATTTGACTCGCGATAGCTTCTAAAAAACTTCTTTATCAAACAAATATTCAAAAACAACTTTTAATATGGCTGTTGGCATTCATTAGTAGAAAATAATCAAAAAATTGTACTGATGAACCGGAAACTTTCCTGCGGATGTTTCCACGGATTGGCTCAGTTTCCAGAGGAATTACCTGCGGAAATAAACTTTGCTGCGGCATTACCTGCGGAATCTGATACGGAATTAAATACGGAATTAAATACGGAATGTTCACAGGAAACGTTCACGGGCAGAGTAAACTCTCCTACTCTGACCAAAACTTTCCTGCGGATATTGTTGGCTTTTCCAGAGGAACTTTCCGTAGGAGAGTTTCCTGCAATTTCTAAAATCCTCAGGAAACGATTACCCACGAAGGTGTTGCCGGAGAGTGCAAATCCTTGGTAAAATCCGCCGGAAATATGTTTTACCTGCGGATTTATATCCATATTCCGCAGGAATATTGATAGTTTTTACTAGTGAATTAATTTGGTTAAATGATGATAGTATTTTATGAAGGTTTCCAATCTAACATTCTATTTTTCTTTACTGTGGCATTATTTTGTGTTTTTTACCTTTGAAGTATAATTCATATTTCAATCTTAGTTGGTTAGTTTAGTTAGTTAAGGTGTTATAATTTGATAAACTTTTAGCAAGTATACTAAAAGTAATAAGATTTATAAGTTCGTCTCCACATGATTGTTTCAATCTCAACGCAAAAATTTAATTATAATAAGATTTAACAAATGGGGTATGCGGAGCATATATTTCAGTTTAATAGAAAATAAAGTAATAATATATTGTTTTGGAAAACATCAGAGATTAAAAGGGATCAAGTCTTTCGAATCAATTAATTCTTGTTGTTTGGTCAATTGCACAGTCTCTACAATTATTCTCATAATTTCATGAAATATTAACAAAATAGCTTTGAGGTCAATCCTTGAAATCAGAACCCTATTCTAAAGCTACAACCCTAATCCCTAGACTGACATGTTAGATTAAACAGTACACTATGTCTAAATCAAGAGCTAGGGCTAGTAGTAAATTGATAATATAAATCAATTCATACATTCGTCAACATATAAAGTGTATTAAGAACAAATACACAGAATAATATTAGGATAATAATTGTATTTAATAGAGTTTATTCAATCACATGATTCAAATTGCTCAAATTAAAATCATCTAAAAAGATTTAGTTAAAATATAAACAAAATTGAACAATAGTTAATATAAAATTAGTTAAGCATATCCATGAGAATAAACAATCAAGACAAAAGAAAATACTCATCAATTTATGTCTTCAATTGTTGTTGTTTTCCCTCACGGTTGTAGCTTGTTTTCCATCAATTCCATAATCTCCAAAACATGATGAACTTGGCCTCGATATGATGTGCAGCACCTTTTAGTGCTCTCGGGTTATCCAATCAAAAGCCCACTTGTTTTTTCCATTCTAACACAGGCACATGTTGCACTGTTTTTTTTTTCCTCTCAAAAAAAAAATGTTGCACTGTTTTTTCTATTTATTTTTTTGCGGTAAAATCGGCATCAAAATGAGATATTGGTAATTGGACGTGTAATTATACATGCTATTAGATGTAAATGATATTTGCAATGGAAAATGAATGCTTTACACTATTTTATAATTATTATTTTTTTACAAAGTGTATGATTGGATTTTGAAACTCATCGCCAAAAAAGATTAATAAAAATATATTATTTGATTCAGGTCTTCATTTTGTAAAACACTTTCGAAAGAAAATTATTTTTACTCTGATTTTATATTAAAGACGACCATGAATTCTTTTAGTGAAAGCCTTATGAGCTGTTTTAAAATAATAATAAAAAGACATACTAACTATTTGAAAAAATTATGTGTTACATTGTCTATATAAATCGTTTATGTATTATTAATTGTATCTGTTGTGAATTCGTTGAAAATCACACCATTAAAATACTTGATGTGTGTAGTAAGTAATAATCAAGCAACCAAAACAAGTGGGTGACAGTTATAAACACAAGTAAAAAGTAGAAAATAGTGTGTGTGAGAGAGAGAGAGAGAGAGAACCCACAAAATTTATTTACCCAGTTTGGTCCAATACTGGCCTAGTCTAGGGGAGAAAGCAGTCCTCCGTTCCACTATAATGATGAATAATTTTACAAAAGAGATGTCAAAGGGTTACAAGAATAAGTCTTCAAAACCTAATTCTACCATAGTGTCTCCTGCTTAGGGAAATCTCTCTAAAACCCTAGTTTGTTGTTTGTTTCTAAACCCTTGTTTTCAGCCCCCTCTATCTCAAGGTTTCATCTGATACAAGGTCTATATTTATAGTATCAATAATTGGAACAAATCTCACGCTGAAAAATATGTTTTATTTTTATGTTTCAGCGTAAAAACGTACTGCAATTTTTCCAGATCGTACTACGATTTTTTCAGAATCAGAAGTTCAAAACTGGTCCGAAAATCGTACTACGATTTTTCAAATTGTAGTACGATTTTAACAGATTCCAAACTCTAATTTTGAGTTATTTACACAACAGTATTTAATCAATTTTGATAATATTAAATTATACTAATATTTGTTGAATTTATTATTTATTTAACTTAAGTATTTTATTGTATTCTACAATTATCTAAAGTAACTGTAAGTATATTATTATGAAATGATGAGAAAGAAGATAATCTAAGTAATATTATTTAATGCGCTATGTTTATTTTAATTGTCAACGTTAAAGAGCGTACAATCTGTGAAATTATTAAAGGAAAATTAATATAAAAAAAATTCAATTATTGAATGCCAAATCATTAGGTAAATGACATGTGATCTAACATTATAGGGTCTTGTTAACTGGTGCCCTCAGAGCAATAGTTAAAGAAATTAAAAGTAGTAGTTTTGCATTGAAAATAATAACTTTTTGATTTTTAGAAGGTTGAATTCAACACTTTTCACCATTTTCAACAAATTATTTATATTTAAGTTCTCTTAAACAATACTCCAAAGGCACTCTTTAGCATTTCCCAACATTTTATCATCAGCGTTATTCAATTGAATTATAACAACCACATTTGTCTCTCCTACATTTCGGTTGCCGAGGAAGCATACACTTAATTTTTGTTGCACAATGAGGGTCCTCGCGACACTCAAAAAATGCTGTAATGATAAAAGGGAAGATAAAAATGTTACTAATTAAAGGGATAAAAGGTTTGGTAAGAAGTAAAGAATAAAATCGTAAAATAATGAAAATAACTTACCGGCATCGTTCATTACAATGAAAAATAATGAGAGAAAGAGGGTCATAATATAAACAAAGTTAGAGACTTTAGCCATATATTTTCCTTTTGCATGAAACAAGTACAAATGGATTTGAAGAATTTATAATATATAAAGCACACGGTTTCTTTATACAAATCAAGTTGTTATAAGAGTTAGTAAAATATCTCTTAATTACATTGAAGTGTTATGTTTGTCCCTAGGATAAAATTAAACATGAGGGATCTAACGTCCCTCCTTCCTCTAATCACCCTAAGATCATATCTGTGATACGAGATACTTGTTCGTCAAGCCTATAGAGATTTGTATGTTGTTGGATAGTTAATTAAGGTGGAGACTTACCCTCTCACAAATAATTGAAACATATACGAAGTTGGTAACCACAACATTTTGCATCTACTACAACACTTGATTTTTTTTAAGGTAAATAAATTGTTTTCGTTGGGCGGGAAAGACAACGATGTTTTTTATTTTGTTGCATTTAAAAGTCAATTTTATATTTTGTTGCATTTAAAGGTCAATTTTATGAACCATTTTTGTTGATGAGGAATGCTAGGGACAATTGTTTTTACACTCTCTGAAACACTTGCTCTTTTATTGGTCCACCTCACCTTAATTTTCATTTACTTTTTTCAATTACCGGCTCTTTTTTTTTTTTATGAATTCAATCACGACTCTTGAAAACAGACACCATTTAATTGTTTTTTATTTTTTTTATTGGAACCTCAAAGGTTTTGGCGCTAAGTAAACTCTGCTGCAAGTTCACAGCTGCTACTCCCACCATTTTCCTTTACAAAGTGATTTGTCCATTTATAAAAAATAAAAAAATAAAAATCTTTGGTTTTTTCTGATAGAATAGAATATTTTGTTATTATTAGTCATAAGTAGTTTCCTATAATTATGTTGTATCATAATTAGATAGTGGACCAAACGTTACACATTGTTGTATAATACTCTATTCAGATCAATGAGAAAGTCAGGCATTCCATTATCTTACATGGTATCAACCCTAACCGATCCCTCTTTCTAAAAAAACAAAACAAAACAAAAACCACAGAAACGCGTGCGACCTTCCTTCTTCTCCTTCGTGAAGCAACCCTCGCCGCCACAGGACCCTTGTCCTCTGCGTACCGCCGCCGCCGAACACGTTGGTGTGAGACCAAGAAATTTTTTTGCCACACATGCGAAACAACACGGAAGGTATGAGAAAGTTGGTTGCTCGGAGAAAGATATTAGAAATCTTTTAGATAAGGATCGTCGTTTGACTTTGGAATCAGGAGATGCAAATGCAATGTTGGAGTGTTTTACGCTTATGCAAGAACAAAATCCAAGATTCTTTTATGCGATGGATTTGGATGATGATGGTCGTCTGAAAAATGTATTTTGGATGGATGCAAATGGTATAGATGGTTACAAAGAGTTTGCAGATGTGATATCTTTTGATACAACATATATCACAAACAAATATAAAATGCCATTTGCTCCCTTCATTGGTGTGAATAATCACTTTCAATCAAGATTGCTTGGTTGTGCATTACTAGCAAATGAGACCTCGGAGACTTTCACATGGTTGATGAAAACTTGGCTTAGGGCAATGGGTGGCAAGCCTCAAAATGCAATAATAACTGACTAAGACAGAGCAATGAAAGTAGCTATTGAACAGGTATTTCCAAATGCTCGACATCATTTTTGTCTTTGGCATATACTTAGAAAAGTGCCTGAAAAACTCGGTCATGTTATAAGTGAAAATGATGATTTCATGGGATATTTTAACTCATGCATTTACAAGTCCCGTTCAATACAACAGTTTCAAAATAAATGGAAAGAAATGGTAGAAAAATTTCAGTTGTCTGAGGATGTGTGGATTCAGTCGTTATATGAAGAATGTGAACATTGGATTCCTGTTTACATGAAAGATACATTTTTTAGTGGTATGTCAACAACTCAAAGATTAGAGAGCATCAACTCCTTTTTCGACAAATATGTAAACGAAGAAAACTACTTTGAAGGAATATGTTGAAAAATATAAAGTAGCTTTGCAGGATAGAGAAGAAGCAGAGAAGCAAGCTGATTTTAATACATGGCACAAGCAACCTGTTCTTAAGACTCCATCCCCTTTTGAAAAGCAAATGTCAATGGTTTATACACATGAAGTGTTCAAAAAAATTCAAGTTGAAGTGATCAGACTATCTGGATGTCATCTTATGCAAAGAGATGAAGATAACCATCTCACTTCTTTTACAATATTCGACTTTGAGAAGAAAGAAGAGTTCGTTGTAGAGTGGGATGCATCAAAAGTGGAAATTTCTTGTATTTGTCGCTTGTTTGAGTTTAATGGTTATCTTTGTCGACATTCATTGATGGCCTTACCATTTATTGGTGTCTTTGCTGTTCCATCAAACTATATACTGAGAAGATGGACAAAGGATATTAGAAGTTTGCACCATAAAAGAAAGACGAATGAAGATATGTGTTCCAATAAGGATAGATATGATATGTTATATCAAAAGGACATTCAATTGTTGGAAGAAGGATCATTAAGCAAGGAGAGTTGTAACTTTGCATGTCAATCAATGGAGGAGGCCTCGAAACATTGTGCAATCATTAATCAATCAATGAAAAGTAGTAGAGGAAATGTAGGGAAGAACATAAAACTTGACAAGAAATTACTTGATCCTAAACCAGCAAACACAAAAGGAGCTCCGAAAAGAATCAAGAGTGGGATTGAGAGAGATCGTAGGAGAACAAGCAGTGGCAAAGTGAAAAAGGTTAGAATTTATTGTTTTGCTGTGATTTTCATTTCACTAAACTTTCTTAAAATATTCATATTTAAGATGATTTCTCATTGTTGTTTTTTGGTGATGCGGTTATGTGAAAATGAAGTCTGCATTTGTTGAAAAAGAAGCAGTGATATCCTCTGATACTATCAATGATGAAGCAGTTGCTGCATCAACAAAAGTGGTATGAGATTTCAATATTAAACTTGATGCATGTTTATTCTAAAGTTGCATTTGAGTAACCAACTAATTATCTCTCTCATTTTCTTTTCTCAAATTTCAGGCAAGGAAGTAGAGTCATACAAGTTAAAGGACATGACATTTGTTTAACTTGATTGCTGAATTTGTTGTGTAAATGGATTGAACTCCTAATTTGATAAATGTTTTTGTATCAGTATCAATTATGTCTCTATGAAACTTTTTAGTTAATTTCATACTTGTTCCATTTGCTCAAGTGTATGGCAATATGGTTATAATTTTGATATTCTATAAATCTTATAATTGTCGACTATGTTACTTCATTTAGCATAATAGTAAGCTTATAATTGTTTTGCAGGATTTGCTTCAGGTCTATGGCAGTATGAATTTCCTTTTATAGTTGTTCATTTTTTCTGCACTATATAAGCAGCCTTTAAAGATAATTGATAGCATATCTATGAAACGTACATCACTTTTCTTCTCTTGATGAATTTGTAGATAAACACATATATCCACTTTCTGATAATTGAGAAATTGAAGAAAATGTCAATGATTCTTTTTTTTTTATAAATGGACAAATCTCTCTGTAAAGGAAAATGGTGGGAGTAGCAACTGTGAACTTGCAGCAGAGTTTACTTAGCGCACCAATTTAGCTAGGCGCCAAAACGTTTGAGGTTCCAATAAAAAAATAAAACAATTAAATGGTGTCTGTTTTCAAGAGTCGTGATTGAATTCTTAAAAAAAAAAAAAAAGAGCCGGTAATTGAAAAAAGTAAATGAAAATTAAGGTGAGGTGGACCAATGAAAAAGTAAGTGTTTAAGAGAGAGTGTAAAAGCAACTGTCCCTAGCATCCCTCATGGTATTAATGCATTAGCACGCACACACATGTGTAGGTCAACTATCTAATGAAAAGGTAAGATAATGGAATGCACAAGCATAAATGGAATACACCTTTTCTCTAAAAGGTCTCTATTTAGAGAAATTCTACTATGGACACAAGCATAATTGAATAGGTTGGACGCACACACATCAAAGTTTTTGTTTTAATAATAAAAATGAAAATGATTTAGTATTTTGAGGAAAAGTATTTTTATGTGTGTGTGACCAAACATTATTCATTTATGTTTGTGACCATGGAACCATTGCAACTTTCTAAATATATTTTGGAAATTTCTCTAGCAATTTCTTCGGTTTCCATTTTTACTTTTTGATTGAATCATTCATCTCATGTTATTGCTATTCAGATGAATGTTATATGAAATTATAGAGGTATGAGCATAAAGTCTTTTTGAGCTTGAAAAATAGATGAAGTGTTTTTCATGCATGCGCAGAGCTATTTATATCAAAAACTATCATGCTAATTGCTAAGCTTTTTGTTTGCCGTATATATGCATGGTTTTTGTTGGAATATTTTATTATTAATTATATTCTGATATCTTGATATAATTATGTGGACAAATATCGTAATAATAATTATATTAGCTAAATATTAATTATGAGCTTTAATTGATTAGTGATCAAATTAAGTAATAAGGCTATTAGATTTCTAATTAGATAATTAATTAAATATTTAATTAGTTCATATGGACTCAATAAGTGGATGTTTGGATGGCCCGTTAACGGAATAGTGAGAAACTCTAATGGTCATCCAAATACACCGTACACAGCAAACTCTCTCTTCTCCTCATCTGAAGAGAACTTGAGGCATAAATGTACCGATTGAGGAAGAATCAAATCAGCCGCCCCTAATCCTGTGTTGTGTGTTTCAGATCATCATGTTTATAGTTGTTGCTGAGAGGGTTGCCTTGAAAGCTTTATCCATGTATTCCTAATACCTTATTGTTAATATCTTTGATAAATCAAACATGTCATAGATCCGATCATAATCATGTTCAATTTTTTATTTGCTTCCGCTATCTATTCATAACTATTGAACATCATCTATGAAATCTGATTTTATTAAGACCTAAAATTCTAGGTTTTGCCATAACAATTACTATTACTTTTTTCGATTGTGGTTAGACTAAGAAGAATGCGTGAAGTAAATCAGGAAGCAGTTTTTCCTGCAATGTTCTCAAAAAAATTTACTCTAAATAGATCATTTTCAGGTTTCATTATATAATTATTTACTCATGCAGCTAGTGATAGTTGATTTGTTGAGTTGTTAGTGAAATCTTTTGTATCTATAGTGGCAATATTTGCTATTGTGATAGTTGATTTCTTGAGTTGTTAATTTCTATCGAAAGGGATTTCAGCATTGAATGCACAATTTTCATTCCCACAATTTTCTAAATACACAATCTTGGTCCCTTAATTTTCCAAATGTCTGACATTTTACCACTTACGATATTTGGGGTGATTTTTTATGATGTAGCAAGTGATATACTTATGTTGTAATTGAGTTGATTTTCAAAATGAGTTTTTATGTGAAGCATGTTTTGTATCAAATTAGGTTGCATTTGTGATATAAACTAATGTATATTTTCATAAAATGATAATCAGTTGTTAAGTCAGAATTTACCTAGATTGTGAAAACCCCAAAACAAGGAGCATTAGTTGGTTGATTGATCGAAACTAAATACAGGAGCATCCGTCGTGACTGCCGTTTTCTCTGTTTGTCCTTCAAGAATGGTAAGAAATATTTCATATTTCATAGAGTTTAATGAAATTGATGATGCTCTATGTGTATTCAATAGCTGAACTAAAAGGGTTGTAGTTGTTGAACCATAAATTTATATTTTGTACATCAAATTGAGTTGAATGAAGGATCTAAGTATTTCTAATTTTTCTGAATGGAGGTTAAGAAATTTTTGTAATATATTTTTATTTATGGCTGCAATATTCATATTTCGGTAACTTATTATAGTGTTTTTTGTTGTAGATTTAATTATTAAAAAAAATGAGACTTTTATTAGCGCTTTTGTGCGAACGCTATTAATGGGAGGTGCGGTATGAAAGTGCTTCCAGTGGAACATTAATATTATCAACAACGGTGGGTGTTTCACCTATTTACGACCACAATAAATATGTACCTTTTTATTGAGTATGATATATGAGTGCCTGTGGAGAATGGTGACTATGGAAGCACCTTCTCTTTCTTCATTTTTTATGGGTTCCATTTAATAAATCTTAATAAAATAAATAAATTTTGTTGAAATGCAATGATATAGAATTATTATAGAACCTATTTAATAATTTCTTTTGAGGTGTTAGGTTTAAAGAAAATTGATACTTATTATGTATTACCGTAAAATTGGTGAGATGGACATAGATAACCCATTTAAGCATCCAATTTAATGTGCTATATTGTAGATGGTATAAGAATCACCTGTTTAAATATCTAAAACATGATATATTAGCGCTCATGTGCGGGAGCTATTAAAGGGAGATGCATATGATAGCGCTTTTAGTTAAACGCTAAGTACACACATGTTAAAAAACAATTTTAATAACATAGAAAACAGGCTATATTAGTGCTTTTCAAAAAGCACTATTAAAACATGGTTGTTTAATAGCACTTTTATAAGCAATGTTATATGGTTCAAACTTTTAATAGCGGGATCTTCCTCAAAAGCTATTAAATGTCCAAACGAACGTTATTAAAGACCCTATTTTGTAGTAGTGGAGAAAATAAGAAGATTGAGAAACGGGGGAGTAAGTTTTTTTTTATTAAAAAATTGAGTAACAATAACAAGGGGGTGGCCATAAACATGGACGGAAAGGGTTGCTGTTTAGGGTATCATTTTCCTGTTTGTTGCCAATAGGGCTAAGCTCACACGGACTTTATTTAATAGTTAGTAGTAAATACATCAATTTCTTTTTAACCCGCTTTGATTAATTCTATTGAAAATATTTTTTATATAAAATAATAATTGTTATTTATGAATGAATCTTTTACAACAAACTATATAAGAAGAAACATGTTTAAAAGGTGAAATAGGATCACCATGCCTCAAGCCTTTCTTGGGAGAAAAATAATCTGCACGAGCCTCATTCCAATTAACATTCGTACTCACTGTGCTTACCGAGTACATAATAATATTAATCAACTCCGTTGGCAGCCCTACCTCCAAAAGCGTCATATGGATGAAATTCCAATTTAGCATATCATAAGCATTTGCAAGATCCACTTTAACGAAAAATAACCCATCTTGCCATTCAATTTAGTCATGTTGTGAATCATCTCTTGGGCTACAACTATATTTTCATGAATACTCCTATCCGGTATGAAATCTGCTCGATAAGCCGACACAATCCGAGAAATGCAGTCTTTTAATCTACTAACAATGATTTTACTCACCACTTTGTAAATGGAATTGCACAGAGAAATGGGTCTGAAATGATTCACAAATTGTGGCTCTCAAACCTTGGGAATAGGGCATATATTCGTGAAATTTACGCCAGCAATATGACTCGGATTATGCCAAATGCTCATAATAAACTGGCAATCGCTGTTACCTACAATGTTCCAAGACTTCTGATAAAACCCTGCCGAAAAACCATCTGGCCCAGGAGCCTCCCAAGGTTCCATATTAAAAGCAGCTCTACGAATTTCCTCATTACTAAGAGGGATTTGAAGCTGATCCAAATATTTCTCATCAATACTTGGAAAAGTAAGATTCGTTTTAAACCAATCACTAGTTTCAATATTTGTCGTGAAAAGATCCTGATAAAATTGATTAATCATACCTTTCACTTCACCATGCTTGTCCATCCAAGTGCCATTAGCATCCTTAAGCATGACAATCTTGTTGTGCCTCCTTCTCTGCACCGTTTTCAAATGATAATAACGGGTATTTCTATCTCCATCTACCAACCACTTGGCACTAGATCTCTGAAACCACATGAGCTCTTCTTGATGAAGAATTTTTGCCATCTCAACTTGAAGCTTCTTCTCCAATCTCAACAAACCACTATGACACCTCCCAAGCTGAATTTGATTTTGAATACCATCGAGGCGTGCCATTTACAAATTCTTTCTCATTCTAACACTATCAATATAATGCAACTTCCACCTAGGCACATCATTTCAAATATTTGAAAGATTTTGCACCACATTTGTTTCATTACTCCATGCATTCTTGATCATGTCTTTATACGAGTCTTCCAATAACCAAACACTCTCAAATCTGAATGACTTGGGTGCTATATTAACCAAATCACCATGAGAAAAAATGATAATAGGATGATGATCGGAAAAATCCAATCGTGTCAAGTTAATTTGACAATAACATGATGATATCTTCATTCGGTGCTTATTTGATAACAAGTTAATCACCAAAAAAGTTAATCACACTGTCATTAATGCATTTCATTACTCTTTACTTGTTATATCATCTATATGTATTACTTACTTTGGGATTTGGATCCTTTCCATTGAAAGTTTTCTCAAATTTTCTCCATTTTCAATCTCCATCATTAAAATACAACAACCACTTTTCATTATAATTTAATTCTCACTTTCTCTCTCATGATTGATAGTTGAGATTCCACACAAAAAAACTTGAGAGAATTTTCAATGGAGAGAATCACAATCCCTCACTTTGTTCAGGGTAATAAAAATTCATTATTGAATATGTTCTTTGTTTGGTAAAATGATAAAAGTATTTTTGTGATGGTTTTGTTCTCTAATCTTATTGTGTTCCTTAGAGTCTATTGCTCATGTGTTACCACTTTTCCCCTCTAGTTTGAAAGCACAATAGATAATTATTGTGTTCTCGAATTCATATATTTTTTTAGAAAGTGTATGAATGGATTTTGAAACTCATTGCTCGAACACAATTGATAAAATATAGTATTTGATTTATGTCGTCATTTTGTAAAACATTTTGGAAAGAAAATTATTTTTACTCTGATTTTATATTAAAGAGACGACCATGAATTCTTTTAGTTAAAGGCTTATGAGTTGTTTTAAAATAATAAAAAAGACATATTTGCTATTTAAAAAAATCGTGTGTTACATTGCTTATATATATTATTTATGTATTTTTTTAGGAGATATATCGTTATATATTGTTAATTCTATTGAATCAATTTTGATAATATTGAATTATACTAAAAGTTGTTGAATTTATTATTCATTTAACTTTTTTAAGTATTTCATTGTATCGTACAATTATCTAAAATAACTGTGTGTATATTATTATGAAATGAATACAAAGAAGATAATCTAAATAATATTATTTAATGCACTATGTTATTTTAATTATCATCATCGAAGAGCACAATATCTGTGGAATTATTAAAAGAAAATAAATACAACAAATTCAATTATTGAATGTCAAACCATTAGTTAAATGACATGTAATGGAACATTTTATCATTAGAGATATTTATTTGGATTATGACAAAAACATATGAAATTCCTACATCGCGGAGTCCGAGGAAGCCCACATTTAACTTTTGTTACGCAATGAGAGTCCTCACGACATTCATATCTTGCTGTAATGATAGTAAAAGAGAAGATAGAAATGTTAATGTACTTATTAAAGGGGATAAAAGGTTAGATAAGAAGTAAAGAATAAAATTGTAAAATAATGAAAAATGATTTACCGGCATCGTTCATTGCAAAGAAAAATAGTGAAAGAACGTAGATCGTAATATAAACAAACATAGCAACTTTAGCCATATTTTTTCCCTTTTGCATGAAAGATATAAAAAGGATTTAATGAATGTATAAGACTTGGAAAAATGTCTCTTAACTACATTGAAATGTTATGTATGTCCCTTTGACAAAATTAGGCAGGAGGCCACATAAAAAATATCCGTTTATATGAAATTATTTTTATTTTACCCTTTCGAAATAGAAAAAGAAAAAAAAAATCTTAAAAAAGGAATAATATTTTGGGAACATGTGACACACAAACATATAAGTTATCGCATAATAAACATGTAAAACTAACATAAGTAAAAAGAGGCTTCATTAAAAGATCGGGAAAACTTGCTATTGTTTCATCATAGTGTACGAAATTGACTCTAAAGTAACTTATACGTTAGTCGATCCATACATCGACTACCCGATAATAAGTAAATAAAATATCTATGGAGTGTGAAAATGAAAATTAGATAACATTGTAGCTTAAAATTACATCTCCTTTTCAAGTCTTTTCATCTACGTACACAACTGATCGTACCTGATCGGAAGGTGGCTGTCGGTGCTCCTTGAATGCGGTGGAATACTTAAGTTGAGTGTTGGAACGAATGGTGGTGTGTACCTGCAGACAATCGGACGCTCAAGTCAGCAGAAGTTCAGAATGGGGGGTTTCTAAGTGAAAGAGATTCTACTTTTGAGACTGCGAGGAGCCTCCTATTTATAGAGGTGGGTGAATGCAGAGTCGTTGTAATGGCACATGTGCGTCCGGCGGTTACGAAATCAGGGGAAGTGTAACCGCAGGTGAGATATTCGTAGGAACGTGGGAAAAGAGACGTTAATGTTTATTTGAACAGGTCTCCATTGCTCCGAGCACCCCCCCCCCCCCCCCCCCCCCCCCCCCCCCCGAGAAGGGGTGTGTTGCGAGTAAACTGCCAAATGCAGCGTTTGAGCTTGGTTTGTTATTGGGCCTAGGTCTTTGATCGGTCCAGAACAACAACAATAAGTAAGTATCCACATGGAAACATATGAAGTGAGAAATCATATCCAAGAAAGTAACACTCGTAGAGTAAAAAATATTACTTATACATAATATAAACCATACACAACATTTAAACATCAATCATCAGCATCATGCAAAAAAATGAAAGATACACTCTAATCATTGATGGCTAAATTCGGCAAGTGCACCAAACCGTTTTCAAGTAATAAAGTAGTAAGTAAAATCGTCTCTACGAGAATTGTCGTTTCAACTAGGCAACTAACTAAACTTGTTAAACAGTAAATAAAAGAAATAAAATGGGGAGAGTTTGCAAGTTTGATTTGATTGCGGAAAATTAAAGGTTTTGACTACTGATGAGTAAAACCGCAAGTGCACGGATCTACCGAAATAGTAAAAATAGAGTATCGTTCCAACAGGGAGTTGTTCAATTTAATTAACTTTTAGTAGATGATTAGAAGAAAGTTTAGTTGTAAAGGTTTGATTTTTAACGGAGAAAAAATAATAATAAAAGGCGCCTTGGGATTATTGGTCCATCTTAATAACAACTCCTTCACAAATAAACCCTAAATCGTTAATTTTATATTGGACCCACTTTCTAAAGACAAGTTTCTCTTAAGCGTATCAAAGCTTCTCTCGAAGTCATTGAGTGTGTTCCTCTAGCAACCACGCCTATTCTCATGGTTGATTGCTATTAGAATCCTTGAAGAACGAAACTTTATGTGTCTCAAGGTTTGCTAGACTATTCTCATGTTTCGCAATCCTTGTCTAATTTCACTTGTTCCAATATCAAAGCTCCGCGCTAGCTTTATGAATTGATATTTGAGATGATGAATTAACAAATACTAACCCTCTGCTCTCGCTTTATGAGTTTGGTATTTGTTAATTCATTATAAAAACGGTGAAATTAGATTAGAAAGTAGATTTATATAAAATTAGGGTTTATGGTTTGGTTTGATTAGGATTATGTCATTAAGACTTATCCAACAATCCCAAGACAAGAAGAGTCTACTCACACATGTTCATCGTAGACATATAGGAGAAGGAGAAGAACATGAAATAACAAGAAAATAAAAGAAAGAACTTTTATTAAGAAAGACAATTGTCACTATTGAATTCCAAGAACAAAAGATGAATTGTTGTGATAGCTAGCTACTCTATTTATAGTTTACAATGACTTAAGCCCTAAGAAAATACATCACTAGAATGTTCCACAAGAAACCACGGACTTTTAGGTCAGAAATAAACTAATAGGTAGCTTGTCCATAAAGCAAAAGCAGCAAAAGAAGATCTTGGGGGTTGGCACGACCTTGTGGCTGGTGGCACGGGCCGTGCCAAGCTTCTGACTTGGGGGGAAACATATTTTTGCTTCGAATCTTCGTATTTTCAGCCGAATCAGCTCCAAATCCTCTTTCTTTTGCTCCAAGACTGAATCTTTAGAATATTTGTTCCTGAAATTAAATATCTTGCAATTGAAGTAAAATAGATCTAAAAAGGAGATAATATTAAATAAAACGAAATCAAATATAAATAAAACAGACTCAAATATTATATTAAAAACACTAAATATTGACTCATCAAACTCCCCCACACTTGAATCTTTGCTTGTCCTCAAGCAAAAGGCATAAACAACATAAACAAGATTTAACATATGACAATACAATTAAAAACTTATGTCTCCTCTAAGGTTTCATTTCAAGTGTACGCTAATCACAACTTGAAGTATTCTTTGTGAACCTATTCAACCCGACAACAAGTTTCAAGTGAGTGTGTGTGTAGTTCAACCTTTTTCTAGCTCCTGTATAAGATAGATATTATGAGGAAAACAGGTTCTAACCTTAAGAATAAATCAACCGAGAAAAATTCTTTCTTCATTTCATATAACAGAGATGGGAGTACTTTTGATCATTAGATCTTTGCCATTTGCATATCTTTGGGGTTTCTTTGCAGAATTTTTATTGGAGACAACAATCTTCACGTAGGAAGTTGGGGGGCCTACCCTCTTCCCCAATCTAGATTCAATGGTGCTCTTTATGATTATAACATCACCTTCACGTAGGAAGTCGGAGGGCCTACCCTCTTTCCCAATCTAGATTTAGTGATGCTTTTTATGATTATAATTGTTCTGCCCCCTTAAGCTTTTCAAGATAACATCATCTTCATATAGGAAGTCGGAGGGCCTACCTCCTTCCCCAATCTAGATTCAATGATGCAACTTTAAAATTATTTTGGCTTTGTATTCCCCCACACTAACTTATACTACTTTTACTCTAAAAACTTTTAAGGGTTAATTTACCTTTAGAGTTAGAATGTGCTCCTTAAAATACCTACTTATACACTTACTCAAAGGCTGCAACTTGTGCTTTTCTCATAGAGAAGTTTCACAATAAAACAAGATGTGGGTATAGCAAGAATACTTAAAACCCAAGAAATTATTTTCATGTACAAGAAATAACCAATTGAAGGAGACTTTAACAAAAAAATTATGTCATAATTCATAATAAAACAAGCTGTTTAACATGCCTTTCGTAACAAAATAATGAAAGATTTAAAGTTCAAGGGAGTTTGGAACACTACGACACGAGACACTTTATCCCCCCCCCCCCCCCCCCCCCCCCCCCCACACACACACACACACACTTGAGAGAAGCATTGTCCTCAATGATTCAAAATTAGAAAGAAAAGAGAAGAAGAAGAAGTATCAAGAAATGAGAGAAAAGGTATGCGGAAAGCCCACAATGTGCCGAATTACAAAAAAAATTGAACTCTGGAGGCCTGACAAACTGGAACGGCGTGTCTTTACGGGCACGGGCCGTGTCAAATCTCTGTTTTTTTGCTTGTTTTGGATGGTGGACACAGGCACGGGCTGTGCCAATTCTCTGGTTAGCAATCTTCAATTTTTCTTGCCTTTTCGCATCATACTTGGACAATTACCTACAAAACAAATGTAAATAACACAAAACAAATAAAGCAATTAAATCTGTGGGTTGCCTCCAACGAAGCGCTCTTTTAAATTCATTAGCTTGACAAAAAGGAGGAAATATGTCCTCAAGTGGGCTCTTTGAGATCTAAGACGACCTCTTCTTCATCAGCTTCACTTGCATTTGAAACCTTTAGTCTTTGACCATTAACTTTGAATGGCCCAGTCTTTTCTGAAAAAAATTTAACTACCCCGTAAGGGTAGACTGTGCGAACATGAAATGGACCAGACCACTTTGACCTTAGCTTACCTAGAAAAAGCTTCAACCGAGAGTTAAAGAGTAGCACAAGATCACCGCTCTTGAAGTCCTTTTTAAGGATATGCTTGTCATGCCATCTTTTAGTTCTTTCCTTGTAAATGCGGGCATTCTCATAGGCATCTATCCTAAGTTCTTCTAACTCACTTAATTGAAGTTTTTGTTTTTTACCAGCTAAAATTGGGTCTAAAAGGTGACAAGACTTCCTATAAATTAATTTAAATGGAGTCATTCCAATGGGAGTCTTGTAAGCCGTCTGATAAGCCCAAAGAGCATCGTCAAGCTTACTTGACCAATATTTTCTAGAAGTTGAAACAGTTTTTTCAAGAATAACTTTGATTTGTCTATTTGAGACCTCAACTTGTCCACTAGTTTGTGGGTGATAGGGTGTTGCAATTTTGTGTCTCACTCCAAACTTTTGTAAAAGTTTTTCAAAATGTTTAGATATGAAGTGAGACCCTCCATCACTTATCACAACCCTTGGCACTCCAAACCTTGGAAAAATAATTTTGTTAAACAGCTTCATAACTACTTGTGCATCATTCGTAGGAGAGGCAATGGCCTCAACCCATTTGGACACATAGTCAACCGCCACCAATATGTATTAATTTCCAAAAGAAGAAGAAGATGGCCCCATGAAATCAACACCCCATACATCAAAAATTTCGACCTCAAGGATTTTGTTTAAAGACATTTCATTTCTTTTAGTAATATTACCGGTGCGTTGACATTGGTCACACTTAGAAACAAAGGAATGCACATCTATAAAAAGTGATGGCCACCAAAAACTAGATTGAAGAATTTTGAAAGAAGTCTTTTGGGTACTAGCGTGGCCACCATAGGAAGAAGAGCGACAATGGCTTAGAATGTTCCTTACCTCGCTTTCAGGAATGCATCTTCTGAAAATTCCATCCAAGCCCCTTTTGAAGAGGTAAGGTTCTTCCCAATAGTAATGCTTGAGATCATGGAAGAACTTCTTCTTTTGTTGGTAGCTCAGGTCAGGGGGTAGTACGCCTGCTGCAAGAAGATTAACAAAATCTGCATACCAAGGTGCGTTAGTTTGGGCCAACAAGAAGAGTTGATCATCCGAGAAGGAATCATCTAAGGGCAACTCATCCTCATTGGTTTCCCTAAGACGGGACAAGTGATCAGCTGCAACATTTTCAATACCCTTTTATCTTCTATTTCTATGTCAAATTCTTGGAGGAGCAAAATCCATCGGATCAATCTCGGTTTGGCATCCTTTTTGTTTAACAAATATTTAATTGCCGAGTGATCTGTGTAAACAATGATTTTTGATCCAACCAAGTACTGCCTAAATTTGTCGATGGCATAAACTACCACTAACAATTCTTTTTCTATTGTGGCATAGTTTACTTGCGCCCCATCTAGGGTCTTACTTGCGTAGTATATAGCATGCATCTTCTTATCCTTTCTTTCACCTAACACCGCTCCTACTGCATAGTCACTTGCATCACACATTATTTCGAAGGGCAAGTTCCAATCTGGTGGTTGTATTATTGGGGCGGTGACCAAAGCTTCCTTCAACCTGCAAAATGTTTTTAAGCACATATCATCAAAGACAAAATATACATCTTTAAGGAGTAGGCTTGTTAGTGGTTTAGTAATTGATGAGAAATCTTTAATGAAACGATGGTAGAACCCTGCATGACGTAAAAAACTTATTACTTCTTTGACTGAGGTGGGAGGTAGCATTTTTTCAATAATTTCAATCTTTGCTCTGTCTACCTTGATTCCCCATTCAGAGACCAAATGTCCTAGGACAATTCCTTCTCTTACCATGAAGTGACATTTTTCCCAATTCAAGACCAAATTCACATGCTCACATCTTTCTAAAACTTTTTCTAGGTTAGCCAAACAATTATCAAAACTGGATCCATGCACAGAAAAATCATCCATAAAAACTTCCATTATGTTTTCAACAAAATCAGAAAAAATAGACATCATACATCTTTGAAAAGTAGTTGGAGCATTGCAAAGACCAAAGGGCATCCTCCTATAGGCAAAAGTGCCAAAAGGGCATGTAAAAGTTGTTTTCTCTTGGTCGAGTGAATGGGTATCTGGAAGAATCCGGAATAACCATCCAAGTAACAAAAATGTGAGTGCTTAGCTAACCTTTCTAACATCTGATCTATAAAAGGGAGTGGAAAGTGATCTTTACGGGTTGCTTTGTTAAGCTTCCTGTAGTCAATACACATTCTCCACCCCGTGACAGTTCTAGTGGCAATGGATTCATTTTTATCATTTTTAATAATTGTGAGACCACCCTTTTTAGGTACTACATGAACTGGAATAAACCATTTAGAATCAGAAATTGGATAAATAACACTTGCATCGAGGAGTTTTAAAACTTCTTCTTTCACAACTTCCTTCATGTTAGGATTTAATCTTCTTTGATGCTCAATGAAGAGTTTATAGTCCTCTTCAAGTAGTATCCTATGCATGCATAATGAGGGGTTTATTCCCTTAATGTCATCAATGGTGTACCCTATAGCTTTAGGATATTTCTTGAGGATACTAAGCAATTTTTCAGTTTCACCCTCATCTAGGTTTGCATTTACAATAACAGGGTAAGTGGAGTTAGGGCCTAAGAATTCATACCTTAGGTTTGATGGGAGTGGTTTAAGTTCCACTTTGGGTGCCTCCTTTGGAAGAAGGTCTAGTTCTTCTTCCACCAACTCTTCTACACTCAAGCTTTCCATGGAAGGATTTTCATCCAATAGCTCTTCATAGGCTTGGGCGTCTCCTTCTATCTTTGTACCTGCATTGTTTATCAAACACAATTCCAGACCAACGTGCGTAGGTAATGCTAAAGAACATTCTTTCACACAACAGTCGATTATATCTATCATGCAACAAGAGTCATTGATAGAAGGACTTTTCATTAGTTTAGCAAGATCAAATTCAATATTTTCTTTACCAACATTAAATGCCAATTTACCATGCTTAACATCAATTATGGCCCTCGCGGTAACAAGGAAAGGCCTTCCCAAAAGAATTGGTACTTGGTTGTCTTCCTCCATTTCCATCACGACAAAATCAGCGGGGATGTAAATCTCTCCTACTTTGAACGAGACATCCTCTATAATTCTAGCAGGATACTTAACAGAACGATCTGCTAATTGTAGGGTCATTCTTGTTGGCTTAAGTTCCCATATGCCTACTCTCTCATAAAGGGACAATGGCATTAAACTGACACTAGCTCCTAAGTCACACATTGCTTTCGTTATTACTTCAGACCCTATGATACAAGGTATGGAAAAGCTACCTGGATCCTTGAGCTTGGGTGGCAATTTATCTTGAATGACGGCACTACACTCTTCTGTAAGGTTAACTGTCTCATCCTCCTCAATCTTCCTCTTCTTAGAGAGAATTTCTTTTAAAAATTTAGCATATGTAGGCATTTGAGTCAGAACTTCAGTGAAAGGTACATCAATGTAGAGTTTATTCATCATTTCAATAAATTTCTTAAATTGCTCATCTAGCTTAGATTTAGCAAGTCTTTGCGGAAAATAAATTTTTGGCTTAAAAGGCGGTGGCGTAATCGGCTTTTCGCTTTCTACCCTAATTCCCTCACTTTGTGGCTCGCTAATTTCTTTCTCAGTCTCATTAGGTTTGGCTCTTCCTAAGAGGTCCTCTAGTTGTCTACCATTCCTAAGTGTGACAACATTCATTTTGTTAGTTTTAGGTTGGCTAAATTTTTGGACAACTTTGGGGATTTGAGTCTCTAAGATTTTGTTGCGAGAGGAGATGGAATCTACCTTTGATGTAAGCTTAGCAAGAGAGTCGTTCAAAAGTCTAGTTTGATCCTCAAGCTCTTGGAGCTGTTCGGATTGATTTGAAAAATAGTTTTCCATTAAAAGTTCCAGACTAGACTTTTGAGTGATTCTTTGGCTATTTGCATAACCGGGTAGTGATGTTTCTTAACCAAAAGGATTTTGAAGATTTTTATGAACAAAATTCAATTGCTCAATATTTTCAATAACACTACCTAATTTGCATTCAATGCTAGCATGGTCAGATATACCACAAGCTCCACATGGAGGTGAAATAGAAGTAGGTGTGACAGCACTAACGTTTATGTTGTCAAATTTCTGAGATAGTGCGTCCATCTTAGCAGATAGATTGTCAAAGGAAGAGATTTCGTTCATACCTGCCTCTTTCTTAGAGGGTGAAGAAATGGTATCGGTCCACTGGTAGAGGTATAGAGCCATGTCTTCAATCAAGGCATAAGTTGTTGTAAAATCCTTGTTCATTAAATCTCCACCTGCAGCTGCATCAACAATTATTCTTGTCATATATGTTAGACCATTATAAAAAGTGTGGATAACTAACCACTTCTCTAAACCATGATGGGGACAAAGTCTAAGCATTTTTTTAAAACGCTCTCATGCATCATAAAGAGATTCCCCATCTTTTTTAGTGAATTGATAGAGCTTCGCCCTTGGTTGAGCGGTTTTAGAAGGGGGCAAGAATCGGGCAAGGAATGCTCGCCTCATTTGATCCCACGAAGAGATGGAACGAACCTCTAAAGAGTGGAACCAAGTGCTAGCTTTATCTCTTAGGGAAAAGGAAAAAGGTGCAGCCTTATGGCCTCTTGGTTTTTGTAGGTCAAACTGAGTCTTAAGAATGTTGAAATGTGAGGATTGGGATCCTCAGTGGACAATCCAAAAAACTGGTTTCGCTACACTAAGTTAAGGAGTGCAGGTTTAATTTCAAAGTCGTCACCTTCAACTGTTAGATACACGATAATAGCACGTGGCTCTTCTGTGGAAGGGATTGCATACTCTCTGAGAGTGCGTTCCTCAGCCATGCTGTTTTTATTTGCGCCTCCCAAGAAATTAATGGTGAAAGAAAGAAAGAAGTAGTAGAAGAAAAAGAAAAAGAAAACTTCTATCACTAAGAAAAAGTTAATCAAATTAATTAACTCCCCGACAACGACACCAAAAATTTGATGAGTAAAATCGCAAGTGCACTGTTCTACCGAAGTAGTAAAAACAGTGTATCGTTCCAACAGGGAGTTGTTCAATTTAATTAACTTTTAGTAGATGATTAGAAGAAAGTTTAGTTGTAAATGTTTGATTTTTAACGGAGAAAAAATAATAATAAAAGGCGCCTTGGGATTATTGGTCCATCTTAATAACAAGTCATTCACAAACAAACCTTAAACCGTTAATTTTATATTGGACCCACTTTCAAAAGACAAGTTTCTCTTAAGCATATCAAAGTTTCTCTTGAATTCATTGAGTGTGTTCCTCTAGCAACCACATTTATTCTCATGGTTGATTGCTATTAGAATCCTTGAAGAACGAAACTTTACGAGTCTCAAGGTTTGCTAGACTATTCTCATGTTTTGCAATCCTTGTTTAATTTCACTTGTTCCAATATCAAAGCTCCACGCTAGCTTTATGAATTGATATTTGAGATGATGAATTAACAAATACTAACCCTCTGCTCTCGCTTTATCAGTTTGGTATTTATTAATTCGTTATAAAAACGGTGAAATTAGATTAGAAAGTAGATTTATATAAAATTAGGGTTTATGGTTTGGTTTGATTAGTATTATGTCATTAAAACTTATCCAACAATCCCAAGACAAGAAGAGTCTACTCACACATGTTCATCGTAGACATAGAGGAGAAAGAGAAGAACATAAAATAACAAGAAAATAAAAGAAAGAACTTTTATTAAGAAAGACAATTGTCACTATTGAATTCCAAGAACAAAAGATGAATTGTTGTGATAGCTAGATACTCTATTTATAGTTTACAATGACTTAATCCCTAAGAAAATAAATCACTAGAATGTTCCACAAGAAACCACGGACTTTTAGGTCAGAAATAAACTAATAGGTAGCTTGTCCATAAAGCAAAAGCAGCAAAAGAAGATCTTGGGGGTTGGCATGACCTTGTGGTTGGTGGCACAGGCCGTGCCAAGCTTCTGACTTGGGGGGAAACATATTTTTGCTTCGAATCTTCGTATTTTCAGCCGAATCAGCTCCAAATCCTCTTTCTTTTGCTCCAAGACTGAATCTTTAGAATATTTGTTCCTGAAATTAAATATCTTGCAATTGAAGTAAAATAGATCTAAAAAGGAGATAATATTAAATAAAACGAAATCAAATATAAATAAAACAGACTCAAATATTATATTAAAAACACTAAATATTGACTCATCAATTACAGATTTTTGCGGTGATTATGATTGATTGAATCCCCTCTACTTTTTTGTTGGATTTGTTCTCATCAAATATTAGTTATGAGATAAGGGTTTTCTTTAAGTGGTAAGTTTGATGGGATATAATGTCCCTCAAAATGTCAAGTTGCTTCTCTGATCACCATAAGATCATATGTACGATACAGGGTACCTGGTTGTCAAGCCTATAGAGATATGTATATGCGGTTAGATAGTTAATTAAGGTGAGGATTTACTCTCTCGCATGTAAATGAAACATAAACGAAGTTGGTATTGCTAAATTGTCATCTACCCTTAATTAAGGCTATGAATATTAGAGGTTCGACACATACCCTTACTTGCCCTAGTAGATTAAATGGATACGCCTAACTTTATCTTACTAAGGAAAAAGAATAAAGTTTATATGTAACGTTCAAAAATTAGACCAGAAATATCTACAACCAATTTCTATTTTCAATCTCATCTCCTAGGTATGTCACACTCCCTAGGATTTGTGAAATCATTGAGCCTTTTGCATACAAAAATTAAATAGATCTCAAAACATAACTGAATGAAATACTTGAATAATTAAATCCAACAAACAAATAGATGTTTATCTTAGAACCCTAATCAATAGGTGTTTAGTTACTCATCGTGACTAAATACATATTTAGAGGAAAGGCTACTATGTTGATGCTGCATGCATTCCTCTCAACTGTCAAGTTTTGAATGAGATTTTTTTAATGAGAGTTCTTGTATTTATAGGCAACTTTTCATATGGGTTTAGGTTGAAAAACTGGGCTTTTTCCCCACGCCCGCAAAGAAAAAACAACATTTAGTTGTTTTTCTATGCCTCACATACGACCCATGCGAAGGGACACACGTCACACGTGAGTGCTCGAAGCATAGATTTTGTTCTCTGTTTTGCACCCCTAGGGCGCATGGCAGAATACCAGGGCTTGTGGCTTCAGCTCCTAGTCTGTTTTTGCCTTTTCTTCGTCTTCTTCCGACTTGGTTTAGGGACTTAGGACAAAATTCTCCGAACTTGTTATTTCTTGTCACGCCTCATGAATATTCATTTCATATCTTCCACTTCTTCATGAGGTGTCTTGCTTTGTAAAATTACATGATTTTTAATAGCATACGACAAAAAGACCTATGAATTGCTTGGTTTAGGGAAGAGCTACAATTACATGACTTGATATGAAAATATTATAAAATGTCTCTTAAACCACGAGCAACTTCTCTAAAACTCCTCTTTATTGACTCAATTTTCTATTAAAATGACTAAAAAAACATATTGAAAATAACGTAAGATGATTTGTCATCACAAACCTAAACTTAAACTATAGCTTGTCCTCAACTAACAAAACAACTTAAATTTTTAGGGTTAATAGGTCTTTACTCCCCTGTAATATAGGTTATTTCCGGTTTTTCCCCTGTAAAATATTTTTTTGATTCACCCCCTGTAAAATATATATTTTTCTATTTACCCCCTAATAGGCCAAACAAAAACCAATTTTATTTTATTTTTTCAAGAAATTTTCGTTTTTGTTTGGCCTATAAGGGGGTAAATCAAAACAAAAAAAAAATACAGGGGGGTAAATCAAAAAAAATTACAGGATGTAAAACCGGAAATGACCTATATTACAGGTCGTAAAAACCTATTAACCCTAAATTTTAAATTTGGACAAATTTTTCAAAGAACAAACGTTTCCGAAGAGATTGCTCAGATCATCATCCATTCCATTTTCAAGCATGACTAACTTGCCACTTCCATGCAAGTGAGACAGACTTGAAGAAGATAGTCCATGCTCTCAACCACCGCATTTGCCCACTTCAGTCATCATGTGAATGCACTTTTGCTATGTACTTAAAGATATTCTAAACAGACGATCAAGATCACACTATCTACACACACTAGAGGTCTTTCAAGGTTCTAATGTAGCTTATGTTAAATTGAGATATATTTACGAATTTTTCATTTCACAATGAGAAGGGACATGATATGTCATGGATGGATTCACTCTCTATGGAGTTAAATGCATAAGGTGAACTGTAAAATTCATATTTCTTGGTGGCACAAATATTTCCCTATCACTATCTCTGAAACAACAAAAAATATAATACTTCTTTCGTCCTAAATTATACGTCGTTTTGCAAAAAATTGTCCCAAATTATATGTCTTACGATACCAATTGAGAATTAATGATAATTTTCTTATTATATCTTTTTATACTCATTCATTTATCTTTTTCATAAGATATTTTCTTTTGGGTCAAGTAGTCTAGTGGCTAGAGCTCACACATTTTAAATGTGAAGAAGTTGAGAGTCCTGGGTTCGAACCTCGACCCCTGCCTATAATATACCAACTGAGCTAAGCTCCATGAATTTTTCCATACGATTTATTAAGAACAATTTATAATATCTCTTTTTTTACACAAAATTAATTACATTTTTAATACATGTACATGGTCAAAACCTCATATAGTTTGGGACGAAGGAGTGTTATTTATTGAATTATGCTCTTTACCCAACCAAAAATACTCATTCTCAACTGAAATGACTATAACACCCCTACGTGAGTTAACTCACGCATCAAGTTAACTCACGCATCAAGTTAACTCAAGTAGGGGTATTTTGAGAATTTCAGTTGGGAATGGGCCAGCCATATCATATGAATGTGGGCCTCCATGATTGAGGATCACATTACATCGGTTATATATTCTGTCAACTCACATCAATGTTTCTTTTCATTTTCATCCTCCTCTGCTGCCTCACTCACCAGGTTCATTATTTGCTGTAACTATTATCGTTCTTTGTTTAGGGTTTTGTTCTCTCTAGTTATTATTGTTTTCCTTAGTTAGAGCAATGAATATTGAACTAATTTGTCTATTTTACTCTACAGACAAACTTGCTTCAGAACAATGGCCAAAGAGGAGACACAGGGAATCCAAAACCAGATCAGCAAGGTATTCTATTTTTCCTTGCTACATTATTGTTCCTGTTTATTATTAATTTACTGTTTCTGATTTGGTCCTGTTTATTATGATTTATGGTATATATTATAAGCTCATTTGACTTAAAAAAGACCTAACTCCTCTTTCTCACGAGCTTATAGCTTATTTTTACTAGCTTATAACATATTTTTAGAAGCTAATCAAAGTAACTTATAACTTAAAGCAACCCACTTGGGTTGGCCCGTGGATTGGCTTGGGACCTGGGAGTGTGCTCCTCCTCGAGGTCTCAGGTTTGATTCCCTCTGTGTCAATTTAGATGGATTAGTTTAGCTTCTTCAAACAAACAAAAAAACTTATAACTTAAAGCTTATCATTGTTTATCTCAATTTTACCATTGTAATCTTAATTGAAAAACAGTTGATTAATGATATTTTCATAATTTGTTTTCAACTTATTTTCATTATCTCTCCATGATAGCTTATTATAACAACTAATCAGTAATTTTCTCACTTTTCAATAATCAGTAATGTCATCGCTTTAATTATCAATTTCATGATTTAACTACATTGGGCCATGTTTGGATAAACAGCTTAATTTGCAGCTTATAATAGAATAAGCACTTGTTATGATAAGTGCTTAGTTATAAGCTATTTTTATAACAAGAGATATAATAAATTTAAATTGTTTTTTATAAACTATAAGCTTTTTATATAAGCTAATCTTGTAGAGCTTACGGTAATAATTTGAAACAGCTTATGCACAAGGTCATTAGCTGTTTTAATAAGTTCTTACAAACATTCATACCAAAGTTATGCCATTAGTGAAGCTTAGATAAATAATCCAAACACGCTCTAAGTATGTATGCTTAAATAAAGTTATTTTGACAACCAAAAAGTTATTTTATATGGTTGTCAATTTAATAATAATTTTTTTATTAAAATTGTTCTAAAAGTTGTTACACTTTGTTTGTTCAAATATTACTAATCTTTCTTTTATACTTAGCTTTTAGTTTTTCTCTTTTAAGAAAATGCTAACAAGTAGTGGCGGATCCATACTTGAACGAGTAATTATAATTATGCATAAAAAGTTGGTGTATAAGTTTTTAGTCACTAAAAAATTAAGTTCGCCTTTAGTTTCCCCTTGAAAATGAATTTTTCTCCAAACTTTTAAAATTTTCCGTTTTTATCTTGTAATTTTTAAAATATCTCGTTTGCAATTATCTCGACAAATATCAAAAGTTGGAAGATGTTGATACATCATAATTGAAACGAGAGTTTAAAATTTCTGAACTTTTGGAGAATCAAGATTATATTTTCCCTAACATTTTATATATCCACAAAAGAAGTAACTTTTGCAGAGAAAACTATGTATTTATGACTATGACAATTGTTTGACTTGTATTTTCAAAACACAATTTTCTTTAATGGATTCCTTAAACAATTGTCGTAGAGTGCTTGTTAACGTAGCCCTTTCTTGTAATCATGTGTAATGCTAGCCACTCTCTTTGATTTTGGTAAACCCTATGACCCAACTCAAGTAAAATAAAAAAATTTGACTCTTGTTTATGGGTTATGTGATGAGTGTTTTATCATTTTTATTTAACTTAACTAAAATGTGGTAATTATGATTTTAGATTGATAAGAATTCGAGGGCTACAATTCTGAGAATATAGCAGAAATACAGCGAGAAAATGAAAGTGGTGTATGATAAGCGCGGGGAACTTCTCAAATCTATTCCGAAATTTTGGTTCCATGCTTGGACGGCCCATCCAATCCTTGCTAAGAAATTAAACAGCAAGGATCGCGAGATATTTGATGAGTACCTCAGTTCTATTGAGGTTGAAGATAATCAAGATGTCAGTACAGGCTATTCGATCACCTTTCACTTTAATGACAATCCATATTTTCATAATCCATCCATTGCAAAGTTTCTTACCTTCCATAAAGGAAAACTAAAAGAGGTTAAGGCTACAAATATTCAATGGAAAGAGGGAAAAGGTATGCCCAATGTAGCTCGTCCGAAATGGAATGATGGGCGCGCACATGAGCAGAGTCCGTATGATTTGAGTTTCTTTATTTGGTTTCATAGCAGAAAGGAGGAAAGTGATTTGGAGTATGGTGATCAGCTTGCAGATCTTATTAAGAACAAGTTTTGGATTGATCCATTAAAGCACCTTGTGGAAACAGATGAGAACAGATGAGAATGAGAATGAAGAAGATAAGGTTATCAAGTTTATAGCGACGATGAGCAGGAAAATCAATAGTGTAGAGTGAAAGGTACAATTTGATTTTCTTGCAATAGTTCTGAACATGAGAATTGTTTTTAATAAAATTAAATAAATTTGTTGTAAAGTATTGAAGGCTAACTTTTTTGGTTGATTTTATTTGTGCAGAACAAGAGATCCGGGAAACGCAAAATTGTTCCGGTTGAAGATAAAAAGTAGAGAGATTGGTAGATAGGTCTTTTATTTCTGTTGATCTTTGTAGGGAATTCCACGGTATGTTACAGTAGGCGTTCATTTGAGTTTGTTTTAGCGTTTACATATGCTTTTCTTAGTGTTAAGTCTTCGGATGAAGACAGTAGACAATAGTATTTATGTTACTGATATGAACAAAACAGTTGACTAGTGATCAACTTGAATTTCTAGATTAACAAAAACTGGTGTTGAGGATAGTTTATATATTAACGAGTAACCATTATGCTTAAATGTCAATTGCTTTTGTTGAAGTTTGATTGTTGCAAATGTAACAATGCCGATCAGTTTGATTGTTGAAGTTTATAAATTAATGTCGATAACTCATCAATGCAACGTGTTTGTGCATGCCTGAATTTTTTTTCCCCTAACCAGTGAGGGGATCTGAATATTTAGTATGACTGTCGTCTCAAATTGTCTTTGGATATAACATACGTGCGCCCATCCTCAATGCTCATGAATGTGTAAGAAATTTACACAATCGGGAGCTAGTTGAAAATAGCAATGAATCCTTCAATTTTGTCTACAAATCACAATAACTTCTCAGTGTCTCAATGTATATTAAGGCAAAATAATGATATTAGTATGAATCAAGTATCTTTATCATCTTATGGTTTCACTAAAATTTAAAAATTGAAATGAATACTTCTTAGTGTCTCAATGTACACTATTACCTAGCGACAGGATATGTCATAGATTCGCTATCTATGGAGTTAAATGCATCCGAAGAACTATAAAATTCACTGTAGATATTTCTTGGTGGCACAAATATTTCCCGGTCACTATGAGACTCCATTCTAACACATTGTTTCAGCTCTGCTAACACAACACTCATTGTTGGTCTCTGAATTGAGGTTGAAGCAGTGCATGCAATTGCTAATCCTAAAACTTTCCGACCTGAATTTACATCAAATTTTCCTTCGAGTCTTGGATCTATAACTTTACTCAAGTCGTCCTTATGAAATTGTGGTCTTACAAACTCAAGTATGTGTCTTGATGGCTTGCCTTTAATCACGGCAGGGAGACCTGTGATTAATTCCAATAGAACAATTCCATAGCTATAGATGTCACTTTTTTCGTTCAAGGTCTGTAATTTATAGTACCTGTATAAATGACAATGCAGTTAAATTCACTTGACAAATCCATGATAAGATGAAACTCTATTTTTATATGGTTTTCATGTGCTGATACGTTTATAAAAATAACTTATGAAGTGTAGGACTTATGGCCCGTCTTTGGAAGAAAATTGAACTAAACCGTTTTAACAGTCTGGTAAAATAGAAAAAGAACTATTAATGATTCTTCCTAAACCGAACCGAACTGGTGGTATAAAGTTTCAGTGCATCGGTTTAATGTTTTCTAGCTGAACCGAAACTAGTTTTACCATAAATTGAACTGTAACTTTGTGAACTGAGTTGGAATAATAACTTACTCTGGATCAAGGTATCCCATTGTCCCCATGATTGCAGATTTTTCACCACTAACATCAACATGAATCAAAGTAGAATCTGCATTTTGGATATCACTATTCTTAAACACCTTAGAGAGTCCAAAATCTGCTATTTTAGCTTCTAAGTCTTCATTTAGAAGAATGTTGGCTGATTTTACATCTCTGTGTATTATGGGTGGCTTGCATCCATGGTGTAGGTAGTCCAATCCTTCAATCCAAACACATCATTCATCAAAACATTATTAAAAATTACAATAGTTGCACAAAAAGATTCATGTATAGAGAAACACACAATGTTTGGTAACGAAGTTGGGCCAATTGTGTGTACGTCTTTGATTGTAGAGCAATGTGAACTTTTTTGAGTAAACTACCAATTTGGTCCTGTCTTTGTAAGTCACTCTCAAATTAGTCTCTGACTTTATTAATATTTTAAAATAGTCTTTGTCTTCGTCATTTTCACAACTAGATCCCTGTCTCTGTTTTTATGTCATGACGAGACACTTAATTGATAAACTTTTGAAAAAGACAAAGACTATTTTGAAATATTGTCATAAGTTTCTCAATTAGATCAGTGTCTCGATGTCTTTGTCACATGACGAGGGACTTAATTGAGAAACTTTTGACAAAGACAATGATTATTTTGAAATATTAATAGAGTCAATGACTAATTTGAGAGTGACTTACAAAGACAAAGATTAATTTGGTGGTTTACTCGAACTTTTTCTGCAATAAAAAAAAGTAGAAAAATCCTAAAAAAATGGAGATATACTGACCCTCTGCAGCATCAATTGCTATTTGAAGTCTTCTTTCCCAACTCAAGCAATGTGAACTTTTTTCTGCGATCATATCAAATCACATTGAAATATGCTTTCTTTTATCAAATATTAAGAGATGTCAAAAAGAATACACTAAGTAAATCAAATACAATGCTCTAAATCATGGAAGGACCTACCTGAGAGATTTTCTTTTAGGTTTCCATTGGCCATATACTCATATATCAGTGCCATCTTGTCACCTTCATCACAATAGCCAATGAAGGATACCAAATTTTTGTGATGAACTGTCATCAAAAGTTCAGCCTGCAATACATTTTCTATTGTTTGATATTGATGTTTTGATATAAAAAATCATATTTTGTCACAATCTCGACAATAAATTTGACAACAATTTGAATGGTTGATTCAATTGAAATATGTGATTAATTATGTTCGGTGGATAGTTCATGAAAATTATCACAAGGTGTTAAAACTCATCAACTGTCCACTTAACGTAATTAACCACAATGGTATTGGCTTGGGAGAGTGTGCTCCTCCTCGATGTGTCAGGTTCGATTATCACCAGTGCCAATTTTGGTAGGTAAATTTAGCTTCTTAAAAGAAACGTAATTAACCACAAATTGTGTAAAGTTTACACCTAAAAAATCAATGTTAATTGTGTTCCGTTTATGGTTAATAAGTTGTGACAGATTGTTATATTCATTAACCACCTACTTGAATGGTGTTAATCATCTCGTAGTTGTCGGAATTTACTGTCCAATTTGTGTATCAAAATAACACAACTCTTCTAATATTGAGTAGAGTTATCACTGAATGTATATTGTGTCCAACACTAATTACCTCAGTTTGAAATTCTTTTGGCCCTTGAGCTGAAGATGCAGAAAGCATCTTGACTGCAACTTTATTGCCATCTTTCATCTGACCACTGTAAACACTTCCAAATCCTCCCCTTCCAATGACCATTTCCAAGTTGCTGGTGATTTCCAACACCTCAGCATAAGTGTATTGCAACTTCTTTGATACTACTGTTCCTTTGTTGATCATACGCATCTCATCCTCTTAATTCCAAAACAAATACAATGAGTTTAAGGGTAACAAAAATTGATTTTGAATGAACTAATTCTATAAAATATTTTCGGCTAAAAGTGAGTTGAATATGAAGTGATGTATCTTTTGATACTTTCATGTAAATATCAATTTTATTCGAAAACATCAAGACATGTCAAAGTCAATTATATACTATGAAGCACGGACACTCCTCAGATTAGGTGTGTCCCAGTGTCAGACACACGTCGGTGTCAGACACCGACACCGACACGACACCTATGATTACACTGAATTATGTCATTTTCTCAAATTATTATCAGTGTCATGTCCATGTCTGTGTCTGTATCCGTGCTTCATATTTATATACCTATAAAACAATTTTTCCTTCTGCAAAAGTGGGATCAAACATACATTTACTTTAATCTTTAGCTTATGAAAATCATATGGAAGGAGTTAATTACATATTAATAAAGCAAGACTTACCTGATGTTTCATTTCTTCTTCTAAGCTTCCAATAGAGAATTGCAATGATCAATAGAACTAAAATAACTGATGATAGTGTTGCAACAATGGGAACAATTGCCTTATTTGTGTTACTTTTATTTGAGTCAGAGAGATTTATATCATCCACCCTATAAATAAGTTGAAAACAAGATTTTCTGGTCAAAATTACACCTAAAGATACTTGATGACTCTTCTACACATCTTGACATACTTCATACTTGCACTTTGACTTTCTTTCTCATGATTCTAGATAAAATAAAATCACCGGTACTTCACATTG
This sequence comes from Medicago arabica, assembly GCA_946800305.1. Lineage (NCBI taxonomy): Eukaryota > Viridiplantae > Streptophyta > Magnoliopsida > Fabales > Fabaceae > Medicago > Medicago arabica. The sequence continues at coordinate 1,161,135 of OX326966.1, read as the reverse complement.
AAGACATATCTCATGTTCGACATGTGTCGGTGTCCAACACGACACTAATGGTTGCATTCAATTATTCGATGGGCCGTCAATATATTTCTAAGAGCCTGAAAGCCCTCGAGAAAGGCTTAGGCACCCCCAGAAGGGCTCCTAAGGACTAGGTGCGCCCTTCCAGAGGCGCCGCCTTAGCTAGCTTCTAGAAGCATCTAGAAGCGGGTAAAAAGACCTAAAGCCCAGCTTGCTTGGAGCTTAAGTCGCGCTAAAACAAGCCCACAGAGGGCTTTGAATACTTCTCTTGGGATCATTACCAAAGCATCACAAAAACAGTCAAAACCCTAGATTCTATTATTGTACTTATTACAAGTACATTCGGTTTTCTTAAATTATTACCGGTGTTAATATGTCATTGAGTGTCAGTGGTTCGTGGTATTTAAAACTAAATTGACTTGCACTAAGCATATCATGGTCTTCTTATATAAATCTTACCTCAAAGTAAGTAATCCATTCCTTGATCTCTCTATGAAAAAGGTAGAGACATAACCTGAAAGCTGGTTGCCCCTTAAATCCCTACAAATAATTTGATTCATCTTGCATCAGCCATTGACAATTTTGCACCAACTAGTATAAAATTTAAATAGTTTGTAACCATCATAAAAAAATACTTACAAATATTTAAGGGATTTCAATTCTTCCAAAAACTGAGGTATTGATCCAATTAAGCTATTGTTAAATAAATCCCTGAATCAAAATAATGTAGTGTATATGATATCAATATAAGATGAACAAAACAGTCTTATTTAGAATGGAAAAACATTGTAAAATGTTTAGAGCAAAATGACAATATATGTACTAACAAAGATTCCAAGAATGTCAAATTGGCAATGGAAGGAGTTATTGTTCCACTCAGACTACTTCTGCTCAGATTCCTATACAATAAAAAGAAAAAACCTTCTTTTACAAAATTGAATATCATGATATGAAATCAAAGTTTAAAGTTATACACTTCTTCATTCAACAAAGAAGGAAAAAAGATACATAGTACACTCACAGTGATACAATTCTTGGAGGAAGTGAAGTGCTGTGGTTACATTTTAAGCCCTCCCAAGTGTAGTTCTTTGGTTCACATGGATCACCAACCCAATTTCTTTGAACTCTATAATTATCTCTTACACTCTTTATAGCTTCAGCTGTGATTAAATATAACTCAATTCACGTAGAGAAATAATATAATCATTCAAAGAGAAAATAGAAATGATTGAATATAACCACATGTGTCTGTATCAGACACCAGGCACACCAACAATCTGAAGTGTCGGTGCTATAATTTTTCACTAGGGTAGGCAGTGTAATTCGCATATGAAACTTTAGCAAAGAAAACATGTCATACCATCTTCTTCAGATGTTGAAAGTGTGTCAAGTTGTCTTACTACATAAATCTCCACTGCATTAAGAATAGGTGGAAGCGTTGAGTTTTCAGTTTTTCGTATCAAAATTCGATGTTCATTTGCAACCAACGTCTTTGAATTGAACACGGTAGTTGCTTGCAAGTATTTTGGTGTTATTGATTGAATCAAAGGAGAACCATTCCAAGATACGTTGAATTTTCTCAACTGAGTTTTGTTAAGTTTCTCCACTTCTGCAAAGTACAAGTAGACATTGAATTTCAAATTTGGATCATCTGAAATCCAAGAAAATTCCAAACTATCATTCTCATTCCTTGGTGTAGCAGCATTGCTAATAACTTCAAATGGTGCTTTATAGCCATCTCCACTAACATCAATTTTTGAAGAAGTGCTTATAGATTTCCATGAAGAGGAATTCAAAGGTAACCAAATTCTATCGTAAACATCATCTTCATATCTACCACTTCCATTAACTGAACCAATGTCCCATCTTTTGAAAAGTAACAATGAAGCAGAATCACCGAACTCGGTTTTATAAATAGAACTATCAACTGGTCTAAGTTCCAACGCGGAGATAAAAGGAATTCCTTTTCCTTTATTCACAAGGCAAACATCTGTTTCTTCTGATGTTGCCTTGCTGATTATTTCCAACGTAACTTCTTCTGAAGCATTCTTAAATTTCACTGATGACCAGAAATTTACACCAACATAGAGATCAAATTCAGGCAGTTTGTTTTGGCCGTCGTAGTTTCCATACAAGAAAGAAGCTCTCATTAAATGTAAACTGCCTTTTCCTCCGGCAATTAATCGGTAACAATTTCGGTTTCCATTTGGAAAACTTCTGAGATCTGAGAGTGGTAATGGTAGAAAAGGATTTTTTGGGTATGCATAGTCAGAAGAAATGTTTCCGTTAATTCCTGTTTGTATGTAAGATCCATCTGTGCCGTATTTTATTTTAGTTCCATCATCTGTGTACTCAAAATTTGCTGGACCACCACAATCGATGCTTATGAAGCCTAAAACAGAATGACAAAGTAGATTGAGCAATGAAAATGATTGAATGTAACCACATGTAAATGAAGCACCGACACACACATAGACACCATACATGACAGACAACGCTGCACAAGTCAATCACATCGAGAATGAAGTAAAAAGTGCAAATTATTGAATGTAACCACATGTGTCAGTGTCATGTTGGTATCAGTCATGGTTGTCAAACTCGCGAGTAGACTCTGAGTCTATACGAGTTTACGAGTCTAGAAGGAAAAAACGAGTAGACTCGCATGTAGAATCGTTTTTATGGTAGACTAGGTACACTCCGGTAAACTTGTACAAACTCGCAAAGACTCACTAGTCTAGGACAAGTTTACCAAGTCCATGAACTTTCAAAAAAAACTCAAAATATGGTTTATGTCATGTATAATTTGAAGCTGAAAAGTAGAAAAGTAAAAGCAAAAAGTTTTGTTCTTTCATTTTGTATCAGACTCGCGAGTCTACACAGACTCGAAAAGGGTCCTTACACTTTTCTTGGTTCAGCCGATTCTGATGTCAGACACATGTTAGACACCAGACATACTTTCAATATGAAGTGTCGGTGCTACATCGTAACAGTTTTCATCTTTCAATACATTTTTCAAAATAACTCTGGTAAAGTTTATTAGATTAGAGATTAATCAAGCTATTTACTAAATGAGTGTTCTAAATAAATCTGAGATAAGAGTTGCATGAAACCATGATGCTTACAAAGTTACTCTTTACAGGATTACAAGATATTTACAGGATTTTTGTTTTTAAACTCACACTTTGCCAAAATCTAGACGACTCCTCGTGATTTCGTCGAACTCACCGCGAAACTAAATATGAATTTCCAGAAAATATTCTATATCATCATGATCATGAATGAATAATGCTGTAGAAAAATAAAGACTTACTCATACAGAAGCTAATTGAAAATACTAACCTGTTTGTTGTTGAGCATGAACTAAAAATGTAACATCAACACATAACACAAGAAATAGAATGAATCCAATTGAATGTGTCATCACTGGACCAAGAATAAGAGGAGCCTTGTGAAATTCTATAATGATGTTACAATCTTGATATGCATGCTGGAAACATTTTTGTTTGGTAGAAGAAACAACCTAGTAATTCATGGAAACAAGAATCTAAAAGAAGAATAGTTAGTCAAATATACAGTTTTGATGGCTTGGACAAAACCACCTACCTAACACATCAAATTGTCGCATAGAAAAATAACACTATGAAAGCAATTTGCAATGTTTTTACATTTAATAATCAAAGGATTTCTAAGTGCATGTACAAAATCAACATCTCAAGGAATAGTCAAATGAGTTATTATGTAATAAATAAACTATGGATATCCTTTTTGGTTTGAAGAGATATTTTAGAGGCGGTAAAATCGTAATAGATGATAAACTATCACGTTCAAAAAATTTAATATTGTTGTATTTTAATCATTTCAAAAATTGTAATAACTAAATATCATTCATTAAAAGTCTTGTCAAAATAACATTTAAAATAATAAAGTTTTTTTTAAAAGAAAATAAAGGAGTTTTTTTTTTTTGCTAATATAATAATGTATGTTATTTCTTAGGGAAAAATATATTTTAATGAAATGTTTATTTTAATTATTAAAATTAGTTAGTGAAGAAAACAAATGTACGGTAATATCATTAGTGACTCACCAACTTAGAAAATTAAAGATAAGAAACATGTGGTGCACAAAAGTGATGATTTCAAAGTTTGAAACAAGGGTTTAATTTCATTTAATTAAATGTGAAGACAAAGTATAAGAAGCCAAACACGAAAATGGCTTCAATTATCTGTCTATGAAGACAAGGTATAAAATGATAAAATACTAGGTGAGTGGATCTAGTCTATGTCATGTATTGCACACCATGTCACGTAATTATGATTCTAAATCTTAATTAGCGAATAAATAGATGGCATTAACGATGATGAAAATGAAATTATTAAAGATTATGTAAAACAATTGGATTAATGGGACCTTTATATTACGTAGAATTTTCTTTCAAAAAAAAAAAAATTACGTAGAATTCATTTGTTTATAATCAAGTGGGTTTAGAATGGCTCCTCAACAAACAAACAAATAAGTGGGTTTAGAATGGTACCTATAGCTCCTTGACCAAAAAACCTAGAGCTATTATTTAATCACAAATGGATAGAGTTGAAACCATTGTCCGTTTAGGTTATATTTAGTTTTGAGTCTTGTCCTTCAAGGAGTAGAAAGTAAAAGTTTGGTGATGAATTATCTCACCATTATGACTTGACATTCATTTTTATGTTAATTCATTTATACGGGTTTGCTAGAACATATCTACTAGTTTTTTATGTAGGAGTGTTTTAGCAAGTTACACCTTAAGGTGTACTTAACTAATTTTTAGTTATCATTTGCTAAAATACTCCTAAAAAATAAGTGAGTGTATTCTAACAAATGCCTATAAGAGTTGCTAACGTACACCCACTTATTTTTTTAGAAAGTGTGTTATAGCAACATACACCTCAAGGTTTATTTATCAACTCTTTAGTTATAACTTGCTAAAACACTCCCACGTAAAAACTAGTGGGTGTGTTCTAGTAAATCCCTTCATTTATGTATTACTTTGTAGGGGATATTCATGTATTTTCACATGAGGAATGATTTGTGATCAATTTGTATAACCAACAACTTGTTTTACTATTTTTAAATATTTTTTTGCCCTAACTAGATTTCTATGCACCTCACAATTCTATAGAATGTTGCATTGGTAGTTTAATTTTGGTTGTGTAAATAACACAATTTTTTTTAACATGACATCAATTTTCTTTAGATTCTTTGATCGATGATCATATCATGTTGAAATTGGCCTAGACCGTTGTTATATGATTTTGGTTGCAATTGAATGATTTTGTATACTTATCATCATTTATCTTAATTTTAGTATGAATGGTAGGATATTTGAGTTAGCTTAAGGATTTCCCGTTACGTACTAAGCCTATGTTGTGAACATTAACATGAGATAATAATGTGGTAAGGATATGTTTTATTCCTTAAGTATGAAGATGATTATTAGATACATAAGATGTATCTAGATAGTTTATTAAATTATTACGAGGTAGATACCGATAGTAAATTATGCTAACTGGTCAACAACGTATTCTAAGATTACGCTAATGATGACACTACAACCCAAACTTGGGTAGCAATGGAAATCCAGTGGAAATAAAAATCTTGGGTGTTAGTTAAGTTAAAACTATGACATTGCATGGCAACTCTGGGCAATGATGAAAATTCAGTGAAAATGCAAATCTGAATTTTAGTTAAGTTAAAAGTATGACACTGCATAACAAACTGGGAAACAATGGAAATTGAGTGGAAAGGAAAATCATGAATAGTAATGTGTTAAGTGGGTATAAGAGTTTATTATTTAGTACTATAAATGAGAGAATTTTCTCCATGACACGAGGCATGGCTGAGAACATCACAATACATTTTATATTATGTGTTACTGGTTCTTTGTTCTCGCTATGTTTAGGGTGATGTTTTCAAGTTTAACTTGACATTTGAAAGTTAATAAGTATGTCCGGACTACTCATCAACAATTCAATGTAGAGTTTTTTTAACACCGGATCACAGTCATGGTCATAGATTAAAAGTTATTTTATATTATATGCTTTGATTTCATTTACGTAATTGGTGTATTAAAGATCTAAAAATGAATCAAGTTTTATCCAATTTAAAGTTTTATTTCTATTTATTTATTTTATCTTGGACTCTAGTATCATACATCTTTCTAGATGTTACAACATGTCATACCATCTTCTTTCGGATGTTGGAAGTTATCAAGTTGTCTTACTACATAAATCTCCACCGCATTAAGTATAGGTGGAAGCGTTGAATCTTCGGTTTTTTGTATTGAAATTCGATGTTCATTTGCGACCAACGACTTCGAATTAAACACAGTGATTGCTTGCAAGTATCTTGGTATTATTGATTTAAACAAAGGAGAACCATTCCAAGATACGTTGAATTTTCTCAACTGAGTTTTGTTAAGTTTCTCCACTTCTGCAAAGTACAAGTAGACATTGAATTTCAAATTTGGATCATCTGAAATCCAAGAAAATTCCAAACTATCATTCTCATTCCTTGGTGTAGCAGCATTGCTAATAACTTCAAATGGTGCTTTATAGCCATCTCCACTAACATTAATTTTTGAAGAAGTGCTTATTGATTTCCATGAAGAGGAATTAAGAGGAAACCAAATTCTATCATAAACATCATCTTGATATCTTCCACTTCCATTAAGTGAACCAATGTCCAATCTTTTGAAAAGTAACAATGATGCAGAATCGCCAAACTCAGTTTTATAAATAGAACTATCAAGTGGTCTAAGTTCCAATGCTGAGATAAATGGAATTCCTTTTCCTTTATTCACAAGGCAAACATTTGTTTCTTCTGATGTTGCTATGCTGATTATTTCCAATGTAACTTCTTCAGAAGCATTCTTAAATTTCACTACTGACCAGAAATTTACATCAACATAGAGATCAAATTCAGGTAGTTTGTTTTCGCCGTCGTAGTTTCCATACAAGAAAGAAGCTCTTATTAAATGTAAACTGTCTTTCGTTCCAGCAATTAATCGGTAACAGTTCCGGTTTCCATCAGGAAAACTTCTGAGATCTGAGAGTGGATATGGTAGATTAGGATTTTTTGGGTATGCATAGTCTGAAGAAATGTTTTTGTTAAGTCCTGTTTGTATGAAAGATCCATCTGTGACGTATTTTATTTTAGTGTCCTCATCTGTGTACTCAAAATTTTCTGGACCACCACAATCAATACTTATGAAGCCTGAATAGAAAGCAAATTAGATTGAGAAATGAAAACGATTGAATGTTACGACGTAAAAGTATGAAGCATCAGCACAGACATAAACATCAAACATGACATTGACAAATCGATTACACCGGTCGATGATAATTTTGAAAAATGGAAAAGTTTAAATGTAATCACATTTGTCTGTGTCATGTTGATGTCACGCGGATGCTGTTAAACACGTGTTGGACAATGTAGACACTTTTAATTTAAAGTGTCGGTGCTAAATCGTAGTTGTTTTCTTCTTTTTCAATAAAATTTTTAAAACAACTTATGGATAAGAATTGCCTAGAGAAATTTATGAGATTTGAGATTAATCAAGCTATTCACCCAAATGAGTGTCCTAGGTAAAACTGAGATAAGAATTGCTTGAAACCATGATACTAAAAAATCACCCCTCCATCTCATAATAGGTGTCCTCTTTACTATTTTTCTTTATCTCAGATTATTTGTCCCTTTTATAATACCAATACAACATTTACTATTCTTTTCCATTAACATACCCTCATTTATTGCATTTCAATTATCTTACTACTCATCCATTAACTATAATTAATGAGGGTCTTTTAGTAAATGGTACATATTTTATCATTAAAATCAATAATACTAATTATTTCCTTAATAATCGTGTAAAACTAAAAAATGACACCTATTGTGAGACGGTTAGAGTATTCTTTACAAGATTCTATGATATTAAACAGTGCATATGTCAACGAAATTTTTTGAAGCATCAAACCGAGACTTTTGCCAAAATCAGAGTGACTCCATGATTTTGTCTAACTCACCGTCAAAACAAATATGAACTTAAAGAAAATATTTTATATCATCATAATCATGAATAAATAATGTAGAAAATAATTAAAGATTCTCTTGTAGAAGCTGATGGAAAATGCTAACCTGTTTGTTGTTGAGCATGAACTAAAACTGTAACACCAAACCAAAAAACCAGAAGCAGAATTAATCCAATTGAATTTGTCATCACTGGACAAGAATAAGAGGAGCCTTGTGAAATTCTATAATGATGTTAGGGAAGAAACAACCTTGATATGCAAGTTGGAAACAATTTTTTTAGAAGAAACAACCTACCTTTTTTTCTTAGGGAAGAAGAAAAATAACACTAAGGAAGCAATTTAATAATCGAAGGATTTCTAAGTGCGGTTGGTCAAAATCAACATGTTTGGGTGCGGTTGGTCTTTTAGTTAATAGTCAAATGAGTTATTATGTCATAAAAACTATGGATATCCTTTTTGGTGTGAACATATATTTCAGTGTCGGGTACGATTGCGGTAAATGATGAAACTTTTACTTGAAAGATTGGGTATACTATGTACTATTTTTTAATTATTACGTAAATAATTGGATTAATGGGACCTTATGTTACGTAGAATCATTTTTTATGATCAAGTGAGTTTAGAATGGTGCCTTGAGCTCTTGACCAAAATAAAAATGGTGCCTAAAGTTATTATTTAATCACAAATGAGATAGAGTTGAAACCATTAAGGTTATATTTTCGTCAAGGGAGTAGAAAGTAAAAGTTTGGTGATGAATTATCTCACCATTAATTCATTTTATGTTAAAACAATGCTATCAACACTCTTTTTTGAACACTTACTCTAATACTCACTTTATTATTGGTTTAAATCATTGTGGATCTATACTTTGAAAATTGAACCACTCACAAAATGATGGGACATACAATGATTTCATCCAATAAAAGAGTGAGTGCAAGAGAGAGTGTTGAAAAGTGAGTGTTGTCAGCATTCCTCTTGTGTTAATTTATTCATGTATGACATTTTTTGGGGCTATTCTTGTATGACTTAGTTCTTTTTTGACAAATAAACGATATTCATTCATTCAAATTGATAGAGTACATCGATACAATGAAAATTTGCTAAAAACAAAAATGATGAATTTGTAAACAAACTCACAACATCAATGTTAATAGCATAAAAAGACAAAGTACTAAAACCTACATATATGACTATATTTAAGTCTCCGGAATACTCATGTCTCCGGATCTGCAACGTTGATGATTCCAAAGTCATTAATTTGATCTGCACTGGATCGAAGCTGATCTGATAATTTGAATCGAGCAACTACATGAACGAAATAAGAAAGACAAACAATGTCACACAATGACGACGAACAAAACAACGTCGCACTAAGACGACGAAATCACGAACGAAAACGAAATAGATGTGAAAATCACTCTTTCAATAAAAGGAAAATAGAAAAAAAACGAGTTAGAAAAGTGATACTCCTCTTTAATAGATGAAGGAGAAGAAACTAGAGTTTTGATGTCAACTACAAGATATGTATTACTTAGTTCTTGTTTTCCCTCGCGATGTGAAGCTTTAAACGGTTGGCATGTTGAAGTAAGGTATACAATAATTCAACAACTTTACTAAAAAAGGATATAGAATTCACCAACTATGGAAAATGGTCAAAGGTTACATATTAAAAGTAACCGAAAGATGAGAAGAAAGTAACTAGGAAAATGGTCAAAGGTGAAACCTTTTTTAGATTCGTATTAAATTTAAAAGTTGAGTATAGGGGTACACAAGTAAAATAATGTTATCCTTCCTCATTCAAAAAATAAAAGTAAAATAATGTTATTTTTTTAAGAAGTAAAATAATGTTATATATCATGCATAAGTTTGTTTTGCACTATATTTAATCAATAAATTTCATCATATGATCTCATTTGATTCAATAGTGTGATTTAATATTGATCTAATCGTAAAAATAAACATATAGTACATAGCATATACGGATCTTAATTGTGATCATAGAGCTAGATCATATTAAAACATCAAATGTCCGTAGCTTATATTTGTACCCTCCATCAAATAGCGTTACAAGTCTAACAAAAGCAGTTTAGACACAAGAAAGAAGAAGAAGAAAAAAATATTACAGTTTTTTTTGAAGAAGAAAAAAAAATTAACGAGAGATTGATGCTTACATGACTAATATTTATGATTCCTAATTCTAATCAAAGAGTAATAATGTACGGAGATTACAAGAACTATTTCGAAAGAATATGTCATTACCGATTCATATCAGTAACGACAAAGACTCAATCAAATACTATCAATGTTGAGTCAATGCATTGTCTTATGGGTGTTCAAAACCAAGTTAACCTAAAAGAAAAACCGTAAAGCGAACGAGTCCAAACTGAAAACCATAAAAATCGTGTTTGGTTCGGATGAGTTTGAGTAATTTTCTAACTTACTGAACCACGCGGTTCGGTTTGTAGCTTTCATTTCGTCAACTGAGTCAAACTAAACCACAACAATTCACTCAGCCTACCAATCTCCCAAGTTTTTTGGTCTTGTTATTTGGAATGTTATTTGATATTGAAACATCATGCTATTTAAAATGGTACCCAGTGCTATCATGTTCATGTAATCACAAATGGAGGCATTAAAGTTATATTTTCTTTTGAGGCTTGTCCATCAAGGGTTAGCACGTAAAATTTTGGTGATGAATTATCCCACCATATGACTTACCATTATTTTTCTGGTGATATATGGACTTATCATTATTCATTTATGTGGATTTATCCATGTATGACTTGGTTCTTGTTTTCCCTCCACAATAATAAGTATTAGGTTTTTACTTCAGTATGGCATCAATTTTCTGAAGCTTTAAACGGACACATCCTTTTATAAAGTCAGAATTAACCATTCAATATATGATTCAGCAACTATATATCAAAATTGCTTTATATACTATCCCACTTATGACCAACGATTTTTAAACACTTTTTATCTTTTACCTACACCCAACTACTTTCATATCATGTTTTGGATACTTTTAGGGTCCGTTTGATGGTCAGAATAGGATAGAGGCCGTATATGATATAAAGCTGGATAGAGATAGGATATGATAAGGACATGATAAACATTAACCTATCATGTGTTTGATGCGCACATGATAACAAACATAATATCATTATAATTAAATGAAAAATTGTTCTCATAATTAATTAAATACTATAATAATGGCATGTTATTAATTATTATGGAAAATACATGTTATCATTATTTTAAAAATGACAATATTTTAAAAATGGCAGAATATCAAGATAATAAATAAGGAATGATCTTCTAATCCTGTCAGGATAATTCTTAACTCAACCTATACTCAGGATATAAATTACAAAGGAAAGTCAGGATAGGATAAGAAAATGGTTTATTTTATCCTATTCTTTTGATGCATCAAACATAAGATTTAAGCAGGATATGATTAATGTATCATATTCTGTCTCCTTATTCTGACCATCAAACACACCCTTAATATGCACATGAGGAAAATGGTCAAAGGTGGAACTTTTATTAGATTCATATTAAAAGTTAAGTCTACTGCATACAAGTAACATAATGTTGTATATTATGCATAAGTTTGTTTTGCACTATTTTAAATCAAAAAAAATTAATCTTATGATCTCATGTTTTAAATTAATAAATTTGTATATGATCCATTTGATCTAATAAGTGAGGCGTCTTCAAGGTAAAATACAACCATTGTTGTTTCCATAATCTTCATGTAGCATGACCTCTTAAGATTACATCATCGAATTCTCAAACCTTTATAGATAAATTTATTGATTTGAGTACTCTAAAATAAGTAATCAATAAATACGATAGACAATGCCGACACAAAATAGGACACCAAACACTATGAACAATGTTTTTTACCACATTTTTTTTAATTTTTATTTATTATATAGAAGCATTATTGCAACACAAAATTTAAGTTGTATAATTAACTAATCTTAGAGTTGCATTAACCAACAAAATTGAAAACATAATTTCATTAACCACTTTAATTATTTCATTAATCACCAAAACATTTCCAAAATTACAATACATAGATAGATTCCAAAAGTGTTTAAAAGATTCTTCCTCTGTTTCAAAATACATGTCCATTTTAAAGAAATTGCAATAACCAATAAACTAAATAAATTTTGTTATTTTTGATGAAATTATGTGTGTTTTCTATAATACCCTTAATCATTTATTGTTTCATTCTATTTTTTCTCTTTCTACAATAAATATGTGAGGATATTATTGATAAAATAATAATTAATGTTGTAATGAAACTTGAAAGTGACAAGTATTATGAAAAAAATTATTCTTCAAAATGGACAAATATTATGAACGGAGGGAGTACCTTTTTTTTTAACAAAACAGTGAAATTGATTAACAACACATCTTTTTGTGTTTTAAAAATTCTCCTCTATGAAAAAAAAGTTTTTTTAGAGAAAAAAAATAAAAAGGGTTAATTAAGTTTTTGGTCCCTATAAATATTTTCAGTTTTGTTATTAGTCCCTATAAAATAAAATCACACTTTTTAGTCCCTTTGACATTTTCCTTTAGCATTTTAGGGACCAAAATGTTGATGAAAATTTTATAAGGACTAAAAATGTTGATGAAAATTTTATAAGGGCTAAAAATGCTGACGGAAAATTTTACAGGGACTAAAAAGTGTGATTTTATTTTATAGGGACTAAAAACAAAATTCTGAATATTTACAGGGATTAAAAACATATTTAACTCAAATAAAAAACAGAAGATATTGTTCACTACGGTGTCGTTTTGCTGAGTATAAAAAGAGGGAAAAAATATCTTCCACCTTGTAAAACCATTTTCCCGCTAAAAGCAGAGAATCGCTTTTCTAGAATCTTCCACCAACACCACCGCCGTCGCCGCCGCAATGGTAACTTTCTTCTTCTCTTCCGATCATTTCTCAACGCCCGTTTCAATTTTCAACTCTATCGTTTGAATCGCTAACTTCAATACTTCACACTTTAGTTTTCTTCAATTTCTTCATTTTCAACCGATTAAATCACTTTATTCTGTTGTAAAAAAAAAACTATGCATTATTTGAATTCACTTCAAAAATTAGCGTAATCGAGTTCAGAATTCGTTCAAAGCTTCTGCAAATTGCAATTTGATTAATGTGTTTTAGTTTGGTATAATTTTATTTTGATTAAATCGCATTAATTATGAATTATTTTGATTCACTACAAAAATTAACTTAATCAAGTGTTTAATCGGTTTATAGTTTTTGTTAATTTGATTGATGTGTTTTTGTTTTGATTCAGTCGAAGAAAAGAGGACTTTCGTTGGAAGAGAAGCGAGAGAAGATGCTTCAGATCTTTTACGAATCACAAGACTTCTTTCTGGTTAGTTACTTCCATCATCAATGTTTATGAATTTTGTTATCACTTTTTAGATTAATGTTGTTTTGGTTTAGTCATGGTCCTGTTTGGTGAGGTTAAATTTGGAGCTTATTAGCTTATAGTGTTGTTTAATAAGCTAGTTCAAGTAGCGTGTTTGCGTTTGAACTTATAATTTCAAAAAAAATTATGTAAATTATGGCTGTGTTTGTTAAAAATCAATGGATAGCTGATAAGTTAGCTATATGATTGAATTTGTAGTGTTTGACAAAATTAATAGTTGAACTAGGTTTTAAATATGAAATGACATGACAAGATATTTTCAGTGTTGTTTTTGTTTAGTTAAGGCCTATGAAGCACTGACGTAGACACCAACGCAGGACATGACACTGACACAATTACATCGATAATAATTTTAAAAAAATGAAATGACATAAGCATATACAAAAAGAATTTAATTGTATCTGTTAATGTGTGTCGGTGTCAGACACCGAACACCGCTTCTAACAGAAGTGGTAGTGATATAGAGGTTGAGACTATTTAGAGGAATGTTGTTTTGTTCAGTTAAGGTTCTGTTTGTTGAGGTTAAATTTTGAGCTTATGGTGGATAGATTATAGCTTATAAAGTCATATCACCAAAATATACATGTTTAGTAACTGCTTCTTTTTACGAGCTTATAGCATTTTTTTTAAGAGCTACTTGCTATGTTTGGATAAACAACTTATTTGCAGCTTATAGCACAGCCACAGGCGCTTGTCATGTATAAGCTGACTTAAGCTATTTCTATATAAATAAATAAAATAAAACTGTTTTTGTATATGTTATAAGGTGTTTTCACAAGCTGTCTTGGAGAAGTTATGAAAATAAGCTGAAAAAAGCTTATGATAAATGTCATAAGCTGTTTTTAAAAGTCTCATAAAACTTATGTCACTAGATAAGCTCAAATAAGCAATTCAAACAGTCCCTTATCAAAATGTCATGTTTGAGCTTATAGCTTATTATTTTTTCCATCAATTTTATCCTTATTAGTTTTAATTGAAAAAACAGTAAAAATATTAATCAAAAAAACATTTATGTTATTTCATATTTATCTACTAGCTCAACTGCTAGTTTTACTACATACTGCCAATTCAATCCGCTAGTATCTACCAAACAAAGCCTAAATTTTCTTATGCTTCATTAGCTGATTTATATGACTTTGCTGTTGCTATTGTTGTTTGGTTGATTTTCAGCTTAAGGAGCTTGAGAAGATGGGCCCCAAGAAGGGTGTGATTAGTCAGTCTGTTAAAGATGTTGTCCAAAGTTTGGTGGATGATGACCTTGTTTCAAAAGATAAGATAGGTACTTCGGTAAGTTAACATCTCAACCGCTGATGCTTGTTTATAGTTCTTGTATTATTGTCTCTGTCTGGACTGTTGAAGTTTATTATGAGATTACTAGTAGAGTGCTTGTTTTGTTTTTCCATGTTACATGTTATGACTTTTGGCCTTGTTTGGATGAACAACTTAATCACTTATAGCATAAGTGTTTATTGTATAAATGATTGTGTATAAATTGTTTCTATAATGAGAGATAAAATAAAGTCTAACTGTTTTCTTATAAACTATAAGTTGTTTTATAATGAGCTTGTTGATATAAGCTGCAAACCACTTATGGACGTGTCATAAGCTATACTCGTAAGCTCTTCCAAACAATCTCGCGATGCTTATGCTAGTAGATAAGCTCAAATAAACCAATTTAAATAGGGACAATGCAAAACAAAAAATGCTTAGATTTGCTGGTTGAGTTTTGTCCTCTAATTGATTATTGCTCCTATGTTTGCCTCTCAGGTATACTTCTGGAGTCTTCCTAGCTGCGCTGGAAATCAGGTGAACTTCTATTGGAAATGCTGCTAAATTTTGTTAGTGTATCATCTTTATGTTGATATGTTGGTCACTGCTCACTACCCTTGCCCTCTATTGTATCCCAATATAACCTAATTACATCATTGCAAACACGATGTGCAGCTTAGGAATGTACATCAAAAACTTGATACTGAACTGCAAAACAGTGGTACACGGCATGCCCAACTTGTCGAGCAATGTGAGGCACTAAAGAAGGGGCGTGAGGAATCTGTGAGTTATAATGCCTCCTCTACCAGATGCTAATTTTCCCTGCTTTTTTAGGAATCGAATGGTTGGTCATCAATCATAATATATCCTAACATTGCATTTTTTTTCTTTCTAGGATGAACGAGAAGCGGCCCTAGCAGATTTAAAAGCCATTCAGCTGAAGCATAACGAGTTGAAGGTTGGTTTACTGATGACTTGTTAGTAATGCATTATGTATGACTTTTATTGCGTGAGTTTTGTAACATTCAAATAATATTTTCTATTTGCAGAATGAGTTAGAAAAATATAGAGATAATGATCCTGCTGCCTTTGAAGCAATGAGTTAAGAAATGTTTCTTTTCCTCCATTTTATCTGTATAGTTATTTGATGATTTAGAATGTTTGTCTGAATACGGTCATTGAAACCGTGACACTGATGTATTGGTATTAATTTTGGCAGAGGAAGCAATTGAAGTTGCTCATACAGCAGCCAACAGATGGACAGGTTCTATTTTCTATGCTTTAATGTTCATTGACCACTGTATTGTGTCTAGGAAGGAAGAGGGGAGTGTTATTATGAAGTTTCTCATTTTCATACTATATCATGGTGATGCATATTCTTATCTTTTTGTTGTGGATAAAAAATGGTGCAGACAATATTTTCACTCTGAAGCAATGGTGTTCAAATAACTTCCCTCAGGCTAAGGAACAACTTCAGAGCATGTACCAGGAGGTTAGTAATTTCAGTTTAATGCCTCAATCTGCAATCCCCATGTGTAACTCATAGCTAGCTATTGGCCTTCTTTTGGTTCTGACATAGTTGCATCAATGGAATGATATTATATTTTTTGAATGACCTCTAATTGAATGATATAACTTGAGTGAATCAGTATTTTAGTCCTCCAAATCGTAAGCATTGATCAATTAGTTCTTGAAATTTGCAAAATAGTAGTCTAGTCCTTTAAATTGAACGTTGGTTGATTAGTCCTATTTCAAAATTTAACACTACATTCATTTGTAAAGATTTTACGATGATCTTGATGTTGCCGGTGACTATGGAAGTCGATATACATGTCTTTCATTGGTTTTGATAGATGTTTATGAATGAGATATTTTGATGGAGGAACTAAATTGATCGAGGCTCTTTAATTTATGGAACTAATTTGCTATTTCATTAATTTAAAGGATTAAATTGACCGACCTTTACAATTTTGAGGATCAAAATGCTTATTTACTCGATATATCTTGGTTATATTATCAATCTTACCACATTACATGTACTTTTATTAATCTTACCTAAAGCATAGCTATCTGTGATATCAGTCAAATTATCTATTCTCATATGTCTTTGTTTCTTATGTCAATCATGTTTCTCACACCATGTCACCATGCAGATTGGTATAACCGATGAATTTGACTATCTGGAGATGGCACCTCTTCCATCCAAAGCAATAGCTGATTAAATATTGCTTGGTCTGTCAAAAAACCCAATCTCCTTGTTGCCATGCTTCTCTCAAACACTGACAACTAAAGTGTTAACTTGATTATTGCCATTGAAATCCTCTTTTGTAGAGAAATGACTCGTATTTTTCTCTCTTGCTGTCTTAATCTGGATTAGGCATTGAAAATATGTATATATTAAGATTATCTTTTCTGCATTTTTATTTGCTTGCTTTATTTGATTAAGGTAGGTATTACTGGCTGTACAGCATGATTCAGTATCCTTAAAAAAAAAAGCATGATTCAGTGATTTTTTTTATGGTAAGAAAAACAAAAGTTTTTGTAATTTATTACTTTGGAACTGCTAATTTATACTAGTTTGTTTAGGATTAGTTAAGCAGCAGGTAGTCCATAGTGGATGTAGCTAGTTCAAAGTGATGTAGCTGTTATAACAAGAATTTGGTTCAAACGTAACCAAATATGAAAAATGAAAATAGAGAAATATTTGACGGACAACTGTGTATATGTCTTAATTTAATTTAGTGGAGAGAAAATATATTTTAAACTTGGTTCTTGTCCTGCTGAAAAATAAGCACACATTTTCAAAAGGTGTTCCTCATAAAATCAAACACCCTTTTCTTTTCATTCTCTCACACTTTAGCTCTTTCGAGCACCCATATAATTGGGTGATATAAATGGATCTCATCCAATATATTATATTATTTTACACTTCTCAATTATTTATATCACTCAACTAATTTTTTTTAAATATTCCTACCATCCATCCAAAACTTGAAAATGGGTTCCACTAATTTCACAATATACTCCAAATGGATTCCACTTACATCCCTACCACCTGTCCAAAACTTGTGAAAAAAATTAAAAATGGTGAAAGACATTGTTGCTGTAGTTGGAACCGTGGTTAAGCAAAACTACGGAATAATAATCAAATATTCATCACTCTCCGACAAGGGTTGCCACACGTGAACTAAAACTTGCAAAGCCACCCATCGATATTTATGCTCTTGGTAGGGGAAGCATTATAACTCACAGATTCCTCACACCCTTATTTACACGATATAAGTTGGTTAAAATGTTATAAATCAAATACATTAATTATTCAATGAATCTAAAAAGAATTTCTGCTTATATATTAGACCGAAGAGAGCACTTGAGTATTGCCAATGACATCAACTTTTGTAGAGAAATGACTTGTATTTCTCTATTGTTGTCCGAATTAGGATTAGGTTTTGAGAATATGTATATATTAAGATTATCTTTTTCTGCCTCTTTATGCATTTACTATTTTGACTAAGGTAAGTATTACTGGCTGTGCAGGATCATAAAGTTATACTGTTTTATACTCTTACTACTAAGACTAAGGTACTTACTACCAGCTCTGCAGCACGATTAAGTGATGTTTTATGGTTAGAGAAACAAAAGTTTTTGTGGTATTAGGTAGTCCATAGTGAAACATGATATCATGTAGCTAAATCAAATTGAATCTACCAATAGGTAGCTAAATAATGTGTAGCTATTAGAACAACAAATTTTGTTCATACGTAGATATAAAAAATGCAAACAGAAAACACATGATATTTGGTCCCAAATTGTATCTGTGTTTTCAATTTCATCAAGTAGAGCAAAAATATCTTTCAAACTTGGTTCTTGTCTTGCTTTAAACTAAGCACACATTTTCAAAATGTGTTTTCTGAATATTTTCTATTTCTACTCCTAAAAAATCCAACACCCTTTTCGTTTCATTCTCTTACATCAACACCATTTTCATTTCATTCTTACACTTCAGCTCTTCTGATTCTCACAACTTGGGTTTCCTCCTAGTTTTTTTATTTTTGGTAGTGAGTTTCCTCCTAGTTTACACATAAACCACAATTTTGCGTAAATAAAACATCAATTTCACTCCCCCATTAAATCTTTTACACATACATTCGATCATATTCCATTATATGAATATTTATGTACATAATTAAAAATTCACTTTTTTAAAAATAAAGTCATTCGAGTTGGCCTGATGGTGTTGCCTTAAGATCTTGGAGTATGTTCATTTCAAAGTTTCAAGTTCGATTATCTCAAATGTCAATTTTGATGGGATAATCTAGTTTCTTAAAAAATAAACTTTTTTTTTAGAGTAAGATATAATTGAACATTCTGGGTATACAAATTAAACATAATTCAAAATCATCATTAGCTTTTGTTGTCACACTCTTTTGACAAATAAAAAATGAATCACAATACTTAGTGTATTCTTGGAATGACATTGATTTTGAATTTTTTTTTCAAAAGTTCAAAGTTTTTACAATGGTCCATCGTGATTTTGTAAATCTCAATCTAATCATTACTAAAAAAATTAAAATTAGTGACATATGAATTTTGTTTTTAAATTTTATTTTTAAAAAAAAAACTAGATATCCGATTCAAGGACCTACTAATCTAAGGGTCAGAGCAAAACTTTGTATGGACTTGCACACCAAAATTGGCACCAGAGGAAATCGAACTTGAGACCTTGAGAGAAGCAAACTCCAAGTTCTCAAGCCAACCACTAGTCCAACCCCTAGTCCAACCCCAAATGGATTATTTTGTCTTTAAAATTTGAAATTACTGTTACTAAACAAATTAGGGACGGGAAATAGAGACGAATTTGGTTATGTGGTTGATTTCTTCATTGCTAAGCCATCAACAAAAGGACAAAAGATAAGTAGTTGTGCAGAGGAAAGATGGTAAAACTGAAACCAACTCCAAATCATAATTATTCATGAAACTTTGAGAAAGTGTCCTATATTTTGGTGAACGGTTGAAAACAACCAATATAAGTATCCATGAGGATTTGATGTTTTCTTGTAGTGTAATTACCCAACATTATTTTGATATCTTATGTTGTGTAAAACAAATGCTAACATGGATATAGGGTGACTTGAATCGGACCCAACAATGTATTATATATGTCATCGTTGATGTTATTCCACTATTTCCACTGTAATAATAGAACAAACCAAGATATCTCTAATGTTTGACAAGATAATCAAGTGTCAAACAGTTATTTAATCGTGGCATAGGAAATAAGTGACTCAGTATTACTTTTTGTTATCTATTATCATATGAATGTTTTATGGAAGAAAAACTAACAGTCGTTGATGATTCATTTTTGTGCCCTTTTACAATACTCATGAAAATTGTAAGAGAATGTAAAAGTACTTAACCAACAACTTAAACTTTCTTCCAAACCAACATTCACATAAAACAAGCACCAATAATAATTCTACGTCCGGTATTCACTATACAATGATTAAAGAATTATTTGACTTAATTGCATTGTAAAAAGTTGAAAATACGTTAGTTTTCCATTATTGTGATTATAGTGGGATGTTCGACACTAATGACAACAAAAATTTCATCGTTGTGTCTGATTCAAGTCGTCATATATCCAAAGTAACACTTATCATGTAAAACACATTTAAATCTTATTAAAGTAGTAAGGTACGTGGTAATTATTAATTACTGCCATTTAGATTTGTATACATGGAGTTAAGATTCTCTCCATTTATGTATATCTTTATTTGTTCCATTTGAAGAGATAAAGACACATAAAAGCTTCCTCGGAAACAAAAACACGTAAAAAATAAAAAAATAATTAATGAGGGTGAGACATACTCAATGGTAGAACCACAATCTTTTTTCGTGCGTATCTCTTTTTAAATAATATTCTTCATTTATTTTTAAAAACGGAGAGGATCCTTACTCATAGATATGTATCAAAGTGGTCTTGAAGTAATCTCATCGTATATTTTTTTGACTATCATGATTGACAAGTGTGGGTGTCTCATTTGCGGTGATGTTACCATATTAGAAGAAAGAAAGAAAAAATGAATAAATAAATAACAAAATCACACTTACACTACACCTTGTAACAAAAAAAAAAAAAAAAAACTTACACCACACCTAACCCTAACACCGATAGATGTAAGAAAATAAAAAATAAGGAAAAGTGAGAAAGGGAAAGAAAATGAATGAAAAGATCAAGAGAAATAGTAAATACATGGCCACCTGTATGGCAGCACAACAACTGATTGCGCAAGGAAGGAGAATGATGATAATGAATTCGAATGGGTTTCTGAGGAAGATGGTTTAGATGTTTGTGGGTTCCTTACAAAAGAGAGTTTTGGGTAGATATAAGATTTAGAAGATGAATGTTCATGTTATATGAGATAATGGTGGAATAGTGTATGGAGAGGAAGAAAATATTTTGCTTTGATATTTTGTTGTTCATATTTATACTCAAAAGTTAGGTTAAAGTATAGTGATTTGCAGAGAGAAAAAAAAAATACAACGTACCAGAAATGCATGTGATGTTTAGAGCTCAATATGGGAAAATTAAAAAGCAATTGAAAAAGATAAGTTGGTAGGAAACTCAAAAAGAAAGAGTAGTTTGAGTATGGTTGTTGCTACCTTTGTCTCTTCCTTTTTAAATTTCATTTTAGCATCTTTTATAAAATTAAACAAAAGAATACACATTATTTTTTAGATTTTTTAATAATATCTATTAAATATATAAATAGGATACAAGATTTTGGGCTAGTTTTTTTCTTTGATAAAAAATATCTTTAGACAAATGTTTCCTTAGATTAAGGAAATTAAATCATATTAAACAAAATGCTATATCATTGGTGTGTCATTGAGAAGTAAAATTATATGTTTTTTTCCCTAAAAAAAAAGTAAAATTAATATGTTTTGTTACAATCTAAAAGTCTCAAACATTAATACCTATAATTTTAATCAAAGTCAAAACTTCAAATAAACACTACTTCTTCCGTTTCATAATACTTGTCCATTTTAGAGAATAATTTTGTTTCACAATACTTGTCACTCTCAAGTTTCAATGCAACATTAATTATTGTCTTGTCAATAATACCCTTCTATATTTATTGTAGAGAGAAAAAAAATAGAATGAAATAATAAATGGTTAAGGGTATTATAGAAAACACACACATAATTTTATCAAAAATAAGAAAATTTATTTGGTTTCTTGGTTGCTGCAATTTCTCCAAAATGGAAATGTACTTTGAAACGGAGAAAGTATAATTTACCAAAACTTTAAATAAAACACTTTATAGTTTACACGTGTCAGCATAATAAAGAGTGAATCATCAAGTTCGTCCTTGAATTTGTAAGGATCAGTCAAATCGTCCCCCAATTATGCGAAATATCAATTTAGTCCCTGAATTTGAAATATGTCAATCAATTTAGTCCCTATGTCCACTTTGGGTGTTAACGGTGCTGACGTGGCCGTTAACCTCTCACATGGGTCTCCATGTCAGATGCCACATAAGCATAGACTAATTTGGCCGATTGTGACCAAAATTTTCAAGGACTAAATTGATTGATTTGCAGAAAATGTTTTGCTCTTTTTTCCCCAAATATATAAAATTGAAATCCTAATTTTACAGTCTTTAATCTACATTCTAAAATCCCAAAATTTCTTCCAATAATTAGTGGTAAGATTCTTCCCCAATTCAAAAAACTTCAAACCATAATTATTTGACTAATTATCAAATCAATCCCTACATTATATTAAAAATCCATCAAATACGTCCTTGAATTATTTATTCATATATCAATTTGATACTTGAACCATATATGTGTAGAACAATGTAAAATAGTCAGAAGACACAACTTGATCTTAGAATATTACATAGGCAAAAGTCATAAGACATAAGTATTAAGTCTGAAATATTAAATAGGCAAAAGCAACCCTACTATGGGGCATTAACAAGTCATAAGTCTTAAATATTACATAGGCAAAAAGAAACTCAACTATAAGGTATAATTCAAACAAGTCTAAATATTACATTTCCAAAAACATATTTTAAAAACGTTTCCATCAAGCATCACTTCTTTGAAACTCCGGGGGTTAGGATAAAATCCATGAATTTAGGTTGAGTCAAATCGGATGGACCATAACCTGGATATGGTACTTTAATAACGCCAGAAGCAGTTGGATATGCTGGTGTAGGACCCCTGATTGGTGTTTGCTTAGGTCTCTCATTTGAAATAATTGGTCCTCTAATGTCATACCTCCTTGTAGTAACACCCTGCAATTACATTTTCAATCAATTCAATCCCTAAATTATAACATATTCAATCAAACCCGTCCTTAAATTATTACACTTACTAACAAATTGATCCTTAAAATTTAAGAGTCATACCTGTCAAAGCACAACTTCATTTGCAACAACATTGTCAGCATTTTGAGCATTTGCAACAAAATTTCTAGCACTTTCTGAATTTCCTGGCACAACATTTCCAATATTTTCTGCATTTCCTCTCACAACATTCCCAATATTTTCAGCATTTTCAGCATTTTCTTCTTCTGGCTCAGTATAAATCCAGTCTTTTGGTCTCCTATCAACACCTTGCTTCACACAACTTCTTGAGTTATGACCAATCAATCCACACCTTCCACATTGGATGTAATTGTAAGTCTTCTTCATGTCACTCTCACAAACAAGTTCATCATTGCCATCCTCTCTCTCTTGTTCTTCTTTGGTCTTCCTGCAACCCTTCTCACTTTTGGTGGCACTGGTTTGTCATAAGGAGTTGGTTCCCAATATATTTGGGAATTCACGAGGTGAATGAAGTAGTTGTAAGTTTCCCTATATGATCCAAAGGTCAAGTTGAGTCTTCTGACTTTTTTACATTGTTCTGCACATATATGCTTCAAGGATCAAATTGATATCTGATTAAATAATTCAAGGACTTATTTGGTGGGTTTTTAATATAATGTAGGGATTGATTCGATAGTTAGTTAAATAATTAGGGTTTGAAGTTTTTTGAATTGGGGAACAACGTTACCACTAATTATTGGAAGAAATTTTGGAGTGTAGATTAAAGATTTCTAAATTAGGGTTCCAATTTTATATATTTGGGGAAGAAATAGCCGTTGGAAATTTTATATATTTAGGGAAGAAAGAGCAAAGCATTTTCTGCAAATCAATCAATTTAGTCATTGAAAATTTTGGTCACAATCGGCCAAATTAGCCCCTACTTATGTGGCATCTGACATGGAGACCCATGTGAGAGGTTAACAGCCACGTCAGCACCGTTAACACCCAAATTGGACGGAATGACTAAATTGATTGACATATGTCAAATTCAGGAACTAATTTGATATTTCGCATAATTGGGGGACGATTTTAACCGATTTTTACAAATTCAAAGATAAATTTGATGATTCACTCAATAAATTAAGAAAATGGATAGATAACTTAACACTGGTTTTTTTATAAGAGTGAAGTATCAATTCTGTTCATAATTTTCCCACCAATCAATGTAGTCTTTATTAAAAAAATAAACTCAAACTAGTCCATTTATAATGAGGACAGATTAGTATCTAACTCATTGTATTAGTGGGACTAATTTCGATTTATTTTTCATCATCGACTAAATTGGTCTCAAAACACTATGAGGAACTGAATTGAAAAGAGGATCCAATGTCTAAGCCTAACAAGCTTTTGCTTTATTTTCTTTTTGTTGTTTATATACCTGATAGTTGTTTCAATTTCAGAATCGAACAGGAGTTTAACCACAACAATCTTACCTCGAATAAAATACACTCGACAAACTCCACCAAATATCACTAGAAGGGTTAATTATTTTTCATGTACATATAAAAAACAAAATCCAAATACAAATATAGAATGACTTAAAATGATTGAAAACAACTACAATGTTCAAAGTTGACGCAAGTCCCCAACAATAACGTTACTTGATATAAAGTGATATTAATATTGTAGGACTAAAACATTTACTGTATAGATTATGAAGACTTGGTAAATTCGACCTGTTCAACTATTTTCAATATTTGAAGTTTTGGGTTTGTAAAAGTCGTTTGGTTAAAGTAATAGAATGGTTAAGTTTTGTTAGTTAATCCTCTAATGTGCCATCCTTGATCGATTATATTCTCCTAATATTTCAATTAGGAGAATATACATATCTCTCTCTTCCTTCCTCCCTCTCTCTACCCGTCTCTCTATCTATCTATCAATGTGTGTGCAGGGCCGGTCCTAATATTTTGGATGTCCCGGATGAAAGAATAAAATGTGCCTTTTTAATTATTTCAATATTTTTCTTCTTGCTTTTTTTTATTGTAAAATATTCATTTATAATCAATGTAATCTAAAAATATATTTGATTAATTATATTAATCAAAGCGAATTAAAAATAAATATAACTATATAATACTAATTATTAAGTAAAAGTAATAATTTTCATGCCCCTAAAGAAATAGTGCCCTAAACTGCTGCCCTTCACGTCCACCTTGTGTGTTTTTTTTTTCTTCTCTATGTGTAGTTATAATATCCAAAATTAAATTGAGTCACTCTTTATCTTGACTTTTTGCAAGTGGCAATTATCTATTGCTAGGAGATTTGTATACTTGTTAGGCAAATTACAGTTTCTTCATGTTGAAGTCTTTGTCGGCTCATCCATGTGGGTCACTAAACCCCCACAATTCATTAGAAGAATTACAATTTGTTGTTGCAAATTAGCCCTTATTCAAAGCTCCATTTTCTATTTCAATTCTCCATGCAATTGCTTCTATTCGCCGTGCAAATTGCTCAAACTCGGTCTTCTTTGATTTCTCTGTTTGGCTCTTCAGTCATGATCTTTCAATACTACAAAAATATATTGGAAAAAGGCAATAGTACAAGGAATATCACCTACGATCTAGCTATCTAATATTTATTTACATAAAATTAGGGTTTATCATTAGGTTTCTTGCAAAATAAGTCAATAAGAGACTTAAATTATATATGTAACATTAGGTAAATTGACACTAATAAAAAAGTCCTGAAGTTTCTTGACATGACTTCCATGGAGAACCGATACTTAACAACTGGAAGGTGTTATTACTTAATCCTCAATATGTCGAGAAGGAAAGAAGATGGGAGAAATACATAGAAAGAGTAAAGCAACACAGGATTCAACTAAAAACTATTCATTGAAAAACACCTAATGATTAGGCAGAGTTATCACTTAATTAGTTGAGAGGATTTAGGTTACCGTTGGAGTAGTCAAACCGACATAAATAAATGAGCTTTGCCCATTTTCAAGTCGAGAGTCGAGACAAGGCTTGCACCATCTACATTTCTCTTTTCCGTTGCATTTATGATATTGTTCATGCACTATAATTATTGTTTACGGTCGCATCATCTCACATCTTAAGTCCAATGATAATACATCGTAAGGAAGACATTTGTTTACACCTAAAAATAAATAACATTTTAGTCGAGATCGACAAGCAATCAAATTTTGGGTTAGTCGATGATGGCTAGACGAGTACAAAGACAATCAAAGAGAGTGAGTATTGCCAATGACATCCTCTCTTATAGAGAAGTGACTTGTATTTTACTCTTTTTTTTTGTCTCGTTGTCTTAATCAGGATTGGGTTTTGACAAATATGTATATCATAAGATTTTATTTTTTTTTGCCTCATTATTTGCTTACTATTTTGACCGAGGTAGGTATTACTGGTTGTGCAGCATGATTCAATGATGTTTTTTTATGGTCAGAAAAACAAGTTTTTTGTGGTTTATTTATCTTTGAACTACGAATTTATAATTTGTTTAGGTATAGTTACGAAATAGGTAGTTCATTCAAAGTTCATATGCAAATCAATCTGTAGATGTTAATATTTGAGAGCAGTAACTAATGATATAACAGTTCAAATATTCATGTAATTCTACCCCGTTCAAACATTAGCTTCGGTATACTATATAGTACTAATTTATATTAAAATAAAATACTAATTTAAATTGACGTGGTCCAGTTGATAATCAACTTGGACAGTGCTGTGATACACCAAAAAATCTTGCATTATTAAAAGTTTAGACTTAAAAGCATCATTAATATACAACATTCATATCATTCAACGTAATGAAATGTCTTTTACAAATGATATGATTGTGATGACTCACACAAGACTCAAAACGGACAATACCTCAAAAACGTAACACTTTTAGTGAGCGATGGTGCAATGCTATCCCTAACGAATGAGATTGGGCAAAAGGACTCGACGCACCACATACCTATGTCCAAAGATGAGGGACCATTTAGTCTTCTTAACCTCATTCTTAATCAATGTGCGATTTATTGGTGTATCTTGACAAACACCCTTAAGTTCAATTACAAAGTTATAACTAGTAGAGTGCATGTTTTGTCTTTCCTTGTTACATGTTATAACTTTATGGCCCTGTCCGGATTAACAACTTAATTAATTGCCTGTAGCATAAGTGTTTATCCTAAAGTGATTTTATAAATTAGTTTTATAATAAAAGACAAAATAAAGTTAAATTATTTTCGTATAAATTATAAGTAGTTTTCATAACTTATCCTAGAGAACTTATGGATATAAGCTGCAAACAATTTATGGACATGCGATAAGTTGTTTCCATAAACTCTCTCATCCAGTCTCACAAGTGCTTACGTGAATAGATAAATTCAAATAAATCAATTCCAACAAACAAAACCAAAGTTTTGAAAGTTCCAATGCAAAACAAAAAATGCTAAGAATGTCTAGTTAGGCTGAGGTTCTTCATCTAATTGATTAATGCTGCTATGTTTGTGATGGATTTACGTAGGTAACCAAACAAAATTCAAAATTATACTAAACAATAAACAAAGAAAGAAAAGCTGAAAGAAAACAAAGATAAGAAAAACGGCAATTTCATTATTATTCCTGCTCAGAGGTAGCAGCAGTCAATATATAGTTAGATAGGTAGTAAACCTAATACAATGGGGCTTGGGCCAAATAAAAGAAAATACTGTAGTAACATTTTAGAAAGCCACTCTCCCCTCTGCAAAATACAATTTCGCTCTGTAGGCGGGACAATTTTGCCCTTGCGTATGTTAACTAGCGCAGCGCTAGTTAACATGCGCTGCGTGAGTTAACTAGCGCAGCGCTAGTTAACTCGCGCATCAATCTGTCTTATACAAGGCATAACGCCTCATTCATCACCTAAACCTCAAAAACTCTCCAAAATCTCTCTAAAATCACCAAATCCAAAATTCCTTCAAGTTCAAATCAAACCACACTTCGATAACAAGTAAGTTTTCATAATCAAACACAATCAACCTTTATGTTAGATTTTTTCTCTTAAATTATAAATTTTTAAGATTTAGGGTTTGTTTAAATTTTTGTTTTTTTGTCAAGAAATCATACAATGTTTACATGAAAATGATGTGTGTTGCTTAAATGTTTAGATGTTTATGTTGTAGGTTTTGAGTTTTAGAGATTTTTTTTTAGATTTAGGGTTTGTTTTAGAGAATTTTCATTGATTATTTTTAATTTCTTATTGTGTAGATTTGAAACAATGGCCGGGTGGATCGACGTTCGTGCACAATTCAACGGCGAAGAACCTCAGAGGTTGAAGGTTCGGTGTCTTGGTGTAACGTTAAGAGGTCTCAAGGATCAGCTGGATGAATTCAACAAAGGAGTCAACCCCCGAGACACAAGGAAAGTGGAATACGTTCGGTATAAACGTCCAATGCTCGACGATGGAACAATATCATTCACTTGGATGGAATTGACGAACGACGAAAACGTGACGACCGTGTTTTGGGAGCACAACA
Organism: Medicago arabica; assembly: GCA_946800305.1. NCBI lineage: Eukaryota > Viridiplantae > Streptophyta > Magnoliopsida > Fabales > Fabaceae > Medicago > Medicago arabica. The sequence goes on along the minus strand of OX326966.1, from coordinate 1,132,490 downwards.
TGTTCCAGTGGATTGATATGCGAGCAACGTTGGTGAGATCAGCTGAAGATATCATCAAAAGTCTGATTCCGCCAAAAGATCTTGATTAGGTGGCGGTCGTCATTAGGTAGGGAATGCACCTTCAAACCACAACAATTGTGTTACTCTGGATGGGGCAATTCAAACTTGTTAAACGGCAGGACTCCAGCATTCGTCCGAAAGTGCTTTTGTTCCATTCGAAATGTTAAATTCTTGTTGGTTTCGTTTAAATGATGGTATTGAAGTGTCAAGGTATGGACATCATTCCGTTGGCACTTGGATACTATCATTTAAAACCAAGACCAACGAGAATTTAACATTTTGAATGGAACAAAAGCACTTTCAGGACGGACGTTGGAGTCCTGCTGCTTAGCAACTTTGAATTTGCACCATTCAGAGGTAACACAATTGTTGTAGTTGAAAGGTGCAATTCCGAATGTAATGTCATGTAACGATAGACCATATTTAGGAACTTTATGTAATGTAATTTAAATGTAACTTTTATTCGAATTTATTCAATACACAACTTTATTCGATTTTATTTATTAGAATTCTTTATTCTATTTCACGTTGAGTTTAATTAGACTTTTTATTCGAATTTATTTATTCAATACGCAACATTATTCGATTCCACGTTGAGTTTAATTAGATTTTTTATTCGAATTTATTCAATATGCAACTTTATTCGATTTTATTTATTAGAATTCTTTATTCGATTCCACGCTGAATTTAATTAGACTTTTTATTCGAATTTATTTATTCAATATGATAATAAATACAAAATTAGAAAATAAATCCGATATAAATAAATTCGATACAAATAAATTCGATACCATTAAATAGAATATTTTTTTATTCAATACATAATCAATGAAAATTAAATTAAAAGCAAATATAAATAAAAAGAAATGAACAAAATAAATACATATAACAACATCTCATTTTATTAATAGAATTGGTACAATAATTGATACATTTATTTGATTTCACTAAATAATCTACTTATTTGCTTTTTACTTTCTTGGGGTAAAAAATTCTTTTTACCCACTTGGGGTAAATAGTGATCAGTCTTGGGGAAGATAGTGAGCAGCCTTCTTGCGGGAATACATCATCAACCCTTGAGCTAAATCTAAATCTGGTTCTTTTTATACCACAAGAAGATTCTTTTTACCCACGGTTAAAAGATTTTGGGTAAAAAGAAGCACATTTAATTTTATCTCAAGGGTCGATCACTTCCCCAAGTCGGTTAATTACCATTTTCCTCAAAACTGATCACCATTTACCCAAAATGACTATAGATTATTGAAAGAAAAAAAAAAAAATAGAGTGAGAGAGTGAGGAGGGAGAGAAAGTGAGATGGTGTGAGGGAATAAGGAAGTATGGAGGGGTTTTAATAGGTGGGAATGGTAGTATAAGTTATAAAAAACATAAATGTGGTCAAAAAAACGTGTAAATGGTGTTAAAAACGTGTAGATTGAATGTTGAACAACTGACCACCGTCCAATAACGTTTGATCATCTGTTTTGACCACCGGCCAACGTGCGCAAGTTAACTTGCGCACGTGCCAGAGGGTGTGTGAGTTAACTTGTGTAGGGCGCATAACTTGCGCAAGTTAAGTCACACAACGTGACTTAACTTGCGCAGGGGCATTTTGGGTAGTTTGGCTGGGCGGGAGTGTTTTGTGCTGGGTGAAGAGTGGTACTCAACATTTTAAAGGAGGCCCAATGTCACTTCAACACATAGTCATTTGTCCAAGTGGGTTTGTTGATTATTCTTTTAAGAGGCTTTGCAATTAGCTCTCTATCACTACTATCCGATCTAGAAGAAACCTTGACCTCAAGGTTTGTGGTAGAGGATTGGGTGGGGTTGGGAGCACGGTAAGGATGCTGGTCATCTATGATGCGTGGTCCTGAGTCATCGAGGGAGTTGGTGACTGGGAGTCCCAATATTATCTTTTCAGAGGGAACAGTTGTATCCAACGGTGCAATTTGGTCTTGGGACAAGAGTTGAGAAACTTGGGAATGATGTTGAGTCAAGTTGGTAGGTGAAATATTAGTGTCTAGATGTGGGAAGGGATGCAAACTCTTATTAGTTTCTCTGTCTTGTTGTGCCTTACCTTCTCTCTCTCTTTGTGAGACACCTCCTTAGAAACACACACATACTTCACAATAGAAGTCTCATTTTCCTTGTATTATGTAGTTTTTGTGTGGGATAGTTGGTCACGTTAAGTTGTTTGGTTTGGTGGAGGGTCTAAAATAACACTTTGTTCTAGTTCTGGGGTATGGGAGAGAAATGGACATTTGGGTTTGCACCATGATAAGCTCTCAACTGGGAGATGTGGATGACCGGATGGATCCTGGAAGTGGGAGGCAGATCCCGCTCGTAGGAGACAGCGCCGATGTGGCGAAGAACCTTAAAAGGCCCGTAATAGCGCCTCACTAGCTTTGGTGAGACACGGCGATACACTGTTTGTTGGCGGTAAGGTTTCAGCTGGAGCAACACTAGAGTACCTGGTTCGAAAGTACACTCCCTACATTTCTTGTTGGCCTGAATCTGCATCTTGTTCCTGCTACACTGTAAGTTTTCCTTTAGTGTGTTTAAAATTTGTTGTCTCTTTTCTAGAGTTTGATCTAGATCCATGATAGAAGTCTGACCCTTGACATATTGCAGAAAATTAGGAAGAGCACGACCATACAAAGCTTGAAAGGGTGTCATCTGAATAGAGGAGTGAAAGGAAGTATTATACCAATATTCAGCAAGATGGAGGAACTTGTACCATTGTTGCGGGTGGTCGCTTGCAAAGCAACGCAGATAAGTTTGCAGACTTCTATTAACAACCTCGGTTTGTCCGCTGGTCTCCGGATGGTAAGCAGAATTGTACTTCAGTGTGGTTCCTTGAACGCGAAACTGCTCTTTCCAGAAATTGCTTTGAAAAAAGAGTATCCCTGTCACACTTGGAGGGGAAAAATTCGAATTTTGAAAATTTGGGAAATGAGGGAGTTGTGTTTCTGTGTTGCTGTTATACTTAAGTCACGCTGCACAACTTAACATGCGCAGCGCAACTTAAGTTGCGCACAACACATAACTTGCGCAAGTTAAGTCACGCAGCGTGACTGAACTTGCGCATGGGTATTTTGGTCAGTTTGGCTGGGTGGGAGCGAAACTTGTTGGGTGAAGAGTGGTAGTCTATTTTCTTTTATTTGTCCCAGGTCCCATTGTATTAGGTCTACTACCTATCTGACTATATATTGGCTGTTGCTACCTCTGAGCAAGAGTAATAATGAAATTGCCGTTATTCTTATCTTTGTTTTCTTTCAGCTTTTCTTTCTTTGTTTATTGTTTAGTATAATTTTGAATTTTGTTTGGTTACCTACGTAAGTCCATCATTTGGTGCTTTCATTGCTGCTCTCAATGCCTCCAAAACCAACTGCAACAACTTCTAAGGATCTGGATGATGCTATACAGGCATCAAAACAGCGCCTAGAAAACACAATCAACTCTAACCATCTCCATTTCACCGAACAGTTGGGTATCATGAACACCAAGTTGGATAATCAACAACAACTTCTGGATTCCAGAGACGCCAACTTTCAACGCATCCTTGATGAAAGGCATAAAGCTCTCACCACCATGCTTTCCGCCGCTCTTCACTCTCGACCGCCACCCTCAGATCCACCGCCATTACATACTTCAGGTAACCCTCTATCATCCACCACCCCAAACCCTATAATTTCCAACCCTTTACTCCAACAGACCGTACCCACACACACCACCGTAACCACCACATCACCAATTCCATCCACTCCAACATCGGCTCCAAACACGGCCTTATGGCAACCACAATTCTCACACCAAACTCTTTTCTCTTCCCCTACTACCTTCATTCCCGTTGTTTTACCTACTTCACTCACCTTCACACCACAACCTCACCCTCTGGCCGACACCACACCTTACTTACAACAACTAATTTATACCCCCACTCCATCTATACCTAATGTCATTCCTTTTGGGACCTTTCAACCATTACCACAAACATATCCCCAAGCCCAACAAACCCCATTTACACCCCACTCACCGTCCCCACCACCTCTCTTTCAGTAACAAATTCGAACACCCAAAATTGAACTTGCCCCGTTTGATGGCACCGACCCACTAGAATGGGTGTTCCAAGAAGAACAATTCTTTGCTTTCTACAACATTCCACATGAAAACCGATTGTCTCTAGCTTCTTTCTACATGAAGGGTGATGCCCTTAGTTGGTTCAAGTGGATGCACCAAAACCACCAACTATTTGATTGGCTCTCTTTCTCTAAAGCCCTAGAACTCAGATTTGGGCCTTCCACTTACAAAAATCACCAAGTCCAGCTCTTTAAATCACGCCAATACGGCTTTATCACTGACTACCAAACCCAATTTGAAAAACTTGGAAACCGGGTAATAGGATTACCCCCTGATGCACTTTTAAACTGTTTTGTTTCGGGTCTCATTCCCGAAATCCGTCATGAACTTGCTGTCCAAAAACCCTATACCATCACCCAATCTATTGGTCTAGCAAAACCCATAGAAGCAAAAATCAAGGACTCCAAGGCCCAACCACCACGACCTTATACACAAACCACAAATGCTTCTTCACAACTTACCTCCAGCGGACCCAAACCTACTTGGCCCCATATTGGCGGATTTCTCCATACCCTTACTCTTGTTTTCCTAAAATAACACCACCATCACCCTTCAAGGTGACCCAACCACCCAACCCACCCAATCCACATTTCACCACATTTTCCATTTACTACACACTGATTCCATTGCATCCCTTCATGTCCTCTCTTGTGTTCCCACTCCCCAAACCGACACTGTTCCCACTGCCCCCATTTCCTTACCCAAAACCATACCATCCAACATACAACAATTAATCCAAAAGTACCCTACCATCTTTCAAGCGCCTCACGGCCTTCCCCAGACCGTCCTCATGACCACCGCATTCCCATTAACCCCAATACTTCCCCCATCAATGTCAAACCTTACCGCTATCCACACTTCCAAAAAGAAGCCATGACCACCCTCATCCATGACATGCTTAAAGAAGGAATCATTGTTCCAAGTCAAAGTCCCTACTCCTCTCCCGTTCTCTTAGTGAGAAAAAAATGGTAGTTGGTGTTTTTGCGTCGACTATAGAGCTTTAAATGCGGTAACGGTTCGTGACCGATTTCCTATTCCCACCATCGATGAGTTACTAGATGAATTGGGGACAACTACTATTTTCACCAAGATGGATTTACGTTCAGGTTATCATCAAATTCGCGTTATACCAAGAAGATACTCACAAAACGGCTTTTCGAACTTTTGATGGGTATTACGAGTTCTTGGTTATGCCTTTTGGTTTGTCTAATGCTCCTTCTACCTTTCAATCCGCTATGAATGACCTTTTTCACCCTTATTTGCGTAAATTTGTTTTAGTGTTTTTTGATGACATCCTTATTTTTAGTAATTCACTTTCTGATCATGTCCAACACTTGAAATTGGTTTTAGAATTATTACATCATAACAATTTTTTTGCCAAGTTGTCTAAGTGTATTTTTGCAGTGAATAAAATGGATTATCTAGGCTATGTTATTTCAGCTAGTGGGGTCACACCGGATCCTGAAAAAATTACAGCAATGCTCAATTGGTCGACGCCTACCTCCCTCACGACTCTCCGCGGATTTCTCGGTCTCACCGGTTTTACCGCCGTTTTGTTCGCAATTATGCTACTATAATGGCGCCTCTTACGAATTTGCTCAAAAATACAAGGTTTACATGGAATGAAAAAGCAGCGACATCATTTACAACTTTAAAGGAAACAATGACAACTACTCCAGTTTTGATCCTTCCGGATTTCACTAAAATCTTCAACCTAGAAACCGACGCATCAGCCGTCACCATCGGAGCAGTTCTCTCTCAAGACAGGCATCCTATTGCTTTTTTCAGCCGGAAGATGTGTAACCGCATGCAACAATCTTCAGTCTATGTCCGGGAACTTTTCGCCATTACCGAAGCAGTCAAAAAGTGGCGCCGATACCTGATTGGGAGACATTTCCACATATTCACAGATCAGAAAAGTTTGAAAGAATTACTTGTCCAAACTATACAAACTCCGGAACAGCAGAAGTGGATGGCAACATTACAAGGATTCAGTTTTGATATTCATTACAAACCGGGAAAAACTAACCTTGTAGCTGATGCGCTTAGCCGGCAGTCCTCCACTGAAAATACCTCTCTTCTGTTGACTGTCAGCTCTGCAATTCCCACCATACTCCAAGACCTTCGCGCCTTTTATACCGAACAAGACAAAGGAAAAAAACTGTTGTCAGCTACCTTAGACCGTATCAATCCAGTACCTCATTTCTCTCTCAAAGATGAACTTTTATTCTACAAAGACCGTATTTTCATCCCCGACTTACCAGGATGGAGACATGCTATTTTAACATAATTCCACGACTCCCCAACAGCTCGACACTCTGGACCGAAACCCACCTACTCACGGTTAACTGTTGTGTTCCTTTGGCCAGGCGCGCACAAGACCGTCAAAGAGTGGATACAAGCTTCATGGTATTCCCAGCATGATTATCTCTTGCGCAGGTTAAATTTGTTGCACAGACACTGCGCAAGTTAACTTGCGCATGTGTTAAATCTGTGCGCAAGTTAACTTGCGCAGTGTCTGGCTTAAGTCACGCAATGTTTAACACATGCGTGACTTAAGTCACGCAGCGCATGTTAACTAACGCACAATTTTACACTTGCGCTAGTTAACTTGCGCAGGGGTATTTTCGTTCTGCCTACAGGGCGGGAGTGGATTTTGCAGGAGGAGAGCAGGATTCAAGAAAATATTGTAGTAACACACAGTCCTTTGTCCAAGTGGGTTTGTTGATTATTCTTTTAAGAGGCTTTGCAATTAGCTCTCTATCAGTTTGCCTCTCAGGTATACTTCTGGAGTCTTCCTAGCTGTGCGGGAAATAAAGTGAAGTTCTATTGGAATCCCTGTTTGTGATTCTTAGCTAATTATTAAGCTTCTTTTGGTTCTGAAATAGCTACATCAATGGAATGATAAATATTTTTTGAATGGCATTTAATGGAATGATATAACCCAAGTAAATCAACATTTTACTTTTAGTCCTTCGAATTCGCAAAATAGTTAGTCCCTTAAATTGAACAGCATCAATCGATTTAGTCCTAATTCTAAAATTGGTACTACATTTTCAAAGATTTTATGCTTAGCTTGACGTTGCAAGAGACTATTGAAGTTAATATGTATGTCTTTCATTGGTTTTGTTAGATGTTTATGAATGAGATACTTTGATGGAGGAACTAAATTAATTGACATTCTTTTTAACAGACTAATTTGCTATTATGTAGATTTGAGAGAAAATCGACCAACCTTTACAATTTCGAGGACCGAAACACTTATTTACTCGATACAACTTTGAAAGTTGTATCATCAATTTACCATATTTCATGTCCTTTTATTAATCTTATCAGCTACAACATAGCTATCCTTTTTTTTTTAATGGCAAATATTATTCTCGTTGAGTAAAATGCAAGACTCATAGATAGCTGTCTTTAATATCAGTTAAATTGTCTACGATGTCTTCTCTCAAAACTGACAACTAAAATGCAAACTTGAGTATTGCCGATGAATGACATCCTCCTTTGTATAGAAATGACTTGTATTTTTCTCTATTGTTGTCTTGATCAGGATTAGGTTTTGAAAATATTTATATACTACGATTATCTTTTTTCTACCTCTTCATTTGTTTACTATTTTGACTAAGTTAGGTATTACCGATTGTGCAGCATGATTCAGTGAATCTTTTTTATGGTAAGAAAAACAAAATTTTCGTGGTTTATTACCTTGGAGCTGCTCATTTGTAGTTTGTTTAGGATTAGTTAAGAGATAGGTGGTCAATAGTGGAACATGATGATATTATGTTAAACAATTTAGGTTGTGATGCTTGTGTTCCTTCATTTATTTATTTTGCAAAAAAATTTAGATGAGTTAACATAAAAGCCTTTTAAAGACTCATGACACTTCATTATGAATAGAATAAGAATCTCTATTTGATTCAAAAAATTGTCTATTTGTAGGGATGGCAATGGCTCCAATGGGCAGGGTACTATAATATCCGTCCCCGTACCCGTGTTTATAAAAGATGCCCGTCCCCGTACCCATACTCTCGTGGGCAACAATTTTCATGCTCGTCTCATGCCCTATGGGCATCTAAATGTCCGTACCCGCGTCCATTACCCGCACTTTAATTAAAAAAAAACAAAAAAAAAATAGAAACATAATTGAATTTAAATCAATACATAAAATTTTTCAAATAATAGTATTTTGCCAAATCAAAAGCATTCAAAGTTTGTATGAATTAATTTTAGTGGTATATAAATTTAAATATATATATATATATATATATAATATTATATTTATATATATGCGGGCTGCGGGGCGGGCTGGGCATTAGAGTGCCCGTACCCGCGTCCATGCCCGTTCAAGTTTGCGGGTAATTACCCGAGCCCGTCCCCATACCCGTAAGTGCAGGTATTAACCCGCCCATTGCCGGTATTTTTTGTGGGTTCCCGATGGGCTTGAGTCGAATTGTCATCCCTATCTATTTGTGAGATAGTGCAACATTGATAAAAATAATGAGAAAATAGGCAATCACTCCATTGAAATTGTAAGTTTCGTCAATTATCCCCTAAAATTAACAAAATATCAATTACCTCCTCTGAAATTGCATAACGTTAATCAATTTACCCCCGTCAAATTTCTTTGTTAGTCAACATGACGTGGACAAATACCCCCCCCTCCCCCCCCCCCCCCCCCAAAAAAAAAAAATCTTTGCACTTATGTGCAAAATACCACCTAAACTTCAAAATTAATATTTTTTGTCTTTATCCTTGTTTCAAAAGATATTAAAGACAAAAATTAATAGTTAAGTTTAATACTTTAAGCTCTACAAACATTCATGTTTCTACCTTTATGTGAATTTCACTTGTTTTTTTTTTTTTCTCTTTCTTTTTCTTATGAAATTAGAATAATCTATTGGAATGATTTTATGAGTCTTCTTTTGTATTATATTTGAACATTGATAGTATGTTAGCTACCATTTCATACCTCTGTATAACTTTTATACCATTGATGTTATTGATGCTATATTTGAACGAACTACAAGTTAAAAAACAACACTAACATTTATGTGCTGGAATTTTATCCCTTTTCTGTTGTAGACTATCTCTTTTTAAATAGATGTGTTCATTAAATAAAACGAACTTTGATCATTTAAAACTAATTGAGATCCTATATTTTCTTAGGACTCGTTTGGATAAAACTTATTTTGAACTTATGCAAAATAGCTTATGCAAATAAAAAAACTTTTATATTAATTTATAAGTTCTAATTAACGAAATTGTATTTTTATAAACTGATTTTTCATAAACTACTACAAGTATTTATTTGAATAAACAACTATTTTGCATAAGCTCAAAATAAACTTAATTCAAAACTTTAAACAGCTACAGTTGTATACATGAAATAAATTGTCAAGTCTTTATCTTGCATTCAAAATCATTGATAATGTCAACTAATTATGTAACGAAACGTTATTAGTTGTGATGTGTGTCCAAGGACCAAGGTAACGAATCAGTTGTATTTGTCCCCACTATATGTAGACCAAGCCAACAATAGCCGTCCAATGCAACGGTTCAAATATTGACTTTGGTGGGAGCTTTAAAAAAACAAACAACAACGACAAATCACTATTGAACCTCAATTCAAATTAATCAATAATCAGTATACAAATTAATCAAGAGCTATGACATAATAGTGATTTTTTGAGTTTATTTTGTCATCTTAGTGTTCAATTTCAATTTTCAGAATGAAATAAAATTCAAACTCATGAAAAAATTCATGTAATTCTACCGAATTCAAATATTTGCTTAAGTAATTGTTGTGGTCTCAATGATAACCAATTTGGATAGTGTTGCAATACATCATTATTTCAAAATTTTAGACTTAAAATAGTTCATAAACAATATACAAAAAGAAGAAGTAGCTTTGATGATTCACACAAGACTCAAAATAGACGATATCTAACACAAATCCTACCGGACATTGGTGCAAGGTTATCCCCAAAAACATACCATTTAGTCATCTTAACCTCGATTCTTAAGCAACGTGCAATTTTCTGGTTGTTGTGACAAATACCATTTTCTTAATAACAAATATGGTTTCAAAAAACGGCAATGAACAAATGGATTCGGTTTTTAGGGTTGTGGAATAAAGTTTTGGGCTTAGCTAACTTACAAACCCAATAATTGTTAGCTAAAAAGACCCCTACAATCTTTCAGTTTCTTTCAAGTTTTGTTAACCATACATTTTGGAAAAAGGAGTTATTTTTTAAGGAACTTAGTTCATTCAATGACCAAAATTAATTTTTTATAAGTATGAGAAATTGTTGATGGGATGTAGTTTTTAATAGTGTGAAATAATATGGTGACTAGTGGTGTAATCAATAAATTTTTATTAGACTTTTTCAAATGTTAGTTTTTTATGATGTGAACTAAAATGTATTTAATTGATCATGAACTTTGTTTAAAGATATAATATGTATCATATAGTACTTATTTACTATTAGTTAATTTCTTTTCAATATGTCAAACATTCTATCTTTACTAAATGTAGTCTATTTTTATTATTATATTTACTTTAAACATGTTATATTAATGGAAAAAAGTATTAATCTAAGTTATTATACATTATATGATAATATAAATAGTTTTAATAAGTTTTGTGAAACGTTGTGATTAATTCACACCGTAAAGACCGTTATTTGTATTGCAGCGTCCGTTATAGCCGAAATCGTGACAACCTTAACTCGACCGCGATCGCGACCACAACCGTTATTTAAAACCTTGATAACAAATACTAGTAGTTAATATTTACTTTTTATTTCGGGTTTGATTTCAAACCTCCAACTCTTTTTCCCTTAACTCAACTAACCTTAAGTTCAATTTCTAAGTTAGATATATCAAAATTTGAATTTTCAGTTTTGGTTATTTCGGTTTAAAAATTAAGAAGAAAAAAGAATAAAGTTTTTTGTCTATTTTAAAACTATACTTCTTGGTCCCCTATTTTACTTTCTTTTTTTTTCGAAAATTTGACCTCTTATCTCATTTTTAGATCATTTTTGTCGATGTAACCTACTCAGTTATCATGTGACAACATATATTATATCACAATAAATATTCATGCATATAAACAAAAAAATGAGATGAGGGATCGATATTTGAGAAAAAGTAAAATAGAGGATTAAAATCCAATTTTTAAAATAAATGACCAAAATTTCATGTTATTCAAAATGGAGAGACGAAAAATGTATATATATATATATATATATATATATATATTAATCATCTCCTAATGAATAACAAAATTCAAACTTTCTTCGTGTCAGATCTCAAACCGAGTTTCTAAAGGTTGAAGAGAAAAACTCAGAAGTCACAACCAAGGCACAAAATTGGAACTTAATTGAACAAACAAACGTTACAAACTAGTAGAAATAGAATGCTTTCAAAAAAATTCACACATACAGGTTGTAGTTGTACATATTCGACCAATCAATCATATGGCAGACTGGCAAAGTAAGAAAAGAACTTCAGTACTGTTCTTTATAACGTGCAATTAATCTCATCCCTACACGTGTTCTCCATCAACGGCTTATAATCTAACCTACTTCAAAGCCAGAGTGGCTTATGTTGTTTTTTTCCGAGATTCTCTCTCAAACCTAATCAATCTTTTTTCTCACTATAAAACAAAACCCTAACATTAACATTGTCTTTCATCACTTTCAAATCTGAGTTTGAGTTTGAGTTTGTGTTCTTTGTTGTTGCAACAATGGAAGTACTTAGAGTTCAGCTTTTTGTGATGTGCATTTTTTCTCTTGCTTTGGCTTTTGTACTTCCTTCCATCAATGCTCAGATCCCGGCACCTGCCCCTGCTCCTACTAGTGATGGTACAATTCATTTTCCTCTAGATTTTTCTATTTTTTTGAATTTTAATTTTAATTAATGGGTCTATTTTAATTTCAATTGGGTTTGTTTGGAACAAGTAAATTTTCAATTTTTGATTGTGATTAATTAATGGGTGTGTTTAAATTTCAAGTGGGTTTGTTTGGATCAAGTAAATTTTCAATTTTTTTCTTGCTTTCATGATGGTTAAATCTTGGTGTGATCAAATTGCAATTGGGTTTGTGTGGAAGAAGTAAATTTTGAAATTTGATTCAGCTTTGATGATGATTTGGGAACAAGTTAATTTTCAATTTTTTTTCCTGCTTTGATGATGATGAAATCATGAGGATTTGTTAGGAACAAGTTAATTTTCAATTGTTTATGATAATTAATTGATGGGGTTGTTTAAATTTCAATTGGGTTGATTGAGAACAAGTAAATTTTCAAAAAAAATTTCTTCCTGCTTTGATGATATGATTATATGATCGATGTGTTTAGATTTCAATTCGGTTTTTTGGGAACAAGAAAATTTTCATTTTTTTTTCATGCTTTGATGATGATTAATTCATGTCTATGTTTAAATCCCAATTGGGTTTGTTTGGAACAAGTTAATCACCATTTTGGTCTGTAAAAGTGTAATTTGTTGTCCCAAACACATCCACAACAAATGTCTTTTTTATCAGTCATCTTGGTTCAAGAATCTGCTTTTAGGTGGTCAATTTAGTCCTCAAATGTGTTTTTGTTTAAAAAATTTAGTCAACAAAGTTAGATACATTGATCTACTAAACATGCCGCCATCACTAATAATTTGAGAAAATCACATATTTTAGTATAATTATAAGTGTCACATGTCCGCCACCAAGACACGCCTAATCCAATAAGTGTCCGTGTTTCATGGTTGTCTGTTCTTTCTATGATAATTAGTTAATGGGTAGGTTTAAATCAAAATTATGTTTGTTGGGAGCAAGTTCATTTCTAATTTTTTGTGATAGTAATTAGTTAAAGGGTAGGTTTAAATTAAGGTTTGGTTTGTTAGGAACAAGTTAATTTTATGGACAATGATTTATGATGTTATTTGGTTTGCAGGGACAACATTGGACCAAGGAATTGCTTGCATACTTATGTTGTTGGCTTTGGTTCTTACTTACATCATTCATTAAATTTTGGAAACAAATGGAGCAGAACTCAATTGCTGGAGTGATTCATCTATTGAAGAACATGCTTTTCTTTTAGTTTCGCTCTTTTTGTACTTATTGTTTCAAATCTATTATTTTAATGAAAATTCTTTTCATAATCCCTTTACTCTTTTGTTTATAGTAGTAATTAATTATGCTGGTTGGTTAATTAATTTTAATGCTGAAGATTAATAATAATAGACTATTTTTTTTAGTGAGTAGTCTCACACCACACTCAATTTGATGAGTTGTAGAAACATTGTCAACTAGTTCTGGCTGAATGCTTGTCTCTTGTAAGGTTTGGGATTCAAATTATCTACACTTCTTTTATTATAAAAAATGTGACCTTAGGGACAAACTTATCAGTTGGAAAAAAATGAATGGTTGAAACTGATTTGTTGAATTTACAATATGATTTTGGTCACATGATAGTGGGTATCATCAAGAGCAGAGGTGGCCCTGAGGGCGGTTAAGATGGGCGGCATCTCAGGACGCCAACGCCATTATTTAAGGGGTATTATAATTAGGATTTGCTGAAAATTTCATAATAATGTAAGAATCACTCCCATAAAAAATTATATTTAATTTATGTTTTGTTAAAAAAAATTAAATTTTTTTGAGAATTTTTTTTTACAATATTCTACACATATCTGCACAATTTCATTAAAAAAAAAATACTAAAATTAACTTAAAAATAGAGACCAAAAGTGGTGATCGGAAATTTTATAGGGACTAAAAGTTGAAGGAAAATTTTAGAGTGACTAAAACAAAAAGTTGATATATTTATAGGGATTAAAAACATATTTAACCCTTATAATTATTATTTTTTTACTTAGTAGTCAGTATAATATAGATATATTTCTTTTTAATTTCCTTTGATTAATTCTATTGAAAATATATTTTTAGAAAACTTTGATTATAAATGAATATTGTGCAACAAAAAATAGTAGAATATTTAAAAGGGCACATTTTATTTCTTTCGCACAGGGCACCAAAAATCTTAGGACCGGTCCTGATCAAGAGAGGGCAATTTGGGTTCAAATTGTTCATGTTAGTTTTTCATTACAAAGAAAAGAAAATTGTTCTTCTTCCTTATAAAATTGCCCATTCCCACCATGAAATTCTCCGATTAACCCATCTGTAGTTAAGAACCGCTGGTAGTTAGCTACCGTTGTCCCAACGATAGTTAGCTCACGTAGGTTATACCTCAATATAACATAACTCACGTAAATGATAGGTCAACGCAAGTTAATTTACGTTATGTTTATGTCTTGTAGTAGAACAAGAGAATTGCACATTATCCATATTTTCATTCCTTCATTCATACATTCAAACATTGATTTTCATTCGAAGTTAATGATATTGGAAGATTGAAAGAAAAAAAAGGTTTAAAGATCAATGCCAAAATACGGAGACCAATATCCAAAAGGGTTGAAAGTGCAAAGTATGATGATTGATGGACTACTTGCTATATTTATGAGTGGACAACTGGGTTAGGTTGAGTGGGTCCAACGTAGAGGAATTTATATGTTATTATATTCATAATAATAGTATATATATTATTTATATTTAAGTACGATGATTGATGAGCTTTGTAACAACCCGATTTTCGTTAAATTTATTTTAATTAATTCATATATGTGTTTATTTATGCTCGTACGTGATTAATTGCCTTTATGTGTGATTTCGTAGAATTCGGTGATAGAAGGGTATTTTAGTCATTTTGGACTTAGGGGTATTTTGGTTATTTAGCGAGGAAAGGTAAATTAGTAATTCCACGGTGAGAGTTATTTTTAGTGTTTCGAGTGAGAACCATTAATTTTACTAAGTTACTAAGTGGTTATGGTAATTAGTTAGAAGCCGTTGATTATTCGTTATCTTTTTGCTGCGAGTGAATTAGAAACTTTGGTGAATTATGCCCATTAAGTGATAAGGCTTTATAAACCCATGTTAAGAGAAAATTAGGGTTACTACATTCATTCAAAAAAAAAAATTAGAAAGAGGAAGAGAGAGAGAGAGAAAATGCAAGAGAAGAGCTAAAGATATGGTTTTGAAGAGAGGAGATCTTGGGGAGCAAGATGATAGAAACTAAAGGAATTGGAGCTAAAGTGAGACACTAGCTTAAGATCGTGAAAAATTAAGGTAAGTGGGTTAGATTTCAATGATAATCTCTTAGCTTATTGTCTTCTCTAAATTCAATGCAAAAGTGCTTGTTTGAATAAGTGATTAATTTGAGCTTAATTGTTGAAATTCGTGCTCTTGTTATAATGATATGTTTGAGTATATGAATTTGATAATAATTGAATTGTTGTTGATGAAATTGCATGTTCATGATATGTATAAATAAGTATATTGTGAATTGTGCTTAAATTTGTGGAATTGTGATGTTGTGTTGTTGAATTGATGTTGAATCCATGATTATGAGTTGTGATTGTGGTTAAGTGTTGTTGTTGATGTCACATGATAGATTGGGTATCAATCTTGTGAAATGATTGTGGTTGAATTGAGTTGTTTAGAAGTTTTATGAAAAATAGGTGAATTATTAGATTGTGTTAAAATGTTATTTGATTTCAAGTTTAATGTGTTTTTGAAAGCCTTTATGTGTACATAAACCTGTAAACAAACTTTGGAAACGAATTTGGATGTTGGGGGATCAAAATTTGGGTTTTTGGGTGAAAAATGGTTTGAACCTGTGAAAAATTGTGCAAAATTGATGCACAGTCGCTTAAGTGAGCTGGAAGCGACTAGTCACTGTAAGTTGGTCGCTTATGCGTGCAGTCCTTCGCTTAAGCGAGATGCTCTTTGACAACATTCATTATTTCGCGTTCTTGCATCTTTTTCACACATTTCTGTTTTGAATTGGTCTTTGGTTTAAACATGAAAGTTTTAGATAATTGAATTATCTTTTCAATGGATTTGGTTTGACTTGAAAATATTTTGTGGATTTTGTGTTATGATAGAAACACTTCAAGTGGGTCTTGAAAGACTTTTACGAAAATTTAGCATAACTGTTTCTAAATCAACCCGAAACTTTTGCTTTGTTTCCAAACTTCAAATCTTGAGTTTTAGGAGTTTAATCATGATATTTAAGAGTATTTAATCTATGTCTTGTTGAATTAAACTTAGTTTTGTTTTGATAATGAATTGGTTTTGGAAAATGATAAAGAGAGACGAACTTTGTGATTTTATGATTTCGTTGTAATTGACCGGTGAAACGCACACGTATACTCAACTGCACTCATATGTGGTATAGGTGTATACATAGTTGAGGCGTTGGACCTTGTTTAGTTGGTTTTGATTTATTTATCTCTATTGTTTTTAAGTTATCAAATGATAGACGAATTTTGTCGAAAATAATCTTTAAGACCAAATGCTTTACAAATCTTTTGTGAATAGCTTTATATGATTATATGAAGATGTATGAATGTTTGATAAGTGTTGAATATGATGATTATCATGATTTGGTGTATTTTCTCCTTACTTGAATTATGAGAAATTGTATGGAGTTATCGTTTTATAACGATCTTGAATTGTTGATGAATGTATACATGTTGAATGTTGATGAATGCATACATGTTGAAATGTTGATGTTGTTTGTGGCACAAGTCACATGGTTTTCATGCAAAGATGAAAGCTATGGATTTGCAATTGGAATTGGTTATTCTCATGTTTTGTCAGATGGTGCTGGTTGTATTAACTTTATCAACTCATGGGCTAAAATTGCAAAAGGTGAAACCCTAGAGCCTAATGAATTACCCTATTTAGATAGAACACTACTCAAATTCTCACACACCCCAATTGAACCGCGTTTCGAACACATAGAGTTGAAGCCGCTACCGCTCATTCTAGGAAGATCGGACACAAGTGAAGAAAGAAAGAAGAAAACAACAGCTGAAATGTTGAAACTCACATTAGAGCAAGTTGAAAAGTTGAAGAAAAAGGCTAATGAATGTGACATTCCAAAAGGGTCAAGACCTTATAGTAGATTTGAAGCTATTAGTGCACATATATGGAAAAGTGCTTCTAAGGCACGTAAGCTTGAAGAGAATCAACAAAGTGTTGTTAGGTTCAATGTTGAAATCAGAAATAGAATAATTCCAAATCTTCCTAGGAATTATTATGGGAAT
This sequence comes from Medicago arabica, assembly GCA_946800305.1. Taxonomy (NCBI): domain Eukaryota; kingdom Viridiplantae; phylum Streptophyta; class Magnoliopsida; order Fabales; family Fabaceae; genus Medicago; species Medicago arabica. The sequence goes on along the minus strand of OX326966.1, from coordinate 1,115,128 downwards.
GCTTTGATTCAAACTTCAGCAAAAGGGTATATTGGAGAAATCAAATCACATCAAAGCCGTTGAGTTATGTTGCACAAAAGATAAGGGAAGCAAATGAGTTGATAACAAATGAGTATACAAAATCACAAATTGATGTTATTAGGGGTTTTGAGAATTTGGATGATGCAAAGAAATTATTTATAGGTGGAGGTATGAATGATACATTTTTTGGGAATCCTAATTTTATTTTAACAAGTTGGATGCATATGCTTCCATATAAAGCTGATTTTGGGTTGGGGAAGCCTTTGTATTTTGGTATTGGATATGTTTCTTCACATGATAGGGGAATCATTATTTTAAGTCCTGATGGGGATGGTTCTCTTATTGTTTGTATGCATTTTCAAGTTGAACTGATGCAACTTTTTAAGAAGTTCTTCTATGGGGATTTATGTGAAATGTTAACATCAGCAAGATTGTGATGAAGAAGATTTGTGTGCAAGCTTTGAATGTTATATGTATTTATGTAACTTACTTTGTTGTTCAATAAATTTATCATATAGAGCTAGTGTGTTTTCTTAGGCTTTTGTATGCGAGTTTGGAAAAAAAATGAAGAAGGTAGTATTTTTAAAATTTAAAGGGGAAATTATTGCTTTGGCATCAGCTATTTTGGCTAGCATATATAAGGATTTGAGTTTGCTTAAGGGAACAACTGATGGTTTAAAAAAATGTCAAGTAGAATGTGGTAAGTTTCCCTTGGAGCTGGAGTCACCCTTTTACTTGGTTCAAGTTTGGGTCTGGGAGACGTTCAAAATTTTGCAACCATAACCCAAGTAGATCAATAATGAAGACCACATATTATTGAGGTGGCATATAGTTAAGGCTTTGGAAATTGATAGTGTCTGGAGTTGGGATTGATTGACGCATGTCCGACACTGAGACACATCTAATCCGATAAGTGTCCGTGTGCTTCATAGGGATAACGAAATGCTCTTATTCTTTTGGAAAATCTTGTCATGATGGATCAATAACTAGGAAGGGTAATAATATTGATGCTGATGCTCCTTGTTCTTTGCCAAAACTTTTAAAACTATGCCATTTGAGAATTTTGTTCGACATAGTTTGAAAGCTAAAAAAAACATTGATGTCGATGCTCTCCAAAAACATGAGATTCTGACTCCTTTAATATCAGTTGAAGTTTTTAAGTCTGTCTTGGAAGAGTACAAGTATGGTGGCATAATCCATGAATGCAAGCAATTGTTCAACCAATTTTTTCCAGCTTCGTCAAAAGAGGAATTTTAAGGTGCAGATGAGAGCAAAGAAGCAAGGAGTGACAGAATACGCCAAACCAAGATTCAAGATGAAAGCTATATCTATTTATCCGAGGTAAACGTGACGGAGCATGAACAGAGAATTCGCGGACTTGATAGAGTGCACATAGGCTTGAAGATGATAATGTTTGGTCTCAGTTGAAAACATTATTAGCTCATCAAACTAAATCCTTACAGCTTGTTAACATATGTTACTTCTATTACTAATTAAACTACATGACAAGAATGTCAAAAAAAGAAGGCCAACTGAAACATGTTCTGAATTATAGTTAGAGTTGAGGAAATTAAAACATTACCATTTTCATTTGCCATTGTAAACTCTAATGATGGCATTGAAAGTAAATTTAAATTCACATCAGTTACTGTTAAATCTGCGAAACTCTGAAACTCACATTAGCACGGTGGCTCCAGGTCAAAAACTAAACCTCAGGTAGGCGGCAATGGCGGTTTTCTTTGTAACAAGCTATTTCTTTCTAATAATTATAATTATCATCATACCAAATTAGAAATTTCACTCATCACATTTGTCTTTCTCTCTTACTTAGCACCAAAACATGAAAAATGAAGTTTTCTGATTGGATTAGTCCAATATGAAGTAATGCTGATTGGTTTTACGAGTATTTAACTCAATGATTTAGGAAACATACTTTTCATTTACATACTTGTTATCAAAAGATAACTTTTTAAGGCACAGTGCATGTCCTATAAATCAACATATGCTTGAGATATCCACACAGTATCAGATAGCCAAATAAATCCACGTTCGATACGCAAACCTGAAAAGAAAAAAAAAGGGTTTAAACACATCAATGAGAAAAGCAGCAAGTGTTGACGAGGACTTCTATGTTTAACTTCTTTTTCAGCTTTCATATATATCTTCCAGTCTGTTCAATAATTTCACATAGCCAGAAGGAGAGAAGCAGAATTCTCCACATCACAGTCATTAGTTACAAATTACAATATGTCGTGGAAGACACTTGTCGTCACGGATAACAAAGCCAGCGGAATTCTGGCTTAAGCTAAGGCAAAACCAAATAGAACAACAATCTAAAACAATTCTGGCTTTTAGACAAAACATGAAAATTTGGCATCAACATATCATTTTAACTTACATACAAATGCAACACCAGTTCAGATGAAAGAAACTAATGCATATATAAATAACACAAATCTGTCGGTGCTGTCACGGGCCAGAAAAGTTACCCGCTCAAAGTGCCATCTCAGCCTGCAAAGCTGCCAATTCATCTTCCTCAGGAGTCGGCTTTGCAGGAACAGGGCGTGCATTTTGCCTCCCAACTGGGACTTGCACTGTGGGAGCAGGAGCTGAAAATGTTGGCTGAAGAAGCTGTTCTTCCAACTCAGCACTCTCCAATTCTTCAAGTTCTGCTTCTAGTTCGTCCTGAAAAGAACAATAAATTCAGAATGCTTCATGGAAATGCATTAACACCAATGTAGCACCAACATTTCAGATTGAACACATGTTCAGTGTCCAACACGTGATACAATTCCGATACGTGTGGTTACATTCAATCACTTTCATTTTCTTAAATTATGATCGGTGTCTACGTATTAGTGCTTCGTATTAGTACTACCCTGGACTCAATATAGACAAAATCGAACTAACTTCACCCTGTTTAATGTTATTATTTCAAAATAACCTTCGACGAAATATGTTCCAAAACAAAATTAAATGAAAAGAAAGTGTATTTAGAAAATGCAATTGTTTTTTTGGTTACGTCAAAAGAGTAAAATGTGGTTAATCGCTTTTCTTAATCTATGTGAAATTAGTTATTTTTGCTTATAACCAAGTCGAGAGAATCAAAGGGTACACATAATCAAATATCCTGTTTTCAACCGACATAACAAATAAATGAACAATTGAGAGAATAACCTCGTCAAAATCAGCAGCTGCACCAATTGGAGCTGACAATGCTTCTTGAATCTGCTTCATATTCTCAGTCTGTTCATTTATCTCGTCCATGGTCTTGTCGACATCATCAATATTCCTGTAAAAAGAAACAGAATCAAACTCAATTAAATATATCACAAATCATAATCAACAACTCGACCGTTAAAGACTTGAGATCATATATAATAGCAGTGCATACGTTGCTTTCTGCATAGCCTTCATAGTAGCTGCTCCTGTTCTTAACGCATCTACCGTTTCCGTGGTGGCTTTAGCACCTTCTAACATTATCATCTATTACACAAACCACCACCATAAGAGGCAAAATAAGATTAATATTCTAAACAATTGTATAAAATAATACTAAATAAATACATCTGCATTCACACCTGGTCATGAATACGCAACTGGAAATTTCCAAGCTGCTCGACTTGTTGTTCGTATAACCTCTTCCTCTTCAAACATTGAATTGCCGCTGTGTAAAACAAAAACTCAAGTCACATTCCATGGATTAAGTGAAATTAGAATTAAAGAAAACTCTAAAGAACAAGTAGAGGAGTTCAGTTTAGCTAGCAACCTACCCTTTTTGTTTTTCCTTTTGGTGTATTCTTTGGCTTTTTCAACTTCTGCCGCGGCCTTTTTAAGGAGTACATTCTCCTTTTTCTCAAGCATTTCTAGTGTCTGTATAATTTCAAAGGGAAGAATATTCAAATTGTTAAATCCACTCTCTCAATCTGTAAATTAATGCTCAAAATGAATAGATAAACAGTTCAAGGCTAAGACTGTGGGAAAATATAGAGATAGATACTAAAGAGTATTTTACTGTAATTTTGTGTGAATTAAGGAAAAGTTTAAGGGCCTATTTGGATTATCTTATTGGAGCTTATCTACTGGCATAAGCACTCGTGAGGCTGATTGGGAGAGCTTATAGAAACAACTTATGTCATGTCCATAAGCTATGTTTTCAGCTTATTCCCATGCACTTTTCACGATAGCTTATGAAAACACTCACAGACACAGTTCATAGGTTTTGTGTAATAATAGGAATTAAAGTTGGCATGAAGTTATTCAGCAATAATCATGCAGCAAAATAACAATTAATGATCTTTTGGATTGACTCATTTGAATTTATCAACTGCAATAAACACTTGTGATAAGTCCTGTTTGGATAAATAGCTTATTTCCAGCTTATAGAATTTATGAAAATATGCTGAAAACAGCTTACGTGCATGTCATAAGATATTTTCATAAGTTCTCCAAAACACCCACACAAAACTTACGTCAGTTGATAAACTCAAATAAGTCAATCCAAACAGACCCTATTTGGCAGAGCTTATGGAAACAACTTATGACATGTCGAAAAGTTGTTTTCAACTTATTTCCATAAGCTTTGTTTTGTCTATTGTTATAAAATTAGCTTATACATAAACCCTTGTCCTGTTTGGATTGACTTATTTGAGCTTATCGACTAATGATACTGTCTGCAAGAGCTTATGGAAACAGCTTTTGCCATGTCCATAAACTATTTTCCCATCATTTCCATAAGCTCTCCGGGATAGCTAATGAAAACATTTTGACTCTATTTTATTTTTGATATAGAAATAACTTATGCATAAGCACTTGATTAAGTTGTTTATCCAAACAGGACCTTATATTTTAAACATGTCGTAAGCTGTTAACAATAAATTCTCCCAAAGAGTATCACAAAACTTATGTCGGATGATAGGTTGAAATAAGTAATCCAAACTTACCCTATTTGGGAGAACTCATCGAAACAGCTTATCACATGTCTATCAATTGTTTTCAACTTATTTCCATAAATTCTCCCAGATATCTTATGAAAACAGTCTGACTTTTGTTCCGTCAGTTGTTTAAAAAATAGAACATGCATAAACACTCATACGATAAATATTAAATAACATGTTTGGATAGACTTATTTGAGCTTATCTACTAGCACAAGCACTTATGAGTTATGACACTGTTTAGGAGAACTTATGACATATTCATAAGTTGTTTTCACCTTATTTCCATAAGCTTACGGAAACAACTTATAGATTATACAAAAAGCAAATTGAATTTTACTTTATCTTGTGTTATAGAAATAGCTTATCCATAAGTAGTTATATGATAAGCATGATACATATTGAACCTAACTCCACCTCAAAACCATGGCTCAAAGGAGAGGGTTGTCCAATCCTATATAAACCCTCACATCAGGTTAACGACTACCGACGTGGGAGTCGAAGTTAGGTTCATGAAGCCCTCCTTACACATGGAAATCGGTATCAAAGCTTTTTAACCTATAAGCTACAAAACTATGTGGCACCAACACTTCCGATCAAAGTCTTTTTCTGTACCCGACACGACACATGTGATTACATTCAATAATATTTATTTTCTTTTCAAATAATTACATATGTCAACTTGTGAGTGTCTGTGTCAAACAGGGTCAAAATATTGCAAAACAGAAAAATTATAACAAATTGAAGCAAAACAATTGAATTGATTGATTTTAGACATGCACATACACACACAACATAGAATATGAAAAAATACCTCGTTTAATTTGTCTAAAGTGGCAAGAGCATTGCTGGATGTATCTTGTTTAGGTTTACCGAAAACTCTCGTAAACATGATTAATATTGAAACAAAAAAGAAAAATTGGATCGTGAAAGATTGGAATAGAAGTTGGGATCTGGCGATCTGGATTGGTAGGTTGAAGAAAAAACCGATGATGATGATGATGATGATGATGGATGTTTGGGTTAGGACAAGATTCCAAGGTAAAGATTGACGAAGATTGAAGGAAGTTGCAAAGTGCTACTTTTATTTCCACGTGGCACGCATTATTATATTATATGACTTTAAGATCAATCACAAAAATCAATAAAAACAAACCGTCTTTGCAATTTCATTATATTTATTTATTAATTAATTGGACCGTCATAATATTCCTAGGAGTCTTAAAGACCCCTAGAAGGGCCTGTAGATCCTCCAAGAGGCCTTAGCGCCCTCCAGAAGAGTTCTAAGGCCCATGGCGCCGCCTCAAGCGGCTTCTAGAAACGTCTAGAACCCGCCGAATATGCTAAAATACCCCCATGGCTTGGAGACCAAGCCACCGAAACTCAAGCCCACAGTAGGCTATAAATACAACCCTTGAGAGCATTCTCAAGACATCCAATAATCAGTCTAAACCCTAATAGACAGAGAAAACCCTACTATTCACTACTCGTACTTTTTGCAAGTACAGTTGGCGCCGTCTGTGGGAAAAGGTAAAACTAGCCTCGACCACGTTTTCTGAGTCACACCTTGTGACTTGAAAACCCTAAACCAAACTGGAACCTCTAAATTGCATCCTTCATCGCCGATTTAGAAACAAACCGTCAGCCTCCATCCTCCTTATACCACCATCACTATGCAAAAGCCGAGAATGAATCAATCGTTGTTTCTCTTAAACACCGTGATGGAAGTGTTTTCCCATATTATAAAATCTCTCAACAGGACCACCGACTATCAGGTGTTATCTTTCTTTTTTATTATATGAATATGAATATGCTTCATGTATGTGCGAATTAATGGTAGTTTGATTTTGTAAACTGGGTTCTCGTTGATGGCTTTGTATCGTTGTTAAAAAATAAAAAAATAATAAGAAGTCAGCGATTCTCATATTTTTTCAACACGTAATCGTCAATATTATCGAAATTATGTAATTCAAAGCGTGAATCAGTATTGTTTTCCAAAGTCAAATCGGGTGTGTTGAGTTTATTGGGTATTGAGTGTATTCCTACCATATCTTTATCTTTAGTTATGTTCAATGAATTAGCACGCTAATATTCATATGCACTTCTCTGTTTCTTAATTGATGGCTACAAGATTATGTTTGTTTAAAAGAGCACATATATGATCCACGATGCCAGATTTCAAAATTATATTTATCCTGTTTTTATTTCTGGTTTTGAATTCTTGGTTTTTTTATAATCGAAGGTTTTAGCGTAATATTCATAAAGGAATAATTAAATTAACATATGCGTATAAGGTGTATCTTATTTAATTTACTAGCTAGTTATTTAAGCGGCTAGTACGAAGAAAACTAGAAGTTGTCTGATTTATTAGTTATTTAATAAGAGAATGGTCAAGTAGCAATTGGTTTTTCATAACCAAACAAGGGACGAAGGTATAGAAATATTTAGCTTCTCATCAGTGCCCATAATTTTCTGATATATGGTGCTTTAGAATAAATTTTCCTAAAAATTATAGCTGAAAATACCTGGACTTGAAGTAGATTTACGATATTATAGGGTTTTGATAATTGATTAAAAAGTGGCTAACATGACTTGTATGTATGTATACTTTTGTCTGGAGAATTCCACAAAACAAGGTCGGACGAAGACTTCAACGAAAAAGACGAAGGTAGGACAAGCTAGTTCCTTGGCGAGGTAGTACTCGCCCCATCACTTTCAGATCTGGTTAGATGAGCAGTTGACTTGGCGAGGTACCATCAGTTTCAGATAAAAATATTATTTTTTTGCTCAACAATTATTTAATCAAATAGTATATCTTGAGACAATATATATTACTTGATTTGAAGAGAATTTATTGCCGAATATATTTTGAGAAAATATATTCTTTGATTTGAAGAAAATTTATGTTCGATATACTTTAACAAAATATATTTACACTGTTCGATTTGAAGAAAATTTATTGACAAATATATTTTTAGAAAATATATTGTTTATATTTGAAGAGAGTTTATCGTTGAAAATATTTTGTGAAAATATACTATTTGATCGATTTGAAGAAAATTTATGTTCAATATACTTTAACAAAATATATTTACACTGTTCGATTTGAAGAAAATTTATTGACAAATATATTTTTAGAAAATATATTGTTTATATTTGAAGAGAGTTTATCGTTGAAAATATTTTGTGAAAATATACTATTTGATCGATTTGAAGAAAATTTATGTTCAATATACTTTAACAAAATATATTTACACTGTTCGATTTGAAGAAAATTTATTGACAAATATATTTTTAGAAAATATATTGTTTATATTTGAAGAGAGTTTATCGTTGAAAATATTTTGAGAAAATATATTTAGTTTGGAAGAAATTTTATGATCAATATATTTTGAGACAATATATTTTCACTCTGTGATTCGAAGAAAAATTCTTGCCCAATATATTTTGAGAAAATATATTTTTACAACTTGAATTTCGAAGGCTCTAATCGATTTTGTTTATTTTGCAATTATTGGTTGGTGCATATACATCATGTGTGGACAATAAGTCTTATAGACAAATTAACTTTAACTTAATTTGTTTCACTTGATATTATTAATTTTCGTTGGGCGATTCAATTACAATGTAATGAAGAAAGAGTGATAAGTAAAACACAAGACATAGGACTAAAGCAAGACTACTCTAGGTACCCAGTGGCACAAGTGAAGTGTAGTATTGATAAAGGGTCACATAGAAGGGATTCTGTCAAGGAAAGCCTTGGTATTTAAGTGGTCCAGGTGACCCACCTCTCTTTCCTGGGAACCCCTTTCATGCACCATTTACTTTGCAAACTGAACTAAGTGCCTGAACTAACTGCTTAGTAAATGTAAATAATGGATTAATAGAGCCATGTAGAAGAATAAAGTTGAGTAGCAAACTCAGTCCTAATACATAGGAGAAAGTGAAGACGTAGAAAATAATGCAATGAGCGAGTTAGTTCAGGTTTAATAGGAGAACGATAAGTTAATGGACGAGATATTTAAGAGGAGTACAAAGTATAAGCGAGCTAAATAAGGAAGACAAAGAACACTTAGTTCCCGCTGAATATAATTGCATATGATTAAAGACTCCTTTATTCATGATACTGATTACTTTGGAAGCGTGGAAGAATTGTTATATTTCAGACAAATCAAGTTTGGAAGAAGAATTGTTGTATTTCAGACAAATCAAGTTTGGAAGACAAACAAACCCATCAAGGGCGAGGTTAACAGAAAGAAGAGCTCGCCAAACAGCACCCCAAATTGTATTATAGAAGCAACGTCCCGCCATTACAAGTTTGAAAATGAAACAAGAAGTTATTCTAATAGTTCTCAACCTTTGAGTTTTGTTTTGCAGGTTTTTAACGAGGCAACTTAATGTCTACAAATATTTTGCTATTTCTGTTTGTTATTTTGTTTAGGTGCTACTACTACAATATCCACATGAATCTACAAATCGACTAGAAGCCGTAAGACCCAACTGGGCAGTGAAAACTCAACCCCAAGAGGGCTCTGAGATAGAAGCTGTAAGACCCAACTGGGCAGTGAAAACTCAACCCCAAGAGGGCTTTGAGATAAAAGCTGTAAGATGCCACGTAGCGCAGCCCCGTAAGACGCCACGTAGCGCAGCCCCGTAAGACGCCACGTAGCGCAGCCCAGTAAGACGTCTTGTAGCGCAATCCAGTAAGACGCCTTGTAGCGTAATTCAGACAACCCACGGAGGTTAACTGTATTTCGCCAAGTTGCGAAGTTTTAAAAGGAAAAAAGCCCATGATGCTAAATACAAATGTCACGACTAATGTCGTTCAAGATAGGCAAGCAAATCCTAAAATATAACTTCAACACTAGTTAAACACTACTAAGCAGGTTATTTAGCAAGCATCAAAGAAGCACGTAAAACAAGTGCCAGTAGCACAGATAAAAGCTGGATAGAAATAATGCAACGAAAAGATATATTAAAGTGTGTCCAGTAAGGATCGTTTTTAAAAGTCAGCAGGGCACCATAAGAGGTCGCCCTCAATACAAGCAAAATAAGGCGCCACGCAGGGTCGCCATCGGAAAAGAAATCATTAAAGCGATGGAAAGAGACGTTAAGTTTGGAGTCATTCCTCATCTATGAGCATACCATCAACGATAGCTTTAGCTGCATCCATGCAGCAAAGTTCCCTTCAGGATAAAAGCGTGCGGCTTGCGCACGGGCTCACTCAAAAACCATCATCAAAATACTCCATAAGAGCGCTTTTACACTCTTCGTCTTCTCTTTCCAGCTTGAGGCTCTTCTCCTAAAAAGCATCTCGCTCCAACTTGACAGCTTCAATTTCAGCAATGGCGTCAGCAATTTTAACTTCAAGAGTCCTCGCCAATCTTTAAAGAAACATCTATCCCGCCCCTCAGGAGGGCGAGGCGAGAAGCATCAGGCCTTATCCTAAAACCTATACTGAAGAAACTAGACGGACAGTCCCATACGAAACAAACTTTTTCCAATACAGAAGGGATCTACGACTTAAAGGTAATACATATACCCTCAAAAGCTATCAAACAAATCAGAAATATCATAAGGGGATGTCGATGTAATATAAATCACTTCGCCTTGTCCCAAGACTCGTGCTTGTTGGGCTATGGACTGTCATAATATTCCTAGGAGTCTTAAATACCCCCAGAAGGGCCTGTAGACCCTCCAAGAGGCCTTAGCGCCCTCCAGAAGAGTTCTAAGGCCCAGGGCGCGTCCTTTCCAGGGCGCCGCCTCAAGTGGCTTCTAGAAACGTCTAGAACCCGCCGAATATGCTAAAATACCCCCATGGCTTGGAGACCAAGCCACCGAAACCCAAGCCCACAGCAGGCTATAAATACAACCCTTGAGAGCATTCTCAAGGCATCCAATAATCAGTCTAAACCCTAATAGACAGAGAAAACCCTACTATTCACTACTCGTACTTTTTGCAAGTACATTAATTGATCTATTTAATTTAAGGAAAATGTTGCTAATAAGTTTAAAGTAGAATTTCCTTTAAAAAAAGTTTCTTTTAATTACACTTTGGATCCTTGCATTTTGATCAGCTCACGAAAATGGTCCTGTCTCTTTTAAATCGAACAAAACTGTCCCTAAACTATCATTTTTTTGCAGTTATAGTCCTGCCTTCTATTTTCAACTCCAAAAATGCAGAGAAATTGCAGTTTTAGGGCAGTTTTAAGCATACACTTGTGCTCAACCATGAAATAAACAAGAAATAAAACATGTGGATACAAGGAATCTACTTTATTCAACACAGTAACCAAAAAAACTCTAATTTGAAACATATCTTAGAAATTAGTTTTTTTTTTGTTAGTATGTTGAATAAAGTGGATTTCTTATACCCACATGCTTTATTCCTTATTTATTTCATGGTTGAGTATAGGAGGTAGGTCTAAAACTGTCATTTCTCTTCGTTTCTGGAGTTGAAAATAGGAGGTAGGACTAAAACTGAAAAAAATAGTTTAGGGAATGTTTTGTTCAATTTAAAAGAGGCGAGACCATTTTTGTGAACTTGTCAAAATGCGAGGATCAAAAGTGTAATTAAGCCAAAAGGTTTATAGTAGAATTGTGTAATCAATGTAGTGAAATATTAAAAAATAATTTTTTTCTACTCTTTTCAGTGATATTTATAAGCAAAAAGTAACTTTTTAATATTTATTGAATACTTATTAATATATATGACCTATATATAGATCAGATACATTAGTTATTCAATGAACTTAAAAAATTAACTTTTGCTTATAAATGTGACCGAATGAAATATGCATTTTCTTCGGTCTTTTTTATTAGAGACATTTGAGTCAACAAAAGTACTCGTTAATATAACCTTTAAATTATTAGATAGATCAAATATATTAATCATTTAACAATTTAAAAAATAAATTTTATTTATAATAATGGCAAAAGTAAGTATATTGTGTTGTATTCTATTCATTTTTCTTAAGTATCGTTTGAGTACATATTTTGAATTCTATTCATTTGTCAATTATAGTCTTTTACATCCTTTTCATTAAAATTGATAAAGGTCTTGTTAACGAGTACCTCCGAATACTAGTTAACATTTCCCTTCAAAAAATTATCCACTAAAAAAATCAATTGTTTTAATTTCCAATGCATAAAATACAATAACTCTCATAAAAATTTACACTATTTAAACATCTTAAAGACTGTTTCGCGGGCACTCGTTAACATTTCTCAACTAATAAATAATATACATTTGTAAAATTCAAGTTTGTTTGTTTTCTTAGACAAAGTTTTTTTTTTTTGCTATGTGAAAATTTAAACTTCCATGAAACAAAATTTTGTTATATATAATAAAGGTTCAATGAAGAGTTGAAATTTATTAAAAAGAGAAAGATAGCACAATAAATTTATTAGAAAGGAAAAATGTGTGAAAAAAAGATTCAAATTTATTAATGATTTAAAATAAGGATATAATTGAAAAAAAACTCAAAATCCATTTCATTGATTTGATGTTACTATTATTCTAAAACAACACTTAAAAAAGAAACAAAGGAAATAATGATTTAACAGTTAAAAATATAGTAAGATTAATTAAATTTATAATATAATACACCTCAAAATAAACATCCAAGAAAAAATTATGGCGTTAGTGAGACTACTAAGATGTAGCTTTCTTTCTGTTCTTCCTTCTAACCCATCGTAATTTGAGTCTTTAACTCCCAATAAACGCCTTAATATATCCTGTAATTTAAATCTTTTGGATCTACTTTAAGATTAATTCTTGAATCAGTAACGTGACAACCACCTTTATTTTTTAACACCTCTAAAATGAGAGAAATCGGGTTACATCTTGAATTATTTGTTTAGGGTAGAGTCAGTTATCAAATCTCTGAATACTAAGTTAGTAGATTTGGCTCACAAACTAACCACTAATTTTTACATATAAAAAAAAAAAATCAAACTTATGGGAGAAAAGCTCCAAAGCTCTACATAAGGTAATAATGTATTTATTTTAAATATATATTAATTGATATTAAAATTAAATTTATGGTGACACTTTCTTGAGATGATTTATGGTGACACCTAAAGTTGTCAAAATTTGTTAGTTCATATGAACTCAGTTCACACATCACTCATTCTGCTTCATTCTTGTGTCCTTTGTTTCTTGATTTCTAAGATTTGTATCATGCTTGTTTATTTGTACCAACCTTGTTTACATGTTTGTTTCAGTTTCATCACTTTTCTGTTTTGTACCAACATTTATGTTTTAACGTTGTTTGTTCAGTTCTGTTGTAGTTTATGCTGTTTCGCACGGATTTGAGGATCGAAGGAAGAATCATTGTGAGTTTTATTCCTAATGTTTTTGTAAAAAATGAATGAAAAGCCTTTAATTGGGATTTTGATGCTATGAACTGTCTTTCAAGTTTCAACTATCTTCTTTTTATGTATAGAATGCTGTCAGTTTTTCAGCTAAGCTACTGAATTTAAGATCATCTTTGCAAGTGGTGTGAGTTGTGTTTCAAGTATTACACTCATACACCAGTTGGAATTCACATAGGAAAGTTGGTACAGTCCAACTGGTAAACCAGATAGTCATGGGACGGGATCCTAAAGGGCCGTGAAAGATCGTACCTCGACTTGTAAGATCCTCCCAGGGGACAAAATTGTACTTATATATATGCCCACACAAATAAGCATAAATTATCATACATTAAGGAGAGCGACCGGATTAGTCACCGGGATGGAAAACAGCGAGTAAAGGCAAAGTTGGTTATAGGGTTTTTTAGGTGTAATCAGCCATTATGGCCTGTGCAGTTGTGCTCTGCATTCTGTTTCAGTTTTGTGGTAATACTTCTTGCCCTTTCCCATGTGGTAATCTCCTTTTCTGTGGAGATTCCTCTATTCTGTCACTGGGAACACGATTGCGAGCTTTTGTGGTTGTTGATTTGTTGTCATAGTAGACTTTCATAGGTGCAGTGTTGCGAGCTCGTAGTTTTTGAGTTAGATATTCAATCCACTTAATTTCCCATATTCCATGTGCCTTTCATTTAAATTCTACTTGAGCACTGCTCCTAGTCACCGCATTTTGTTTCTCACAAGGTTCCCGTCAATGAATTTACAATAACCATAAGTTCATCTCCTATCAGTCATTGTACCAACTTCTTTACGCACATCTTCCTGGTGTTGCAGTCCCGGCGAGTGCTTCAATTGGCATATCATGCTTACTGTAAGAGATATATCTGGATGAGTATGAGAGAGAGAGTTCATACTCACGATCAGTCTTTGGTATCTTTCTCAATCTATCACTTGATTTGCCTTTGTGCTTGCATCTTTTTATTAGGTTTAATTTCTTCTGCTTTGGTACATACTTTCTGCTGTCTATGAGTATACCTTTCTGTAGATCATGTGAATTCTATCCTTAGGAAACATTTCAGTACATCCAAATCCTTAATTTCAAACATCCTGATAACTTCTCATTCACGTAGACAATTAGTGTCGTCGTTTCTCATTTGGCTTATCGTTTGTAAAATATAATCCGGCTAGCTTTGGGCGTATCCATGACTCATCACCACCGCCTCAATCCTTACGCTAGTCCAGGTGGAAGGTTCATAAAACCCTTTTCTTTTCATTAATAAATTAAGAAATGCAATTTTTTTAGTCTGTTTGATGTAAAGGCCGGTTAAAATTTAGGCTTATAGCAGTCTTGATCCCCTAAGTTATTTTTAAATGTAATTTTGGAAAATGTCTCTCTTGACAGTTAACTCTCCACAGGTTTGAGTAAAACCTACTAGCCTTGCTTTGTATTTTTCTGCACTAACATCATCTGAGCATTTCATTGTAAACAAGCAATTGCAACTTCTTTTTTCTTTGTAATTCAGCTGCTTCCCAAGTCCACCATCAATGCCATTTTCCAATTCAGATCATCTTGAGCTTTTGTCATGTTTCTTGAACAGATTATAAACTTGAAATTTTTTTGTATAGCATGTTTTGGAATAAGAGGAAGAGCACATGCCACCATGTTTGTCAATCTCTGGTGTAGTTAACTCAAAGTCATGCAAGTTTACTTGTTCCAAAGACTTTCTAAGTAATATGTATCAAGTTCCACAGCATTTAAGTTATGAATTTATTTAGCAGGGGTTTGATGAACTTCAACAATAGTCTCATATTCCAATTCTGAAAGACCAACAATGTGCATATCAAAAAATTCATTTACTTGTTGTTCGACCTCGTCAAGATATTTAGTAGCAACAACAGTTTCTTCGACATATAAAAGATGTTAATATAATTAGCTAACTATTGAGTTATGTTTGTTGAGGGTTTGCACCTGCATCCCCTAAAATTTTACAAATTACCCATTTTATCCTATCTTATTACTATTTTACACACCTTCGATATTTAATTTTACACAATTTCTTTCACAACAACTATCTCTTCATTTTTTCCCGATGCATGAACTAATCATCATGTTGAATTACACTCGTGTACTTTTAGATAAAGCATTGATCAAATCAATTTTAGTTTTAACTCTGATTTTTGTCTTTTATTTATATTGTATGTTTTGATGAGTAGCGACATTAATGTGATCTTGTCAAAAGCTACACATTGTAACTTCACAAAATTATGGTGGCTTGCCGTAATTTTTCAATCCCGTTATTTAGCCAAACATGCACATTAAAGTTAAGTATAGCTAAACAGACACGAAAAATAGGAAGTATAGAAAACCTAGAAAAAATAAGTAATAATTATTATTAGAAAATGAAAAATTAGTGAATTGATGTGACTATATATTATAAAAAGGTTGCAAGAGTATGGAAAAAGGCTAACCATATATAATTGAATCTATGTGCAACATCTATCATAGTATTATTAAAAAAAGTATTTGCTTGTGCATCTTGGAAGTCACTTGATAACGGTATTAGCCCCACATTGATTGCGTCTATTGGTTTTATGCGTTTACATGCAACAAGTGAATCATGCAAAAATGAATATGAAATTGAAACTTGGTGGAATTGTGAAATAAAATATTAATTCGACTTTGTCTTATTTCACAACTCCACCATGGCTCGTTATCTTTTTGTCTTCTAATATTAAATTTCACAAAATTCCATTGACCTAATTCGTTTTCTTATTTTTATTTTTACCTAACCGACCATGTGTTTAGATTTTTTTTTTGGGTAATATAATGAATGCTTTGGCATAATATTTTATTCCATGACTTGCGATTTTTCTTGTGTATATAACCTTTTATTTTCTTTTATATTTGGTTGAAGGTCCACAAGGATGATATTTCTATGTTACAATCCAAAAAGTCACCACAATAGAAATATTTTTGTTTTTTCCTAAATAGTACGTAGTAGACCTTAATGACGATGTAAGGTTATCAACGTTAAGGGCGTTTAGTATTATTTTTGTTGTTGTTGGCGATAATGAATGTGTTTGGCGTTTACAGATTATCCCTATATAGAGAGACTTTCTTTCCTCAACTTATTCATGTAGTGGCCTTGAACATGGTTTCTCACTTGGGTATATAATAAATCAATCTTCATCAACGATATGTGTCTCTCCAAGCTTCAAAACTGATAGATATATAATAAATCAATCTTCATCAACGATGACCTTGGTGCCCGACCTCTTAAGATCTTGCTTAGGAACTTCAACGACCGTGACTAGGGAGTATAGTTTTTTCTTGGCATCTTCGTCGTCATTCCTTTTGCGACCAAAGCATACCCTGATCCTCCAAGCTTAAATTCAAAAAAGATATATGATAAATCAATATTAATCATCGATAACCTTGGTGCCAAAAACTTTTAGTTGTTCCTTAGGAATTTCAACCTTGATAACCATATAACTCTCTTGCGAGCACTGCGTACCCTGATCCTCCTTGGAACACTTCTAATTCCCTAGCTCCAAATAGCCTTGTTCAACTTGACATCGACTCTAACATCGTTAGTAGCCATGGGTATTTGAGCAAAATTTCTGATCTCCTTGATGGTTTTTGGTGCCTTCTTCTTGAAGGTGCTATTTTACATAAAAATAATTAATAATACCAAACACAAACAGAAATTAGTAAAATATGCAATTATACAATTACAGAAACTACTAAGAGATCCAAGTATTTAACCCTATCAAGTTTGACAACGTAGTGTCAATTGATCATATATTTCCAAACTTTTACTAATTACCCATATTATTCTATTTTACACACCCTCAATATTTGATTGCACCATTTTTCTCACTTCACCGGTTAACTATTTTTTTTTTAATGCAAGAACCAATCAACGTGCCGAATTAGAGTGTTGTATTGTCAGAGAAAGCATTAATCAAACCAATTTTACTTTTAACTTTGATTTTTGTCTTTTATTTACAGTACATGTTTGGATGAATGATGACATTAGTATGAGTTTGGCAAAATTTACACCTTGTATCTTCACAAAATCACAATGATGTGTCCAAATTTTTCAATGCCGTAGTTTATCTAAACACGCACTTTGAAGTTAAGTATACTATAGCCTAACCTATATACACTATGCTAATGCTATACGAAAGATAGGACGTATACAAAAGATATGAAAAATAAATAAGTAATAATAATATTATACAAATAAAATTAATAGAAAACTATTGAATTGAGGCGAATATAAACTATGAAAATATTGCAAGAGTATTGGAAAAAGACTAACCATCTATCAATTGTATTAGCATGGTTTGAGTGTGAGGGGAAAACTTCTTTGGCATTATGTGAAACTCAAAAAGAGGGATGTGCATCTTGGAAGTTTGAGAAGTACTCATGTTTGCTTGCTTTTAGTCTCACATGGAATGTTTCTATAGTTTTTTATGCGTTTATATATAACTGGTCAAACAAATAAGTTATCTTCCAAATAGTTGCATCCAAAATGATACATGGAGAATCTTGAAGCTTATCTACATTTCTTAGGATAAAGGTTAACTTCAAACTTTCTTCAAGTGTCTTTGTGCATACAACATTTGAATTCTTTTGTCACTTAAAACACTTCAGGTCTTATGTGAACTTTTTTGTTCACGAGCACATTTTACAGTGGAAAAGGCTTGGTTATTCTCTTACCATTTTAAGGATGTTATTGATATGATATAAAACATCCACCACTTGTTTTGAATTATTCATGAGTGATGGTTCTATAGACATTGTCGTTTTTTTAGATATTGGTTCATTAGCATGACTTGAGAACATGTCATTTTCATCAACTTTTGGATTTGAAATTTGTTCCTTATTTTTAAGATATTTGTTCATTAGCATTGCATTGTTTCTTCTCTTTGTGCCATTTTTTGGATGAAGCCTCTCCTTAATACTGGCTTTAGACAACCGGTAAGAGTATCAGTATAATTTTTGAAACAATTTTCAGCCATATTTATCTAGGTCTAGTGGGTTGGGGAGGTAATGAATGCATCTTTTTCAGTCTTTAATCCTTGTGGTTGTGCTTTATATATATATATATTTTTTGATCAAAGCTAGAAAAATTAAATTGCAAAACAGGAGAAGGTCTGAACCTTATTACAACATAAAAGCAGGCCAACTATGGCCAGACTCAACTAAAACAAATCTCAACTAAAACAACAAAAAACCAAAGAGGCAAATCAACTGGCTAGACTAAGCTGCCAAACAACTAGCTACTAGCACATATTAAGAAACATATTTGGGATTAGTTTTTATTACACCCTTTTTGGAACGAGTTTGGATGTACTCACTACTTGTGATGCCATCAGATCTTTTACCTCTTGCAGAGCTGCTACTCTTTCTTGACTTCCTGCTGGACTTAGGTTGGTGAAGAGCATCTGGTTGTGCCTCCAAGAACTTCAAAGCCACAGAGTGCATATTCATCTTTTCACTATCAATGTTAAGGTCCATAGTGCCATCTGTTGTGTGGTCAAAGTCCACCACATCCCCCCAAAATTTACTAAGAATTTGGGCATTTTTCTCGGCTGCAGCAGTGACATTTATAGAGCCACCAATAACATGAGCCTTACTTTTGTCTGGGCCTAACTCTTCATAAGTTGTGATAGAAAGGGCCATTTTTATGGGAGAAAGCACCACCTTGTGGTTAGACTCTCCAACAGGAATAACAATTTCAACTAGAGGCATAACCTTGTCTAGAGCTATACCCTCAACTATAGGAACCAAATTATGAGAATTCAGCCCCTCCTTAGATATCAGAGGGCTATAGAAGCCGCAACAGGCAGAGCATGACCATTTATATTGGAAGTGGTTGGCTCATATGCTATAGTTACAAGTTTATGTTGAATCAAATTCTCAACATTTGATTTGCATCTGTTTTCCGCACCATCAACTGGTCTAGCCTCTCCTGCAATATTATCTTCATTATCTTCAAGCAACTCAAAAGAGTTGTGTAGTGACAGGTTTTGTTTTGAAGGATCCCCAGCTGCACAAATCTCATGAACATTTAAAGCTTGAATATCTATCTATCTATATCTATATATATAAAATAAACTTACTTATGTTGAAGACTTCTTCTTATGCAAGAATTATGAGGATTAACATCTCTGTTTGTTTAGAAAGAGATTTAAATGGTCGTAACCTTGTGTTTCTTGGATAAATTTATTGTTGGTTATCCTAAAACAACGTCCAAATGTGTTTCAACGTGAAAGTTACAACTTTTTTTGTCCATAGACAAATTGGCAACAACATCTGAGTTACGAATTTATCTAACAGGGTTTGATGAACTTCAACAATAGTCTCATCATCCCTTG
The DNA here is from genome assembly GCA_946800305.1 of Medicago arabica. Taxonomy (NCBI): domain Eukaryota; kingdom Viridiplantae; phylum Streptophyta; class Magnoliopsida; order Fabales; family Fabaceae; genus Medicago; species Medicago arabica. The sequence goes on along the minus strand of OX326966.1, from coordinate 1,095,433 downwards.
TTGAAAGACCAACAATATGCATATCAAGTAATTCATTTATTAATTAGTTGTTCATCTTCGTCTATATATATCATGTCAGCTTCGTTGACAAGATAATAGCAGCAACATATTCTTCGATAACAATATTAATATAATCAACTACCTACAAAGTTATGTCTATTGAATTAGACAAGTTGTTATCAGAGGGCAGACCTACTCATAGGTGAGAAATAATCATTTTCTCTCTCACTTTAGCGGCTCAATCTTCATTTTTTTTTTCAGATGCAAAAAATGATCATCATATGAACTAGACTGTTGTATTGTCAGGGAAAACATTGATCAAATCAATTTTACTTTTTAAGATTGATTCTTTTTTTTAATTATAGTGTATATTTGGACGATGACATTAATATGATTAGGCAAAAGCTACACCTTGTAGCTTCACAAAATTGCAATGACTCGCCATAATTGATTACGCACGTTGAAGTTAAATATAGCCCGGCCAATATGCACTATGCTAATGCTTTACAAAAAAACGAAGTATAGAAAAGATACCAAAAAAAAAGTAATAATTATTACACAAATAAAAAAATAATAGATTACTGAGTATGGGTGACAATAAACTATATGAAACTCAAAGAGAGGGAAATGGATCGTTGTATTTGCATGGTTTGAATTTTAAAAGTACTACTATAATTTGCATATCATGTTTGCTTTTTTTTATACCACACATCGGCTGCTTTCTATCATTTTTTATGCATTTATATACAAGGGGTGAACCATATAGATTAACTTAAAAGCGAGTTGCATCCAAAACGAACCTTGAGAGCATTTGAATCTTGATACTAATTATTAAATATTAAAAGTCAGATGTTCCTCCAAGGCTCATTATGCATACAACTTTATTCTTTTTGCTAGATTATAGACCTAACACATGTATAGTGATCACGGTTTTATTCAAAAAAATATATAGAGAGACTTTCTTCCCTAGGTAACTTATATTCCATTCTCTCTATATCCATGTTCTCTAAGCATGTGAATGATAATAATTGGATTAGGGATTGGTGGTCTCGTTGATGGTCCTACGAGTCTTACATGATAAGGACCGAGCTAATAATTATAGTTATAACAGGCTACAACCCCCACGTACGAAGCATGTAAGTACGAAATGCTTAAGCCAATGTTAAGAGTTTAGTTCATGTAAAAGAAGTTTGTAATGTTTTTCAATTAATTCAATATGAAGCCCCATGAGTATCAATACTCTCTATCACCTTGGTGAATATGATTTTTGGCTCTCTCATCCCATGATTCTTGGTCTTTAACAATACTGTTTTATAATGCAATGATCTCAATTGAAACAAAATATATGAAGTACACATGAGATTATAAGCTCACGTAAATTCGGTGGTATAATGAAATTGAAAGTGTGCAGATTATTATAACATTGAAGCGTGCACAAAAGAATAGTCCTATTTATAGTGCATTTGGTGTTTACTGACCATCTCACAAGCAAAACAAAGTAGAAGAAATAAACAAAACGGTGCCAAAATGAATAATTCTTTTACTAACCATCTTAATGGAAACACAAAAGCAGTTGATATATAAAATTACTAGTTTAACAATCTTAAGACATATTCAATTGAAGAAAGAAAAAAACTACTTTCTGAGTAATGTCATAGTTCATCCAATTCAAAACAGATATATGATAAATCAATCTTCATCATCGATGACATTGGTGCCCAACCCCTTAGGCCTAGGGAATTTTAACTCTTCCTTGGCATCTTCGTCATCATTAACCTTGCGAACAATGCGTACCCTTATCCTCCTTGATACACTTCTGATTCCCTGGCTCCATATAGCCTTGTTCAGCTTGACATCGACTTTAACATCGTTAGTGTCCATGTCTTTTTTAGCAAACTTCCTGATCTCCTTGATGGCTTTTGGTGCCTTCTTCGTGAAGGTACTTTTTACATAATAATAAAAAACTTGATCTCCAGACAACCAAACATGAATCTAAATTATGGGGCTTAAATCGAGATTGAAATTGTGAATTGGAAGACCTATTTTTCAAGTCACAAAACAGTGTGATTCAGATTCATTTCAACTCAAAACTGATTTTAATTACAACCACAAACTATTATTAATTTACTCACCAACATCAAATGAACAGCATATGTTTGAGTTTATTTACTGACACATCGAAAATTAGCTACTTAAATATGTATAGCATTGAATAAATATAAAGTAAAAGCATGTAGTTAATGAAATGAAGCTAGAAATTTGATGCAATCCAATGAAATGGAATGACATTTGTGATCAGAATTTCAATATGACCTCTGATATGACACTCAAACATCAGAGACCTTAGAAAGCGCTGTGTTTTCATGATTTGATCACTTCTAGTCATTTAATATAGATATTTAGAGACCTTAGAAATTCATAATCAATCAAACATACAGAATAATGTTGGCATTAGTTAACTTTATTAATCAACATCACAAACATTATTTAATGGAAATGCTCACGAATATGTAGGTAGATACTAATATGATGAATATTTACTGAGTTACATACATTACTTGTTTGAATGGTTGCAACAGATTTATTTCGATTGCTACGACATATTGTGGTCAGGAGTTTACAGCCATTGCATGTTATGAGTAGGGGAGATTGATATTTAGGTGTAATCAGCCATTAAGGCCTATGCAGCTATGCTCTTGATCTGGAAATTGAGAGATAAGTTTCAGTTTTGTGCTTGTACTTCTTTCCCTTTCCCAGGTGGTAATCTCCTTTTCTGTGGAGATTGTTGATTTGTTCTCATTGTAGATTTCCATAGCTGTAGCATTGCGAACTCGTGGTTTATGTTGTAGATTTTCAATTTCACATAATTTCACACCTTTCATTCAAATTCTACGCGAGCACTGCTCCTAGCCACCACATTCCATTTCTCACAAGGTTCGCATCAATGAATTTACAATAACCATACATTGATCTCCTATCAGTCATACTACGTGCCAATCTGTTTTATTATTGACTTCTAGATAAACCCTCTAGATTAATCATCTTCTTCATGACCCACTTCGATATATCAAAATCTGTAAACAACTAAGGTGTTGTAGTCTTTGATATCTTTCTCTATCTATCACTTCATCAACCTTTGAAGCTGCATCTTCTTATTAGGTTTAATTAATGTGAATTTCTGCAGCTTTATTACATACTTTCATTTGTTTATGATTATAATTTATATTTATACCTTTCTTTTGATCTTGCGAATTCTATCCTTAGACAACATTTCAGTAGATACAACCCTTAATTTTAAACATCCTGATAAGTTCTCATTCAAGCTTGGGAGTTCAACTTAGTTATTATTGCTCAGAATAATATCATTCACATAGACAATTAGTGTCATCGTTTCTCATTTGGCTGATTGTTTATAAAATATGATCTGCCTAGCCTTGCCTTATTGTTCATAAAACCCTTTTCTTCCTAGTCCCCGTTAAGAAATTAAGAAATGCAATTTTTTGTGTCTGTTTGATGTTAAGGCCAGTTAAAATTCAGCGTTGAAGTTAAAATTCACTATTCACATAAACTTCTCTTGATAGTTAACTCTCCACAGGTTTGTGTAAAACCCTTGGCTACAAGCCTGCCTTTGTATTTTTCTGCACTAACATCCGCGCTGAGCCTTTGATAATAAACACGCATTTGCAACTTCTTTTTTCTTGCTGCTTCCCAAGTCCCTTTTTGAAGAGCTTACAACTCCTCCATCAATGCCATTTTCCAATTCAGATCATCCAGAGCTTTTGTCATGTTTTTGTTGAACAAAAAGATTATAAACTTGTACTCTAGAGACAAAAAGCTCTTTGTTTACTTGGCATGTTTTGGAATAGGAGGAAGAACACATGCCACCGTGCTTGTTACAATTTTCTAATTTTGCTCTAAAATTCAATCGATCTAGCATCTAAGAATGAAACTGATGGAAATCAGAACCCTAAATACAACAATACGAAGAACACAGAACTGTATTATTTGTGCTTAGTTTTCATAATAACTTGAAAGGAAATTTATATATCAAACTGATGCATTAAATTACAATAAAAAAACCTTTCCAGTAGAAGAGTAGACACGAGCCTGTTGTATTATTTGGTTATCTGCATTCCTAAGAAATGTGATATTATACTTGTCACTACTTTGTACTATCTACACTTATCTTAGCCACATTCCTATTATCTAAACCTTTGAATTTGAATTCTCTTCAAACAATTCATGTCTTTTGTTAACCTTTTGGTTCACGAGCTCATTTTACAGTGGAAAAGGCTTGGTTATGTTTTTGTAATAGAGTGTAGATAATACATCCTCGTCAGAAATTATGATATATCATATATGCGTAGATGATTAAGGATCTTGTGATTTTTTTTTTAAACAAGGCTTTAATGAGTACATGAATTTGGTTTTGGATGACGTAGAAGAAGTACACGTGAAGAAAAAGAGCCAAAAGACGTTATGTGAGATAAATTTCTCAAACTTTATTCGATTTTTCTTTGCCACTTATGCATTTTCTGAATGATGTTATTGTTTTATTCAAGGATAATCCTTCATAAAGGAGATAATATAAATTTAACGATGAAAAAATAAGTGAAATTAAAATTGCATTTTCATATCTTTTTTTTTTTTTATGATTTTCTTCTTTGAAATTTATCTGAAATCATTTGTTTTTCAAATTTCAGAGGGAAATGATGACGATCACATTGAAATCAACAAGAAGGTTGGTTAATCTTAACCTTTCGAGGGAAATGCTGTTTCAGAAATATGATGTTAACAATGTGAATTTTTTATGCACCAGACGAATACTTGGTTTGTTGGTTGTAATGGTACCAGTTATGGAAAATAGAGAACAAAAGGAATAAATGGAGATTAAAGCTAAAACAACTTCTTTTATAATCATCTGTTCTTATTCATTGGATCACTAATACACTATATAGCCCTTTTCTTCTTTTCAAAGAAAGAGCATATTCTTACAGACTGGCACATAGTACTATTGATACCTTATCCTAACAGATTAGATAATGACTCATGCTATTCTAGACCCTTCTTAAGATTGATGAGCTGTCTTGGCCACCTTTGTATTTCCAGCTTTGGTGACAAAGTCCTTGAGCCATTTGGGTTGAGTCTTGTTCCTTTTGGATCTGCCTCTTGGGCTGGGCTCTTCTACTACTGGCCCATAGTCTATCTCCTCATCACTGTGGGTCATGACATCCCGCGGACCTTCAAAAGCCACCTTTTCCTCAAGGTGGAAGTTGGGGTATTGTAGTGCAATAGCAGAAAAAGGTTCCCATGTAGAGTCTTCTGGGAATGAGCTTTCCCACTGGATCAGAACATATGGTTCGGCATCATTCACTTCATGTTTCCAGTCCAGCACTGCCAGAGGCTGAAGTAATGGATGATTATCCACAATACTGTCAGGTAATGCCAAGGAATCGGGAGGGGATCCGTGACAGGGTTTGAGTTTGGACACATGGAAAACTGGATGAATTTTGCTTGATTATCTTGAAAGGGCCAAAGAACCTATTGGACAGCTTCTGGATACGTTTCCCAGTCATTGAATGTTGCTTGTAGGGGCGCAATTTAACAAAGGCATAATCACCAACTGCAAATTTATGGGAAATGCGCTTCTTGTCAGCAAAAGCTTTCATTGTGGCTTGAGCTTTCAAAAGCTTTTTCTTGAGTACAGCAAGGATCTGTTCGCGCTGAGTAACATCATTATCTAAAGCTTGGACCAAACTAGAGCCGGTAATGTACTCAGGTAGTGTGGGCGGTGGTCTGCCATACACAATCTGGAATGGAGAAAAACCAGTCGAGGAATGGATAGAAGTATTATAGTGCCACTCCACCCAATGTAAGAATTTTCCCCATTGCTTAGGCTGATCATGAACAAAGCATTGGAGATATTGCTGGAGCGTTTTGTTGACGTTTTCTGTTTGTCCGTCACTTTGAGGGTGATAAGCTGTGGACATTCTTAGTTTGGTACCGCTCAATTTGAATAGACCTTTCCAAAACTGACTCACAAAAATTGGGTCTCTGTCAGACACTATACTCTTGGGCATGCCGTGTAAATTGCAGATCATTTGTGCAAAGAGATCAGCAACTTTAGAAGCTGTAAAACCACTTGGTAGCATGCCGAAATGTGCAGATTTTGATAGGCGATAAACGACGACGAGGATGACTGTGTTGTTTTGGAAGGAAGGGAGCCCTACGATGAAATCGAGGGAGATGTCTTCCCAGACCCGTTCCGGTATCGGCAAAGGTTGGAGTAACCCAAAAGGAGCATGTGTTGGTGATTTTGTAACTTGGCAAGTGTGACATTGTTGGACAAATTTCTCCACATCTTTCTTCATTCCATACCAAATGACGTTTTCTATTAAACGGCCATATGTTTTTGCGACACCACTATGCCCTCCCAAAGGTGATGAATGAAATTCTTCTAGTAGTACCAATTTTAGTGAAGAAGAAGAAGGAATGAATAGCTTACCTTTTAGAAACAGTACCCCATCATGGACCTGAAATCCTAGATGTGTGGAAGGCTGATTGATGATTTCTTCGACCCATTTTTTTAATTCCTCATCAGTTGCATATTGTTCTTTCAATTTATCCAAAAAATGCCAATGTCGTACTGTAATGGCAAAACAGTGGGTGCGAGATAAAGCATCAGCTACCCGGTTTTGTGCTCCTGGTTTGTACATGATCTCATAAGAGTATCCTAACAATTTTGCCAAGTAGAATTGTTGTTCTGGTGTCTGGATAACCTGAGTCATGAGCTCTCTGATACTCCTCTGATTAGTGTGTATGATGAATTTGTTGCCCAAAAGGTAAGTGCGCCATTTTTTTACTGCAGATGTAATAGCACATAGTTCTCTGACGTAGATGGAGGCATTCAACATCCTTGGACAGAACTGCTTACTGAAAAAATAGATTGGGTGACCGTTTTGGATTAGAACTTCACCCATGCCTAAACCGGAGGCGTCTGTTTCTAAGATGAAGGGTTCAGCAAAATTGGGAAGAGCAAGAATCGGCGCTTCAGTCATTGCCAGCTTTAAGGAGTCAAAAGCTTTATGGGCAGAATCGCTCCAAAGGAAAGCGTCTTTCTTCAGTAACTCAGTTAAAGGCGCTGCAATCGTAGCGTAGTTGCGCACAAATTTGCGGTAGAATCCCGTTAAACCCAGGAAACCTCTGAGGTGCTTAACTGAATGTGGTTGAGGCCACTCCACCATAGCACTGATTTTTTCGGAATCAGGTCCAACGCCTAATTCTGACACCACATGCCCCAAGTAAACGATGGAATTTTGAGCAAAGGAGCATTTGGAATACTTGAGACAGAATTGATTCTCTAGAAGACAATTGAAGACAACCTCCAGATGATGATGATGATCTTCTAGTGTTGGGTTGTAGATCAGAATGTCGTCGAAGAAAACAATAACGAACTGCCGGAGATACGGTTGAAAGATTAGATTCATTTGACCTTGAAAAGTAGTGGGTGCATTGGACAGACCGAATGGCATGACGAGGAACTCGTAGTGTCCTTGGTGGGTACAGAATGCAGTTTTGTGAATATCTTTGGGTGCCATTCGAATTTGATGGTAGCCGGAGCGAAGGTCAAGTTTAGAGAACCAGCGGGTACCGTGTAACTCATCCAATAATTCATCAATTGCTGGTATCGGAAGACGATCTTTCACCGTTAGAGCGTTAAGAGCTCTATAATCAACACAGAATCGCCAAGATCCGTCTTTCTTCCGGACAAGAAGAACCGGGGAAGAGAATGCGCTAGAACTGTGCTGAATGATACCATTCTCCAACATGTCACGGATTTGAGCTTCAATTTCTTGTTTATGGAAGTGAGGGTATCGGTAGGGGCGAACATTGACAATTTGATTGTTGTCGGTGAGAGGAATTTGGTGGTCAATCTGGCGTGGTGGTGGTAGGGTATGTGGGGTTGCAAATAGTGATGAATATTGTTTGAGAAGGTTGTTGATATGGGTATCAGGATGTGATGTAGATGCAGGTGTTGTAGTGGAAGAAATCTCCTGGAGTTGATATATTGTATCAATAGCATCAGTAGTGATCAATCGTTGGAGTTGGTGAAGGGAGGATTCTACCAGACCTGGTTTTGGTTCGCCCGAGAGTAATATGTGGTGGCCATTTCTAATGAAGCTCATGGTGAGTTGCGTATAATCTGTAACTATTGGGCCTAGGGTTTTCAGCCATTGAACCCCAAGCACTAGCTCAGCTCCACGTAAGGGAAGAACAAACAAATCAATGAAGAACTCATGGGGGCCCAACATCAGCTGAACCTTGGAACACATTGATAAGCATTGTAACTCTTCACTGTTACCTACCAAGACTTGAAATTGTTCGGCTGGTTGTAATTTGAGGCCCAATTGTGTGGCAATTCGGTCTTGAAGGAAATTGTGGGTACTACCACTGTCAATGAGTGTGTGAATGGGTTTTTTGTGAATGTGTCCAGTAACGCGGAGGGTTTGTGGGATAGAATGGCCCATTAAGGCATGTAGGCTTATTTGAGCGGGTTCGGGTTCAGGTACGATTTACGGGTCGGGTTCATTTGCGGAAAGAGCTAGGTGGGTGACATCATCGTTGGTTTCGGGTTGGTCTGTTTGGACAATGAGAAGGTGAAATTGGCGACGGCAGCGGTGACCCGGTGTGTATTTCTCGTCGCAATTGTAGCATAGATTCTTTTCACGACAAGCTTGAAGCTCAGCTGGAGATAATCGTTTAATTGGTGTAGTCGGGGGTTTTGGTGGTGTGACGGAAAGGGTAGGGCGAAAAGAATTTGGTGGTTGTGGTGTTGGTGATGGGTTAGAAGCTGTAGGGTAGTTATAACGGGGTTTGGAGGAATTAGAACGATCTAGTATCTTTTCTTCTTGCAATTTGGCCAAGCTTATGGCTTGTGTCAAGGTCATGGGTTGAAATGCTTGCACCTCTCTCTGAATCTCAGGTTTGAGTCCAGAAACAAAGCAGCTGAGATAAAAATTGGGGGGAAGGCCAATAATGCGGTTGGCTAGTGTTTCAAATTAGTTCTGGTAGGCATTGACAGTAGTAGTTTGACATAGTTTAAAGAGTTCACCTTGAGGGTCTTTGTAGAGAGATGGAGCAAATATGGACTCTAGAGCCAGAAGAAATCCAAACCAAGAGAGGAGCTGAGAGTTGGAATGCATCCACTGGAACCAAGTTAAAGCGTCACCCTCCATGTAAAAGGAAGCTATGTGAAGGCGTTGCTCTTCTGGTGTTTGGTGAAAATCGAAAAATTGCGTGATCTTGAAGATCCAGCTCGGTGCGTTTGTGTCGTCGAAGCGTGGTATATTGAGCTTCATGGAGGTGGTGGAGAGTGGTGAGATGTCGGGGCCGGTAGGGGTGAAACCAGGGGGTCCAAATCGGTACCGCCACTGATTCATTTCGGTAGTGAGGGTGAGAATTTGTTCTTGGAATTGTTGTTGGTTCTGAAGAATTTGGTTGAGGATCTCATCTCTAGGAGGAGAGGTCATAGTAACGAATGAAAGCACCAGTTGTAATGGTATCAGTTCTGGAAAATAGAGAACAAAAGGAATAAAGGGAGATTAAAGCTAAAGCAACTTCTTTTATAATCATCTGTTCTTATTCATTGGATCACTAATACATTATATAGCTCTTTTCTTCTTTTCAAAGAAAGAGCATATTCTTACAGACTGGCACATAGTACTATTGATACCTTATCCTAACAGATTAGATAATGACTCATGCTATTCTATACCCTTCTTAAGATTGATGAGCTGTCTTGGCCACCTTTGTATTTCCAGCTTTGGTGACAAAGTCCTTGAGCCATTTGGGTTGAGTCTTGTTCCTTTTGGATCTGCCTCTTGGGCTGGGCTCTTCTACTACTGGCCCATAGTATATCTCCTCATCACTGTGGGTCATGACATTGGTCCTCTTAGTTATGCCTCCTTGTTGCCAGATTCCAGCATGAAAGTCAACTGTATTGTGACTCCGAAAGTTTAACATCGATATTATATCCTTCCTCCATTTATTAACTCCCCTCTTTCATCATGCTATACCGACTTCTTTGCTAATTTGCCCAAAATGGCATAAAGAGGAGAAACATTGCAGTGGAGAAGATGACGAACAAATATTTGACAAAAAGTTGATGAAGATGATGACAATAACATGTTCTCAACTCATGCTTCTGATCCCAATGAACCAATATCTAAAGAAAATGACAATGTTCAGGAATTGATTCTGAACTAAGTAACATGAATTTATTTCCATGGAAAATACCATTAGTATACTAGCTCTGAAAACCACTACATGTGGAGAGGTTTGACTTGACGACTCTAACATCAATTGTTCATCCTGGAGTTCCAAGACATTGAAGTGGTATCAAATATCAAGATTTCAGGACTTGTGTGTAAATTTTGAATCTTCTCATTAATCCTATAATGAATTATAGTCCGTGACACACTAGGGTATGAGTGCCACTTTTGGATCTTGCTCAGACAATTTAAAACATGTTTGAAATTCAAGAAGAATCGTTTATTTTAGAGTTGATACATCAACACATAAAGGGAGTATAATTGAGGATTAGATAGGAGCAATTTGAAATTGATGAACCAATAGTTTTTAATTATTGAACACTTAAAATATAATTAATCAAAATTAGAAGTATTAAAAATTACTTTGAGATTAAAATTTACTCACATGTTTGATTATGTGGGTTGACTTCATATCCTACAATTTAATTGGTTAAAATTATGAGGGGTAAATTACCCCTAAATCATAAGAGGGTAATGTAGGGCCTCACCTATTAAAGATCGTTATGAGAATCAACCTTGGAATGGATATTGAGAAGTCAACTTGATTATGACAAGAATCTATGTCATCATCGTTGTTCCAAAGACTTTCTAAGAAAGATATATCAAGAGCAACAACATCCGAGTTATGAATTTATCTAGCAGGGTTTGATGAACTTCAACAATAATCTCGTATTCATCTACCAATGATCCACAATGTGCATATCAAGAAATTCAGTTACCTCTCTCTCTCTCTCTCTCTCTCTCTCTCCCTCCCTCCCTCCCTCCCTCCCTCCCTCCACCTCCCCCTCCCCTCCCCCTCCCTCCCTCCCTCCCTCCCTCCCTCCCTCCCTCCACACACATACATGCATCCATATATATATATATATATCTTATGTCAACTTAGTTGACAAGATATTTAATTAGATAGATCCTACGATAGAGTTGATTAAAGATATTAATATAATCAGCTAACTAAAGAGTTATGTTATTGAATTAGACAAGTTGTTATCAGAGGTCGACCTACTCATTGGTGAGAAATTTTTTTGTGATGGTAGGGGTCCGAACCCCAAACCTTGCATATATTATGCATTGTCCATAACAACTGAGCTAAACTCACGAGAACTCATGGATGAGAGTTTGCGCCTGCATTCCCCATACTCTTACTAATTACCCATTTTATTATTATTTTACACACCCTTGATATTTAATTTTGCACCATTTATTTCGCTTCAACAACTGTATCTTCATTTCTTTTTCAGATGCATGAACTTATCATCATATTGAATTAGACATTTGTATTGTCGGAGAGAGCATTTATCAAATCAATTTTACTTTTAAATTTGATTTTTGTCTTTTATTTATAATATATGTTTTGAAGAGCAGCGACATTAACGGGATTTTGTCAAAAACTACGCATTGTAACTTCACAAAACTACGGCAGCTTGCCATAAATTTTCAATCTTGTTTAGCCTAGTCCGTATATACCATGCGAATTCTATACGAAAAATAGAAAGTATAGAAAAGCTATAAAAAATAAGTAATAATTATTATTAGTAAATGAAAAATTACTGAATTAACGTAACTATAAATTATAAAAAGGTTGCAAGAGTATTGAAAAAGTCTAACCATATCTAATTTGAATCTATGTGCAGGCATCTATCATAGTATTTTTATATATAAAAAAATCGCATGTGGATCTTGGAAGTCACTTGATAATGGTATTAGCCCCACATCGTTTCTATTGGTTTTATGCGTTTATATACAACAAGTGAACCAAGCCAAAATAAGATGAAATATAATAGACTTTGAAATAAAATATTAATTTGACTTTGTCTTATTTCCAAGTCAGTTTCATCTTCTTTTTTTGTCTTCTTTTCTTTGTCTTCATGTAGTGGCCTTGAACATGGTCTCTCACAGGTAACTTTCGCACAGTTATTTCCATCTTGTTGATTAATGTTCTTTTCACCGAGTAAAATTAGCATGTGAACGATAATATTCAGATTGGTCTCCATGACGGGCCTATGAGTCTTACACGATAATGACCAAGTTAATAACTATTGTAAAGCGGGAAAAAACTCCCACTGTAAGGCGGAAATGCTTAAGCAAATGTTATGAGTTGATTAAGCTTTATGACGTAACAAAACCCCAAGCATGAGACCTATGAAAGCGAAACATATGAGTACTTCTATATTGAACATGGATCATGTTTCTGCTCATGGTAATTCACAATTTCTTGTGCATGGACCGTAATAAATGGAGTGCAATGCACATAATTTTTAGCATAAAGTGTCGTATAGCCTTTCCCATTGTGTGGTCCTTAGGTGAAACATTGTGTTTTGAATTTTTGTTTGGGACTGGGCTAAGAACCAATCCATAAACGGATTAGGTCACCTCAATAGCTCTAGAATAGACCATATTATGGACATGTCTTATATGCACACTCAAATAGGGCCACTATAAACCTATCAGGATCACTCGATCTGACGTATAGTATAAACTTATCGAAAAATAAACCTCGTAGCAAGTGTCGCGTCAGGCCTCACATTACGTAGGACTGGCTCTAGAGTAGAGTGTGCTTGAACATTTAGTTAGTTGTGTCCGAATAATTAATAAATAATTCAGCTCTTTTACGCATATAGTATAACCTTAAGAAAAAATAAATCTCGTAGGAAGTGTCACATTAGGCCTCATGTTACTTAAGACCGGCCCTAGAGTGTGCTCAGACATTTAGTTAGTTTAGTCCGAATAATTTATAAATAATTCAGCTCTTTACCGTCATACCTTGCATATATATTGAAAACTCCTACCTATCATATAAGAAATTTGCTGGAGTTATAAAGGTATAAGATACTTATACTGTTAAAGATTTGTCTTGTGTATGATTTATATGAAAAATTATAATTAGTTCATTATAATTTTGATCATGATTTATTTAAAAGATATTTAAGAGACACGAATAATCAAATGTGAACAATAGAAGGCAATTATTTTAAAGGAAAAGAAAAGAAATATCCAGTTTAGGTGTTAACTTTAGTTTCTTGTGTTCTAGGCTACCACTTGATTCACTAAATAAAAATGTTTCACTTAATTCTTTAAAAAAAAAAAAAAATGTTTCACTTAAACCAGGTTATCAATTTATTTTAGATGTATATGATAAGTTGATAACTCATTGTTACTAGTAAACTTCCAAACAATTCCAAGTAATTAATCAAGTGTCCATGAAATATGTTACAAATGAGACAACTAGACTTGCCATTAAACCATCCCAAAAATAAGATAAATATGCATAGCCTTATGTGAATATGAACTAAAAGCATATAGTTAATGAAATGAAGCTAGAAATTGATGCAATCTAATGATATGGAATGAATGACATTGTGACTGTGAGCACAATTTCAGTATGCCCCCTGATTGAATATGACACTCAAATATCTTTCTTGTATATTGCTTTTGGAACATTTGTGCAAAAGCTATGTTTCAAATATTTGATTACTTCAAGCCTCGTGAGTATCGATAAGAGATCTCTTGTGAATGTAGTTTGGAAGTTGTAACCAAGATATCTAACATGGTATTAGAGTCTAATTCGATGCTTCCACAAATGACATTTATCTCCATGTTTCATATTCGGATTGGGCAGAAGAACATGATTCTTGTTCCGAATGAATCTTCAAGAATGGAGAACGACCACTGTGATATCATTTTCGTATTTTGGAAGCAAGCTCCAGATATGCTACACACCAATTCTGGTTATTCTAAAGAATGAAATCGATGGATTCAAAAACTCACAATTGCTTATGAACTTGGATGAAGTTACATGATAAGCATACTGATCTCTCTAGACTTTTTTGTCATGGAGCATGGAGCGTATGAGCTCTTTTCTGAATGCAAATTTTCTTGGCAGGTTCGGTAGCATGCCCTGCACTGGTTATACTGCAATGAGCTCAATTGAAATAAAGTATACGAAGTACAACAATGAGATAATGAAATGGAAAGCGTATTGATTAGAGAGCTTACAATGCATAGAAAAAAGTGAGATCCACCTTGCTTTACAGGAGCATTTCTTTTAGTTTGAGAGGTGTTTTGAAGTTACAAAATTTAGTGAGCAAAAACATTAATCACTTTTTTACTACCAAGTGAATTATATTATGTTCTATGACTATAATTGAATTCAAATCTCACAAACACAAATAAAACAGAAGATTAGACAAAATGAGGCCAAAATGAATAATTCGTTTACCAACCATGTTAATGGAAACACAAACAGGTGAAAGATAAAACCACCCCATGTCTCAACAAAATTTACTAGTTTAACAATCTAAAGACAAGACAACTCAATTCAAGAAAGCAAAAGACTAGATATATGTTTCTTCGAGCTTCAATTCAAAACAGATATATAATAACTCAATCTTCATCATCAATGACCTTGGTGCCCAAGCCTTTTAGCTCTTCTTTAGGAATTTCAACGACGGTGACAAGGGAGTATAACTCTTCCTTGGCGTCTTCGTCGTCATTCCTCTTGCGAGCAATGCGTACCCTGACCCTCCTTGGTACACTTCTAATTCCCTGGCTCCAGATAGCCTTGTTCAACTTGACATCAACTCTAACATCATTGGTGCCCATGGCCTTTTGAGCAAACTTTCTGATCTCCTTGATGGCTTTTGGTGCCTTCTTCTTGAAGGTGCTATTGAACGTAAAATAATACCAAACACAAACAGAAATAAGAGATCTAATTATACAATTAGAGAAACTACAAAGAGTTATAATTACACATACAACAACATGAATCACCTACAAAAAATAAATTCATCTCCGAGCAACCATACAGTAATATAAACGTTGCTTATATTAAAATTCAAATTGGCAAACCTATCTTTCAAATCATGATAATAATAATAATAATAATAAACACAATAAAAATGACACTTTAGTCAAAAATCAACATGACTAAAAAACTGAGTTCAGTACACACAACAGTGTGATTCAGATGCAATCCAACTCATAACTCAATTTGTATTACAACCATGAACTATTGATTTACGCACAAAGACAATGAACAGCATACATATTTAGGATATGTTTGGATAGGCTTATTAGTGCTTAATTACTCGCATAAGCTGTTTTTACCATACTTGCTCGTTGTTTGGAAAAAGAATATGAAAACAGCTTATGACATTGTTCCAAATCTGCTTTCAACATATTTTATATGTTTGGAAAAAAATATGAAAACAGCTTATGACATTGTTCCTAAGCTGCTTTCAGCATATTTTATATGTTCTCCAAGATAGCTTACACAAACAGCTAGTGACATTGTTCACAAACTATAATTGATTTACTGATCAACATCAAATGAACAGCATACATACTTTAATTATTAATTTCATCAAAAATATTTTAACTACATCAAATGAACAGCATACCTACTTAGAGCCTGTTTGGATTAACTTATTTGAGCTTATCTAATGGCATAACTTTGTCATGACTGTTTGCAAGAGCATATTAAAACAGCTAATGACTTTGTGCATAAGCTGTTTCCATTAGCTCTCCATGATTAGCTTATAAAACAGCTTAATAGCTTATAGCTTACAAAAACAATTTAAATTATTATATCTCTTGTTATAAAAATAGCTTATAACTAAGCAGTTATCATAATTAGTGTTTAAACTATTACAAGATGCAAACTAAACTGTTTATCCAAACAGGGCCCAATGTAGTTAAATCATGAAATTAATAATTAAAGTGATGAAATTACTGGTTATGGAAAAGTGAGAAAATTACTGATTAGCAGTTATAAGCTGTTTTAATAAGATATCATGGAGATTATGAAAATAAGCTGAATACAGGTTATGAAAATGTCATCAACTGTTTCAATTAATTCTCCCAAACAGCCCCACAAGTAAATAGGCAAATAAATAAGCTTGAATAAGTCGATCCAAACAGACTCTAATACCCTAATAGATTTACAAAATTGAAATGCTAATTAAAACAATACTACAGGAAAGTGAGAAAATTACTGATAAGCAGTTTAATCATGAAATTAATACTTAAAAACAATGAATTGTAATTTCCAATGTAAACACAGACAACTGAATCACAAAATCAGAATTACTTATGACATGTTATTACGTCTTTTCAACTTATTTCAATATGTTATCCAATATAATTTACAAAAACAGCATAATTCTTATATAAATAGCTTATAACTAAAGCATTTATAATGAAAAGTGTTTACAGTAAACACTGCAAATTAGCCAGCCTATTCATCAAAACAGATCCTAGATCTAGAAAATTGAAATGCTTATGTAAAACAACAATTATGGGAAAGTGGGAAAATTACTGAATAGCATAAGTTGTTTTCAACTTTTTTTCATAAACTCTCTAACATTATCTAACAAACACAATGTCTAGCTTATTAAAAAACAATAATTTTGTTTACCTTTTGCAATAAAAATAGAGTATACAACAGCCATTATCATGACAATACTTATGAAAAATAATTTTTATAATCAATGAAAGGATTAAGGGCCATTTGGATTTGGCTTATTTGAGTTTATGAAAAACAGCTTATTGCAAATAAACAAGCTTTTATGTATTATTCATAAGTTTGTCAATGTAGTTTATGATAAAACAGTTTATGAAGATATAATTTCAGTTAGTGAAAACTTATTAATTAACATAAAAGCTTACTTATTTGCATATGCTATTTTTCATAAGCTCAAAAACAAGTCAATCTAAACAGGCCCTTAGATTATAAAAACAGCTTATAACTTACAAAAAACAACTAAACTTAATTTTTATCTCATTGTGCTATTTTGCATAAGCTCAAATACAGGTCAATCTAAACAGGCCCTCAGCTTTAAAAAAACAGCTTATAACTTAAAAACAATTAAATAACTTTTATCTTGACATAAAAGTAGCTTATCTCGTCATAAAAGTAGCTTATAAAAACAATTTAACTTTACAATATAAGCAGCAAACTAAGTTATTTATCAATACAGAGTCTAGATCTAAAAAATTGAACTTTTAATTAAAATCAAAATCATGAGCAAGTGAAAAAATTACTGATTAACAGTCAAATCATGAAATTAGTAAAAAAATGATGAATCAAGATTTTCAATAAAACACAAAATAATTACCAGCCATGAAGACGCTTATGGAGATTGATGGTATACTCCCGAGTAACCACCTCTTCTTTTCTACCTGCTGCACCCTTCTCCACCATTTTCAGCTTCTGAGATTAACCTAAACCCTAAAAAAAACCAAAAAAATCAATTTTTTAATCAAAAACTGCGAAATTTATGATTATGATGCGTTGATGCGTGAATTAAACACTTCAATTGAAGGAAATTTTCGATTTTTGAGGAAAATTGGGAACTAGGGTTTACCTTAAGAGTGTGTGCAAGGTTTTCGGCAGTGAGAAGAAGAAAATGAAAGAGGAGGATGAAATATAAAGAAACCCTAATTTTTTACGGGTTTGGGTAATAATGATTTGGGCCCAATTAAATTATAATGGGTTGAATATGAGCCCACTCTACTCATACATGGCATAACAAAAAATTGTTTCTTTTCTCACCCTCGATGTCGCGCTTCGGAATATATAATTCGAAAGGTTGTTGAGTGTTACATAGTATTTTTATTTAATGTGTTTTTACAAAAAAATTATTTTAGGATCCGAAATATTTTAGGCGTGTAAGAAGCTTGTAGGGTGAGATAAGAAACTTTGATTAAAAGATTTTTTCATTTAAAACAATTATAGATTATTAAAAATGTAGGGTGGGATAAGCAAATTGTGTAATAGGAATTAATTCATATCAACATTGTCAACTAATCATAAACGTGATATTATAAAATTGGAATCGTTAAAAAAATTATTAAAATTGATTGATTTTTATTTGGTGATGAAGCTAGAGAATAACCGAGGTATCGGGTGAGGTTCTCAATTGTAATTTTGTATGTTCAAAATTATTAATGTTGGGGAAGGAATTTTGTTCTTCAATTGTTGGTTCCTTAGTTACTCCAATAGAGCGTTAAGTGCGGTTATTTTTTAATTTTTGCTACTAGACTAAGAACTAGATATAGATAAAGGTAAATGCATAATGATAAATGGATAAAAATTGTTTTTATTTAATTGATTGTGTTTTTAATACATTGTACAGAGTATATACTTATGGTGAAAATTAATCCTACTAGCCAAAACTACATTGCATATAATGTCTAGCCTCGCTCGACTATTTCTGCAAGTAGTGCGTTGGTTTTCCCCCATTGAGGGGTTCATGACGCCTCATGTTCAATTGTAAGCTTACCACTTTGCAGCATAATATGTTGGTAAGGTCCATAGTGTGTAGGGTTTTCTCAAAACATGTCTCCTTACTCATCACTTTTTGAAGTTAGTAACGCTATAAATAATGAATGTGGGTTTGTGCCTCATTGTCTAGTTTTTTTTAGTTTTAACTTAATTTGATATCTTCAAGACTCAAGAAAGTATCATATAACTCTTGTTCGACTAACAAGATAATTAATTTTAGGTGTACATATTGTGATAACTATTTCTATAGTCGCATGCATGATCATTTTTTTCCGACAAACATGCATGATCAGTTGTGAGGTGAAGACAATATAAAATGTTTACACTAGATGAAAATTGAACTCATTGTCAATTGAGTGCAATGAATATGCACCATTAGCGTAAAGGCGTATTTTACATCGACATCTGATTATAACTCCCTAAGTTTTTCTTCTATAGAATGAAACTGTAGCACCCTTAAGTTATTCTACAAGAGTAGGATGAGTAAGAAATAGAATGAGAGATCATAATACATTAGGAACTTACTTATACTTAAAAATGGGTGGAATAGTATGAATGAACCATTTTATGGCTAAGAAATTAAGAAGAAATGGGAGAGCAGAAATAGGTAAGCAAAGGTTTATTTGATTGAAATTAAGGAGACGATTTTGAGTCTCTTTTGCTGAACAAATAAAAAATTCACAAAAGGAAAATAAAATACGTGGAAGAGACTACAAAATTATTTATGGATCATTTTTTCTTATTTGTTCACATATGTAATCGACACATCATCACCTTCTTCCACCACGAGTCAATTTTTGGTTAAAATTTACCAAGAGATTAATTTGTCCCCTACATAAAATTGGCGGTGACTAATTTGAGTATTATTTTTTGTTTATTTTTAGGGAGAGTATTATTTTTTGTTGGAGACTAAATTAGTCATTGTTCAAATTATAAGGATCTAAGTTAGGTCTTTAATCTTTTTTTTTTTAGGGAAATCTTTAATCTTTTTTATGATCGCTCATCTCTACTCTTATATATTTAAATATGTCAAAATATCCAACAAAATGCCTTGTTTTAGGATGGAATATGAGCAATCATTGGTCTTTTCTTACAAGAGAGAGGAGAGCAAATTATTTATTTTTCTTTTCCAAATTCAAAAAATATATATTTATTTTGTTGAAATGTTATACATGGTCTATAATGTTTTTTTTGAGTTCATATACTATGTTATTCTTTCAATATTTTTAAATCTCAAATGTTTACCAAAGTATAAACTTACTCCTCAGAGTCTTCTCATCCAAAAATAATTTATCCACTAATACCCCAAGCAATAATTCAGTTCGAAACACCAATGATAATTTAGATCATTTAAAATTGTGATAAACTATAACTTTTCCTATAGAGGTAAATCCAAATCATTGTGATGATAACTTTGCTTGTTTGAGAGAATTTTTAATGGAGAGAATCCAAATCTAAAGAAAGCACTTAAGATTAGTTCATACACAAATTAGTTCATAATACGTTGGAATTGATTTAAGATCAGCATGCAACGTGACATGTTTAGTTAATGTGTTACATCATAACCTCTAACCTTAAATATTAACGAAGTGATTAAATCAATCAATATCATTTTAAAATTTGATGATTATTTACTGATTCACAAAAATGAATGTTTACGATTTCAAAAACCAATTTACCTATTCGCTCTATATTAATTTCACCACCAAATGCAGGAAATACAAATACTCAAGTAACCATGTGATATTTTGTCAAAAAGTAACAATCTAACATAAGACCAAATTTTCATAAGAAGCACAAAATGAAACTTCATCCATAGGTAGACAACATTTATTGCAATAATAAAGTACTAGTACATGAAAAAACATAGATAAATTACTGACATTCAAATAACTTTAGGACAGTAAAGTCAACAACAGAAGTGAGAGCAAATTCAACACGAGAATCATCTATGATTTTTTTGTTGAATTCAATTGTTGCTGTTCTTTGTGGTCTAGAATGCATTGGAACATTCTCTTCAGGTCATGCAACACGTCCACCCCATAGGAAAAGGTACATTAATCCTCTATACTATCTCAAAACTTGTCCAATTATAAAACTGTAAACCATTGCAACATTTTTCAATCCTGCCCATTTATTCACAAATCAAAGGAAAAACAAATAGAATTACGTCCAACCCAAAGTGTAGAATAATAAGCATGCTACTCTACGAGAGTATAGTCTACCTCATATTGTAGATGTCTAAAACACCAATCTATGTAACGTTGTTTTGAACAACAATAACCAGGACGTGGAAGTTCACTACGTTTAAAACCAGGAAGAATGAATTTTGGCATTTTATTGTTATCTCCTTTAGACACCATGTATTTGCCACATGGGACATCAATGACATAGATAGAATTGTTCTCATAACCCCACATGTGTGGGTTGCTCAGTGCATAATACCTTTTCGGCGGAACACAAAGTATTGCAACGTCACCCAAAGATTCCAACTTGACATAATTCATGATAGAGAAGTCTATCTTGTACACGTTATATGTTACATTTGACATAATATTAAGCACCAAAAGATATCCATCACAACTAACCAACCCTACGTGTGACCAATAATTACTAGAAGCTACACCAGGAGTACTCTTCAGTTCTAAAAAATTTATATTTGCATATTTCAAGCTGAGTATCCCTATGTTGGCCTTGCCAGTGACAACATATATGATATAATTTAAAACAACAAAGTCAACAACCTTATGTGGTGTCGAATAAGCAGTCCAACACAAATATTTCGAGATTGATAGACATACAAATTATCATAATTTGTACATGAAACCACCAAGACAAATTCCTTTGAGCCTTTGGAAAAAGCAAGCAAGACTTTGCAAGAAAAAAAATTGAAATCAACTTTGAAGACTGAGTTATTGATTAGCATCTTTCTTCTTGTAAATGGATTAATAAGTATAAATGAATTATCTTTTCGTGTCATGATGAAATATCTGCTAGAAGACCCATGATAGGCAAGTGGCCGGGAAGTAGTTATTGATCATATTTGAGTGATAAACTTTATTGTGAGGTAAGCTGAAGAAGTTGAAAGATTTCTTTAAAGAGCACCTTTGGACAAGTAACGGTTCTTGGGATGTCATGAAATTCCTCCAATAAATTTTATGAAATTCTCGCCAATTTTTGCATACACTACCAAATTGAAAGAGGTCATCAAAATCTAGATTCCTCGATATGATGTCAAGCAAATCCCAAGGAAGTTGACATTTCTCTTCGACCTTCTTCTTTTTTTGTCCTTTGTATCACAACAAAGGACGATGTTAGGTGATTTACAAACATGTTTTTTTTTCCTATATTTCTAAAACATATGATTTTTTATTTATTATGGTCCCATAATATCATAGAAAATGAGGAGATAAAGAAATATTTATTTTCCCATTTTTTCGAAACAAATATCGAGACAAACATATAAATATAATACAATATAATTATGTATTATCCTTTTTTTTATGTTTTTCTGTAAGTAGTTTAATTTCCAATCCTACCTAGTTATAGCTTTGCTATGAATAGCCGGTCTTATTTCCAGATGGAAGGATCGAGGGTTGTGTTAGGTCTCGACAACAACAGTAAAACTTTTGTAATGGACCAAATACGTAATAGTGTGAATGCTAGGCCGTATCCCGGAAGCAATGTGTTGTATAGCTTAAGTACAATGTCAAATGAACGGGATGCAACATCGCCAACTCGATGTAGTGAAAAATGAGCAAGGGTTTCTACATCTTTCATGAATGGGTGTGGGTAAAGACGTGGTTTGTGAAAGTAGGATTGGTTTTTGAACATGGAATATAGACACTCTTACGGGGAAGTCTATGAAAATTGTGGACAATATGACTAGAAGGAAGATTATTTTTGTGCATATAAGAAACTAAATGGTTGGGTGAAAAGGAAAAGAATTAGATAGTTCATGATTTAAGCTTTGGTACACTGATAAAGTTAGATCGAGGGGGTTGATGTTGTTATGAACAAGACGCCTTTAATGTTATCAGTGAGGGGATTTAAATGGACATGTTGGAAGTATTGCAAGTGGTTTTGAGGGCTTGAACGAAGGGGGTGTGGCTTTGGAGTAATAAATGCGGAAGGTAAATTCGTCCTATAGATTTTTCGTGTGCTAATACTTGTTTTAGGAAAAGGGAGGAGCATTTTATCTTATCACATACAAGAGTCTTGTGACATGTTCCAAGAATGATTTCTTCAATATTAGGAAATCAAACATAAAAATTTGTTTGGATGGTGAAGTCATACCTAAAGAGAACTTAACTACTCAACATAGAGTATTGGTTATGGATTAAGGAGAGTGAAGAGAAGAAGCTATATTGTGGCTATCAAGTGGTGGCATTTAAAGGGAAAAATAAAGGTCTTTCCAACACAAATTCACCATAATTGATGAATTACTATCCACTAAACTACTTGACAGATACGTTTGCAAATATAGTGTATATAATATAAAAAAAAATATCAACACATGTGAAGTCCATGAATCATAAAAAGAACTACTAACCATTACTTTGGCCTCCTCGTTGTCGAATTGGAAGTGTGATACGACGATGCTTCATATAGTTGTTGAATCCCAAAATTAAAAGATTATGCCATTTAAGTACCTTATTCATCCTTTCTTTGAATTTTTGAACTGCAAGTTTGGTGATTCGATGATCATTCATCCAGGAGCATGTATGCCTTTTATAAACTCTTCATACTCTCCCTTCTTACCATGAAACATAGATTTTACTTCGTGAAGAAACCTAATTCCATGTTTGGTTTCCATGGAGGCAATTTGATGAATTAAAGAACAAGAAGAAACTGATCCTAAATTGAAGAAAGTGATTAATCCAAAATTGTTGTTGTACTTATGAGTAAAACGACATCATAACCAAACCTAATTTTCTTTTATAATAAATAAATTGGGCTAGGCCCATACTTTTATGTAATATTATGAATATACCGAATACAACCTCTTCAAAGGAATTTAACTCGTCGAAAGAGTATAATGTTTTCGAACAATCTCAATATCTTTCTTTTTGAAATAATCTAATGAATACAACAACATAACTTCTGCCACCATCCCAAAAACCGCTTTAGTGGATGAATTCAGCTCCAGTTTGTATCATTGCGGTAAATTTGGATCAACTTGCATTGCATGGCTACATTAAGTTGCTGGTAAACACTAACAGCTCTAACACATCCTACACGGTTGAAGATGTTAGAGTAGCTCACCACCTCACCGAAGGAACCGTGTTGTGACCTTGTATGTATGTTAATTTGCAAGAATGACATAGTCAAAGGGTCGTTTAAGTTGTGCTTCACAGTCACTTAATCAAGGAAATTACAGTTGCAGATTATAGCCAACTTTAACTTTAACTTCTATTATTTAAACACTATCCAACTTTAACTTCATGAATCACGATTATAGCCCTTATTGTACATAAAAGTTATGAATGAATGTATCAAGTTATTAGTGGGTGCAGATCCTCTCCATTTTCTAAATAAATGGAGAATGTCAATTACTATAGTTTTGAAGTAAATATATGTTATAAATGCACACATTTCAAGAATTGAAAACATTAATATCATATATTTACTTCAAACTTATAGTAATTGACATTCTTCATTTATTTAAAATTTGAAGAGGATTTTCACCTGTTATTAGTATAGATTAAATAAGGTTAAGTTAAATATAAGATGAGCAATGCTAGGGTTACACACCCTTTTAAAACACACCATATTATAAGAAGCCACGTCAACTTCTATTTTTAATTCCTGCACTTGCCTATAGGTTATTATTTCTAACTATTTAGAGATAATTAGATTAGATTACCTTCTAATTAAATAAACCAAAAACTCAACTCCCACGGTTGTCTTCTCATATGTTCTCTCACCGTCCAGAACATACCCAACGCAGAATCCGAACACCCCCTAAACACAAAAACATGTTTGTAATATGGATAATCATTTTAAGGACAATATTAATCTTTCTAACTCTCATTCTTCTGTTTTGGGTCATTATTAGCTGTTATTAGTTAAAAATTCAGTTTTCGGACTACTTCATCGGATTGCTCCGAAAATTCCACATAAAATCAAGAAAAAAATCAAGAATCAAAACTCCTATAGAAGCAACTTCTTACGAGACTCCCCTCCTCAAAATCCAAAATTTCATTGTACCCATTTTTCATTTGTTTTAATTTTTCATATTCTCAGAAAAATCCGAAATAATTTGCATTAGTTTCATTTGATTTTTAGAATTTTTTGGTGGCATTTTTATATTTTTATGATTTTATTTGACAGATTTTTATCATTTTTTTACTTTATTTTTAAAAGAAAAATTCAAAACTGCTGAAACAGAAGAGACTCCGATTGCTGATTATACATAAGTATATTTCGGATTATAAAATCCGAACTCAGTTTAGATTTTTTCGGATTTTATAATCCGAAAACTTGGAGGCATTTTTAAATTTTTTACAAGATATGTGAGAATATCATAGAGTTGGAAAAATAACAGTCTTATGACTTTTTCAATAGCCAACACTAAAGCCACACATTTCTTGCATACAAATTTTGTGTTTCTTGCTCATACTTCAAAATAAAAAAGAATCGTCATAGTCAAAGTCCTCTCCCCCCTAAGTAGACCATTTGATTTTATTTTTTTTAATAAGTAGACCATTTGATTAAGTAGCTTGTTCATTGTTCTAATTTTGAAAAAAAAAAGCTACAAGTCATGTATTAATCGAGTGTATAGACAAATTATCAGTCAGAAATTGTAAGTGTCGGTCAAAATTGTTGACTTTCATTTTTGCAAATCGGTAAATACATCTCTAGTCTTTCATTTTTGCAAATTGGTAAATATGATAGAAATTTGGCAAGTGTACCAAAAACTATCGAAGTAGTAAAATATCGTTTTCACAATGACTGTTTTTAATCTCAATAATTTGATTATGTTATTAAATAGGATGTATAAAAGTTTATATTAATTTGCCCTTGGCAGTTGATTTGGTTTGACTTTATTAAATCAATTAACAGAAAATAAAGATTTGAATAAGAAAATATGGAGAGAGATGAGACCAGGCCTGTTAAATCCTCTGAGTTCCCCTAATTGGTATACTGCACCTATTCTTATGAATGATTCTCTAGTTCCTTGATAGTTAACAAAATAGCCCTAATCAATCCCTTGAGTTAGGACATTCTTCTCTGATTACAGCCCCTAATTCCTTAGGTGGTATAATATTTGTTGAAGATTTTAAGAACGTTAACCTAATATCACAAACAAACGATCATCCATTCCTAGACTAACCATGTTTATTTGAACAATTCAATTAGGTCTAAGTAGAAAGCTAGGGTTAGTAGTCATTCAATCTAACGAAATCATGTTTATATTTGATCAGGGTATAAAAAGCATTAAGAACAATTGAATTGAATAAAAACTAGATTGTCATTCATAATAAATAGAGTTTCACAGCAACATGGATCAATTAGGGTTACACGGATTCATCTCAGACCTAATCTCTAAGAGATTTAGCTACTCATAATCGAGTTTACAAATAGCATAATCATTGCAATAATTAAAACATACATGAACTGAGTAAAGGATGATGAAATCGTCTTTCTAGCAGTCTTCAGGTCTCAAAATCGCACTTTTGCTCTCCAAAATCATAACTCTTATGTCTGGAACTTTGTTCAGCTTAAATAGGAAAAATTTACTGAAGCCAAAATCGTACCACGGTGCCAAAAATCGTGTCACGATTTCTCTCTCAAACCCTATATTCCTTCCAGATCCTTCTCAAAATCGTGTCACGCCACAAGAAATCGTATCACGATTTCAGTGCTTCAAAAACATGTCTCTCTGCCAAGGTATTCGTGTCACGGTAGTGTAAATTGTGACACGATTTGGTGCTTCTTGCTCAATGTATTTTCTTGCTTTTTAACACATGTGGACCCTTCGTATTGCCTTAGAACTCTATAAAATGTCAAACTAAATCCTAAAAATTATGTAATGACAACATGTCATCAAGATACATCTCTAAAAATGTAAAATGACACTTAAAGTAATCTCTATATTAGCTTTAATTGTTAGAGCGTTAGAAACTATGAGAAACTATGATACGTTAGTTGAATATGTGACCCTCCGCGTTGATTCTAAATCAATGCCACTACGCAATAAATTACTTTGTCAATGAAATAATTATCTTTCAGGACTAACTTTTCGGTAATTAGTCCACACACAATGCAATTACTAATAAATTTGTTTTTTAAGGTAACCTAAATTTCATACACATAGTAGTTTATAATAAATTGGAGTTGATGTGACATGTTTAATTAATGTGTCATATTATAACATCTAACCTTAAAAACTAATAAAGTGATTGTTTTCAATGTTATTTTAAAATTTGATGATTATTTGCTGATTATTTGCCAATTCATGAAAAGAATGTTTACAATTTCGAAAACCAATTTACCTATTCGCACTATATTAATTTCACCACTAAATGCAGGAAATACTCAAGTAACAATGTAACATTTTGTCAAAAAGTAACAATGTAACGTAAGACCAAATTTTCATAAGAAGCACAAAATGAAACTTTATTCATAGGTAGATAACATTTATTGCAATATATATATATATATATATATATATATATGAATTCTAAACTACATTTTGTTTATTTGTCACTTCACCAATGCCCCCTTTTGTAACTAATTTTTTATACTTATGTCACGTGGCTCTCTTTTGTTCTTGATTCTTTATTAGTCATTCCTTACTATCTATCTTTCATTTCCCATCGGTTGCAAAAAAACACTCATTTACCTCCCTTCATGCAAATTGCACAATGAATGCATTGTAATCCATTTTATTAATTTTGAACGGTTACATTTTAGAATTATTCATATTCTTAATCAATCCAATTGCACACACAAGTTTACTATAAAACTCCTCATTTTTTTCTAAGTTCACATATATATGTTGTTTATGTTATCTTTTTTCATTTCTTCTTCCATTTTATTTTTTGATAGTTTTAATTTTTTATTCAAGCTTCGTGTGTGTGTTTCTATTTCTATAATTTTTCATATTCTCTATTGAATATTTTTTCTTTGATTTCACATACACATGTTTTGGGAAAAGGGAGAGTTTTGTTGAATGGACACTTCATATATGAAATGGTGGTCGTATTTTTTCATTGAAATTAAATTATTATTTTTATTTTTTATTTAACATTGTTATGAGATCAATAGTTCACTAAACATGTGGAAGGAAACATATTAAAAATGCATAAAAAAATAAATATTTTTTTATTCATTTTTATTCCAAACCAACACGTGGTTGTTCCTATAGCTATTAGATATTTTCCTTCTCAACTAATTATCATAAGATGGATGAGGATTTGGATGGAGCTTACAAGAAACACAAAACTCTCAATACCAAAATTCCAAAAGGGTCGAACAAGAAAAAGTAGACTTATTCAATCGGCTGGTTCATTAACTTAATTGATTGTCTCAATTTGGTCCCTTAACTATAATTTGTATCAATTTGGTCCCCTATGTTTTGCTTTGTTACTAGTTTTAGTCATTCATGTTAGTTTCTCTTAAAAAAACGTTAACTTATGTACCAATTTGGTCCTCTATATTTTGCTCCGTTACTAGTTTTAGTCCTTTCTGTTAACGTTTTTTGAGAGAAACTAACAGAAAAGACTAAAACTAGTAACGAAGCAAAACATAGGGACCAAATTGGTACAAATTATAGTTAAGAGACCAAATTGAGACAATCAATTAACTTAAGGGACCGCGTGATTGAATAAGCCGAAAAAGTAAGCATCATTATTCATAGGTGTTAGTTTAATTTGATCAATTATCCATGTCATTGTAATAAGAGAAAATATTCTTATTAAGTTTTTAATTGAATAGTTTCTTATAAGAGTTATTCTTATCAAGGTCTAGGTAACTAATTGTAGAAGCACACATTTATTCAAAATTCTAATGGAATGTTCTTGATCTTCGTGAAATTGGAAAGACAAAATCATGGTTTAATGATTTGAACGCATCAACATGAAAATATAACCCTTGACCATGGACTTGGTTGATCTTCATACTTTCCATCAATTTAGTTTCCTACAATCTATCTATCTATCTATCTATCTATTTATATATCTTTGTAAAGAAAACTTGAGTTGTTCTCATGCAAGCTTTATAATGATGTGACACTCTAAAAAAGTTTTTTATCATCACTCAAATCTCTTAAATTCATCTCTAATTAAATGCACCCACTATATTTTAGTAGTGTTTTATTGAACATCCCTTCATAGTCCAATCCAATAAATAAACTATATTTTTTCTATTCCCTCAATTAATAGTCACCACTAACTCTTCAATATTATTTGCATTGTTTTGTTTGTTTTTTGATCAAACGTACATTGCTTTATTTTATTTTAATTAAAAAGTATAGTTATTTACTTTTTATTTTTCAGTCAACCCTACATTGCTTAATTTTATTTTAATTAATAAGTAGTGTTGGTAACCATGAATATAGTGTAGTTAGTGACCAAAAAAATGGATAGTTGTAAACAAAAGACAATGGAAATTTAAGACCATAATCACAATTGATCACTCACAAACCATTTAATTCAAAGAATTGAAAGAGGAAATCAAAGTGTAACCTATCTCATTAGTGATACTTGGATGAGACCCTCCCTCCTCTCATTCATCACTACTTTTCATTCTTTGAAACTTTGGAGAAAATATTGAGAGAGAAAAAAAATCTTGCATTGTTCATCAAGAACCAACTAAGTAGTAAATTGATAAATTATTTCATTTTGATTATCACTTTCTTCACCTAACCATATGACTATGTCATAAAAAATCACACTTACTTAACTATATGATCATTAGTATGTCTTAAACCATAGAACCAATTCTAAGATACTTTCTTTTGTGAGAATAAAGTTGTAGTTGTCTTGAGCCATAGAAATAATTATATGATGCTTATATTCATATACAACATGATTTTAATATTTGATCAATTAGAACAGTTTCTACAGTGTTTATGAAAATTATACTCTTAGGACTTCTTATTTTGATTATGATTATTTGAAACTCTTAATATATTTGGTTTTGGATCAACGTCACTATCTCCAAACTACTCTTGATTGATGCTCTTCAATTATATATGGTAGTTTTTGTTTTCTTCCATACTCTTCACATGTCTATTATTTATTAATTGTTTTTTTTGTAGTATGATAGAAACACAAGCTACTATTATATAGATGGACGAATATTTAAGCCCTCCTTTTTCTATTTATTTAACATTTCTTAGTCTTATCTTCTAGATTTTTTCTTATTTTCTTTTATTGATTAATGTGGATATGACAATTTTTCATGTGAATGAGGTGTATACGATTAAAATATGTCAATCTTTTATTTTTACAAGGCTTTTATTTTTACATATGTCAACACAATAGAAAATTGAAGACATTTTGCCATTGTTGAATCTATAGACAAACAAATGTTTAAGAACAACAAGGTAAAACTTTTACAAATGAAAAAAATAGAGTTTTTTCACATATATAGTCTGACATTATAGATTACGACATACACTATATATATATGTATATGCTATTTTTTAAAACTTTGTAAATTATAGCTTAAACAATAAATAGAAAACTATAGAGCATACAAACTCACTATTATATGTTATTAATTGGTGCACACAATCTTTTTTTTTTTGAAGAAGCTAAAATGGAATTTATTAAAATCACAATGAATCCTAACCAGCACAAGGAATTCTAGACTAAGAGACGAGAAGTAGCAACATACAAAGGAAAATAAAAGTTGTACCAAAACCCTCACTCACCATACATAAAAAAACCCTCAACCAACATCATTCCACCACTTACCGCTGCTCGCACACAACCCCCAAACAACAAATAATCAACACAACAACCAACGACCTTTAAAAAACAAGTAGTAACTATAACAATTAAAACAACAACAACCGCATTCACCACAACAACAATCGATGTCACCTTAACGAATTCACTTTTGCAACAACAACCAGCACAACAACAAAATCCACCTTCATAGAAGCAACACCATCGATCCACATCGACAAACCACCAAATAACAAGAGTAGTTGAACCGGATGAGAATGTTCTAATCGAACCCAACCATTGAGGATCCACCGGTACCTCCTCGCACAGCCAAAAACATGGCCTACATCACCACCTCACACCACCAACACCTCCTCCACATAGATCTGGATCAGAAGAAACAACCACCACACAAAAACACCAGACAACCTACGTTGCATTTTTTCTAACAGGCAACCTCAGCACCCGCAAGAAAGAAAACACAACCGCCGCAACTACAGTACCAAAACCACCACCATCACCTCCTCTTAACACCAAAATCGAGACTTACCTCACCACCATCACAACAGAAAAATCTCCACCCAAACGAACCACATCACTGATGTAGTATTTTTGCATCAAACAAAATAAGTATTTATAAATCGTCTCCTCAAGGACTAGTGCGATATCATGGACCGTTCGACACGAAATATCATTCTAAGTTAAAAGATTGATTGTTTGTTTGTTTAACTATATAAACTAAAGTGTAAAAGTAAATGTTGAGAGTAACAAGGCGTATAAACATTGGAATTAGAGTTCCTTGATTAAGTGTCAAACATAACCTAATAATCACATATAATGACTCTAGCGTTTTACCGATATTATCACGTATTGCTCAACAAGATTATTCGTGTCCAAATAATCTCGTGAAACCAATTGTATTGTTCGATAATTGATTTCCCAAACCATCGAACAATCCAATTGTCGATCGTATCGTTTAATCGACGATTTCTCAATCTATTCAACGATTCGAAAGTTTTACGTTCCGATACTTTGTGTGATTATCAAAACATCAATCCTGTGTCTAGAATTGTTGTTTTGGTAGATGAATATTCTAAACCTAGATTCAAAAGTACTTTTCAATAGCAATTAAATCAAAGATAGGAATTGAATTGCAAGAATAACTTCAATATCATGTAAATTGCTAGAATCATATAATACAAGATCAAAGGATTACATTTTAGGCTCAATCAAGTACCTCTAATCCCAACTAAGAAGAATTAGCTCATCATTGTCATGTGAACTTTACAAAAGTGGAAGAAAAGTTGTGAATCCATGCCAAGAACTTGATTTCTCCAAGAATCTTGATGAATTCCCACTCAATCACTCTTGCTCTATGAAAACCCAAGATTTTCGCCCTATTCTCTCTCTAAAAATGTAACTAACTCCCTTCTGAAAATGAAGGAGAAGGCTTTTATAGAATTTTTGATCTGCATGTACTCGCCTCGCGAGCAGAATCACTCGCCATGGCGAGTTGCGTTTCCTTCGCCTATGGGTTTGTGCCACGTCACCTCTGAGGAGTTTTGGCCGCCCTAACTCGCCTCGCGAGTAAAATCATGCGCCATTGCGAGCTCTTCTCGCCTCTAGTTCGCCATGGCGAGTTGGAGGCGATGGGAGAAAAAGTCTCTGCCATGTGCTCGCCTTGGTTTCGCCGTTGCGAGTTGGTGGCGAGCTTCTCGCCTTTCCTTGCTCGCCATTGCGAGTTGATGGCGAGTTGCCTTGATCTTTGCCTCTTTTTTCTTGGTTCTTTTCCTTCCTTGCTTGGTGCCTTGAGTTCAATTCCTGCACAAAAGGGATAGAGTAAGAGAAATAAAGCGTAATAGGACAATAATCATTTATCTCTCGGCTTTTCCTTATATTACTTGTATGATAAGTAATAAAAATGCCTTAAATAAAAGATGATTTTAACTACTTCACGACACTTATCAATCACCACCACGACACAAAACCTCCACCCTAACCACCACCACATCACCCCCATAACTCGTGGAAAAACATCACCACATTCTCCTCTTTTCACCACCAATGCAAAACTACTAGATCCGGATTGAAAAGGTTCAAAGAAAATCCAAATCGATACCACAACAAAAAAAGAACGAAAACAAACTAAAAACGCACACCGGTTGAAAACGCAGCCGCCACTACGAAAACGAACAAAAACAACCAAAAAAACATGCAGGACCATCGGAGACCACCGACATAAACGCCGACGCCGACAAATCTGATGGTAAGAGGTGGTGCGGAGGATTGGTGTCACTCATCACACCACCACTATGACCGGCTACATCTTGTAAATTGAAGGATTGAGGTGGTGCTGAGGATTGGGGTGCCCACAATTTTTCAGGGTACCGAAAATTCTTCTTTTAACAAGATTGTGTACTGCTTTTATGTGAGTTCATCAAGCATGACATTTATTGGTTCATTAAGATGTTATGGATCACATCTTTGTTACATGAATGACACTCATTCACATTCTTCCTAACTCTCAAATGTTTTGTTGCACTCTCAACTACTCATTACCAACTTTTTGTAGGAAAAACATGCAAAAAGGCTCCATAAGGTTAACATATGTACCTTATTCTTGCTTATTAAAGGATAATGGTACATAGGAGGGATACAACGAGTTACAGAATAGTGAGAGAATATGGCAGAAACATGGTATAGTTAAATTCCCTTTAGAATCTAAAAGTGGTTACCTTACAATGCTATTTTCTATGCTTATATTAGTACTATTTACTTTCTTTGTCGGGTTTATAAGAATTTCTTTCAGCCAAGAACCAATAGATTTTGATATTTTCTCTAAATTGTTAATTTCGTCTATGACCTTTTACATCAAAATTCAAAGAGTTATGTGGATTGGTATGAATTTTTTACAAATGTAACTTTTTCGATAAGTATAGTTTTTTTAAAATATTTACAGCGTCTTTTTTCAATAAACCAATTTTTTCATCTTTAAAAAATTTGAACTTATTAAATTTATTTCAAAAAAGTGTTAATAAAAAAAGTTAATTCATGCACGGTGCTAATTCACGCATCTGTCAAATTCGATAAATTTCATATCTTCTCTTGTATTTCTTGATTATAGTTGTTTATTTCTTTGGCATAGAAGTATGATTAATTTTATTTTAGATTTGGTAATTGAATTATTTGTTTTAGTGATGTAATTGCAATGAGAATAAAACATTTTTACAAACACTGGAAGAGAGTATATTTTTGCAAGTAACCAAAAACTCATTTCTTTTACTTAAAAAAAAAAACTCAATTCTTTTGTCTACCAAAACTAAATAATCCAACACTAAACTAAATTCTACAATTTTAAATTTTAAATTAAAAAACTCTAGATAACACATGAAAGTTTTAGACATGTTAGGTTACAAACCACTTTGATTTTGATCATATTAATCCGGACTTACATTTTGAACTAGTTCAAGTAAATACAAGTTTGATAAAATTCACATTTTTTAAAATATCTTCTGTTTTGCTTCTTCAACGATCATAGAAAAATCATATTTTAAAATCAACAAATACACATTTTTTTTACCAAAAACTACATAGATTTGATTATACCGTAAGATATACTGTCATTATATCACAATCACAACAACGATCAGTTACCACCACCACCATCAAAATGAAAGCCAAGAGCTCAAATGGAAAATGTATAATGTATATGGATCTGGTCCATTGGTAGCATTCATTCCACGTTTAAACCACAAATTCTTAAAATCATCATTTTTGGCTGCATGTTTGTTACTCGCTTTTCCAGGTGTGTTAACTGCAAAATGTAAAAAAGCAGGCTTACGCGTAAAGCGTCAATGGTCATTTGTCCAAACATGGGGTGAAATCTCGCATCAGGCCGCGTATCCAGTCACGCCGATTTGGGAAGACTGCGCAAGCGAAGTTCTTCCTCGAATAACAAAATCTTCTTTAAAATTTGATGATTATTTGTCAATTTGCAAAAATAAAATGTTTACAATTTCGAATATGACAGTTTCATTGCTTATTTGCTCTATATTAATTTCACCACTTTCATACCATTAAAGCACTAGATGCAGGAAATAAGTAACAAAATGAAACTTTATTCATAGGTAGACAACATTTATTGCAATAATAAATATAAAGTATACTAGTACATGAAAAAACATAGATAAATTACTGATAATCATACAACTTTAGGACAAAACTTAGGCAATACGTCTGCAAATACTGAGTCCATCTCCAACAGAAGTGAGAGCAAATTCAACACGAGTATCATCTGTGATTTTTTTGTTGAATTCAATTGCTGCTGTTCTTTGTGGTCTAGAATGCATTGGAACATTCTCCTCAGGCCATGCAACACGTCCACCCCATAAAACGTTGTCATATATAAGTAATCCACCAACTTTGACCAGTTTTATGAGTCTTTCATGGTAGTTCAAATAATTCTCTTTGTCAGCATCAATAAAAGCAAAGTCAAATGTTCCTTCATTTGTAGGCTGCATTGATAACATTCCATAAAAATTTGTCAAAGTATATCAGTCCATTGAAACAATGTAGAAATGAAATTAGTTACCACTTAAACTGATTCTTAATGTTACGTAGTCGAAATTGTACACAACAATAATATTCTTAAGAACCGAATTGAAACTGAAACGCGTGTGCAGAATGAAAGACTTGCAGAAAATAGAAAGATGGGCACACAAGATTTATCGAGGTTCAGATCAACTTGGAATCCTACTTCCTCGTTGAGGTCGATCTCATCAACTATGATCATGTTGAATGTTGCAGTGCCGATGTTACAAGACTTTCTAGAAAGAAAATCACAGCCCCTTCACTTGAACATTCTATTTTTTTTCTCTTGATCAATAATTCAATGATATGTCTCTCATTCTCTCGTTTTACAAGGATACATCGGCTAATATACTACTCCCCTATCACAGAGTAGTTACAAAGTTAGTTACAACTGAAACACCGACTAACTTGTCCAAAAAGCTGAACAGGCCTAACTAACTAACTTAACAAAAGATCTACCAGAACTAACACAAATTGAAAACCCTCGGTTAATCAGTTTGGAGGCTCGTTAATTTCAGAGACTAAATTGTATGTTTTCAACAACTTTTAGGGATTAAAAACAGTGATTTTCTACTAGAAATGTGAACTTAAAATGGAAATAGATTTAGGCCCTATTAGGACAAACTTCATGATTAAGCTCTTATTAGACACATGCTTATCTATAAGCTATTTCTAAAACAAAAGAGAGAATAAAGTCAAAAAATTTCCATACATGTCATAGGTTGTTTTCTTAAGCTCTCATGAAAGTGTTTATGCTAGTACATAAACTCAAATTAATCAATCCAAATAGATAATGAACTGAGAAAAAAAACGCTTACATCTTCTAATAGTTTATCCAAAATTGGTAGAGCTGGAGACTCTATGTAATCAATCTTGTGCTCCACTCCAGCCTTTCTTATGACAGGTAGTCCAATTTCATAAGTTTTCCTGTCAATATCTATGGCTGTAATCTGCAACATCAACGAACTTTTCATGTAAGAAATTACCTCTAGTATTGAGGACAATATCAAATTATATCTATGGAAATTTAAGTATGTAAACCTTTCCATCGTCCGGAATGTTGAGTGCAGTGAGGAGAAGAGAGTATCCAGTAAAAACTCCAACTTCAATTGTCTTTTTGGGATTCAATAGCTTCAAAAGTATAGTGATTAGCTGACCAGCCTCTGGTAAAGTTGCTATGAAACCCCTGAATGAGTATGAAAACCAAGTTAACCATCACGGTATACTAATGTTTTAAAAATCGAACAGATCGTTTCAACCAGTTAAACAGAGAACCAACCAACTCGCCCGTTGGTTTGTTCTCTATATTGCAGTCTGGTTGGTTGAACCATATTGAATCGGGTCGAACCTGTTAAACTGTGGTTGAATGTGGCTAGTTCAACTAGCTAGTTTTTAATTTTAGCATTTATTTTACTTTATTACTGTTGTTTTATGGGCACTAGTCAACAAACTAAAAGTAGAAAGAAAAATCGAGTTTTCCATTAAAAAGAACATTTTTTTCAACTTTTAAAAAATAGAATACACAATTTCCAAGAGAATATTTTCTTTTATAAGTTTAACCGTAGTTGAACTGATTGAACTTATTAAATCATAATCTTGAAGTCTCACTGATTCGATCTTTGGTCCGAAATTGAAAACATTACATAAGATAGAATAATTACCAAGGATGATTCTCAGTGGCTTTCCTCATCTCTTTCAGAGGCTCTGGCTCTCTAGGGTAAACAGCAGTCTCCAATATATACTGCCACACAAATGTTCATCATAAGTCATCAATGAATTTTCAAGATAGTAAGAAAAAAAAAGGGAACTAGATTTTCAAGATAAATTTGTATACCAACCTTTGTTAAATCCTCACTCTGCAATATGACAGGATTTTTGTAGATTGATGGATCTTTAACATTTTCCATTTCTCTACAATCAATCAAAAACAAAATTACAATTTGTAAGTACTTTCAAAGTCGAAATCCAAATAACAATAAGGAAAAGTGAGAGAGATTTTAGAATTTAGATTCCATCAAATCCCGAGTGGATCCTAACTTGCTATAAGTTAAATATGAATTGGAGAAAGTAACAAAATTAATAATTGTTTAGTCTAATGCAGTATTAGATTATATAAATTATTGAAGTTAGTTTGCTAGATAAAAAATTTAAAATGTATAAAATCACAAAACTTTGATACACCAGTGAAAGCTAGATTTGGTCATGCAATGATCATTATTTGTACAAAAATATGCTTAAGAGAGGCATGCATATTGCATACCTTAATTATGAGAGCTAAGAATAGATGTGTAGTTGAGTTCAACAAGTCTCAAGTATAGCATTGTTATGGACATAATATCACTGCTTTTTATGGGAGATGGGTGTAATACAAAATCTATATAAGTCAACAATTTTCTTCTTGTTTGTCAATGGCGGCGGCTTACCGCCATTAATGACTGGTCATGAAAACAATAGAGTTATATTGAACTTTGAAAATTACAAATACAAAAGGACAATTTCTCTACATAAAATGAAAAAGTCTAAGATTATAAGGTGGTTTGGGGAGGAATATAGAGATTGATTGATAAAGAGATGTAGATTCAAATTCAACTTTCGATCTACCAAAAATAACTTCGGACATTCGCAATTTCAAAATAAAAATAAGAATAATATAAAGTCTATATTTGATATACGTTTGTATTGGATTTTCTCACTTCTTCATGTATTTTGACGTATATTTACATAAGCTAGTACTTGGAGAGTTTGTAGGACATGATAAGATTCGGTTTCTTTAAAGTGAACAATCCACTTTAGAATGTAAAGTAGATAATATCAACCATTAATTATTAAATCTAATGTACACTTTATTCACTTTAGAAAATTCAAGTCTCATTCAGCAACACTGTTATTCTTTAAATGATAAAAAGGATAAAACAGTCACCTTAAAAGTTGTATTATCTCTATATTTCATAGGAAACTTCCCTATATTTTTCACATTTTCTTTCCACAACTAAACTGAATGAAAATAATATGTTCCCAATCCAATTTTTATCAAAAACTAAATAAACTTGTCAAAAAAATTAATGAACATTATGTAGACATTGGTTTTAAAGTGATATCGGTGACACGACTTCTCCAATACAAATACTAGGATATAACTAATATGGACATGAAAAGCAATCGAATATTCAATTATTTAGAGATGCACAAAAATAGATAGTTAAACCTATACTCGGACTCAATTTACACAAAAAATACATGCAACATCTTTATTCCTCACGTATTTTGAATCTAAAATCATGTATCTATATGTAATGATATAGGCTATAAAAAAATTCAACCATCAAAAACATGTACGAGGAGCTGTGTTGCTAGATGAAAGCCAGCGAAATTCACGGACGGCCTTTCTTAAGAGACGTGAAATGGGCAGCAAAGGAATCATAATCAGGTAACTTTGGATGAACGTGATCTGCTTTCTGCTTAGATGTAGTGTCACTATCTTGTATATCTGTATTAGGAAGAGAACTGGAAGGTTGTACCCTTGAAGATGAAGTCACAATTTCCTCATCCAAGGATCTATTTGGTTCTGAAATTGGTTTTGAATTTTCTGCTGATCCAAGCTTAGATTCTCCCCGATTTTCAGAGCTCTCATAAGAAACCCTTGAAGATTTCCATCCAAGCCTTGAACCAGGGGTCACAGGAGCTTCAGATGAAGGAGCGTGGTTAGAGCTTGAAACTGTACCGGTTTTTGGAGAAGCTGATGTTCTCCGAGATACTCTACTAACAGGACGCGCAACACTAGCTGAACTCTGTTTATGACTCTCAGCCTCAGATTCACTATCATCGGAATCAAAGAAAGGAATTGAGGCCCGTGAACTTGATTTCTTTTTTGCATCACTCAGCTCTTTCTTAATGTGAGGTTCATGATGAATGCTAATGGTCTCTTGTGAGTCTGCAACCAGATCATAACTATCAGAATCGGAAGATTTGTTGCGTGCTTTCAAGCCGGCACTTCTATTTCCTCTGCTTTCGGTTGTAAATTTGTCATGAACAGGAGCATCAAAACTAGTTGAAGTCTTCACTGCAGGCAATCTTTCATTTTTTATTGAAATGTTTCCTAATGAAGTTGAAACATCATCTGATGTATTTTTAATATAAGGTGGTCGAATATAACCTTTATTGCGAAAACCACCCTTCAACGTTCCATAGCTTAATTCCATACCACTATCTATATGAGATTTATCCGAAGTTTCAGCATCATCAAAATTATTAGGCGACTGCAATGTATGGATATCTTCCTTGGAACTTAAATGCAGTGTAGAGTTTCTTGCTGTTGAAGATGGTTCACTAGTTGGCAAGTCATTATAACCATAACTTTTTTCTGACGTATTAGTGACATCTACCTTTTTCACAGAATGCTCTTCCACATAATCTGAACCAACTGAAGATGGTGACGACCAAGAATTTCTGTCAGTACCAAGATTCTTAACTTTTCCTGATGAGGAGGACCCTAGAGCCCCATGGTTTGCAATCTGATCAAGGACAGAATTTCCATCATCAAAGGTCCTAGAAACTCTAGACTTAACAAGATCTGTCTCACTATCTGAGCCTGGGTCATCTGAATCATCAAAAGTGGCAGGCAGTGGGTCTTTGTCAAAAGAAACTTCAGACGTCATAAATTTTTCAGAAACGGAAAAATGCGATTGTGTACCAGAACTCGTTTCTTTCACATCAGTGTTTTTTCCATGGCTCCAAGAGTTTGTATGTTCAAATGGATCAACTTGGGATTTGCTACTAGGAGATGAGAACAACAGCCCAGATCCACCACTATTGTATTTCTTATCATCATCAAATTTATATTCACCATCATCTGATTCGGAATCATCAAATACAACAGAAGTATGATTGTATGAACTTGGTTCCTGTGTGCTTACTTCAGTAACAAAAAGGTCTTCTGCGGCCTTGTTCTTATCGTCGGAATCATTACTTGGAATAAAGAGATGAGAAGAGGAAGAATGTCCAGATTGTCTATTTGTCCTTGCATCTTCAAAGTGATAATTGTTTTCAGTATTCCTCTCAGCATCAGCATGATGTTCAGTGTCAAAATTTTCTTTAGCTCTGCTTGCTTGCTTTTTCATACTCATCGCATATAAGTTGCTACTCTCATTTTTAAATAAGTTATCGTGGTGATCTGTATCAGCCATTGGAGAACCATGGGCAAATGGATTAACATCACCAACAGAACCACCAATTGTTGAAGCTGGCCGGGAATCTTTCACCACATTCTGATGACTGTAATTTTCATTGGGCCTTCCACCCAGATTATCTTGTTCTCCGGTAATGATTTGTTCATTGTGAATCCCAGAACTGCTTTTACGGATGGGGCTATTAACAAAACCAGAAGAGTCTTTAGGTGCTTCATCTCGTGACCCCCTTCCAGGAGAGCTATGTGATCCACTTGAATGCTGCCTTTTCATGTTTTCACGATTTGAAAATTCTGCAGCTGCTCTTGCAGCCATGGTTGCACGATCAGCAGATTCTGCAGCAGCCTGTGCAGCAGAGGCAGCATCCTTGAATTCCATGTTCCAATTCTGCTTTCCAGTAGGAAATGAATTTCTGTTTTCAGAATACGAATCTCTAAAATCCATTTCTTGACTTCCACTTCCTGCGAAAAGAATCCATATTCAGGTAATGGGCAGAAAAGAAGCCTAGATAGTAGATATTCAGTTGCAATGGCATTCTTTTAAAAAATACCTGAAGGTCTGGTTTCAGTATTAGGCATGCCTGATGTTGTAGAGTTATTAGCCTTTCTAGCAGCAGCATTTTCACTCTGCTCGTATGAACTTGCATATGCATCATGCATTGGTTTAGGTTGTGAGGTAGCATGTGAACTAGGAGGACGCACTTCATCATGAACAGGTGGTGGAACATGGGGTTGAAAAGGTTCCTCATAGGCAGGCTTCTGAAGAGTACTTGGCCCATCCTTAACATATAAATAGTGTCAAAATAATTATCTAGTAAACTAAAGTAACAACTTTTTTTTAATCAAAATAAAGTAGAGAAAATCCAGAATACACAGCCTACCAGCAAGTCATGAGAAGCCTTTGTATCATTATCTCCAAATGACTTGGGTTCCCAATTGATATTATGCTCCTCAGCTATTGCAGTTAGTATTTTTATCTTCGTTGGACCATCGGGTGCTTTGGCAGATAATTTCTCAACCAACTGTAAAGACAACATTAAATTAGAAAAAACAGGCACAAAATGATCTTTGATATGATCCTGTTCAACATCAAGTAGGTAGAGAAACTTGCCAAGCGATTTACACCACAGTCAGGGCGTAGTTCAAGTGCTGCTGAGGTAAATTCTTTGCCATACTTTGAAGTCATATGCTTCTTCACATCCGCAAGCTCGGGTATGTCTGAACATCTTGGAGTCGCAAATATTACAGTAGCAATTGCTTCCTTCAAATCGATGGGGCAATTTCTGAAAAAAATTAAGGGAAAAAGAGAAACGAAAATGAGATCAATACAGTGATAATGCACAATCATAATGAACAAACTTATAGACTGCAAGATCAATCATTTCAGAATGACAAATTCAAATGCATCAGTCCCTTAAGACACACGCAAGTAAGGTCAAAGTAGAAGATACATTAAAGCTGTAAACTGTAAAGTTCAGGCATTGTAAATATTTACACAAAGGACAGGCATAGAATACCAATTTAAACATGATTTTAACAACAAAATTTCAAAAAATTGGTAGGTCATGCCTGAAATCATTATGAGTGAACCGTTAAGGTGTCCCTAGCATGATACGAAAACAGTGGAGGATGGTTATTGATCTAGGGGCTTTGCTACTGTACATAAACCTTTTAATATTCTTCCATACCACTTTATACAATGGAATAAAATGCATAAACCTGTTGACCAATGGGATTATAATTACAAGGATTGAGATATTGAGATGTTATTTTGGCGCATGGATTATTTATTCAAGTAATTCCATGTGATGTGAAGCTACATTTCAGATTGAGCCCTTTGCTTGAACCACCTAAATTGTACATTTACTTTTCACTCTTTAGGGTATAAATATACGAAGTTCTCCTAAAGTAATCAACCATTTGGCTGCATGCCTAAACAAAATACTAATATACAAGTAAATTCAGTGGTATTGCTGAAACTACATAATATAAACTTCCAGACAGATCAACATATAAACAGACAAAAAAAGACAATAAATCCCCAAAAATAATAAATGATTATACTAAGGTAAGGATTCAAATCGCAATCACAGTTGCTTTGAAAACAGATGATGCAGTCGCAATACAGTCTGAGAGACATAAAAACACTGAATATAGCAAGTAACGTAGGCAACATACAATATGCTAAAAAAAAAAAAAAGAGAAAACAAATAGTGAGAGTTTGAAATTACTTCTGTGCTTCAATCATGGGCAAGCGAGCTGCGATAAGTTCACAGTATATCTCAACAAGCTCATATGCTGCCATCGTCTTCTCCTCCCTCACAACATGTTCAACCTGAAGACAAACACACAAAAGATTAAACAAAAAAACTACGGCATGTTTGAATTGACTAATTTGTTCTTATCTGCTCATATAAGCACTTGTGAGACTATTTGAGAGATCTTATAAAAACAGCTTACGACATGTCCATAAACTATTATCAGCTTATTTATATAAACTCTCTAGGATAGCTTACAAAAAAAGCTTATAGCTTATTTGAAAATACTACATATTGACTTTATTTTGGGCATGTTTGGGTTGAATTATATAAGCTTATCCACTAGCATAAGCACTTGTGAGAACTTGTGAAAACAACTCGTGAACAAGTTCATGAGCTGTTTTCAGCTTACCTCCATAACTTCTTCAAGATGACTTAATAAAACAGCCTATAGCTTATAAGACAACAATTTAACTTTATTTTATAAGAGCTTAAAATAAAAGCGCTTAAGCTATAAGCTGTAAATTAAGTTATTTATCCTTCTTTTTAATCCAAATATCCCCCCTGTTTATTCTTCATAAACACAAAAATCAAAATCCCAATTGTAGCATCTAAATTAGAACTATGTAGCACCAACACTTCTAATCTAAAGCGTGTAAGTGTCCGACACGTGTCACTATCTAACACAAACACATGTCATTACACTCAATTCTACCATTTTTCTAAACAATTATCAATCTCCATTGTTCAATGTCATAGTATAAGAACAATACAAACCTAAAAATTACTAACACGAAATTAATAAAAAAATAAATTATATTACAATTGTGGCATCTAAGATAAGAACTACATATCACTAACACTTCTAATAAAAAGACGTGCCAGGTGTTCAACATGTGTCATTGTCTGACACAGACATGATGACACGACACTGACACATGCCATTACACTCAATTATATAAAAAAAATTAACAAATATCAAGGTCGACATGTTAGTGTCAGGTTCTTGTCCAATATCTGAAAAATAAAAAAATGTGTTTTTGACACCGGCACATGTAAATACATTCAATTATATACAGTAGTTTTTTTAAAACAATTATCATCAATGTCGACGTGTCAGTGTCAGGGTCGCATCCGGTGTCTGAACAATACAAACCTAACAACTAGTAACAAAAAATGAATGAAAAAAAAAATCATATTATAGAAATTGTGAATACCCGAATTCTAGCAGTTTGATCTTGACCATTCTCAAGCAATTTCGCCAATTCTCTCTTCAATTGATTAATCTGCGCTTGTCTCTTATTCCTCAATAGCTTTATCCTCGAAACGGCAAGCTTCAATGCCGTTTTGCTACATCAAATAAAAAAACAATAAAATCGATTAATCTTCTTCTTCAATTGATACACGTTTAGCTTAAATCAAAATCATGAAATTGAATTAAA
This sequence comes from Medicago arabica, assembly GCA_946800305.1. NCBI lineage: Eukaryota > Viridiplantae > Streptophyta > Magnoliopsida > Fabales > Fabaceae > Medicago > Medicago arabica. Next base: position 1,051,449 of record OX326966.1, on the reverse strand, counting down.
ATCGATGGAAGATATTTTTGTACCATTTTGCAGGTTTGAAGCTTCTGTGCAACATGCTCTGTAAAAAAAACTAACTGAAAAGGAAGATTGAGAAGAAGGATAAGAAGGATTAAGGAATTTAATTATTGATTAGTGATTCGTTTTTATGAAGAAGAAGAAGAAGAAGAATTGGATCTTGCGAACGAAGAAAGAGGGAATAATAAAAATAAGAAGGAATATTATTTATTTAATTGTGATTGAAGTTTCGAGGAAATATACGTGACAAACATATACGAGTGTAAGAAAACTTTTTTGTTAAATTATTTGGAACAATCTATGAAAATATTTATTGGGTTTTTCAGTCACAAGTAGTAATTTTAACATTTTTGTGAGTTAAAGATATGGGATTTGTAAACAATTATTCAATTCTAATAGTATAAAAAAACTTCATGAATAAAAGTGTTATGACTTTTTAGAAAAGAAAAACAATGTTAAAGTTAGAAATGATTATCGAATAATAGATAAACTATAGTACACGGCACACGCTATTAATTTCCATGTCAATAAGCTACTTCTGGAGGGCAAGACGTATGTAAATCCTAGGAATTTATACACGTTTTTAATTTCATTCGTCAACCTCACCTTTCATTTTTTTTCTTATTTTTCTCGTAAAATAATACAATATATAATGATCGATGTTTGAATCTCGAATTCTTCGTTTATTTATTTTAAAAGGTTAATATCTAATCGTCAAATTAAATGAGTTGGGTCACTAGAGATGAGAAATCAAAACAAACTTATTTCAGCGTTCATAACATTTCCAAAGATATATACAAATCATCTACAACAAAAGTAAAACATATAACATTATAAATGAATCAAAATCTTCATTAATCGAGTCAACCTTAATTAGTCTCACCTCACTTTCCTTGTCTCTTACCCTAACAATTTCTATAACTTTGGTAAAGGACAGATGTAATAAATAACAAAGAAACTATAGCCAGCCATAAGAAGGCAACACTAGCAAGTGAATCACCCATGAGGGCTAGTATTCTTTTTTGGTTTACTTCACATCTAAGTCTTCCCACTTGTTATATTTATTTGTTTGTTTAATACACACGTCTACTACAATTTTTTGGAATAATACTAAACTGCAGTTACTTGCAGACACGAACATAAATCTATTAAGGGTATGCATGTTTGATAAGACACTTATTTGAGTTAATTGTTTCTAACTTATAAGTTTATAGATTGAAAAAAAAAAATAGCTTGGTCTCAAGAGCTTATCATTTACTTTTTATGATTTTATTTTGTTTATTGTTAAATTAATTCATGTAGCTCAAAGTTTAAAACTTATAATTTATCACTTTTTATCTCAATTTTATCCCTTGTATTTTAATTGGAAAAAAGTAAAAAATAAATATACTTCTTTTTATGTTGTTTCATATTATTAACCTATTTCAACTGCTAATTTTATTAAATATTACAAGTTCAATTTGTTAGTTTATCCAATATAAGTTAACTTATAGATCATCCGTCATAAATTTATCAATTATAAACTCGTTTATCAAATATTTCTTTTTCTTTTTTTTGTAAAACAATGCCTATTTAATAATCTTTTTTGATGCGAACACTGAATTCAGCGTGTGATCCGTCTAAGATAATTGCCATTTTTCTTTGTTTAAAGAAAATTCAAAAAGGGTTTAAAGTGTAATTTTGATTCTTCACTCATTTTCAATTTTAATCTCTAAATTTTAAATCCTTTTAGTATTAGCATCTCTTAGGTAGTGTTTGATAGGAGGAAATTAGATAAGCAAAATCAGTTAAAGTAAAATGACTTAATCATTTTTATAAATTATAATATTAAAAAAATCACGAAAAAATAAACAAAATTACTGATATAAGAGTAAAATAAATTTCCTTATATTAAAGAAAAAGCCTTTCCCATCATTAAAATCTCATCTTTTATTCAAGAAATAAATATTTCATCTACCATTCTTTTTAGAGGTCCTCTCTCATCTACAATCTTCCCAACTAAAAACGATACTAGTACCAAATTAAAGCCCTTCCTTTTCCTTTTATTATAAAATATATCTTCTCTTCATTGTAAATGATGTAACAAGTTGATTAGATTCATATATATCCTTAACTAATCTAAAAAACCGTAAATCTTCAAATTTTTAATCAAAGAATTTGGAGTTCCGAATGAATTTTGGATAAAGATCATGTAGAAAAGTTAAGGGAAAAAAATTGCTAAAATCTAATTAGATTTAAAACATTCTTTAGAAAGTAAGGTTAGCGATTCAAAGCTGGTATGAGCATACTGGTATTAATGTCATGTACATATTTCAATCAAACCTTGAGTATGTATATGACAGCATTATGTGTGCTGTTTTCATTGTTCTTTGAGAAACAACATAGTAGCTAGAACAAAAACATTGGCTTAATTATTTACCAAGCTCAATCAGTAAGATCATGAGATGAACATTCCCAAATCAAGAGATGTTTGTAAATGGGGATATGGACTATATCAAGCGTGTTAGAATGTTTTTACAAAGTATGAACGGTGTCACCCAATTTAAGACCGATCTTGAAATTTTAGATGTCATGAGCGAACTAATAGAATAGTGCTCATACAACTATTCAAATATCACTTTTCTTGCATTTTGGGTTGCAAAAATTTCATTTATAATTAAGGTTATTTGAAAATATATTTTCAATAGAAGTAATTAAAACGAGTTAATAAGAAATATATCTATACAGTATTAACTACTAAGTAAAAATAATAATTTTAGTGCCCCTAAATAAATTGTGCCCTGGGTTGCCGCCTCTTTTGCCCACCTTCAGGGCCACCCTTGCCACTGACCAAATGGGCTAAACATGATGGCCAAGTTCATGCCACGTATCATGGTAGGCGCAGCGATACTAACCGGACACTCTTCTGAAAAACCAACCTTTCCGGCTTTTTGTACCCTAATTAAACAGTTCTTTAACCTTTTATGACATTTCACATGAGTCGCTCCTGTAAAAAAAAAAAACATGTTTAATCATTTTAAAACAACTAAAGATAGGTCTCAAGGTAATTGAAAATGTAAAAGAACATAAAAAAATGATAATTTGGCATGTGCATTTTAACATATGTTGCTAGCTAGCTAATGTATCTTTCATTTCTCAATTCCTTCAATAACATTTGAAACTTAGTTTCCACATTACATTACCAAGGTGTTATACTTCTCTAAATATATGTGTATATCATATTTATAGGGGATGAGATAAGATAAACGTGAATAACATCAAAACAAACTTAAATTAGATGGCACATTTTATCGGAAAACAAAAAGTATATGACATAACAGTTGAATGGCTATTTTCAAAGATTGGATTATCTGTGATCATGTTCTAAGTTGCATTTTAAATATGATTTAGTGATATATAAATGCGGGTAAAAAAAAAAATATCAAGGTGGCATGACAGCAACGATTTGAAAATGCACATACACATAAATGGAAATAAATGATAAAATTAATAAAGAAATGAACAAGTTTCACGATACTAGAAACTAACATAACTGTTGAAGATAGTAAACTAGTAGTTGATTGTCTTTTATTTGTTTTAATTTTCTGTCTAATAAATCCTATTAATTAGGAAGTAAGGTTGTTTTGTTATCCTTTAAGTTAGAAACACGTTGGTGTGACTTCTGTTAGTTTGATTTAGTCATTTAAATATTTTCTCTTTGTAGCTGAGTTTAGTTAGTGTTTAGCCCACGTTTAAATGTGGTGGCTATGATGTAAGGCTATTTACAAAAGCCATTTTGGGTTTTCAACAACAGTTGTGTACTTTCCCTTCAAATTTCCATTTGTTTGTCTGATACATAACAATAACAACTAATTACTAACACTGTAAAAAAAAAAACAAATTAACATAATTAAGAGAAAGAAGGGAGACAATAGAATGTATCGAATATGCCAACGCAATCGTCATGACCCATGCAACAAGCATCGATATCATCACATGGTTTCACGCCTGGACAACCCGAATAACCCACCCTGCAATACCTCCCGTATTTGATGGTCATCGCTGTTTTTTCACACAATAACATTAACAATTAATAATGTATTTGTGTATGTGCGCGTGCGCATTAAGATTGAAACATATAATCCCTATATCAGTGACACCTCTTATCCAAGACGTGTCAAACTGTCAATGTCTAACACCGACATGACACATGATTATATTGAATTATGTCATTTTTTTCAAATTTATTATCAGTGTTTGTGTCGTGTCTATGTTTGTGTGCTTCAGTATAATACTAATGAAATGGAAATGAATGAATCTTACACACTGCTCTACAATGCAATCCCTGCCGCAATTAGCCTGTGATTCACAACAAGATAATTTGGTCAAAAATGTAGGTTATTACCTTCAATTTTACCTCTAAATCAAGTTTCTTTTGAGAGATTACAACACCTATTTCTTCTCATTTTGTGTGTTTCTAATGGTTTTACTTTGCTGATCTCCTCTGCAATTTATTGCATGAATTTTGAACATTTAACTTGCTCCGAGTACGTTTGGTTATGTAGGAATGGAGACGGATAAAAGGCAAATCACGGGAAAGCTTCAAAGTGGACAGATACATGTTTTGTCGAAGCTTGTTGATGGATTCTTGCTGGCCAACAGGCGATAGGCGCCAGAACCATGTTTTTTGAGGCGCCAGACAACAGAAGGTGGGCGCTAGGCACTAGCACACCACTCCAGAGGTGCCAGCTCTCTGGAAGTGGGCGCTAGGCGCCCATGCAGCAGTGCAGCGCTGCGATTGTTCGTGTTTCCCAAGTTGTACACCGGCGCTAGGCACCATAGTCGGGTCAAAGCGCCCCGTGTTGGGCCTGTTATGCTATAAATACGTTTTTAATCAGATTGGGAGGATCTTTTAATCAATATGGAGTTTAGAAACTGTGACCTAGCAGAGAAAATACAAAGGAGGTGGTTTCCAACACCATTGAAGGAGATTTATCAAGAATCGTTCATGGATTGTTCTTGTAATTCTTCTTTAATCTCTTTCTCTTGTTTATTTGTTATGAGTAACTAAACCCTCCGTTGTTGGGGATGAGTAGACCTAGATGAATACTTTTGTCATATGACTTGATTATGATTATTGGTGAAACTTATTGAATTGTTTTTCTTATCTCTATGCTTAATGCTTTTATTGATTGATCACCTTTAAATTGATTTACGGTTTATACTGTGAAACGGAAGTTGAATTTATAAACACTTTGAGATAAGAAATTATTGCCTTTGTAATCTAGGAATAAATGCAAACCCTTGAAACCACATGAGAATTCTTGTTCGTTCATGTTTGATTCTAATCTTAAATTCACTAAGGAATTAGGAATTTTTAGAATTAATAGTTTTGTCACTAACGAATTAGGGCAAGAATAAATAAGAGAATTCGATAATAATTTGATAAGTAGAGCCAATAGTCATATTCGACTTGTTAACTTAAGACAGTCATCTAGAGAAACTAATCCCTGACAATTTTATTATTAAAAAGTTCAGACCAATTTTATTCTGTTCAATTTTCATTATTGCTATAAAACAAATCTCGTACCTTTTTGTTCAATTAAGTAACGAGTATCATTCAACAGTATAACACGATCCTTGAGTTCGACACTCGGTCTTACCGTTTTAAATTTACTACTTGAACGATTTCGTACACTTGCAAAAATCGCTATCAATAAACTAGATACGTAAACTTTTATTGACTATATGTCTACTATATTTATGACCGGAGATGACAATACATACCGAGGAGGAGGGGAACACGGCAGAGAGGAGGAGAGAGAGGAGGGCAAAAGCGGCAGTGGCGCGTAAGATATTGATGTGAGAAGTCATTTTTTTATTTGTAGGTGGGCAGGAAAGAGTGGTGATTTGGTATTCTCCTCTCTTTATACCATTGGTTTGTTTTTAACGTTTGTGTCTTGAAAGACAAGGCAGTGCTCAAATTATCAAAGGACCCTTCAGATTGTTGTAACGTGAGTGGGTAGCAAGTAATTATTTTTCAGTGCACATGCAGTTTTGTTTATATTTACTATTTAGGATGTATTTTTAAGTTGAAAATGGAGTTAGATTCATAAATTTGAATGATATAAATACTCTCCTGTTTTTTATGAGACAAAAACTACAATTGGTTTATTTGAACAAACTGCTATTGATATTTATTCCTAATTATTAAATGGTTGTTTTGTTCCTTAAAAAAATGGTTGTTTTGTTTGAAAATAAAAAAACCCCTAAATAGTTTTCCTCAAACAAAACAAAAGAACTCCTAGACATAAATTACTATTGATGATAACAAGTCTCGCGAGAGAGTGTTCCCGTTGTTTACGAAGTTCATCCTCAGAATCTCTATCATAGAAGGGAATCGAGGCCGTGAGCTTGATTCCTTTTTTGCTTCACTCTACTCATTCTGAACGTGAAGTTCATGTTGTGAGTCTGCAACCAGATCATAGCGCTATCATAATCAGAAGATTTGTTGTGTGCTTCCAAAAGCGGCATTTCTATTTCCTCGGCTTTCGGGTGTATATATGTCCTGAACAGGAGGAGCGAAACTGATTGAAGTCCTCACTGCAGGCAATCTTTTCATTCTGGATTGAAATGTTTCCCACTGAAGTTAAAACATCGACACTAAAATACCCCACAAAAGTCAAAATCCCACCCCTAGTGGGCAATGGCACCTAAGATAAGAGCTATGTAGCACCGACACTTGTGACACCGACATTGACACATTCAATTATATCATTTTCATTTTTTTTTAAATAATTGTCAGTGTCGACATGGCACTATTGTCTCAGGTATCCCTGCTTCAGATATAATAAGAACAACACAGACCTAAAAATTAGCAACACAAAATTAATAAAAAAAAAAAGTATGCTCCAATCGTGTATGTTACAATTCTGGCATCTACAGTAAGAACTACATAGCACCGACACTTCTAATCATAAGCGTATCCAGTGTCCAACACGTGTCACTATCTAACACAGGCACATGTCATTACATTCAATTATGTCCATTATTTTAAATAATTATATCAGTGCCGTGTCGTATCTGATGTCTCCTTTTTAAAAAAATTAATGAACAAAAATGATGTTAGAATTGTTTATACCCGAATTCTAGCAGTTTGATTTTGACCATTCTCAAGCAATTTAGCCAATTCCCTCTTCAATTGCTTAACCTGCGTTTCTCTCTTATTCCTCAATAGTTTTATCCTAGAAACGGCAACCTTCAATGCTGTTTTTCTGCATAAAACAAAACCACAAATCAAAAACAAACAATAAAATCGATTAATATGCGGAAGCGTTGAATCGAAATCGACAGAAGGTTTCTTTACCACTTGGCAGGTTTGAGGCTTCTGTGCAACATGCTCTGTATAAAAAGGATATTTTATTTGAAGCTTCGGCCATAGCTGCATCGTTTAAACCATTGCTCTGTACTCGGTTCGCAGGACCAACTCTAACCCCCGACTACCATTTAAACATTCCCGTTGAGTTTTAGGAAACCTTTTTAATTGTTATTTTTGTTAAAGGGAAAATTGAATTATGATCCCCTTATCACTCTAATCGCTATGTCGCTCCCCCAAACTACCAAACCACCTTATGACTCCCATGGAATTCGAAATATCGAATCGATAAATGTTTAAAATGATTGATTTAGTTCAAAAGTTTTTAGTCATTAAGTTTGAGCAAACAATTATTTGTGGACCAAGTTATCAAAATAAGAGTATGATCTAGTTTAGAAATTAACCAAGTAAGTACTTCATGTTTTAATCTGATTAGCAGGAACTATATCAACCCATTAAGAACAAAATGACATATATTGAGCATAGAGCATAATAGATCCAATCCCCTCTCATTCTAATTCTCCCACATTAATCAAACCATGAATATGTATATGATAGCAATATGGAAGAACCTTGCGGAAAAACAATACTGGATTCTTTTGAGACATCACAAATTAAATCACAACATTCTCACAAAAAATATAATTTAAATCACAACATGGTAACTAGAACAAAATCATCAACTTAACTAATCACCGAGAACAATAAGATCATTAAGATCAACATTCTCAAATCAAGAGAAGTTTAAAAATGGGGATATGGCCTATATCAAGGGGGTTAGAATGTTTTTACAGTTCATGAAAGTTGTCACCCAAATCGCTCAACATGATGGCTAAGTCCATGCCTCTTATCATGGTAGGCACAGCGGTACTAACCGGACACGCTTTCGAAAAGCCAACCTTCCCGGCTTTTTGTGCCCTAATAAGGCATTTCTTGAACTTCTTATGACACTTCACATGAGTCATTCCTGTAAAAACCATGTTTAGTCAGTTTAAAGAAGCTAGAGAGGTCTCAAAATGTAATAGAAAATGTGAAGGAGAATCCGAAAAATATTACAATTCAATGTGGCATGTCCATGTTTACACGTAGCTAGATAATATCTTTTTCATTCCTCAATTTCTTCTATGACATTTGAAACTTAGTTTCCACATTATATTACTATGGTGTTATACTTCTCTAAATGTGCATGTATATCATCTATAGGGTATTAGATAAGATAAACTTAAAAGGACACCACAGCAAACATAAATTAGATAGCAGCACATTTTATCCGAGAACATAAGGTATATGACATAACATTTCAGTGCCTATTCTAAAAATTGGATTCTGTGCAGTCACACATTCACATATCTCGGACGGAGATGAAGACCGGATAGCTCATATTGACCTGATTTGATGAGGCCAAAATACGAGTCATCCAATTTTTATCTAATCGTCGAGATCTCAAGACTGTATTACTACGTGATTCTCCTAAATTCTTGAAACTCACATCAGACTATCCACCAATGACAAAGAAAACTAGCAAACATCAAAATTGTAATGACAGAATACCCTATAGCAAACAGCAGAATTTTGATAACATCGTAATGGAACAACCAATAGGCCTTAATTTAAGCATCAAATGATACACAACAAGAATTAGCTTCCCATTTGAACAATTTACAGAATTGAATTGATTCAACAAAAACAAAACACGTACACATTCATAACCACTGATTACTAACATTTGTCTATAAGAAACAAACAAATTAATAAAATTGAGAAAAATAATGTACCGAATTTGCCAACGCAATCGTCATGAGCCATGCAACAAGCATCAATATCATCACACGGTTTCTCGCCTGGACAACCGGAATAGCCTACCCCACAATACTTCCCGTATTTGATTCCCATCGCTATAGCCATTTATCAACACAATAACATTGACAATTAGTCATGTATTTGTACATATATCAATAGATATATCAAGATTGAAAGATATAATCTATGTAGCACCTACACTTCTAAATAAAGACGTGTTCGATTAACACCAGACACCCACACATGTGATTACATTGAATTATGTCATTTTTCAAATTATTATTTGTGTCTTGTCTGGTGTCGTCTCTATGCTTTTGCTTTATAGTTAACATAATAAAAAAGAAATGGGATTAAATGAATCTTACTGTCACACAGCTCTGCAATGCATTTCCTGCTGCAATTGGCCTGTGATCCACAATAATATAATTTGGTCAATTCAATTTCTTCAAGTCTAATTTACATGATTAACCACAAAATAATCACAAAATAATCGCTACTCCCTCTGGTAAAAAAAAAATGAGATAGTAAATGTATCTAGTTGCACCAGGTAAGTCAACCAGATACATGACATACATACCGAGGAGGAATCAGCGAGGGAGCCGAGGAATGTGACGGAGAGAAGAAGAGAGAGGAGGGCAAATGCGGGGGTGGCGCGTGAGATATTGCAGCTGTGAGAAGTCATTGTTTTGAGTTGTGGGAAAGAGTTGTGATTTGGTCTTGTGGTGAAATTACCAAAGCATCCTTCAAATTGCTGCAACTTGATTGGGTAGCAACTAGCAACTGATTGTGTGTGATTAGATGGCGTTAGATTCATAGAATGTTGGAATTACTTTCCTGTTTTTTAGGAGCAACAAAAACCGCAGTCGGTTTGTTTTTTATTTTCACCTAGAAATACTGTTTTTTTTTTTCTTTGTTTTTTTCTTTTCACAACCGAACTTTGGATTACGAGACGCCTCTTTCGGGTTGGAATTCAAAATGTTGAAAAAAAAAAAACAAATACTCCCTATGTCTTACAATATTTGTCTCTATTTTTTCTCAAAATAATTGTCACTTTATAATATCAATGCAACATTTATTATTTTTTCCATTATTATACCCTAATTTATTGAATTTCATTCAACTTAATTACTCCACTAACTACAATTAATAAGGGTATTTTAATAATTGATACTAATTTTACAATTGAAATCAACACAATTAATCATTTACTTAATAATCGTTCACGAGAACATGCGTTCGATTTTTAGGTGGAATAATTTTGGTCAGATTACGTCATGGTCGAACTTCGTATTACTAAAGTCTTATTCCTTTAAAAATTAGAGGGCACTAAAAAAAAGTTGTGTTTGGTTGTTGAGAAAATAGTATATCAATCTCGTCGATGTTTAAAGATTTGAACAAATTAATAGCTTTGAGCAAGCCCGTTGCTTCCGTCGTGATTGCGTCATTTATATCATTTTTAAGGCGACCCTTGTTCTATGAAGCCATCATACTCATTTTGTAGGATCAACTCATTCAACGGTCATTGCCGGTAACGTGCACATCCACATTGAGTTTAGGTTAACCTTTTGAATCGTTATATTTGTTTGAGCGGAGAATCAAACGTATAACCTCCTTATTACTCATTATGTCCCTCCCTCAAAACATCTTTTGACTCCCATGGAATCCGATATTTTAAATGGAATAATTATTTAAAGGAAAATGCTTAAGTGTGCGAAAAATAATTCGTGTGTAACGCACGAATAACTTTACAGGCCTATATTGCATTCTCTCTTCTTGTCTTTTTTAAATTTGTTTTATCCAAGAGTGCTTAATACTAGTGTCTTAAAGATAATCTCAACAAAAAAGGTGACAGTAGCACTTGCTGAAGCGATGAGGTGATGGTGGTGTCTAGCAACCCAAGGTGCAGCCTTAAAAAAAGATAAGATGACAGAGTGAAAATCTTGGATGTGAGATATTATATTTTTGTTTGATATTTGGATTTTAATACAAGAAATACAATGGCTAAACACAATTCATAAACCTGCACCAATTCTTTTTTTTGGAAACCACATGTTTTAACTGTTCGTGCTCATTTCGTGCATATATATATATATATATATATATATATATATATATATATATATATGTCGCACCATTTAACATCATTGTTATTTAAAATGACTGAATTAGTTCAATCCGTGAAGATTTTTTAAAAGAAATAAAAAAATATTTTAATCGTTAAAAAAAAAAAATTAGTTATTAAGTTTGAGAAAACAATTATGTGTGGACCAAGATTGCGTATCGGTCAAACTAGAGAAATTAAAAGTATGATCGTGTTTAGAATTTTGTTTTTGACAAATAAAGGCCAAGTATGATCAGACATTATCCATGTAAGTATTTCATGTTTTAATCTGATTAGCCTGAACTAAATTGGCCAATAGAGACCAAAATGGCATACTCCATCCGTTTTAAAATATAAGCAAAAATTACTTTTTAGGTTCATTCATTTAATGATGTATGTGGTTCATAATATGGACCACATAAATGAATCTAAAAAGCAAATTTTGCTTATATTTTGAAACGGAGGGAGTATGTTGCATACTATAGTATGAATGTCATGCACATATTTCACAGATGTAATTAAATCCAATAATAGCCACATTGATCAAACCATGAATATGCATATGCCAACATTATGTTTGTTGATTTCATTATTATGTGAGAGAAACAGTTTTGTCATTAATCTCTTCATATAATATGACAGAACCTTGCTCAACAACACTATTGGATTCTTTTGTGACATCAAAATTTAAGAATCGCTCTCCCAGCAAAATACACTCTCGTCTTGTAGGCAGGACGATTTTGTCCCTGCGCATGTTAACTAACGCACGTGTAAAGCTGTGCGTTAGTTAACATGCACTGCGTAACTTAAGTCACGCATATGTTAACGCTACGTGACTTAAGCCAGACATTGCGCACGTTAACTCACGCACAGATTTAACACATACGTTAGTTAACCTGCGCAGTGTCTGTGCAGCAGATATAACTTGCGCAGGGGCATTTTAGTCAGTTCAACTTGGCGGGTGTGTATTTTGCTGGGTGAAGAGCAAAATTCAAAATTCAAATCACAGCGCGTTGCACAGGTTTGATTAAAATACATAAAATATGTTTATAAAAAAGAAAAATAATAGTATTGGTAAGTATAATGATTTATATATTTTCGTGACTGAATTTTTTTAAAAATTATATTACAAATAAGAGAAATATTTAGAAGAATGACAACGTTTGTTGGTTTGGATAGTAAATTTAATAAATATATGTTTCCAAGACGATTAATATGTGAATATATGCCTTGACAGGAATACTTTGGTTTTGATGATCGACAAAAGAAGTCTTAAAAGAACAACGATGCAAAAAGCGGAAAAGAAATTCAAGTTATCAAGTCTTGAGTCTTGAGTTTTTTTATTTATATTAGGACTTTGTTGTAAGTGGTTAAAAAGCTCTCATTAAAATAAATCACACACTCACGATATTTTTTTTCTAAAATGATTTTACATGAAAATATTTTTTGCATGAGATATAATTGATTTTACATGAAAATATTTTTTTAGCATAAAAATAAAGTTTAGCATGCATTAACAATTTCTAGTGTTATTCTTATCTTGGGTCATATCTATTACCTTATTATATATGGTATGGTATCATATAATAAGAATAATAGTACGACATTTTTTCTTCTTCTTCTTTCTATATATGGCAATATATGATATTTTTTGTTTTCAACCTTTATGCCAAATATCTTCAACGTGATCTTTCTATGGCTAAACATTCCAAAATCAAATAAGTATTAAAAGGCACATTCCTTTTTTATACTCATTTAAAAACAAGATTGTATATGTACTGTTGACACACAACTTGTGATTTTGGAAATTGACTTTGTTTCAATATAATCAATGTTATTATACGCATTGAAGTGCAACGGTAATTTGCTTTTAATTGTGCATATTGGCAGAATTTTTTCAACGCTCCTCTATCATATTTTCACTATAAATATGAGCATTTGTTGATCATTTGAAAACACACATTGACTTGCAACTTACAGTCAAAATCTCTTTCTCCCTCTCAAACTTGCATTGCTATTTTCTCACTTGATCACTTCTATTTTATTTGAGAGCTTTTATACTATATAGTTTACTTTGTAATCTTTTGAGCTTCAAGTTGTTTTTATCTACACATTTGGTGTAATCATTTAAATTGTTATATTTCTTTTGTATTGGGTGTGATCCCATAATTTCAAGAGAGGTGATATCTCTTGGTTTAGAGACTCTTCTACAAAGGTTTGTTTTGTTTGGAGAGTGCTCGTTATTTGTAAAGGTTACCAGCTTATCATAATTAAAAGCTAGGTTAGTGAAAATCTCAAGGGGCTTTTCCTTGGGGACTAAACGTAGGCCTTGGTGTTTTAGGCCGAACTAGGATAAATCTTTTGGTGTCTTTTCTCTCATCCCTTATCTCTTTTACTTTATTTGTTATTTATTTTAGCAAAATTTCTCTAGTTATCATCTTTATTAAAAACCTTTATAAACACTTTATTTTATTTTGTTAAAATCCTTTTTAAGTGCTTATTTAAATTGATTTTTAAAGAAACACAATTCACCCTCCTCTTGTGTGTTTGAAGTCATTTGTTCAACAATAGTTTTTCCGGGTCCCGTAATTTTTAATAAATTTGAGAGATAAATATTTTTTTATTGAATAGAATAAATTTGATATATCAATTGAATTATTCTTTGATTTAAAAAAATGACTATTAAAATATTTTTAAAATTTTCTCACATCAATTGAATATAAAATATATAAAAATTACTTTTAACATAGATGATGTGTCATTCATTCGTATTAGAAATCAAAGTCAAAATCATAAAATAAAATAGCATGAAAGTAAAAAGGACAAAACATGATAGTAAGAAAAGAGGAAGAATTGCAAGAAAATAAATGTAACTCAAAATGCTCATCGAGCTACTCAGAAGCTACCTCTAAAGAGGGTATAATGGATTTGAACTATCTTCTACATTTTTTTCTTGACCATAGACACCACCTTTGTAAAAGTTTCTTCCCTTTTTCATAGCCATGGTCCAAGCTTAAGAATTACTCATAATTTTAAACTTTACCATATACATTCATTTAGTGTTTTCCTAAGCAAACAAATATCCTTCAACCTTCTATATATCTTTATTATTATTTTTAAGAAAAAATAGTAGACATTTGTCTTGACATTTATAAACTAAAATAGTGTTTTTATATAGTCTTCCATATTTAATTTATAGTATTTGATTAAAAATGGATTGAACTTTTAATTCCTAATGTTCTATATTATTGATATTTATATAAAGATTCTATTCTTTTTTTTTAAGAAATCAAAATGGAATTATATAACACACAAGGTTAGCAGTGCTCAAGCACAAGGAGTGCCTAGGAAACCACTAAAAATTACAAAAGATACAAGAACAACAAAACAAAGAGACAAATTAGCCAATACCCAGACAATCTAACGGGCTTGACCACCACCTCTGCGTGCCATGAACAAACACGACATGTTTAGCTTTCAGACATCCTAGAGCTAGCAATTTGACCTTATCTAATAAACGAGGCACAGGAATAATGGAATTATTGAACAGCCTATTATTGCGCTCGTTCCACACCACCCAAGTACATAAGAGCCAAATGAGCTGCAGAAACGACCTCTTTGCTTTGCCTGCGCCTGCCTGCTGAGAAAACTGAACCAGATGATCTAGAATAGCATTGGGATCCACCCCATCAAAACCAATCCAACCGCGCACCTGCTGCCATAAAGGACCAAACACGGGACAAGATAAGAATAAATGCTCCGCCGTCTCGACTTGACCACAACCAGCCACACAACAGACCTCCTCCTCGGAAACAACACCCCGATAAGCCAGATTGGCCTTTGTTGGAAGCCGATCCCGTAACAGACGCCAAGCAAAAACCGAAATCTTCACAGGGACCTGATGATGCCACACCAACTCGAACGGTAGATCTAGCTGAGCCTCAACACCGCTAGTCAACAAATCATAAGCACCCCACCACGAAGAAACACTCCGGCCCCCTACCTCCAACCTCCCATCAACCTCGCCATAGCGAGCTGCTAAAACACGATACCACAAGCTCTCCCTATCCACTAGCATCCTCCAACACCATTTACCTAGAAGAGCCACATTAAACTCCCTCATCTTCCTCACCCCCAAACCTCCATCCTCCCTTTTAGAGCACAAAGTTTTCCACCCTATCCAAGTAATTTTCCTAAAATCCTCACTCCCACCCCCAAAAAAATTATTCAATAAAGATTCAATGGAAGAGATTATACCTGTTGGAGCTTTGAAGAAAGAAAGAGCATAGACAGGCAGAGAAGTCAGGACAGATTTGAGGAGAATCAAGCGACCACCGAAAAAGAGAAACCTACTATTCCAATCTGCAAGTCTAGATTTAACACGATTAACGATAGGTTCCCAAAACTTTAGCCTCCGCGGATTGCCACCGATCGGCATACCTAGATACATAAAGGGAATCTTGCCCACTTTGCAACGCAACACCGTAGCAGCCTCATTTAACCAAGACTCAGAGACATTACCCCCCACCAGTAAACTTTTATTGAAATTCACCTTCAAACCAGAGATAGATTCAAAGATAACAAGTGCTGCCCGCATGGCTCGCACGTTCGCCCAACTCTTGATCCCTACCAGCAGGGTACCATCCGCAAACTGAAGGTGAGAGACCACAACCGGATTAGCCGAACCCACTGAATACCCGGTGAATAAGTTATTCTCCACCAAAGCCTTCATCACAACATTAAGACCTTCAGCTGCTAATAAAAATAAAAAAGGGGAGAGGGGATCCCCCTGACGTAACCCTCTCTGCAACCGAAACTCCTCCGTAGGGCTACCATTGACGAAAACTGCAGCAGTGGCTGAACCCACACATTCGCGAATCCACTTCCTCCACAAAACCGGAAAAGACATCCCTGCCAACACCAAATCCAAATAACCCCAATCAACTGAATCATAGGCTTTTTCAAAATCCACTTTGAAAAGCAAAAGCTCTTTCTTAAGTTTACAGGCCTCATCGACAACCTCATTGGCAATCAGGATGTCGTCCAAAATTTGCCGGTGTTTGACAAAAGCTGACTGAGTCTCAGCCACCACACTACTCATCACCTGCCTCAACCTATTGGCTAAAACTTTCGCCAAGATTTTATACAAGCAACCCACCAAAGAGATTGGCCGAAAATCGGTCAATCTCTGGGGATTGTCCACCTTCAGAATAAGCGCGATAAACGTAGCGTTGATGCCCTTCGCCAGCTTGCCGTTTCTATGAAACTCCGAGACAAACCTCATCACATCTTCACGCAGCTCACCCCAGAACTCTTTAATAAAACCAAAATTAACATCGTCCGGACCCGGGCTCTTAAAACTATCGCAGTCCCAAATAGCGTCCTTGACCTCGGTCTCTGAAAAAGGTTTGATAAGGCTTCCGCCCTCCCCCACCGACAAAGTCCGAAACTGAAGGCTTGAGAAACTGGGTCTATCCACGACGCGCGCCTTAAAGTGTTGTTCAAAGTGCTTAAACACCGCCTCAAGAACCGGGTGAACCCCCTCAACTCGCACCCCGTCAACCAGCACCGATCCAATGGCATTACGACGGCGCCTCGTCGACATGGTTGAATTAAAATACTTGGTATTAGCGTCACCTTCACGAAGCCAGAAATTTCTCGACTGTTGCCAACTAATACTAGACTGAATCCTGGCCAGAGAATGCAAAGAGGCCGACACTTCATGCAACTCGTGACACTCTTCTGCCGACAACTCAAGAGAAGCACCCCTCTCATCCAGAACCGCCATCCTCTCTTTCAACGCCCCCATCTGCGCTGATATGTTCTGCGAGTGTGACCCATGCCACGTTTTCAACGCAGACTTAATTAACCTGAGTTTTTCCTTAAGCACATAACCGCCCCACCCTTCCACCTGAAGAGAACTCCACATATTCCTCACAAACAACTTGTAACCCAGTACATCCGACCAACACTTGAGGAACCGAGAGGGACGAGGACCCCAATTTTCTTCATCCACCGTAAGATACACATGACAATGATCCGACAACCCTCGCAGATGAGCGACTTGAATGCAATTCGGCCAAACTAGGCAACAGTCCTCCGTCAAGAGAAAACGATCAATCCGGCTCATCGACTTGCCATCGCCCTTAAACCAAGTGAAATTGCGGCCGCAAAGCGGCAAGTCACACAACGCGTTCTCAACAATAAAGTCATTGAAGGGACCAAAGTCCACCGCCCCACCCGAAGCACTCACGGAACGCCTTTCAGCCCTGCAACGCACCGCATTAAAGTCGCCACAGACACACACCTTCTTACCCCTCAAAGCCTGCAAGCGCACCGATAGAGAATCCCAAAGCGCCTGTCTTTCATTACCATGACACGGGGCATAGATATTTACCAAGTGAAATTCCTCGTTAGACGATATAAACTGCCCGTGAATACTAAGAGCATGCTCAAAACTACTCGACGACCAAACCTCGACCTCTGACGGATCCCATAACGTTAATAACCCTCCGGAGGCCCCCACGGACGGACGGAAAGAAAACGCCACCGAACTCCCCTCCCACAGCGACCTACTCAAACCCACATCACACCCTTGAAGTTTAGTCTCCTTAATGCACAAAATCCACGGACGCTTATCCTTAACCAAAGAACGAACTTCCTTTCTCTTTTCCAGACCCCCCAACCCCCTAATATTCCAAGATATAAGCTTCATCACACACACCCTCACCCCAAAGCCCCCCTCCCACACCGATTACGCACCTTCTTCACCATCAGCTCTACCTCCAACCGCCCCTTCCACAACAACCTTCTTCCCTCTACCACTTTTAGCCAAAACACCAAACGTGTTATGAAACCCCTCAAAATGCACCCCGATAGATTCACCGATATTACTAACGTCCTCCTGCAACACTTTCTCACTGCCATGCAACACCACCCAGTTCGTCCAGTCATTAGACACTGAAAGAGAAGAAGCTCCGGATTCATCGGACCCTTCCCGGGAAGCCCTTGCCACCGCTTTTTTCAGCTTAGTTGATCCTTGGAACTTACGCGCACTTTTCTTCAGAATATGCACCACTTGAGATCTATCCTTCGGGGGCAACCTGGCCACTTTCTTCAAGCTATGCATCGAATTCCTCAACACCCCATTCACTTTCCGGCGCTTTTGTTCAGTCACTGCCACCTGCGGACCATCACCCTGGGTATGAGAACCAGGCCGAGAACTCTTTCGAGGAGACGAAACCGCCCCAGCTTCACCGAAGTTCTGATCGCTCAACCACTCTAAACTCCAAGGTCCCACTGCCGCTGAAACATCCGTCCGGGCAGGACACGACTCCGTCCTAGAACGTCGCGTCCTAGGCGGAGAGGCCAAACCAACCTCACCGTACTCATCCACCCCCTTGACTCCACCGACATCGTTCGACGACGCACGCTCCTCCGAATCAGAGACCAAAGGCAACAAGGGAACCATCCGTTCCACACCTGGTACAACATCCTGGTTTAGGGTTGTAGGCCGAGGCGGGCTGCTGACGCACGCACCCAACTTCGACTGAACACCATCCAAAACTCCACCCTCCGGACTTAAACGACTCTGCCCCTCCAAACCCACCAAATCCTGAACGAGCTGCTCCACCAAATTGTCCGTATTGATATCCAATCCTAAATTCACCGGTTCCTCCTCCTGCCCACGCTGAGAATCGTTGTTATCATCCTCTTCTTCAAAGAGGCACGCGTCGTCCCCCAGATTAAAACCCCATTCCTCGACAATCTTCACCCTAACGAGCTCCCCGTCAATTAAGATTTCCTCACTGCAATTAACAATCTCGAAAGACAAAGTGGCAACTAAGACACGGGCGTAATCAAAGCGTTCCTTCTCCAGCGAGTCTTCATCCAAACGCAGAAAACGACCACAATCTAAGATACACAGTTTGAAAAAACTTATATGCCACACTATACAAAAAAAAAAAGTAGGGCTAAATTATTCCGTCACCTAGTAAATTGAATTTTATCATAACCCCCCCTCCCCCCCAAAAAAAAAAAGTAGGGCTATATTATTCCGTCACCGAGTAAATTGAGTCATATTGTAAAAATCAATAAATAGTTAAGAAATGAAAGGTGGAAAAGAGGAGAGAGAAATTATAATATACAAAATTGAAGAAGTATCATCTAACAGTTGCTAAAATTGAAATAGTTTCATCCGTTGAATATGAAGAAAAGAAGGTATGTAGCGAGATCACAAACGGAAATTTTTCTCTTGCAAATACAATCAATCTTCTCGATTGAGGTTTTACATGACATATGTAAAAGTCTTGTGTGTGTGTGTGTGTATATGTGTATATATATATATATATATGTATAGTATAGCAACATATGTACATACATATATATGTATAGTATAGCAACACTCATTGTTTTTGCTTAGGATAATGATAAATATTTTAAAATAGTTAACTGGGAGTTACAATGTGAAGGAAGCAAATGAATGTACATAATTTATGAATTAAAATTCCACTAATTGAATAGCAACATACACAACACTTAACTAAAGAATATAAAAAGACATGAACTAAATAAGAATGAATGATATTTTATCTTTGCTAAGAGAAGGAATGAAGCTATTTTAGATGTGCCACATCAACATAATGGAAGCCTAAAAACAATCCAAAGTTCTATTACAAAGATATATAGATAGATAGATTACCAAGCTCAATAAGATCATTAAGATCAACGTACATTCCCAAATCAATAGAAGTTTAATAATGGGGATATGACATGTATCAAGGAGGGTTAGAATGTTTTCAGATCTTTAATGGTGTCACCCAATTCCTTTAACATGATGGCCAAGTTCATGCCTCTTATCATGGTAGGCACAGCGATACTGGCCGGACACTCTTTCGAAAATCCAACCTTCCCGGCTTTCTGTTTCCTAACTAGGCAGTTCTTAAACTTCTTATGACATTTCACATTAGTCATTCCTGAAAAGCAGCACAAGATAAGTCTCTAAAGGTAATAGAAAAAATTTAAAACAGCATCAGAATAATAACCATTTTCAATATGGCTTTAAAACTAAGAAAAAAAATGTACCGAATTTGTCAACGCAATCGTCATGAGCCATGCAACAAGCATCAATATGATCACACGGTTTCTCGCCTGGACAACCCGTATAACCTATCCCGCAATACTTCCCGTAGTTGATTAACAACGCTGTAGTTTTTCATCAACACAATAACAAATTAATAATGTATGTGTACATGTATCAATAAATATATTAAGACTTTTTTAAGAAGAACATTAAGATTGAAATATGTATCATGGACACTTATGGTAGGTATCGGATACTGATGGACTCCAATGATTATAATGAATTATGTCATTTATTAAAATTACTATTGACGTCGACATGCATGTCGTGTATGGTGTCCGTGTCTTTGTGTTCATGCTTATGATATAATAATAATGAAATGGGATTGAAGGAATCTTACAGTCACACAGCTCTGCAATGCATTTCCTGCTGCAATTAGCCTATATGATCCATAACAATATAATTTGGTCAACGTTTCAATTCAATTGCTCCAAATTGAAATATACATAATAATTAACCATAAAATAATTACTACGTCCTCATATATCGCATATAAAAGACACTAAGGTCAACAAAAATTCATATGTATCTGGTTGACCAGATAAACATGTAGAATAATTTTTGATGACCATTCGTCTCTTATATTTAAGGTCGGGGAGGACATACATACCGAGGATGAATCGGCATGGGAGGAAGAGAATGCAGAGAAGAGGAAAAGAGAGAGGAGGCCAAATGCGATGGTGGCACGTTGGTTATTGCTTCTTCGAGAAGTCATTGTTTAGGGTTTCTCAGAAAGAGTCGTGACTAGGTCTTCTATTATTCTTTACTAGTATTACAAAACACACCTGCATAAAAAGTTCATATAAAGATTCATACACAGTCATAATGTGGAGAGTAATATGGAGAGAAGAAATATGAGTAGTTTGAAGTTTATGGTTCAAATAATGACCGGTAGCAATACAAGGGAAAAAATAAAAAAATAATAGTACAATCAATAAAAATAAACTGATTTTTTATGAAAGAAAATAAACATAGGGACAATTATGATTTGTAAACAAGAATGAGTGGTATGCTACCTTAAGAAACAAAGAAAAAATGTACATAAAGGAGCATATGGGAAGAACTTGTGAAGAAGAAACAAATTACGTACCTTCCTTTGCTACAATTTTCTTCTGAAAGTTTCTGTTTTTTTTACTCTAATACAAGGTATTTATAGAGCTTTCAGTTAGGTTTTTATTTTAGCACCATATCTTTTATTTTTTCCCTGTATCTTTTTTTTTTTTTTAATTTTCTTAGCAACCAAGTTTAGGATTTATTTTCTTCCCCATATCTTTTTTTATTCCTCATATTATAATTAAGATTTATTTAAATTAGATTTCCACTTTGCAAATATCTTTTAATTTAAACTCTGTTAGGAGTAAGTTTAGGGATTTATTTCAGTTTTATCTTTTATTTTATTTTCAAAATCTGTTAGGATTCCCATAATAAGTAGGATATATATCTCAAATATGTTGCACTGTAAAATATAAATATTCCCAACAATTCTTCCTTCCTTTCAAAAAAATTGTTGTTGCCTAAAATCTCCCAAAAAAAATGTTGTTCTTCCTTAAAAGAACTTTTTTTTTTGCTTGAATCACTATGTTAATTCATTATTGGGTGAAACAATTTTTTTTATCAAACTCTACTTATCATTCAATCAAATATCAGATTATTAGGGTCTCGTTCCCCATAAATCAAAGGGTTAACACACAAAAAAATCATATGTGGTTGCTAAGAATAGAGAATATCAATTTTGCCAATGTTCAGAGATTTGGAAAAATTAATAGCTTAGAGCAAGTCAATTGCTTCCACTGTGGTCCCAATGTTTAAAATCAACCCTTTAAACAGTCATCATCACATGTTAGGCGAGAATCCACGTTGAGTTTAGAAAACTCGTTGAATTGTTATTTTTGTTGGAGGAAATATTTTAACCTTGCTATGTCCCTCCCCCAAACCATTCTATAACTCACATGGAATCTGATATTTTGTGTGGAATAAATATTTAAAATGATCGAGTTTTAGTTATTTAGAGTGAAATATGATATTTTGAATGGAATAAATATTTAGTTATTAAAAAAAAAAACAAAAAAATTTAATCACAATCACATAATTTGCAATTCGCGTTGGTATACGATACATGACATTTGAGGAATTTGATACGTATGAGAGTATATAGCTTTGGTTCATGTCAGTTCATGGTACTGGTACTTCCTTGTTAAGTATAGTAAGTTATCAATAAAAAAAACTTACTAGACTTTTGAAATAAAACTTAAAAATAAATTACTAATAACTAAATATTTACTTCCCGAGTCTTTTTAACAACTCAACACTATCTCTGCTCCGTTATTGAACACCTCTTGATATTTAATTAAATTAAATTAATTAATTGTACAAAAAAGTAAAAACATTATAGTAGACAGCGGCAAGAAAATAAGGCTCAGTTTTCAAAACCATTTTATATATTTACGTTTCTCTAGCTTTTTTTTTTATTAATTAGTGTTATTTTGAATGAAACATTCTCTTTCTTCAAGTTTCATCGAGGTTTTCTTACAAAATTTATTTGTTTCACCATATGTTTTTCCTTTTTTTATCTCCTACTCAACATCTTTCTCTTCTTTCTTCGATTTTCACCCACATGTCTTGGTTCAACGGTTCTTCGATTTCACAAATTACATAGGAATTTGTGCAACCCAACTCGCAAAAGTAACATGAACCAGTACACAAGTACCAATTCGCGGTTCACAGCATGACAAGGGAAATATGTGGTTATGGTTTTAGTTATTAAGTTTGAGCAAACAATTATTTGGGGACCAAGATTGCATATAGGTCAAACTAGAGAAATTAAAAGAATGATCATGTTTACAAATTATCCAAGTAAGGTATTTCATGTTCAAATCTATTAACCAAAAGTATATTAGCCAATAAAGAACAAGATGACATACTCTCTCCGTCCTAAAATGTAAGCAAAAATGGGTCAACATAAGTTGATATATCTGACACAAATTTTGAATAAAATAAATTAACTTTTGTTAATCAATTTTTGCTTACACTTTAGAATATAGAGGGAGTATTTTACATACTAGTATTAGTATGAATGTCATGCACATATTTCACTTATGGCTCCTTAAATTGTTGAGCCATGTAACTTCATCCTTGCTCAAGTGCAGCAAAAACTAGTGATAAACAATGAAAACAATAATAGCCACATCCAATCTCCTCTCATTCTCCCACATTAATCAAACCATAAATATGCATATGACAACATTATGTGTGTGGATTTCATTATTCTGTGAGAAACACTTTTGTCATTAATCTCTTCCTATAGTATGATAGAACCTTTGCACATAAACACTATTGGATTATTTTTATGACATCACAGATTAAATCACTGGCTTAATTAATTACCAAACTCAATCAATGAGATCATTATAACAACATTCATAAATCAAGAAAAGTTTATAAATGGGGACATGGCCTGTATCAAGGGGGTTAGATAAATTTTTCTACATCAGGAATGTTGCCACCCAATTCGCTCAATAAGATGGCCAAGTCCATGCCTTTTATCATGGTAGGCACAACGACACTGGCCGGACACTCTTTCGAAAATCCTACCTTTTTGGCCTTTTGTTCCCTTATTAGGCAGTTCTTTAACCTCTTATGACATTTCACATGAGTCATTCCTGAAAAAAGAAAAAAAATACATGTTTAGTCAGTTCAAAGAAGTAAAAGAGAGGTCTCAAGTGAATAGAAAGTGCTTGTAAAAAAAAAATTGAATAGAAAATGTAAAGGGGAAACGGCAAAATGATCATTTCAATATGACATGTCATCACCGTTTACATGTGTAGCTAGCTAGATAAATACTCTTTCATTCCTCATGTATCTATAGGGTATATGTATCCACTTATCTTAGATACTCCACCAATGACAAAGAAAACTACCAAACAACAAAATTTTAATGATGTACGGATGGGTAGGAGGAAAACATGCATGTGTGGACTTGACTGGGGTTTCATCACTTGTGCGATTAGTGCATTTACGGTAGGATAATCGGTCCTAGAAGTTGCATCAAGCAAAGTGGTCAAACATGAAAAAGAGTGTTTTGACAGTCAACATGCTTTTATACAATTTGTTTTTGACACATTCGTCTTCCTACCACCAGAGGTTGTTGACCTTTTACATAGAGTTCAAATGGTTATGCATAGAAATGACATGTCTCCTAAGTCCATGAATGTTGTGTTTACGATGAATGTTTTTGTCATCCAAAAAGGCCTGACTGCGCACTTGTTACTCGTTTGCCTTCTATTCATGTGTAAGTAATCATTTAAATGTTTGCAATTCACAATTATGGTTCTTCAAACATTGTGTTCTTTTTTGAATATTTTGAAGTGAAGTAACTATAGTTTATGATAGAACACGCTATTACAAACAACAAAATTATGGTAACATCATAAGAGAACAAGTAACAAGCTTTCTAGAACTAATTTAAATTGATTCAACAAAAACAAAACACCTATGCAATCATTAATTATTAATTTACAAAAGACATAAACTCTCAAGAAGAATTCATGCAATGATAAAAACCAATCAAGGATGTCACGTCAACAAAAATTTGAAAATGCAATCAGACATAAATGGAAATAAATAACAAAATTAACAAATTTCCCACCATCCCAAAAACTAACATAACCACTAGCTACTAATATTTGTCTATTAAACAAACAGACAAATTAATAAAATTAAGAGAAAAAATGTACCGAATCGATCAACGCAGTCGTCATGACCCATGCAACAAGCATCAATATCATCACACGGTTTCTCGCCTGGACAACCCCAATATCCCACTCCACAATACTTCCCGTATTTGATTCCCATCGCTATAGTTTTTGACCAACACATTAACATTAACAATTAGTCATGTATAGGTGCGTGTGTATCAATAAATATATTAAGATTGAAATATATACTTTATGTAGTACAAACATTTCTGATTAATTAGACGTCTCAATATCAAACATGCGTAACGGACACATGTAATTGTATTGATTTATGTAATTCTTTTTAAATTATTATTGATGTCGCTCTGTATCAATATTGGTGTTTGGCATCTGTAATTCATAGCTAATACAATAATAATGAAATGGGATGAATGAATCTTACTGTCACACAGCTCTGCAATGCATGTCCTGCTGCAATTGGCCTATACTCCAAAACAATATTATTTGGTCATTGTTTTCAATTCAATTGTTCTAAATCCAATTTACAAAATGACTAACCACAAAATAATTATATATATAAAGAGACACTGAGTAAACAAAAATCGATCTGGTTGGATCACATAAACCAGATGCATTCGGATGTCTTTTATATTTAAAGACTGGAGAGGACATACATACCAATGAGGAATCAACGACTGCGGCATTGGCGGCGATTGCAGAATTGGCAGCGACTGGGGCATTGGCAACTGGGGAATTCACCACCGAGGAATCAACTACGGTGGAGAGGAGGAGAGAGAGGAGGGCAAATGCAGCGGTGACGCGTGAGATATTGCTGCTGGAAGCCATTTTTGTGGGAAAAAGCAGACGTTATTTTGTCTACTCTTCTTCTTATATATAATTGATAATTGATGTGTTTGTTTCTAACATTTGTGTCTTGAAAGATCGTTGCAACGTGATTATGATTGAATGGGCCACATGCACTTGTTTATATTTAGGATTTGTTTTTCATGTTAAAAATGGAGTTAGAGTCATAGAATAGAATGATACATGCTATCCTCTTTTTTAGGAGAGACAAAAATTGCTATTCTATTGCTTTATTTTCGCTTCCTAATTATTGAATGAATCATGTTATTTGAACAAACATTTTTCTAGACAATTCGTAAAACAACTGAAATATATATATATGAAAAATATAGGTATTGACACAAAAACAAAACAATAAAGAGAGTAAATTGTTTCAAAATTTGTCATAAATTATTGTACAAATATCGTTTAATAAGATAAAAGAGAAGAGTTAAAAAAAAATGTTGTCTTTCTCAAATTTGTCATCCTAAAAACCACGACTGCAAAATCATTTATAGTTAGATCTTACAATTTTAGAGAATTTTGTTTTCGCTGCATTTTGTGGTTGTTGGGTTTACGAGATAATTTTCTATTAGTGAGGTGTTCACTTAGTTTTAGTATGTGTTGGGTATTTGTGTTGGCTGCATTGTTGCTAAAATAAATATTCATTTATTGTGTAGTTGGATACTATGTTCCAACATGGTTTAGGCATCCGTATGAGATGTTGGACATAATGTTTGAACATCCTGACACGGTTCAGTGTGCCTGAGTTCATGCTTATTTGTACGCGCGCCTTATCTTTAAAAGGAAACAACTTTTCCTTAACTTGGTGTCCAAGAAACGTACATATCTGTACCAGTTCGGTTTTATTCCAAAAGAAGCAAGAATATTTAAGGGAATATTTGAAGGCGATTGGGACGTTCCTAAAGATGTTCCTACTTTTTAGGATTTTCCATATTTGTCTATTTGATTTTGTTTTGTAGATCAGATCGATCTGCAGTTTGTTACTGAAGCCCAACAAGGTTGTTAGCCCATATTGTTCCAGTATAAAAGGAAGACTCCAAGACATAATTAGGTATTCAAGCCGTCATACTAAGAGTTTAGAACTTTAGGGTTTTGAGTTTGTGTGTTCTACTCTTGTATCGTTTTGATGCAAGTTTAGTTTTGTTTATTTGTGAGTTTTTCTGTATCATCTTGATACTTGTTAAGGACTGTGTTTTTGAGTTGTAAACTCGTTGTCTACACCAAAGCTGTGAAGCAAGGTCGTAGCTTGTTTTTAAAGGTAACTTCACCGTTTGTTTTTCTGTTTGAGGTCTGATAGGTCACTGGGGCAGTGATTGACCATAGGATAGTGAGATAGGATCTCAGATCTAGGAGTTCCTAGGTTGAAGTCTAGACGGGTAGGTCCTAGGTCATAAAGTGTAAATGAGGAGTTTGCGAGAGCTTTTGAATAAGGACTACACTAGTGGATTTCCTTCCTGGCTTGGTAGCCCCCAGAGTAGGTGTGTTTGTCGCCGAACTTGGTCAACAAACTCACTGTGCCTTTTACTTTCTTGTCATTTATTTTCTTGTTTTTATTTCTGTTTACGCAATGATGTTGGAACTTTAAACGAAACATCGTAAACGTTGAAACATCTTACAGAGCATATTTGAACAAGTACGCTAGAATTTCAATTGGCATCAGAGCAGGCGCCCTGCTTGTTTTAGGGTGAGCTCCAAGGAAGATACTTTCTAGCATAATGGAGAAGGAAGGAGGATTTATGAACAGACCACCTCTGTTGGATGGCTTCAACTATGATGATTGGAAATCACGCATGAGTGCTTTCCTCAAATCCATAGATAGCAAGACATGGAAAGCAGTTCTGAAGGGTAGGGAACATCCTGTTGTGCTTGACAAAGATGGAAACAAGACAACTGATCTGAAACTAGAAGAAGAGTGGTCCAAGGAAGAAGATGAATTAGCTTTTGAAAACTCAAAGGCTTTGAACGCTTTATTCCATGGAGTAGACAAGAACATTTTTAGATTGATCAAACAATGCACTGTGGCTAAGGATGCTTGGGAAATTCTCAAAACTACACACGAAGGTACATCTAAAGTAAAAATTTTAAGGCTTCAACTTTTGACTACCAAGTTTGAAAATCTAAAAATGATGGAGGATGAGAACATACATGATTATTATTTGAACATTCATGATATTGCTAACTCATTTGACTCACTTGGGGAAAAGAGGTCTGATGATATGCTCGTAAGAAAGATTCTCATATCTCTACCTAAGAGATTTGATATGAAGGTGATTGTGATTGAAGAAGCACAAGACATCCCCAGTATGAAGGTTGATGAGCTAATTGGATCTCTTCAAACTTTTGAATTAGCTAATGGATTTAAGAAGAAAAACATAGTTTTCGTTTCTAACACCGATGAGGAAGATGTTCAATCTGAAACGGAGACTGATGAAATTATTTTAGATGCAATTATGCGTCTTGGTAAAGAATTTAACAAAATGTTGGAGATGATTGACAAAAAGTTGAGGCCAAATGTTCAGAACATCTCGTCCAACATCAGCAGAAACAGTGAGTCTCAAAGAAGGGATAAAATTGATGAAAATTCCAATCATGTGACAACATTAACATGAAGATATGAGTCTGATGAAGAATCAAGTGATGGAGAATTAACTTATGAAGAGCTAGATAATTCCTACAAAGAGCTTTGTACCAAAAATGTAGAGGTGATTAAGTCAGAAATGGAGCATAAGAGAATCACAGCTCAACTGCAGGCTGAAAAGAACAAACTTTTGTCAGCAAATTCTGACCTTCAAAATGAGGTAACTCTTCGATCTTCCAAACTAGAGAAACAGAAGAAAACTATCAATGATTTTTTCCTGGAAAAAGAGAAACTTATGTCAATCATCACCGGTCTACAAGAGAAAAATATCTTGTTAAATTCCAAATTAGAAAACGTGACCAAATTTGTTCTGGTGTTGAACAATGGTTCTAATGTGTTAGATGAAATACTGCAAGTTGGGAAGACATATTGAAATATGAAAGGAATAGGCTTTGACTATGGAACTTTGAACAAAGAAAGCAAAATTCCCACAAATAAGTTTGTTCCTCTTAAAAAGAAGACTGAGTTTGTATGTTGGATCACATGTCTCAACATCATGTCCGACATCTGAACCCTCAACCAAGGAACAAAAAGAAATCACCTTGGATATGTCACCATTGTGGTAGATCTTGTCACATAAGGTCGTATTGTTATAAATTGTATGGATATCCTCAGGCTCATGTTCAACCAAATGTCAGTGGTAAGAGTGTTCAAGCTAGAAAAGTATGGAAACCCAAAACTCCTAGTGTAAGTTCTTCTGTGACTTCCTCTGTGTCGATTAGTGTTATACCTGTTTTGACTAAGTCTGACAACCTTGTTCAATTTAGTTTGAATGTTGCTGATGTTGATAAAAGTGTTTTTGTGTCTGCTTTTAAAACTGCTATTGCACCGGATGTTGCGTCCGATGTTACAACATCCTTGGCTCAACCTAATCACATAAAGTTGGCGTCTTAGTCTAAGTCAACCTCTGATAATGAAAAATTCCAATGTAAGAAGGTTTCTGATCATGAGGATGGTAATATTGTGTCTGTTAGTGATGAGAATGATGGATCAAAAAGTGATGACCAAAGTGTGTGGAGTTTTCTGATTAGTTTTTCAGAATTTATGGCTAAAAAGGGGGAGATGATATGATGCATGTATGCTTATGTATGCATGTGTATGTCTTATATGCCTTATGTATGTCTGTTTTTTTCCTTTCTATTATTGCATTTATTTTGCAATTATTCTGGCATGTTGTTGTTGATGTTGTCACTGATGCTGCAACATCTTGTACATTTTCCCTAGGAGGTTGTCACTGATGTTGTCTGATAGGTCACTGGGGCAGTGACTGGCCATAGGATAGTGAGATGAGATCTCAGATTTAGGAGTTCCTAGGTTGAAGTCTAGACGGGTAGGTCCTAGATCATAAAGTGTAAACGAGGAGTTTGCTGAGAGCTTTTGAATAAGGACTACACTAGTGGATTTCCTTCCTGACTTGGTAGCCCCAGAGTAGGTGTGTTTGTCGCTGAACTGAGTCAACAAACTCACTGTGCCTTTTACTTTCTTGTCATTTATTTTCTTGTTTTTATTTCTGTTTACTCTATGATGTTGGAACTTTAAACGGAACATCGCAAACGTTGAAGCATCTTACAGAACATATTAAAACAAGTACGTTAGAATTTCAGTATGTAATCACTTCGTTCTAAATAAGAAGTCGTTTTAATCATTTTACATAGATTAAAAAATATAATTAATTTTGTATGAGAAATAGAAATTATGAGTTATTTTATTTTATAAAACTATTCTTCATTAATATTATGCGAAAAGTAAATTAAAGAAGGGTGTTGCTAACCAGTGTCCCCGGGGCACCAGTTAAGAAACAATAAATGAACAAATCTTACTTATTTTACCTTAATTAAAGTAATAAATAAGTCAATTAATTAAATTAAAAAAAGTGTTATTTAATACTCTATTAAATTTCCTTTCTTTACACATCTATACACACGTTCCCTTCCTTTCTTTTTCTTGTCATTTCAGTTTCATTTCTTAACAATATTTTTTCTTGTAGATTTTACTCCAACCAAATTTTTTCCGTGAATTTTTTTATGACTCCTTTTTTCTTTCAAACCAATTCATGGAAAACCTATGCATAATTAGTAACATATCCAATTAACATAAAGTCTAAAATAAATTAACAATTCCATAGATAAAACATAACCAATTAAATTAAAATATCAAATACAAGATCATCAAATGCGTAGAAATTACAAAATCTTCTTCAAAACAAAATAGGATTCCATGCTTGTATCACAAAATAGGAAATTTGATAGAGTATTGAATGCACGTTTTCATATTTTAATTAGTTGACATATTTATTATTCACTTTAATTGAGGTAAAACAAGTATATTTAATTCATTTATTGCTCTTTAACCAGTGCCCCCGATAGCATTACCCGTTAAAGAATTGGGAGAAAAGAAAGTGATATAACGGAAAAAATAACATTTAATGTTTCATTAGTATCGTAAAGTGAAGATATTTTTCAACGCCTTATAATTTGTAACAAAAATAGCATCTAATATCATTTACACACCTAATAACACTCGATGTGCATAATCAAGAGTCAAATCATTTATATATTTGAGTATTGGTAAAAGAATGAGATAGATAAAAGTTTCAGTGATTTTATTTATCTTTTAATCCATTTCATCTTTTGGTGATCATTTTATGTTCAAAAGGGTTGAGCACATAGCCCATGCCTATATATGTGCTCGGATTTGGATTCTCTCTAGCTTATTCTCTCATCCATTGTGATTTAATCTCAACCATTCACCAATCACGTAATTATATTAAAATTCAAAGTTATCAAACCAGCATTAGCATCCTACATAAGAGGGGTTAAAATGATATTTAGATAAATCATTAAAACTAAGCACTCCAAATCTAAATACAAACCAAATTTTGCTAATTTTTCAGAAATTTTGTTTTTTTTTTTTTTGGTCAAGAGAAATTTTGTTTTCTATTTTAGGCAAAAATAGAAAAGTTTTAAAATTTTGTAATCATAAAAATTAAGACAAAACAAGGATGAGTAGCTACTAGCTAGTTACCATATGTTAAGTGGAATAACTTTGAATCGGTTTCCAATGTTAAGTGGAATAATCCATGATCTATAGCAAAATCTTCAAGCCACAAAATATGGACCACAATTCTGATTTATAGCAATGGACTTCCATGCACCTAGCTTGATGTTGCAGAATTTCAAAGGTGCAGGATTAATATCCCCTCTTTCCATGCAGATATTTAAGTCAAGTACTTGGTCTGAGCAACAATATGTATTGGTGAGACCAAGCCTAATTGATCCCAAAAAAAAAAAAATCTCGAACAGAAAGGAAGATGCTCATCCCAACAAGATGAACCAACATTAGAGTAAGGATTGTCAACACCCATGATGTTCCTCAAAAGGAACATAAGCTGGAAATAGATAATGCAACACTCTTGGAGTCGGTGTTATAATTTGCATTTGATGTTGAAGGTGTTTGTAAGACTTAACTCAACTAATAATTTTGAATTTGCTAGACTTGACACTTTCATTTGAATTTGAAATTTTGATATCAGAATTGTATGTATGAGTCTTATGTGGTGTTTGACAATTCCTCGAGACCGGAAAAAAAAATAGATTGAAGGTTTGATCTTCACCCAGAAAACAAAAATAATAAATTATATTTTAATTTTTTTTAATTACAAACTTCCTGAAAAAATTATGCTATCAGTTCCATATCGTTCAGAGAACAATAAAAAAGGAGTTTTTTTTCTTCTCTAATTCATAGATAAATTTTTCGAGTTTAATTTATGTGCAGTAAATGTAATTTTTTATTATTGTACAAGTGTACTCAATCATGTACCATCTAGTCTTATACAAATGTTTTTTTTTTTTGAATAATTATACAAATGGTTGATATGTATGGTGTAGAAGAAATACAATTTTTGAGATATCGACTTCAATTTAAATTAGTTAAAAAATTATGGGTCCTATCATATCTTTTTTTGGAAAGAAGTAACTCATTACATTTCATTAGTTAAAATATGATAAATACACGACAGTACAGCAGTGTAAATGTGGGAGTTAGCATTATATGAGTGACCATATTAGCTTGCGTCTTATTGAACTCGACATGAGAGTTCTAAAAATATTATAAAACAAATGTCTACAAGTAGATATAATGCACCCAAGTTCATTATTATCCTCTATACTCGACCTAGACTAATCAACAACCTTCTTTGAGTCTAAAGCAAAATCGACATTATCAAACCTAAGGTCTGTTGTCCATTCCAAAGTCGTGTGTAATCCAACAACCTTCCCCACATCAACATCACATAGAGGAGAAAATGAAGCAGTTTTTGTGTGAACGGAATCATCTGCAGCATCTCTTAAACACATGTCAATACCTATCATATTAAGTTACGAGTAGAACGAGGCACTTATGTGCACTTGTACCTTCCACTAGCCAGTTTCGTCCACTTCGTCAAGTCGATACTCTTTCAATCATGATGATCGTTGTTTGAGGTTGCAACACTTTGGGACCGAATAATATGGGATGCTCTCCACTCATTAAGAAGATGTGTTGCACGCTCAACAACATGTATACTTGTTTCATTCTATTGCTACCAAAGTTTTAGGTTCCTACGCTTCCATAAACTCCATAAAACCGTGACATAAAGCTTGCTTTGGGCCCGAGAAAGTTGGTGTAAGAGAGTAAACACGACGTCCATGTTGTAGTTCTGACGGAGAACCCTATCAATTTTGTCAAAGAGATTCACATCACGTCAAACTTGGGTAGCGCCATATGAATAGTATCTTCAAAATTATTCCCACAAAGGACACAGTTTATCAAGCAATGCGCTCCTCGGCTACTAAGGCATACTCGAGTTGGAAAACATTAAACAACCATGCTCCAAACAATTTTTTTAATCTTGTGAGGGACTTTTAGTTTCCAGATTAAGTACCAACGCTCCGGTAAATGCAAGTGAGAATTATCTTCAATTTCATTTACACAAATTCTATATGATAGAATAATTATCACTCTTCTCATGCTTCCAAATCAATCTATCTTCGTTGACAAGTGGTTGGAGTGCAATATTCAAAATTATTTGGGTAGTATTATGATCTAAAAGGTTATAAATTAAAGAAGTTTTTCAAACCTTATCTTATAAAGATATTTGTAGAGACATTTTTTAATTAATCTAATAATGTGAGATACTTGTTAGATATAATTAAATGCATCTACACAAAAAGAAATGATTTTTGTATAATTATTTAGTGATATTTTTGAACAATTTTCTCTCTCTTACTCGCATTGTGTTCTCACTCTTTCTCATTCTTTTCTTTTTTATTTTTTTTTACTAATTTTTTTTTTATCACAAAACGGTTATACAAGTATTATTAATCTTAAGTTTACTAAAATTAATTATAGTCTTCCACAACAAGAGAAGGAAGAAGTGTCCAATCATCTCTCAAATAGGATCATCTCTCACGGTGAAAATCCGATGAAAAACCAATAAAAAGATACTTAATTTTATTATGTGCTTGTGAGGAGAGTACTTGGAAACTTCAAAACAATGGCTAGAAAAAATGCTTGAAGCACGAAAAAAAAAACTCAACTTGATTTCAAAACAATGTGCTTGTTGAAGAATTTATGATGTTGAGCATATTGATCTACCACATTAATTGTTTTATGTAGTACAAATAGTACTTTGCTTCTTGGTCAACTCTTTATACTTTCCCAGACATTGCAGGCTTGCAACGGCTTCATATAAAAATGAAAAAGAACATGAATTTGCAACAATTGTTATTTGCACCTCTTCATTACTTTTAGACCCTTCTCACTCTTTTTAAAATATTTCATTTCCAAAATATCTTTTCTCCCCTCTCCCGTCCACTTTAAATATCAAAATCGCTAGATCACACTCAACATCGAAAAACAAGATCAAATATTACAATTTTCTATCGTTTTAATGGATTCACAATCTTCTGTTAAAAGAAAAAATGACATGTATGGCATTACAGTGGAATATAATTTACATGAGAGATTCCTTTTTCTAACACCACCAAACAACTACCAGTCTTATCTCACAATGTAAAGTCAATTAAATGAATCAAATTACACCATAATGTTATATCATAAATCATATTTATATCCAACTTATTAATCTCTAAATCTTTCATAATAGTTTCTCTTAAAAAAAAATTATACCTCCTCTACATTTAATAAAGATTATCTTTCATTGATCTACATGTCTTCTCTCTATACATAAATACACCACTTGAGCCTATTTTTCATCATCTTTTCTATTATATGTGTTATCTAAATTCTCTCTAATGTTGTCTTTTTAATCACATCTCGTTTAGTCTTGTCACACATTCGACGCAATATCCTCAAGTGTCACGTACATAAAGATATATATTATTTTAGCAAAACACAAAGATATTTATAAATACAATGGAATTAATTTGATTTATTATTATAATAATAGTTTTTGTTCTTGTAGAATTTTGAGGGTTTTGATTATTATGCATATCGATACCCTGTTAGTCTATATATCCCTAAACCTTGGTCATCCATAATTGATCAAGTCTTCTTTAAAAAAGGCCGGCTAGCTAGGTAATAAACAAAT
Source organism: Medicago arabica (assembly GCA_946800305.1). Lineage (NCBI taxonomy): Eukaryota > Viridiplantae > Streptophyta > Magnoliopsida > Fabales > Fabaceae > Medicago > Medicago arabica. The sequence goes on along the minus strand of OX326966.1, from coordinate 1,016,249 downwards.
ATTAAGGCACCTAGTAACAAGTCATAGGTGTTAAAAAAATAAAAATACCTTCACTCCACAATATACCAATGAATTATTCGCCTTCTCTTTCACGTTGAAATAAAAGTATTGCTAACATATATTATACTAGACAGAACTCATATTGTCAAGAAAGGTCATGGATCCCACAATGATGTTGAATCGTTGGAAAAAATATTTGGGTAATGATGGCATTTTGGTTGAATGCAATGGTGGAGATGTAAGATGGTGAACGTGTATCTACAAACATTTTGACGATCAAATACAATTTAATAGTTGAAGTCCTTTTAAAGGTCTACAATAAAATATATCTTGATAGATGATAATATGAGATAAATATGGCTTCAAAAGAAGGGTATTGGAATTTTCCAACCCAAAAGTCTACTCATAAATAGTTGCTCTTAGGCGTCTAAAAATTAAGGATAAAATTTTGAACGCAACTTACATATAATTCAAAGAGGTCACTACATTAGAAAAATGGTTGTATAGACTTGAAGTTGGAATATTGACGTCATCCATGGAAATCATCAATGGTCTGAGCCACGCATGAGGGAAAACATACCCCTTATTTTTGATAGATAGGCTACTTTTTTTATGCACCTAAAGTCTCACACTACTTTAGAATTGAGAATAGTCGTAGTTTATAAACAAGATTCACACTCCTCTACCTCGCCACAAAACTTTGAACTTTGCACAAGACACAACATGGATAATACCTAAAAAATGTGGATTCTGTTCACAAAATTCTATACATTATTATTAGCTTGGATGACACTTCAAAGATGGATAAAAATACATTTCAATGTTGGTTTAATCTTCAAGCATCAATTACACATATATTTCTGTGTTTTCGGATGATTTTATCTATTTAGACTTTAGTTGTATTTGTCAATTCAAACATTAATATATATTTTCTTGAAAAAAAGTCAATGTTATAATGAAACATTATTTATCACAATGTGGCAATTTGGCAGCGTTCATCACGGAAACATTTTGTACTATATATGTTTCATATATGAAATACCAATGCTTTCATGGCACGTTTTGTTCTTCTAAGAACTTAGTAGTACTGCATGTGTGTGCTGAATTCCAAACAAGTAGTTGAGGTGTGTTGACTGTGAGAGAATCACTTAATTTTACACCCTTGGGGTCAAACCCTCTTATCTTCATGACCCACATACACATGGCTCTACTTTGATTATATATACTTACTTCATTGATGGAGAAATGATTCAAGTTGACTAACTCAATTGGTTTGTGTTAAAGATTAAATGAGTTGGAGGTATGAGAAATATGATTTGTTAGCATTAAGAAATCGGAGAGTGTGATATACTTTAGTTAGACTCTGGTATTATTTTAGATTTATGGTTCGTAAGATGATGACCGTCTTCAGATATAAATATGAGTTTGATCTTATCTTATCCAACATTAAACCATTAACACACTCCACACATTTATGACTCGACATTTAAAGTGTGATCTAATCGTAGGAGTTTCAGTTAAGTTTGGATAGAATATGATATCATTTTATAATTTGGATTGAACTTAACTAAACTTTACAAAAATAACTTTTAAACTTAAAATTGTTCTATCATAAACACATGCTTAGACCATATCTCATTCAATTTGCTTAAACCAACCTTACCATGAGGTACAACCTCTGCTACACCTTGTGGGACGGTTTTGTTTATTGGAAGTTATAAAAATATGAAGACATATAGTCAACATGAACACTAAATGACAAGCAATTCGAATGATCAATGCGGATAGAAAATTTTAGTACTTCTTAGAGTCAACCCTAATGTGTTGATTCCACGCATGCTAGTTAGGTAGGGCAGTTCTTGATTGATTTTCTTATGCTTTCCAAGATATTTGAGTATAGTGGTAGTACATTTTATTTATTTATTTTGAATAGATAAGATGTGAAACTTACACATACTATACTATGTGAAGAGAAGAAGAGTATCGTGGATTCAAACCATTGCTCAACACTCAGATGTGGCCGCAACATTTTACCATACAATTTGGCGCATTTCTAAAAGTATGATGATATTTGTTTATTTATGCTAACTTACACCCACATGAAAATATGAAGAGTAAGTTAGCAAGTATATACTCCCATTTACCAACTTACTTCTATAATATTTTATTTCATTTGAGGTTTTATCAAAATAATCAAGATAACTCATTTAAAATATAACTTCAAATTCGTAATTTGCATGAGCACTCAAACTCGCAGGGATGATCCTGCGATAACTTATACTCCAACACACTAATGTTTAATATTGAATGTCTAAAGGACCATATTGAGTAATTCAACGATATGTACCGTATTGTCTCTTTATCAACCAAATACCTCCATCTTCATCTTGCATTTAACACAATAATAAACATATCAAGATTTGTTACTCCCCTCCCACCACTATTTTTTGTTTGACACATTCGATCCAACAAATGACTTCCATTTTGGAGAATGGATGTAAAGTCATAGAAAATAAATCCTCTAACCCTATCCCTCCATTTACTATAAAAACTAACTTTGCCGATCATATAATCCAAAAAATTGACATATAAAAAACTAGCAAATTGCTCCAATCTTTTGATAGTTAAAGAAAATGGTTGACTAAATTTGAATTGGATAGTAAAAATTGTTTATTGAGATTTTGATTGATTAATTTAGTATCATAGGATTGTACTAATTGAAAACTATATACAAAGTTATATATTACTCCATTAGTTAATAAAAGTCAAATCATTCTCCAATCAATAATATTACTATAAGCAGGCCATTAAATCCTCTATAAGCAAGCTTATACATGAAGTAACAGTGACAATCTACAAATTAAGGTTGAATCGATTATATTTTCTTTTCAATCACACCATATGCGGTGGTCATGGTCATATGCCTAGTTTAATAATACAGTGCCTTATGGCTGCTTAACTATATAGTAGTATTTATTTAAGCAACTATATATGCTCTTTGAAAGCTCTTTTTTCATTTTTCAAGTGGCATGCAACCATCATTTGAAATTCACGCATACAACTGCGAGATTTTAGATTTGACTTCGGATAAAGATGTCCAGTCTAACAATATCCAACATCGTAAATTGTTTTATGGTATGTAAACAACTCGTTTTCATTTCATTATTATACACAAAAAGGGTTGAATCCTTTTGTTTTTCTTTTTGTCTTAACTGCCCAACTCTTAACAATGTTTTTGGTAACTCGATCGAGAGATAAGTAAAATAGAATTAATGATGGTATCGAATAGTATAATGAATTCCGGTGAATTAACTAAAAGAAGCTATATAGGTTTTAATTAAGTTTAGTGACGAGCCTACTTACCAATTGTTGTAAGGAAAATGCTATTTATCTAGAAAAATAGCATCAAAAATTTTTCAAGAAACAGTTGGCAAGTTTTAATTGCATGATTTATTTGTTCACTTCCTATTTTTTAGCCACACCTCCTTGAATTGTGGCAAATAGTGCATTGCGATTGGTTGCTTTTTATTCTTGAAGAATTCTTGATATTATTTTCCTTGAATTGTTGTAATGAATTCCGTTTAATAATTTTTTTTTTGTTTTTTAATGAAATAAAAATTTATACCAGGGATCTTTGCTTATCAAACAAATAAAATAGTATATTTGTCCACGTGAGCTTAGCTCAGTTGGTAAGAACAATGTATAGTATATGCAAAGACCACAAAAAAATAGTATAATCCTTTTAATTAAGAAATCAAGATTTTATCGAATCAAGAAATCATACCCAATATCCACTTGTGTTGACCTTGTATTGTTGACTTGCAACCTTAAAGTATGTTCCTCTCAAGATTTATCTTATTTTCGATTTTTCTCGATGTCAATTTTAGTTTGCTAATTTAACTTTAAAAATAAATGATGTCCATTTTTCATCTCAACTCGGCAACTCGATCCATTGCAGATATCTCAATGTCTTTTATCTTTTGATTTAGCCTTGTAAAAAGAAATCAAGATACATAAAATTTGTTAAGTGACTCAGCTCGACAACTCGATCCATTGCAGATATTTCGATGTCTTTTATCTTTTGATTTAGCTTTGTAAAAAAATCATGCCCATTTTTCATCTCAACTCGGCAACTCGATCCATTGCAGATATCTCGATGTATTTTATCTTTTGATTTAGCCTTGTAAAAAGAAATCAAGATACATAAGATTTGTTAAGTGACTCAAATCGACAACTCGATGCATTGCAAATATTTCGATGCTTTTATCTTTTGATTTAGCCTTGTAGAAAAAACCATGCTCATTTTTCATCTCAACTCAGCAACTCAATCCCTTGCAGATATCTCGATATCTTTTATCTTTTGATTTAGCCTTGTAAAAAGAAATCAAGATACATAAGATTTGTTAAGTGACTCAACTCATCAACTCGATGCATTGCAAATATTTCGATGCTTTTATCTTTTGATTTAGCCTTGTAAAAAAACCATGCTCATTTTGCATCTCAACTCGGCAAGTCGATCCATTGCAGATATCTCAATGTCTTTTATCTTTTGATTTAGCCTTGTAAAAAAAATACATAAGATTTGTTAAATGACTCAGCTCGATAACTCGATCGATTGCAGATATTTTGATGTCTTTTTATCTTTTGATTTAGCCTTGTAAAAAAAATAAAGATACATAAGATTTCTTAAGTGAGAAGATTAGTATCATTATTCTTGTAAAAAAAAGAAATTAGTATAATTATGAAAGTAAAATACAAAATTTCAATATCAACATCAACATCAATTTTCTCACACAAACACAACACAACAACAACATGGCGTTTTCAAGCAGTGTACATCACGTGGGGTGGACCATTTTTAATTTGTTCTAGAATATCTCCCGACACTAGCTATAGGAATTAATACAAAGTATATACTTATAATTAATTACATGTTATAATCTAATCATACTATATACTACTAATTATCCAATAAACATGGTCATTAGACTTGAATTAAAAATATGTACATCATGTACTGTAGGGATTGGGGCATGTTAATATTTTATTCATTCATACCAAGTTTCCAACCCTTTCATGAAGCTGAAAGCTATAACTGGTTGGTGTGTTTTGCCAACTGTTACGTACTTCAAACTCCAAACTCTAAGTCAACTATGATACCAATTGACATTAAATCAGTAAATACTAAGTCAAATGATGTTAATAAATTCATGACCAATACTCATTCAATAAGGATTAATTTTTTACTACACAACCAATTAAAATGTTCAAGATGATATAGACACTATACTAGTAATTTATAATTTAATAGTAACAAATTTCATTCATTATAAAACAAAATAATTCAAAGATTCATTTCTAATAAAAACTTGCTTAAGTAAATTAAGCAAGCAAACAAGGGATTGATACACTTCAATTCAATATTCACCTTTACATTATGTGCTTTTAAAAGAATATACCAAAATGGTCACAACCATTTGAAAAAAAATAAAATAAAACAAAGGCTATTGTTTTGGTCTTATCCCTCCCATTTCAAGGAGAAAGAAACCGGTAATCGAAATTCATTCGGAAGGTAAGTAAAACTCGACAAATGATAGTTTCTGTCACGATTCGAACTCTCGCTCTTCTGATCGATTTGACCTTAAAAAAATACTATTTAATCATAGTATGGTAGAGTGATGGTGAAAATTATATTCCTATATCCTTTCTGTCCTTGTTATTCATGAAATCACGTATTCTTTTGAGTGCAAGTTCAAGGGTTTCTTCACTCATATTTGCAAAACAAACCCTAAACCAACCGGGTTCGGAACAATGACAAGAACACCCTGGTGAAATATTAAGCTTAACTTCATTCAAAATCTCATTCCAAAGCTTCAATTCACCTTCTCTTGTATTACTTTCCAACATTGGACTCATATTCATCCAGCAAAACAACCCTGCATTACCTTTCAAGCATTCAATTCCAGCACTTTTCAAACCTTCAATGATCATTTCATATCTTTTCCTTAATCTTTCTCTATTGACCTTGATGTAATTATCAGTGAAACTTTCATCTGACAACATTGATGCTAAAAGATGTTGTGTTTGTGAAGATATTAAGGTGAAACTCGACATTCTTCGTGCTGTTGTAACAACTTTATCGTTGTAGGAATAAATTGTTCCGACTCTAAACCCCGGTAGACCGAGATCTTTAGAAAGACTATAAACAATGTGACATCTTTCCGCGTCTTTGTATTGACGAGATTCAAGAATCTCGGCTATGCTTATGAATTCATGTGAATAGAAAACCGAGCCCGAGTAGATTTCGTCTGAAACAAGGTGTATGTTCTTGCGAGTCACGAAGTTGAGAATGTCCTCGAGAACTGAACGTTGAATCGATATGCCTAATGGATTTGATGGGTTGGTTATAAGTACTGCTTTTACTTTCATGTTCATGGATTCTGCATTTTTGTATGCAGTTTCAAGTGCTTCAAGTGTGATTTGAAAATTGTTTGAGCTATCACAATGGATTGGAACTATGTTTACACCAGTTCTCCATCTTAAATCTCTATCAAATCTGCAAAATCAAAAAATATATACATTAGTTTAATTTTCCAATTATTGTACTAATATTGTCGCACGAATTTTTTGTTTAGATAATTACTCGTTTGATCGTTTTTTTAATAGATTCACGATTTTAGTCCTCACTAAATTTGAAAAAATGGAGACCATGTTTTCGAATTTAGAAATACACGAACTAAAATCATGAATTAGTAAAAATAAGCGACCAAACATGCATTTAAGCAAATATATTATAGAATATATTGTACTCATAAAGCAAATAGTTAAGTGCTTGCAAGTTCCAAGGAAAAAAAATTGACAATTTGAAACTTATATTATAAAAAATTTGGTATAGGAAGGTTCCATTATTAATCATGGTAAGAGGAAAATATAAAAATATATTGAAGTGTGAAAAGAGATAATTTCTTACCCAGGATAGTATGGTGTTGGAACAAGTAAAGCATCTCCTGGATTTGCAAGTATGAAAGTCAAGAGCTCATTGGCAGCAGTAGCACCAGCAGTGAGGACAATTCTTTCATAATCAAATTTTGCTTTATTTCCTCTAATTTTTTCCATGAAACTTGCCATTGCTTTTCTGAATGATTTAAGTCCATGATAGTCTTGAAATAATGCATTATCTCTAAAACTTGAACCACCATTTCCCCATGTTGATGCCTCTGAGTGTTCTTCCAAGTATTTTTCAAGTAAATCAAATGATACCTAAAGAATTTCAAACAAAAAATATTAGTCAACTAGTTAAATATATAAGCTTAGAAATTAATGAAAATAATTAAGTGTCACATTTTTTTCTATTTCTTTTCTTGCATGTTTTTCTTTGTGATTGTGAATTAATATAAGCCAAAAAATTAAAGCATATATATCTGATAAAAAGTTATATCAGATACTTATGCTTATGCTTTTTTGCTTATATATTTGACACTGGTCTGGTCTGACACCGAACACGTCTTCAAAATTTATACACTTACTTGATTTTCTGCCAAGCCCATTTGTATAACTCCAGAAGGGTTGGTTATTTCATGATAAGGGTTTTCATCATAGGCTTTCCATCCAGCAAAGTATGGAGAATTTTCTCCATGAGTTTCAGAAGTTGCGATATTTGAAAGTTCAACACAAGGGTGTTCTTGTTCAATCTCAAGACCCATACTAACTATTTTTAGAAGGAGGAGAGAGAGAGAGAAGGTAGTTAGGAAGGTAGAGAGAGAAAATAGGTGAGAGAGAGTTGAATGAAAAGTTTGTGTGAAGTTTCTCTATATATAGGCTTTGAGGCTTGAAGACAAGGAAAAAAGGTCCCTTTTCAACTTGGCTGGCTTATTCAGCATAAATAATGCATAAAATGTATATAATATAAATTATTGATTTTGTAGTGTAAGCAAATCAAAGCTTTACCTTTTAAGCTTTAATTTAATTTAATTTCACATAGTTTATCTGTTGCTACTTGTGACAACTGTGACAGATCCACACGGAAATTATATGGTGGTTGTTTGGAGATGGATGTTTTGATTAAGTTGCTATTATAGTTCCCTAATTTTGCTTACAAATTACCAACTTAGTTTGGTGAAGTTGATAAGGATTCCGCTTAGATTCTCCAAAGACCTGGGTTTGATGTTCGTTGTTAGTTTGAGAATATCGTTAATAAACAATATGTAAGTATATTTTTCAATGTTCTCTGAGTCTTAAATTATTTTTTTATCATGGTGACTCTTCGGACCCAACTCACTTGTACATTTTATAAAAAATAAAATTGCTTAAAGATTTTTCTTAAATTTTGGTGTAATGGAGCAGATGGTTCATAGTATAACTATTAACTTTGTGTGTGGCTAAATTAATTTATGGTTTCATACTTGTTTATTAAATTTACAAGTGGTTGAGTTTGGGAAAAAACTATTCTACTATTCTCAACCTACGACTAATCAAATCCAATGCCAAATAAACACAAAAAATTCCATTGTGGAAACCGAATCATGATTTAAGATCTGAATTGGGTGATTAGCATATAAGAAAAAATTGGAGAAAATTCTTGCTAGGAGTAGTTAAGTTTTGATGACCTGACAAAGATACCATGTAACCCAAAAGATAGATTAAGATTCTGATTTTGCAAGAAGAGCTATGACAAAAGAGAACATCTTGGGATATCTTGAGACCCCACTTTTGCATCAATACCAAACAACAAAATTGATCAATGAGTTTTGTGAGATTGAAAGAAAACATCTCCCTTAATTAAGATTATATGATCAAGGAGCACAAAGAGTACTCCAATCCAATACAATCCATTAATTTCTATATGATTTTTTTGTTGGTGTAATCAAATATTTCTTAGGGTTAATGCATCAAATTCTTCAATAGGACTTTTAAAGTTTGTAGTTCTATCTAATCTAATTGTTGTGCACCTTGTTCTAATTAGTCATTTACTTGTGCACTTCCTAAATATTTGGAGCACCATTTTTTCCTTGGTGATGAAATGAAAGGCAATCTAGAGGCAATCTTATTTGAGTAATAATAGGACACTAAATATGGGTGCCACTATATATAATATAATGAGTATCAAAATGTGGATTGCGAAATTGCTGGAGACTAACTCATTCTACTAGACTTAACCATCATCGGGGAAAAAAAATTATAGATGACCAATCAAACTAAATGATACACATCTCACAGACAATAATCATAATTTACAATTATTTCAATAATAGATTAGTTATCTATGGAAAATTTTACATAATTCATTATTTCAAAATTATATGTTTTATCATTTGCCTTAAATAATGACTCATACAATAAATTTTCATATCCTTCAAGAGTTGTTTTTTTTAAGATAAAGTTCAGTTGAGTGGGCTCCAGAGTTCACTAGGGTTAGAGCATACCTCAAGATTCATGACGTATACCGATGTATTTATAAATCATCCACTAAAGAGGCTCTCACATTGCGATCTTGCGTGTGAATCAACTCTTAACAACTGAACCAACATTTATTGGCATATACATTGTCAATATATAAAATATTTTACACACAATCATGAGTGGATTATAGAAAACAGAAGGTTATCTGGGGTAACTTAATCATGGACCAAGGGAGAAATTCAACAACTCTCGTTTTGAGTAAACTATCCAAAGCAACAGTATTTTATTATAAGTCACTCTGAAAAAAAAAGTTTTTGTTTTATTATAAGTCACTTTAAAAAAAAAGTTTTTGTTTTATTACAAGTCGTTTTACTATATCAATGCATTATCAAAATTGAATTTTTCTTAAGAAATCTGAAAAATACAAAAGGTGTTTGGATATAGAGGGACGGTATTTATTATCATTTCTTATGTATTTTAATTTTTTTTCTCATGCTATTAATAAGAGATAATTTTGTAAACTCACTCATAATTTCTCTTTCCTATATAAAATTAACTACACTTTTTGATGTGTTAAATTGTCAAAACCACTTATAATTATATTAATTATAAAGAGTATAAATTGTCCCAAAATTGATTTAGAAAAGAGTTTGATATAGAATTCAAAACCAACAATCATAATATTTTTGGTACAAACAGCTAGACATATGTATTAATCATAGCTGTCTGCATGACTAATACTAGTGTTAAGACTTGGGAGAGTAAAAATTATTTAAAGGGATGGTTTAATTTTTGCTAATTGTCCTCAATGACTAATACTAGTATATTGATAAAAATAAAATGGGACGTTTACTTATTTGGAGTATATACCGTGGCTCAATGAGAGCTTTCTATTCAAAGCAAAATAACATCATTAAGAAAATGAATACTTTAAAAAAAATATATCATTAAGAAAATGAAAGCTACTTTTCTTCTAATATTAAAAAATTAAGAGAACCACAACCTTATTGAGAATTTACGTATACTTATTAATTGTGGAACTCCAAAGTCCAAATCAAAACTAATGTGAGTGAAATGCTTAATCATCTATTTCAAAGCTAAATCAAGTATTAATTCTTTTCACATAACTCATAGGTTCACACAAACTTTCAATTTGAGAAATTGTATAAGTTGTATTCCATGCAAAAAATCAACAGGAAAAATAAAGACAAACATTTAGAAGAAGAAAATGTCACTTATAGTATTTTGGCAAAAGTTTCTAACGTAATCCTTGACCAAAAAAAAAAAGTTTCTAACGTAATCAAAAAAAAAAAATTTAATGTTTTTTTAAACAATGACAATGCCTCCTTTCATAAATGAAAGAAATAAACAAACTATGACAATAGAGCCCACAAAATAATCTTAATAGAATTTTTTAGTGTTTTTCTTTTAAGGTCAATTTTTTTTTAGGGGAAGGTAATTTTTTTGTTGGTTCTTTTTAAAAAGTGTTGATATTCATAGCATTGATATCTCCATCCAAATCAGCTGCATTTTTCATGTTGAATGAAGATCAAGAAAGACCAAACGTTTTTACTAGATTCTGCCATGGAGGTTTTAATGGTTTACTTTACATACTAAATTAAGGTCTTGTAATATCTGTAGAAAGAAAATATTGTTGGGATGAAATTTTTTAGGCTAGACACGGTAACTTTGGTTTGAATCATAAATCTCGACTTATGTGTTTCGCATTTTTAAATGGTTGTTGTCATTCTATTTACCTATCGAACAAATATTGTTTTTTATTGCTGCAAAGCAATACTATCAATTTTTTTAAGGGGGTATGCTACTATATTTTATCATAACATTTTTTCGTGGGACGAAGAATCTATTGAGTCAAGCTGTAAAATCTCAACCGTTAAAAGAGAAAGTTAATCAAATGCTTAAAAGTTTGGACCAAGATTGCATGTTGTAACTGCTCCACGCAATAGACAATCATAGCCATTAAAAACAATATAATGGTTCAAATTCACACAGTGCATTTTCACACAGTTTTAATCTCAACCTTTCATTTCTGATCGAACGGTCTTTAGCTGTTACTGCATTAATGCAGTTACAACGTGGGATCCAATTCCTAAAAAAAATTCCAAAGTTTTTTTTTTAACAAGTCAAAATGAGATAGATATATATATATATATATATATATTAACAAACAAAAGTTTTGCTCCCTAACACAAGGAGTGCATAAAGAGGCAAAACAAAGTTACAAACGATACAACAAACCGTTCAAATTCAAAAGTTTAGAAATGGGAAAAACACATCAGTCAATCCCCAAACAGACAAGGGGATGCTGCCACCATAAATGATAACCAAAAGGAAAGCACACATTTTTAGCTTTCAACCAACGGAGAGAATACATCTTATTTTTTTTTCCAATAGTTGCACCATCGAATTGACTTTGTTAGCAAAAAGTCTTTGGTTTCTTTCATTCCAAATAACCCAAATACAACAAAGTCATATCAAATGTAAGAATGACCGACGAGGAGCATAACCACCTGAAGAATGAACAAATTGATTGAAGTGATCTGTAACCTGTAGAGGATCCAATGAGTACACATAATTGATTGTCATTAGAAATAACACCTCGACGCACCAAGTTGTCATTTGTCGGCCATCTATTACAGATGAGACGCCAAGTACAAATAGAGACTTTCAGAGGAACATTTTTATGTCAAGGTGCATCCGAAGCAACATTGTGAGCCTGTATCTCCTGCCTCATAAGCATTTGATACACTCCACGAACCGTGTAGCCAACTATAGTATCTGGTCGTCAAAGCCAAGCATCTATCTCAAAATCCTGCAAAGTAATGCTAGACAACAAGTTCCTAATCTCCACTATTAAATCCTCCTCCCAAGCAAATAGACGTCTTCTCCACCTCCAAGCCTCCCCATCCTCACCCCAACCTAAGGCATGCATCGCGCCTATCGTCAGGTTTTGGTGAACCGATAATGCAAATAACCTTCTAAATCTCCCCCAACAACAACATCGTCCCCACCCAACGATCCGACCAAAAATAAGTGTTAAGACCGTTACCAAGACGTTTAGAAATATTATCTTCGAACCAACTTCCACCTTCGACACCTATCCCCTCTCGGATTTTAACAAGTTCCCTCTACCACACCGACCCCGTCCTACCACCATCTCTAGGCCGCCCTCTCTCCTCCCCATGACGAGACAATAAGACCTTAAACCACAACCCTTCCCTATCCACGAATCAAGTCCAAAGGATGATTAAAACTTTCAAAAAAAAATTATCCAAAAAAAAAACTTTCAATTTAAATAAAGGAAGAAGGCATCTCAAATTAGAGAAGTAATTTCTCACACACACATTTGGACATGCTTATGTACATAATTATATTTTTATACGATAATATAATATTTTATCATTTAGAGAAGTAATTTAGACATGTTCACCACCAAAATAAAAACATGTGTATGCAAGCATATGTAAAAAAGTTTACAAGTTAGGAATTTAAGATATTTGTCGGGATTGTGTTGTTTATGTGGATTTCAACTACTAATTACTAACTAGTTAGAGTAGTTAAGCATAGATATCAATCCATCCATAATAAATAATAGGAGAATTATAATTGTATATAAGAATGGCAATGATGAGAAGAATATGGTTTTGTTGAATTATATCCATGTGCAAGAGAAGATCAAGTTTAGATCTGTAGTTAATATGGTGAATCTTAATGCATAAAAGAGAACGTGATTGAAGGGATCATATGACGACTGTGCGGCTATTTCAACCTCTAATGTTGAGACAAGTATCAAACAATGGTCTCACCATATATGGTACCACATTTTTATTTATATATTTTTAGTAATTATAATTGAGTTTTTGAGTCCTAGTTGTGGACTTATTCTTACTAGCTAGAGTCTAGACCCTTTTCTACCTAGATAAAATTAACATATGCATCCAACATGATTGGCTGGAATGTATCTAAATTGATCCATTTGTTGAGCAAAAATAATATTCCTCATAAGCTTCATGCATGACTCATACCATATATTATCATTATGAGATTAATATGGTGTGACACAGTTGTTATTAGGTAATTAGTTTTCTTAAACATGTGTTTAATATCATTATGATGTGTGTATCGACGTAAATCAGTTTAGAGGAGTGCTAGCAACACACACTCTCTTTTCAACACTTTCTTTAACACTTACTCTTTTATTTGGTTAAATCATTGTGGCTCCTACACTTAAGAAATGAGACTCACATAAAATGGTGGGACCTATATTAATTTCATCAATAAAAAAGTTACGGTTTGAGAGAATGTTACTAACATTACTGGTCAGTTTATATGTTTTACTCTTGTTGGTTCATTTTGATTATATGTGTGTAAAGAAAAAATGGCATTATCTAAAGCACTAAGAATAAGAAGTTGCAAAGCAAGCTTGGATTTGTCCTTTACTTAATATATTAATTGCTTTGAAAAGCCATAACTAATAAAGTCATTAAAAATTTCTATCAAGAATTGTATTAGGGTTAATTAATTGTGTGTTAGGTGGAACAAAAACCATAGATGATATATTATATTATATGTTGCTAATGAAGCTCAATGTCAAGAAAGTACTCTCTTAATTCCTATACATATTGGAATCCAATTGAGACACAGCAAGTAATGGAAGCAGCCATGAAATTAATGAGGGAGATTATGAAAATGACTAATTGGTTTATTGTCTACAAGGAAGTTTACAAGGACGGTGCTTGAACAATTGATTAAGATCTTCTCCGACATGAAATTTTAAAAAACAAAAAATATGAAAGTAGAATCTAAGAATTAATCTACTATTACGTGAGATAGGGGATGTGTTGATGAACTTAATTGTTCACAGCTGTGACAAATCAAAGTTAAGGTGAAGAGCCAACAAAATTTGTCATGTTTTTTTCAATGATATATACATATGTGAGTGAGGAATCAAATTACACTAGTGTTCAATCGATTAATATTACACCGCTTAATAACGTTTTAGTAAAAAAAAATATTGTGAAAATCTATCGTTAGATTGAAAGTTTATATTATATTGATCATTAATATAAAGGTTCACACAAATCCAAAACCATTATTTGATGTATTATCGAAAATTATCAAAGTTAACGATGTTCGATGAAAGCGCAAAAGAACTTAATCTTAGCAGGTTTAAATAATATATCAAATAGTTTTAGTTTTGTATAAAATTTTAGATAAATAATCATATGATATATGTTTTCAATCCAACTATAAATTTATAAAATTTATATTCATTAAAACGTTATTAAGCGATTTAAATATTTTCAAAAATAACAATTATATAGTTTGATTCCTTGCCTCATTTCATGACAAATTGAAAGTAAAAACTTGGATTAAAAATTTGCATATGCTTGTGTGAATTTTTTAGAGAATTATATATGACACTTTCTTTTTAACAATATTTTTAACGTTTACTCTTTTATTTGGTGAAATTTATACGGGAACCACATTTTTGAAACGTGTCTGATCAGACCTTCATAGGTTTTCACCTAATAGGATAGTGAGTATTAAAAAAAGAGTTAGAAAGATAGTGTTCATATCATGCTAAATTATTGTTTATTTGTTTAAGTTGAAACCAAGACCAAACATATTATAAAAGCATATTTGAAAATGAAACTCTTCATTTCTGTACTTAAGTGTACTAACCATCTAAGCATGGTTTGACCTTGATTATGTGTCCCGTTGAATACTGTCCTTAACTGAAATATTAGTGCTAATCACCCTAATTTGTTTTGTTTACATGTGCTATATCCTTCTAAAAAAAAGTCTAATCCAAGCGTGTGAATAAAGGTTATGGAGCGTGGCTCTAACTATTGGCAAATGATTATTTATTTATTTTATTAAAAAAAATGACATTCATTCATTCAAATTGATAGAGTACATCGAAACAATGTTGATTCACTAAAAATAAAAAAAAATGAATCTACGAACAAACTCACAACATCCATATTAATAGCAAAAAAGACAAAGAACAAGAGCCTACACATATGACTATATTCAAGTCTTCGTAATATTCATGTTTTCGGATCTGCAATGTGGACGACGCCAAAATCATTGATTGGATCTGCATTGAATCGAAGTTGATATCACAATCTGAATCAAGCAAATATCTGAACGAAACAAGAAAACAAACAACGTCGCACAAAGACGACAAACAAACCAACGTCGCACTAAGATGACGAAGTCACAAAATAAAAAACGAAATAGATGTGAAAATCACTTATTTCAATGAAAGAGAAAGAGAAAAATGGGTTAGATGGGTGATTTTGGGTCAAAAATTGACCATAAATCACTCATCTTTGGTGGATGAATGAGAAGAAACTAGGATTTTGGTGACGGCTCACAAAAGAGAGAAATGATTATTAATTATTTTTTAAAATATGAGGATTACTTTTTTTCCGTTCAAGTAGCCTAGTGGGTGGAGCTCACATATATCAAATTTGGAGAAGTGGGGTGTCCAAGGCTCGAACCCCGGTCCCTAGATGTATTATGTATTGTCTCCACCAACTGAGTTAAGATCACCGGAGATTTTTATTTTATAATTAAAAAAACATTGGCAAAAGATTTTACAATGGATTAATTGTATCTCAATTAGAAGGCATGTGAATATTCTCAAAAGATATATAACCAATATATGGTGAAGTATTTGCTCTAGTCATGCTAAGATTATGTTTAAGAGAGATGAATATAGAATATTTAGTAGGTCGGATTATAGTAGGCATGTTAATATTTCAAGATTCTATTTTCTTCCTTATCTTCCTACCTTTTCATTTTCTTCAATTTTTATTTGCTTAATTTGCAGTAACCTACGTATATATGGTATACTTTGAAAGTGTTGAGTTGCATTTTGTATATTCATATGATTATAATTAATTTGCATGCATCACTATACCGTGTTAGTACACACGTTTTCATGCCCTTAGAGAAAGTCCAACAAGGCTCCTCTAATCTACGCAAACATGACAGCCAATTGTCTCTTGACTATTATGCATGCTACAAATTAATTTCCTCTAGGTTTATTATACAATGCTTAGCTATATACTCACACACAAAGGGACAAATATTGTTGTTAATTTCTTTGCCATGATTGTGTAAAGGGAAAAAATGTGGCCTATTCGTGTCCACATGTTAATTTACATTGATGCTAGTATGAGATAAAGGGTCGGCCATTATATTCATCCAACTATCTAATAATGAATGAGAATATGATCTTCTAATCATAGGATATGATGAATCTAATGATAGCCCTCTAACAAAATAGGCAAATTAATTATCGTGTAATCTTATAAATACATATATGTCAATTGTATTAATTATATTAACTATACTTATTTTGTTGTTGAAAGAATTACTCATAGTACATGTTTTAACAAGTAAAAGTTCAATTTAATTTTCAAATGTCCAATAACTAGGTCAAACGTTAGAATGATGAATCGAGCAACTAAGGTAAAAAAAAAATTATGTGATTATTTAGTGAGACTTATTATAAATTAAAAACTACTCTATGTAGATTCTTTGGGCGAGGTCTAAAGCAAGAGCTTTGTTGGCCTCTCCTTTAGGAAGAGCGTTAGAAAATGATTGTCTCCTATGAGAATATCTGCAGTTTTCTTCAGTGCCAAATCTAAGTCAATAAACCTCTTCTCTCTTGATTTTAATATTTAATTTCTCAAATGTATTTATTTTTCAACGGGTAGGATTTTACTGGACCCTCTAGTCACTGGAGATGATCCATTCCCCAGACCTTTTTAATTTAACACAATGACATCATCACTTTAATGGAAAAACAAACACGCACTAAAATACTCCATGACCTTTTTTGTTCTTCTTCAATTTGTGTTTGTTGATTAGGGTTGACCCAATGTGTTTTTTTTTTGGTACATACCCAATGTGTTTTTAATTTAAACAAAATTGGAGCAAGACTTTTTAAAACTAATTAATAATATGTAATATTTTATTTAAAAAAGATTTAATTCATTTACACTCAATATAAAGATTTTATACTATCAGCTATCTGTATAATTAAAAACATTAATCATAACTTCTTAAAAACATACGATTGTTTTTTATTTTTTTTAAGAAATCAGACTAATCTACCAAAATTGTTACATAAGATAATCGAACTTGATACTTTGAGATGAATTAATTCTAAGTTTAAAGCTAATATCACCAGAACAACCCAAGTAGGTTCAGATGATTGATTGTTATTCGTTGATTGTGTAAAAAAACATTCAATGATATTTTATCAAAATTAAAGTCTATTGAAAAAATAGTACTATGCTTACTTTTTTGTTTATCACGATTTTTATATGTGTATTATTATGGTTGATATACTTTTTTTGCATACACATATAACTACATGTATATTTTCTAATTATATGTACTTTTTAATTATTATTTTTGTTAAACTCAAAAAACAAATTTCGATGACCTAAAGGAAAAATCCAAGACCTAAAGCTCTACCTGGTTTTTGGATGATTCCTATGTGCTGGTCTATGTTAACTTCTAATGTACTATACATCTGCTCCAAAAATTGCCTTTTTGTGTGAGAATTAATTTTATATATTCCATTCATGCAATGATGATATGCAAGTGTCCCACTTCTTTAGTCCACTCTCTCCCATCAATTAAGTGTAATGTATATATAAAAATTATGAAACTTTTTATTTTTTGAAGAAATTTTTTTTTGAAACTTTATTTGGCCGTACTATTGATTATGTCACTCAATGCCCATTTGTATTTTTCAAAATAAAAATTAGAGCTCTTGCATTCCCAATGGTATGTGAATGTGACCATGGAAGCTCCACAAAGGCTATGATTATATGATGGACATAACCAATTAATTGCTTTAATTTATCCACAATAATATCATAAACACGTGTGACAAAATATATTGCCAAGAATTCCATGTAATTTTTTTTCATAATATTCATAACTTTTAGTTTGTTTATTATTATTTCCATCCAATTGGTATGTTTTCATGATATGTACTAGTATTAATTCTTTCCTCCTTCTAAAATAGTTTCAAGTCCAGCTATATGCCAACCAAGCAATCTCAATCAGTCACAAACTCAGCTATAATCGTTGTTGCATAGTCATAGTCATGCTTCATTACATTGGAACTCATGAAATTCATTACTTTTATAACCTTATAGTTATAGCAGTATGGTGTGTATTACTATTATGTAACTATATAGTTGTAGATAATGTTTCTTATAGTATATATTTGAAAATTTGTAAGTCCACCTGCACTTAATGAGATATATATGAATTGCAACAAATAAGTCAAATGATTGAATAGTGAGTGATGCTCATGCAGCTAGCTTAAGCTTATACACATTCATTATTTATTTATTTATTTTCTGATATTGTTCCAATTTGTCCTTTTAGAGCAAGTAGCTCATAATGTCAGGTTAATATTCCTGTTTTACTGATCTGAGTTCCGATCTTTTGGGTTGATTGAAGTATATTTAAAGCAACTTGGTGAATTTTTCATGTTAACAATATATAGCTGTTACAAGTAGCTAGCTTACTTGGTGAATTGAGTATGCAGAAGAATTTCTAAACAAATGGATTTCATATATATTGTTCAGATGTCATCCCAATAACGTAGTATAATGGTTGTATAAATTTCCCATTAATCTACTAATATTTGTATGTAAAAAAAATAAAATCATACATATTATTCTTTAATGTTTATAATAGTCACTTGTATAAATGGGGACGAATCATCAAAGACTTTTACTTCATAATAAGGAAGTTGTTTTATAGGGCAATCAAGTTGTTCAAAAGCCCTTCAAATTTATCGGGTTATAATTTTTTATCGCATAAATTTATCAAGAGCTACAACCCGATCGTAAATCAACTTATTTTCAAGGGTTGAACAACTTGAGGGGCTTAGAAAGCAATCACCCATGATCAGATCAAGAACAATGTTATTTGGGCTGAGATATGGCCCCTTTGTATTGGTATTAAAGGGCACCTTCTTTTCCCACCCTCTTTAATTTCTCCTACGCCCAGGTCTACAATTCCAAAGCCCCGTTATAATCTTGACAACTTTTCATTTTAAAAGAATTGTAGAAAGAAAATCTAACACCACTTGTAGTGACAAAACCATCCAAATCAGCTTAAACATTTCAAATTTTAGAATCCGAACAGAGTGCGGGAGAAAACGGGAAAAGTAATAGTCGTATTAAAATGGTTCAAACTCTATAGTTCAAATCCAATTTGAAATGGGTTCAAAATTGATAGTCGATAGGATTCATTCCAGTTGATCGGGTAATGTTTTTCTTCTTTCCTCTTCATCAATTGTACATATTTATCATGAAGTCAACTGTTGTGCTGGTTACTTGGCTAGTCATAGTCACTTTGCTTCCTTCGATGGAGTAAGTTTATGACACATCTTTTTTCATTACAAGAGCATGAATGCATGACCAACTTATTATAGTTGTTGTGGTGTGTCAATCATGAAGTCATTGAACCCAGGTCATCATGCTTGAAGAGTTAGGTTTTTACCAAATACTAGAGAAACCGATTTATGGTAGGTATATCGTTGGCTCTATTTTATATATATATATATATATATATATATATATATATATATATATACGGGTCTTAATGAGTGCCTTCGAGCACTTTCTAAAAATATAAGTAACTCTATTAATGTTGGTTGAACCTTGAAATACCTTGAGTAGAGTAAAGTCTTGAAGTTTAACTCACTTAATCTTTAGAACACATATTTTTTTTTTGTTAATTCATAATTCGACCGACCGAAAGATAAGTAAAATTTGATCAAAAATTGTTTCGATCGGGAATCAAATAAAATTCTTCAAAAGGAATTGTTCTTCCGAAATCATTAATCACTTGAGTCAAATTATTGGTTTTATCTAGTTTTATTTTAAAATGAGCAAACCATCACACTATTCTTTATCTTTGTAAGTCACTATCAAATTAATCACAAACTCTATTAATATTTCAAAATAGTCTCCGTCTTTATTAAAAGTTTTTCAATTAAGTCCTTCGTCATGATTATTTTGAAAAATCAATAGAGTTTAAAGACTAATTTAAGAGTAACTTAAGGACTAATTTGAAAATAAAATAATGTTAAAAATTTAAAAAGTTAAAAAGTTTTGACATAGTGTTGAAGCAAACGTTGATAAAACCTAAAAGCTAAAACCCTAATTTCACAATTTGCAGTCTCTACTAGTTCATGGGTAGTCGCCAGAAAAACAACAATCACACAAACAACACAAACATGGACAACAACAACAACAACCACCTTCGATTTGAGGATGCTGATGAAGTAATTGAAGATGTTGCTGAAACATCCAACCTTGACCAGTCAATGGGTGGTTGTGACCTTGATGATTCCAATGACAAAACCAGCGCTGATTACTACTTTGATTCTTACTCTCACTTTGGTAATTTTCATAAAGTTTCAATTTTTTTCATTTTTCCCCAAAAAAATTGATTTTTTTTTATCTGGGTGTGTTTAATTTGTTTTATCTGTTGTTAAATTAATAAACTTGATGACTAATTTTGTGTCACTGTTTTTGTTTTTGTAGGGATTCATGAAGTAAGTGTCTGCTCAACTCAGATGCATTTGTTTATGTTCTGTCAAAAATTTATGTTTTATGTTTTTGTTTCGGTCTTTGATTTGCAGCTTGTACAAACAGTTCTAGGATTAAAAAAATAACAACAAAGGTCAAATTTTGAAAGATGTGTTAATTTGATGCAAAATTATATGACTTAATTCAACAATAATTTTTTTTTGGTTAATAAAGTTCAAAATCATGGTTAATTATGTTTGGTTGATGATTAATGAGTTTTGACACTTTACTATCTTCATTATGTTTCTAATGTTTTGCATTATATTGCTGTTTTGAATCGGTTTTACGATGGCCCTGTTTGGATAAATAACGTATAGCATATGCTCTTATCGTATAAGAGCTTTGTATAATCTATTTTTATATTAAAAGAAAGTATATTCAAACTGTTTTCGTATTAGCTGTTTTCATAAGCTATCATGGAGTGTGCTTATGGAAATAAGCTGAAAACAGCTTATGTGAATATCATCAACTGTTTTCAAATGTTTTCACAAGTGCTTATGCCGGTAGATAAGTTCGAATAAGCCAATGCAAACTGGCCAATGTTGTTAATTTTTATATATGTTGTGTATGTACGTTGAAAACATTGGCTGCGTATGTGTATTGTATCCTGCTGTTTATTTCCTGTGATGTTTTGAAAGAGCTGTGTTAATTTGATACAATGGAAAAACAAATTCGACAGTAATTTGGTTGGTTAATTGTAAAGTTCAAAATCATGGTTAATTATGTTCTGTTGATGATTAGTGAGTTTACACTTTGTTATATTCATTGATCATGTACTGAAACTAATTAACCTTGTATTTAAATGGTGTCAACCATCCAAACTGCTGTCAGCTTTTGTCGTCAAAATATCATTTATGTCTTCGAGCTTGTTATTCACACAAAATGGTACAAAAATTTGGTTGGTTAATACAGTTCAAATCATTGTTAATTATGTTCAATTGATGATTAATGAGTTGCGACATGTTATTATATTCATTAATCATCTACTGAACATAATTAACCTCATATTTAAACCGCATTAACCACCCAAATTGCTGTCAATTTTTGTTGTCGAATTTGTATGTCAAAATATCATTTATGTTTTCAAATGTTTTGCATTATATTATCTTTTAAAAAAAGGTTTATATATTTATTGTTTTCTAGTTGTTAAAAATTGGTTTTACTATGTTCTTAATTTTTCTGCATGTTGTAAGTACATGGGAAACATTGGCTGCATTTGTGTATTGTATACTGTTTTTTATTTTCTGTGATGCTCTTGGGGTGTATCCTTTTCACGGTTGATATGGAACGGTGTATTTTATGTTCTAACCTGCATTCGCATTGCAGGAAATGTTGAAGGACACTGTAAGAACCAAGACATATCAAAACGTTATTTATCAGAACCGGTTTTTGTTCAAGAATAAAGTAGTTCTTGATGTCGGTGCTGGGACTGGAATTTTATCACTATTCTGTGCCAAAGCAGGGGCAGCACATGTCTATGCAGTGAGTTTCTGACTTTGCTTTCATGATTTTTGTGCTCTTAGTCGTCATAATCATATCTGGAATTAAGAAATTGTCATGTATTATAGATCATTTTCAGTTCAACCATTTTAAATTTTGCACACGCAGGTTGAATGCTCTCATATGGCTGACAGAGCAAAGGAAATAGTTGAAACTAATGGTTACTCTAAAGGTAGTATCGTCGATATTTTTGTATTATTGTATATTTAATTTTCAGTATATTCCCTTTTAATGGTGGGATTGATTGTGAAAGGCACTAACTATAATTACTATGATGTTGTTTTCTACAGTTATAACAGTTTTGAAAGGGAAGATTGAAGAACTTGAACTTCCTGTTCCCAAAGTTGATATAATCATTTCCGAATGGATGGGATATTTCTTGTTGTTTGAGAATATGTTAAATTCTGTTCTCTTTGCACGTGACAAATGGCTTGTGAGTTACATTTTCCTTACTCGTGTTGATAAGTAGTTGATTATATATTGCATGTACCAGAATCTGGTGGTCATCACTTTGACACATTCTTTTTTTCTACTTGTGTAGGTGGATGATGGAGTTATTCTCCCGGATATTGCATCACTCTATCTAACCGCCATTGAAGATAAAGATTACAAAGAAGATAAAATTGAGTGTGAGCTTTTGACCTCTTGCTAAATATGATTATGAGTCTTTTATACATGAAAAGATGTCCAAACCAATATTTATTTGCCTCTCAAACTGACATGCAAATTTCTTGTATTTCATTCTGAATACAGAATTGAGAAATTGTGACTGACTGCTGTTGTTGAAAACCTTGAAATTTCTAGTTTTGTTTAAACACACAAATGATATTTGTGTCATCAGGTGTATTTAATTTTCTTGTTAATTATATTTCCATTTTCCATCAGTTTGGAACAATGTATATGGATTTGACATGAGCTGCATCAAGAAGCAAGCCTTAATGGAGCCTCTTGTTGACACAGTTGACCAGAATCAGATCGCAACAAACTGTCAGCTACTCAAGGTCGGTAATACTATCAGTTCTGATGATGTTCTTATGTTTAATGTACCTTGCATTGTATGTTTCATACAATGTCTACAACAATGAATTTTTCTTTTCATTTGTGGCAATAGTTTCTTGTTAGAATTGCAAAGATTTGTATTTGTGCTGACTTGTTCATCTTTGTTCAGTCCATGGACATCTCAAAAATGTCTTCAGGAGACTGTTCATTTACAGCACCTTTTAAGCTTTGTGCTGCTCGTGACGATTTTATTCATGCTTTTGTGGCATATTTTGACGTATCATTTACAAAATGTCATAAATTGATGGGTTTCTCAACAGGTTAGTTCCTTTCTACTTCAATTCTTTATCTTTGTCCACTTAATGCTTTATGGTGTAATCTATCAATTGGTGAATAATAATACAGTATTTTACGATATTAATCAAAAACCTAAATGAGGTGTAAAATATTGATGAAGGCGTAAATGATTAGATACTTAAAAGGAGGGAAGGGGGAATACAATAGGGAGGATGAACGTTGATGTCTGTTTATTGATTCTTTCTAATAATTTGCATGTAGAAGTACAATCATATTTTTAAAAAAAAATTGGGGAGGGGGGATTATTATTAATTAGTGTGGCACTAATGACAATTTTACAACTGTTCTAAATGTGCGAATATGATGATATTTGCTTTTAACTGAACTGATAATAACTGGTATTGCTTGAAACTATGTTTGCTCCGAGAATTGGTTGCTGAAAACTTGTACACAAGAGTTCTTTCAACAGTCTTCCCATTTGTGGTTCCGTCTTTGTTATAAATTAGTTGGTACATTCCATAATATCATTTTAGTGGCGAGTGTGGATTCACTTTTGTGTACATATATATTTGCAGGGCCAAGATCGCGGAGTACACATTGGAAACAAACAGTCCTGTATCTGGAAGATGTCTTGACTATTTGTGAGGGGGAGACAATTGTAGGGAGCATGACTGTGGCCCCAAATAAAAAGAATCCTCGGGATGTTGATATAATGCTCAAGTATTCATTGAATGGCAGGCGATGCAATGCTTCGAGGGTTCAGTATTACAAGATGCGTTGAATCTTGCTTTCCATATACTCTCCAATTTTGTGAAATTTTGGAAACAATTTGATGCTGCCGATTAAGGACTGTAACTTTATTGTTTTTCCATTCGAATTTTTCTTGTATTTGTGCCCAATTCTGTTCTGGTTCTTCTGGATGTAACGATGAAATTTGAAATTCTATTTATTGTTTACAATTTATTTCTGAGCCAGAGAAAGATTTCAACAAATATTGCCTCAAGTCTCTGCCAGTTTGCTAGTGTCAATGATCATGAAACCATGTGGATTACTTGAACTTTTATGTGCTATTCAAGGGTTTAAATGGAGACAGTTTTAGTATTATTTGCTTGTTAAAATCCCTAACTGTGTTCTGGTTAATTTGATGTGAGCCCGTTTATTACTATTACAGAGTCAATTTTGTCATTTTCAAATATGGTTTGCTTCCTCCAAAACGTTAAAACAAGCTAATGCACACACAAACATTGATTTAGTGGTTTCATTGATCTTATGGTGGACCATTTGCATGTGATCTTGACATCTCCTCAAACTCCCCTTACCTCCACCTCAATCTCTTAACTTTCACCTTCCATGCTATAGTGGTAACTCGTATAGTGTGACATTTTTTGGGGTGTAAGGGGGAAGGATATGTTACAGAAGATCTAACTATAGCTATAGTGTGATTTATATAAAGCGAGGCACAATGCACAAACTAAACACCTTTGTGAGTAAACACAAACTGAACACCTTGTGCACCTAAGAATTCTCCTTTTAAAACAAGCAGGTTTTAGCAAAATATTTCATAATCAACATGTAATTTTTCCTTTTCAGCTTAATGTAATAGCAAAAGATTATATTATGAAACTATACTATTTTTTGTGTACGAAATCTTAAATAACATAAAATAGGATGAAGGGAGCATCATGTTCAAGTATTTAACAGAAATTAAAAACATTTGTAATAGTCATTAATGATTATTCGATCGATGGCGATAAATATGTATTGATTGTTTCTCTACTTTATCAACACATAAGGAAATTCAGACGTGGTATGTGGTGGTAAGACTGTAAATGGATTGTCAAAATTTTCAAAAAAAGATGTCAATGAATCTCAAAAGTCAACATTGAACTCCCTAGGGAACATCTTAAACATCACTATAGTTTAGCTGGTATACCCTCACTCTCATACATAATTGCCTCACTGATAAAATACATGTAGATAGCAAATCCTTGATTGGAATATGATTCACTCAAAAGTGGTGATTGTAAAGTTCTCATTTGATTGCTTCAAAATATTCCTACTTCCAATCTCTCTTCGTATCTTGGGTGTAGTACCTGTAACAAAACACTGGAAATGCCTTGAAAATATTCCATAATCAGAAGTTGTAGATTTAGTTTATGAGGAGCTCTAAAGCTCTGACTTCGAATTCTTCTTTGAAGAGATTGTCTTCTTTCCCTTCCACCATCGTTGAATATGATTGGAAACTTTGGTTGCATGTTTCTTAAGTGTCGTGCTCGTGTCCACAATTCCTTTTCTTATCTTCTGTTTCCAGTCACCTTTTTCATTTTCTTTTGATCTCAAAACTTTTCCCTACAAGTTGCAGTTTACTCCAAACATCAGTTATTCTAAAACATTTTAAGTCGAGGTAATCTTAGAAAAACACATTTCAATCACAGAATGAAATAGATGATTGTACCAATTTTGAAGGAAAGTCTGCCTCATCTTCATCCTCATCCTCATCTTCATCATCATCTTCATTTTCAGCACCGAAATTCTTTTTCATTAAATCATCTCTCGAGTACATTTTCATGCCGGGTGCTCCTGGCATGCCCTGAAGCAATAATTGAGTGTGGAATGATCATGATGTATTACTAGCAACAGAATGCGTCACACTAAGCCATGTAGAGATATAAAAGAAAAGAAAAAAGCAAAATACCTCCATAGATTTTAGAAGTTTTTCCATTTCAGCCTCCTTAGTAGACTTTGCAACAAATGGTTCACCAGGAGTCCTATCCTGTAACTCGCAAACAGAAGTTCTGATGAAAACTTAGGCAAAAGGTTCATAGGGTGAAACTGAAATACCAAATTCAAACAATAATACTAGATGCATGTGAAGTTAAATACTACCATAACAGAAATGAAGTTCTAGATTCCAAATTACATAGTCAGAAGTAGGGATGATTATTGAAGGAGTACAGAGTCCAAAGTAAAGGATAGTCTAACTGATGTAGTAGAGATTTTGGGTCCTAAAGTGCATACAAGGTGAGTGTAAAGGGGGTTGTTGTTTGCCGATAGACTAATCACAGTTTATAACATAAAATCCAAATAAATCAGCATTTTAGTCCTTAAAATTGTATTGGTAGGTACATTTAGTCCCTCAATTTTGTGAACTAGCAATTTAGTCTCTTAAATTGAACAATGCCAGTCAATACATTCATTATTTAACACCACAATTTTAATAGCCTTATGCTTATTTTATGTGATTATGGATGTTTTCTAAAGGGATATTTTGAGTGACAAAATTGATTGGTGTTATTTAATTTAAAGGACTGCTTTGTTCTTTTGTAAATTTAAGGAACTAAATTGCTCGACTCTTATCATTTCAAGGACCCAAATGCTGATTTACTCCATACAATCCAATCCAAACACATGCATATAAAATCAAGTTCACAAGAAATCAAAGGGAAGAGTGGAGAAGCAGGGTTCTGTGGCACAGGAGTTAAGAAACACTTAAGTATAAACTTCACCTATATTTGAATAAACTAATATAATATGGCTTTAAATATCCAAGATAAAGCAACATCAGTGCTAACACACATATTCAACTTTCTTTGTTTTTTGTGATTCGCAGTCAACCCGGATAAGTTAATTTTATCAAAGCTTATGATAATCATAAAAAATATTACTGGGAGCATCAATTTCGGTTAATAATTACCTTAGGGACAGGGGGTGGCTTGGTATTGCATGCTTTACTAAGGTCTTTGCACAGATAATTGGTCAATGAGTCAATATCAGGCTTGGAACTATATAGATATTCAGCAACATCGGTATCAGAATATCCCATAACCTGCAATACCAAATCACTAATTAAGTAATCACAAAACCAACAAAGAATTGGAAGCGAAGATATTTGAAATATACAAATACATAACCAGCAGAGAAAGCACAATTCAGATCATGAATGGTGCACCATCAATACTGTTCTTTTTGTTGGCGAGAAAGTATCATACCTCCTGACAAGCACGCTCAATTGTCTTGCATTCAGAATTGCACTGTCCTTCAGAGTCATGTTCTTCCAGCTGACAAACACCAAAAAATGGGGTAGCAATGTCAAACTAGATAACAAATAATCCACAGTTTATTGATCATACATATTGAAAAGTTGGATCCTCTTACCTCCAACCTATCTGCTTTTTCTACAATATCTATACGCAATATCCAATCTGCTTCAACCTTTTTCAGATTACAAACATTCTCTGCTATCTCAATTATCTGGTACTCCGAGATCTAACAACCAATAACACACAAAAACAATTATAGTGCATACAATCCACAAAAAACTTACACTACACAGTGAAGCACAGAATAAAAATAAAAGGACAAAATAACAACCTTCTTGGGGGAAATCTCAGCTTTCTTGCTTTGAACTTGCTGATACAGCTGTTTTGCGAGTATCTCACAAACTTGACACTTTATGTACGGTACATCCTCCTTTCTAGCGATCCCAACCGGTTTTTTGGCGCAGTGTGAGAGAGGAATCCATGATGCAATCACCACTGATAAAACTAGAAACCAAAACACACCCTTCATCCTCCCAACAAGTAGCGTGTCTAGAACCTTTGGTCAGCGGGAGCAAACTATTTAAGAAAAGTTAATAATTATAATCATGCATATGAAATTAATAAATCACTTAATCATATATCTGGTCAGATATTTATGAATATAAACCCACTGTTTAAGTTTCCTATTCGGAGAAATGTATAAATCACTTAATCATATATAATCAACTAAATACCCAAGTTAGTCCTTGAAATTGAAGGGCTATATCAACCTAGTCCCCTACATCATCATTATTCCAAACTGATCCATGAAATTTAAAATGCATCCTTGATACTATTCACTTAGTTACAATTTTCCAATTTCACGGATCATTCAGGAATTTCGATAACCTGATTGACTAGATTGATTCAGTCCTACAATTTCAAGCACCAACTTGGTCATTTAGTCAGTTATATATGATTAATGTTTAGTTCCAACATTGATTCTAGAGGTGAAGAGTTTATTTTGACATGTTTGATTCCTCTAAATTAAAACTGATTTCGCTTCCAGTATTTATTCTACTTGAAGCTAGAAATCATAGCTTCTAATTCTAGAATTGATTTTTACACTCAAATTTATTTTGCAACTCACTTTTACATGAATGTATCCAAACATAAATCACTTTACCTTCAACTCAATTCTAGCCAAAATCAATCCACTCAAAATCGTTTATTCTCACGGCAGAACCAAACTTACACTAAGAAGTGATTATACATTTCTCCTAACAAAGTGGCTTTATGCTCCTAATTTTTTTTCTTCCAGAGGCAACAAATAAAAAGAACACTATAAAACAAGGACAGATTAATCATAAGCACCATTTATGCTATCAAAATAAAAAATGAAGAAAAAACAATCCTTTATATCAATTGCATAAAAAATAACAACAATGCATATATAATTTCAATACACTCAACAAATTAGACAAATGTAGGGTTTAACAGTGAAATTGAAATTGTAAAGTTCATCAATTGATTCAATTCAACCAATCAATCAGCTATTTTAAACCATATGAAATAAAAATTAAAAAACAGATTAGGATTGATTCATTAATCTAGGGTTTTGCTAAAACAAAATTGGGAAAAATTGAAAAGAGTGATGGGAAGAAGAGAACATACCAAGATGAAGAAGAAGAAAGAGGTGGCGGAAGGTTGAAGGGAGTGACACTGAAGAAGGAAGAAAGACTGAAAATTTCTTAAAAATTGCATTTTTATTCAATTGTGATTGTGATTGTGATTGGTCCATGGAAGCAACAAAATTGTGGGTCCCAATTTTCAACCAATAAGGAGCAAGATAACACGTATTATGATTCATATTTCGAAATTTTCCATGAATCAAAGTTCATGTTTAAGTCAATGCTCCAAATCGAATAAAAAAAAATGTTGGAGTCAATGCAATACTAAGAAAAAGTACTTAGCAAAACCATGACATGACAAAAATTTCCGCGCAGATATCCGTAGATAAAATCAACCACTGGTTTAATGAGTCATGTAACCTTGACACTTTTAATCGAATATGTACCTACATTTAAGTGTTTGTTTTTCAAATAATTAGTGGTGTTGATATGTTTATTTCATTTTTGTGTTCAATGTTCATGTCTACTTCAAAGTTTCATAATTAAGTAACTTTCGAAGACGGAGACAATGATATATGTATATGTTAACATATTAGTAGTAAAATTATAAAAATATCATGTTATTTCAATATAAACTTACACAAATGAGAGAAACCATGATAAAATTTCGTAATTTATGTTTATTATTTGATCAATAATTTTGTTGTAGTGTAGTGTAATATAAATTTTTATGTGTCACTTTCTCCGAGATCTTTTTAAATTTTTTTTGATAAATAGTTGAAAGTTTTTTCTCTTAAACTTTTTGAGTTTGTAGGGGTACTAAGAGTAATTGAAGGGTTCTAACATTAAGTTAATTTTTCTAATACTAAACCCAAAAAAATACAACTAGCCCAATAAATTGTAAAATTCCCAATTCATAAACCCTAAAAAAACAAACTTTAACAAAAAAAAAAACCAAAACCCTCGTATCTCTGTCTTTGTTCTCATGGAAACCACAAGTTTGGTTCCTCATGTTGGTGAAAACTACACCCTCAAGCTGAAAAACACCATGCGAGAAATTCAATCAGAACTTCCCAAAGAATCCCCTGAATTTTCTCATTCCATTGATGCATTATATGAACTGATGCAAACCAAAGTTGACCCACCTTTTGATGTGATATGGGTCTATTCTGCAATCAAATTTGGTTGCAGAAAATCTCTTAAAGGTGATACCTTGGAACAAATTTCAGCTGCAAAATCACTTTTTCAGCTGATTTCTGCTTGTTCAGCTACTGCTGGTGGTTCCAAGAGTGTTGCTTTACTTGCTCCTGTTGTTTTTATGATACATAGTGTTGTTAAGGAACTTTTTGAATTGAAAAAGGAGAAGAAAGCAATGAAGGAAGTGAAATCTTTGGTTGATATGATTCTTGGGTTTATGAGTATATGTTGTAGTAAAATTTCTGTAGAGAAAGATTTGGATTTGGTTTTGTCTTTAAATGATTTGGCTTGTCTTTGGGTAGGTGACGATGACAATGACGATGCTGATGATACAAATGAGGGGTTTGAAACTTTGTTGCCTCTTGTGAGTAGTGATGTTTGTGGTTGGATTTGTGGTGGAAAGTTTCATGTTGGTTATTTGGCTGGTGCTGTTATGATGGAAGTGTTTTTGCTTAAATTGTGTTTGTTTTTTGATATGGGAATGGAAAAGGGTGAATTGGAAATGTGCCTTAAGAGTTGGAGTGTGAGCTCAATTTCTAGCTTTCAGAATGTGTACTTTCTGGGTGAGGTTTTGTTTTTGGTTTAAATTTCAATTTTGTAGTACAATTTTTATTTCTGATCTTTATAACTTTATGAAACGTTGATACTGACATGTTGACACCGATAATACTTTGGGAAAATGGAATATTTGAATGTAACTATATATTTGAATGTGTCGTGTCGGTGGTGTACGTCATCGACACACATAGGACAACCGACGTACATTCAATGTGAAGTGTCGGTGTTGCATAGCTTAAAACTATTATCTGGATGATGGATAAATTCCATTCAATGTACTTTTTGGGTGAAGTTTTTTTGTTTTTTGCTTTTGTTTTGAATATCAATTTCCTACTACGTATTTTAGCTTAAAACTGTGAAACACTGATATCGACACCTACACCACACGTATTAAGACCGATAATAATTTGAGATAATGTATCGATCCATGCGTCTGTGTGCTGGATATGCCTTTTGTGTGAATTGTCGGCACTACATAGCTTAACTTTTTATCTGGATGAGGGATGAATTCAGTCTATGTTTGGATTGACGGTGAGTTCGTTAAAATCACGGCGGTGTTTTGTGATGCTCCAAAGTATAGCTTTTAGCAAAATCAAGATGACTCGCGGTGATTCTGCTAATTTCACCCCCAATTCAAACAGACCAAATCAAACATATTTATATTTACTTTAGCTTGTTTCAATTGTGTTCCTCATTTGCGTTGTTTTTTTGTTTAATGTGGTTTATCTTTTGTACAATCAGAGGTTCTTATGAGGACAACATTAGAGACATCTTTGCCTCTGAACTCAATATTGGTTAGTATTTCATCCTTGTTATTTATTCCATATCTGCAGTGTAATCACAGCAAACATTCGTTCCCTTGTGTATTGCAAAAATGTCTTAACACCATTATTTTTATGGATATTGATTATCATTTGTACTATTAGTCTTTTTATAGACTTTTAGTACAACGTTCAAGTATTTATCTCAAGTCATCATGTAAGCCATTAAAGCTGTTAACATTTGGATATGTCTTTGCAGAAAGCTAAAGATGAATTTCTGTTAAAGAAAGTTTTGTTTGATGCTGTACTATTGGTGGAGTATTCTTTTATCTATGAAAATGCCAAGAACATAAAAAGCCTTGCCTTGACCAGGTTGATTACTACACATGTGGCTATAGAGTATCTTAGGTATGAAGAATTAGTTATATTGTATGGTGTATTTTATTTATACATACGTATAGCTCTTTATTTAAGATTTGAAGCATAATTTCTGTTGATGTTGATGGTTTGATGTAGGGAACTTGATCAGAATAGAGTCATCTCTTATAATAAGGCATTTTCTTCTTCCAATTTACCTTCACAAATAATTAAACTGGTTTCAAACCAGAATGGTATCGAGGAAAATGCCGGCAAGTCAAATGGATCCTCACCGAGAGCACTTATAAGTAAGTAGATTTTGTTCTTCTAATATCTACGGTTTCAGAAATGGTACCCAATGAATAACAGCTAACATATTTTCATAATTCATTGTAGATTGGCTGCTGCGCCTTGAGAATCTAGGAATTAAAGTTTTTGAAGACGATACTTTGAAAAGTCATGCTACGTCATGTCTTGACATTTCCCAAATGGAGCAATCCGCTGCTGGGACCTTAGACGGCAAGGTAACAGATGACGGCCTTTTTTACGTTGACAATGTTGGAGAAGAGGAAAATGCTGGTCAGGAGGATAACCAAAGTAAATTGATTAGTGACGCGTTTGTAGCAGCTGCACAAACTATGAAGTCAAGTGATAATGAAAGTCGAAAACGAAAAGGGAAAAACAGTTCAAAGAAGATTAAATTTGCGAAGTATGAGCTTCATCAAAACCCTGTTCCTGTCAAAGGTGGGACTTCAGCTTCAAATGACAGTTCAAGTGATGAGAGTGAAGTGGAGGATCCAAATTCAGATTCAGATGCCTAAGCTTGAGTTACAAACTGATATTCAGATTCACAATCATATTTTACAGTTACATGATGGGAGGGATCTTAGGGGCAGTGAGAAGTTGCATGTTGCCTCATATTTAAGTTTTGTCATGATTATATTTCCTGAGCTTGATGATTTAGTGCAAGGCAGGCTGTAACAAGTTTTGGCACAATCACATTTCATTTACATTAGAACTTTCTTAATTTGTTGTGTTGAGTTAGTATTACAATGTCCTATTAACGATATCCTAGTAATAAGTTGTTAGATTAGTTTTTTCTCCTTTGGTCGGAGTTTGACACACAACTCCAGACCTCTAAAAAAAAATATTAACAAGTACTTTAAAAATAAACAATCAATTTAGTTGTTGAACCTTTTTTTTTATGCTAGAAATTCTTAACAAATTATCACTCATTCTTCAATTTATTTCAATAACTATATAATAATAATATTTTATCAAAATTTATAACAATAATTCCAGTCAAAATCAAAATAATAATAAAAATACCTCAGTTAGATAAAATTTATCAATTTAGTTCTTCCTATTATGAATTCGCATATTGATGTATTTTCATATACTTCAGGATTATTTTCTCACCTTAATGTTTTATTTGTCAATAGCTTGCTCGCTGAAAATTCAACTCTTAAGATGAATAAGAGGAGAATCTAAGTACGAACCTTGACCTTTGAAAATATAATGTAATATTTTTATCAACTGAGTTAAGTTCACGATGACGTATCATCCTAAATTTTTATAGGAGATGTTAAGAAAATTTGTGTATACATTACATTAAAAATTGAAATATATTTAACTTTTTTAAAAATAATTTTTTAACTTAAAATTCTTAAATAATATCCCAGCAGCATTCGTTAAGCAAACCCATTTTTTATTAGAAAAAATAACGTGATATATTTATATGGTTTAGAGAGATGATAACACCAAAAAGAAATATATTTTATAGATAGAATGGTAGTTTATAGATTAACAAAATTGATTTTGATTATGATAGAATTGACTCTGACAAAATTGATAATTTATTGTATTTATAGTTTTATAAAATTGAGTGACAGTATGAAGAGAATGGTGTGCTACAGACACTAAAGTACAATAGACTTAGTCTGAGATGGTGTCTTCTGGTTGGTTGAATAATCAAACCACATACACACACATTTAAGAAAAGTATTAAATAAATAAAAAAATGACGCACGCAACGTAGTAACACCTAACTAAGCTAAGAATCAATTCAATTCAATTCAATTCAATTCTTGAAATTCTGAATGGCAGCATCATCATCATCAGAATCCATACTTGATCACATCCCTCTCTTTGCTAAAGAACTTGTTGCAGGTGGTCTTGCTGGTGGCTTTGCCAAAACTGTTGTTGCTCCTCTTGAACGTCTCAAAATTCTCTTTCAGGTACTTCTCCTTTTTATATAAGTACTGACACAGACACCGGACACAATTCTTTAATGACAAGTCTCCGTGCTATGCTACGGAGCTTCTTTCTTGTTTTTGAAATGCATTTATATGCTTTGATTTCATGTTTGATCTGTTTTTTGAATCTTGAATCATTGAAATTCAAAGGGAAATCTTATTTAGTCTTTTGAATTTCTTAAAGAAGACGGTAACTTTTTATATGAAGGTAGTTCAAATGCAGTTTAACTCTAACTAACTCACTTCAATCAGTTAGTTAGTTACATTTGCAGACATTAGGTACCTAATGGTAGGGTCTATACTAGAACTATGAAGCGGAAATGCAGACACCAACAAGACACCGAAAGTAATTTTTGAAAGTCAATTAATTGAATGTAATCATTTCTCGATGTTTGACACTTACACGTGATTAATAAAAATCTTGGTCTTTTGCTTTCCGAACTATTATTAGAGAAGAGAGGATTTTTTTTTTTATAAAGGTATCTGATGCTGTTTAACTGCTTAAACCAACTCAATTAGTTAGTTACATGCATAAGGTTATTCTAAGCACAGACACATACATGGATGACGACACTAGTAATAATTTGAGAAAATTAATTGAATGTAATCACTTGTGTTGGTGACACGGACACACAGGACACATCTTCCAGTAGAAGTGTCTATGCTACATGTAATGTAATAATCACGAGTCGTTTTCATTCCTAACTACTGACTAGTATTATAGAGGAGGGAAACTTGTTTTAAAGGTAGCTGATGCACTTTGAGTACTGAAACTAACTCTAATATTAACTCATTTGAATCAGCTAGTTAGTTGATTAGTTACGGAAATGTACTAAAGTCTGCATACGAGACTAGCTACTTTGATCTTGAATACTATGTAGCTCACATACACAGAGAATGGGCATGACATTGATAGTGGCACGTCGACAACAACAATAATTTGAGAAAATGAGCTAATGAGTGTAATCACATTTGTCATTGTCCGACACCGACATGTGTAAATCATATATGAGGACAATTAATTAATTGTAATCATATTTATCGATGTCGGGTCGGTACATGTCGGACTCCAGACGTGTCTTCCATTGGAAGTGTCGGTGCTACATGTAATGTAATAATTTTGGGTAAACATCTCTATAGTGTGTATGGAAGTGTTGGTGCTACATGTAATGTAATCATATTCTTTCCCTTATAACTATCGTTCTTAACTTGTCACTTCCAGCAGTTTTCTTGTTCTGATTTTTCTGCTATGCATACACTAGTAAAGTAAAGATAGTGTCTAAGATTGCCCAGGTGTGGGGAGATAATGGCTGGAAACAAATATATGAAATTCCGTTGTTGTGTCACTAGTGATGACTTTTCTTAAACTAGATTAGATGATCATAGATAAATCACAATCATTATTTGCAGACCAGAAGAGCCGAGTTTCATACCAATGGACTGTCTGGATCAGTTAGCAGAATTGCCAAGACCGAAGGTCTTTTGGGATTCTACAGGTAGATGGCAATCTTAGGTGCTTTATCTTCTATCAATTAAATTAAATAATTAATCTGAATCACCAATGCGAAAATTTGCAGGGGAAATGGAGCAAGTGTGGCAAGGATTATTCCTTATGCAGGTCTTCACTTTATGTCCTATGAGGAATACCGAAGATTGATTGTGCAAGCTTTTCCTAATGTTTGGAAAGGTCCTACCCTTGACCTTATGGCAGGGTCACTCTCTGGAGGGACAGCTGTGCTTTTTACTTATCCGCTTGACTTAATTCGGACTAAGTTAGCTTATCAGGTAAAGTAAATTTTTCATCAGAAATCAAATCAATTCTTATCCATGACTTTGGTTGTGTTTTGTGATTATGTTAAAGTTTTAACTACACTGCATTTGAAATTGAAACTGCAGATTGTTAGGCCAACTAATTTGAATGTGTCGGGGATGGTAAATAATGAACAAGTTTATCGAGGGATCCGTGACTGTCTTTCAAAAACTTATAAAGAGGGTGGCATTAGAGGTCTCTATAGGGGAGTAGGTATGCATTTAAATCTGCTTGTGTTTGGAACTGTTAATTTAGCAGCAGTATTGTATTTCACTGCTGTGTTGTTATTGTAGAACTCTTATGTTAATCATGGCCACAGCTCCGACACTCTTTGGAATATTCCCATACGCGGGTTTGAAATTCTACTTCTATGAGGAAATGAAGCGCCATGTACCTGAGGATTACAAGAAAAGCATCGTGGCGAAACTCACATGTGGATCCGTGGCCGGTTTATTGGGTCAGACATTCACATATCCTCTTGAAGTTGTCAGGAGGCAAATGCAGGTAACATGCTTTATTTGGTCGGCTGGAAATTATAGATGGATATCGAGTAACATGATACAAAGTTAATCTGACTAGGTTCAAAACCTTGCGGCATCTGAAGAAGCCGAATTGAAAGGGACTATGAGATCCATGGTTTTGATTGCTCAAAAGCAAGGCTGGAAGACCCTGTTTTCAGGGCTGAGTATCAATTACATAAAGGTCGGAAAAATCATAGAACATTAAAGCAATTCACACTCTAGGACCGTTCTGTATAACTAAGCATTTTTTTTGGTTGCAATTCAGGTTGTTCCATCTGCGGCCATTGGTTTCACAGTTTATGACACCATGAAATCATACCTTAGAGTACCATCAAGAGATGAAGTGGACTAACAAAAGAATCAGCCAACAATCCTGACATTAGGAATAAGCTCCTAACTCCTCGCAGGCTTCAAACTGGCTTCTACTTCTCATTAAATTCACATTGTTTTCACATATTATTTTAGCTGCACATTGCATTCTTTCGGATTGTAAATAGAGATAGAGGTTATTATATGCACTTACTGTACCAACAAACAATACCCTGATTCAGATCTCATTGATTTCATTGAAGTAGGAAATAGTGTGTATGTGGTTTAGACAGGACAAACTATTATGTACAATTAACAAATAAATTGCACTTTTTGAATGTGCAAGTAGAGAAAATGATATAGAAATGTTGACACACCGTCGCATCCTTTCACGGTATTCGGTTTATCTATGCCAGACACTGAAATTCTATTACCTTCCAATTATCGTTGGTTATTTTAGTTCTGAATTCAACAAGCAATGCTCAATAATATATCCACAGAAACCAATTCAACATCACAACATGCTCGTATTTGTGTGGAAAAGAAGAAAGCAAAATTATTTACCATACTGTTGGTTACTTTAGTTTTTTGTAGTCCTACAAACATTACGATACAACAATGGAAAAAAACTATATAGGTTAATTGATAGCTGAAATAAAACTTTGTTTGATCTTCCCAAACATGGATTTCAACCTTACGCATTTTAGCAGCAAACAAAAAACAATATAACAATATGTCACCAGATCAGAGTATCTACATTTGAGTACTTTTTACCAACACTACAAATAATCTCCACAGGAACATTCTTCTTCTTATTATTTTAGCTGCAGATTGCATTATTTCAGATTGTACATAGAGATAGAGGTTGTTATGCACTATACCAATAAAAAGCACCTTGATTCAGATCTAATTGATTTCATTGAAGTATAATTTTTATGTTGTTTAGATAGGACAAACTATGTAAAGGATAAATTGCATTTTTTGAACGTACAAGTAGCGGGAATGTATTCGGTCTATTTTATGCAACCACCATATTTCTATTACCTTCCAATTATCTTTGGCTATTTAGTTCTCAACTCAATTAGACAAGCCATGATCAATAAGATATCTGCAGAAACTGATGTAACATCACAACATGCTCATGTTTGTTTGGAAAGGCAAATTATTAACTATATTGTAGGTCTTTTTAACTCTTATAGTCTAACAAACAATCACGACAACAAAAATAAGCTATTTCATAGATGGAAAAAATTTCTTTCATCTTCCCAAACATGGATTTGAACCTTACACATTTTTGGCAGCAAACAAAATACAATCTAGCAATATATCATCAGAGTATCTACAACATTTGACTACTTTTTAACCAACACTACCAATAATCTCCACAAGTGCATTTTCCATCTTTAAAATGATGGAATCTCTTGTTATCTCTCACAATGAGCTCCCTTCCAACAATCTTAGACATGATTTTGATAGCATTGTGACAGTCTCCACATATACGTAGATTCTTGATAATTCTAAGCGTAGTCCTCGGCGGAGTACTGATGAGACCATAAGCAATTGCCAAACGCTCACTATGATACTGCAAAGCTTTCTCCTTTTCCTCCTCATCAATATCATGGAGAACGTATCTCGTATCAGGAACATAACCTGCTTCCCTCATCTGCCCAGTCAAACCTCTCAATTTCACATCACCCTCTTCTTTATACGGCATATTACACCGATATTCACTCACTCTATTCTTCTCCTCCAGCATGTTAATTGCAGATTGCTTCTTTCTCTGAGGGAGAGGCACTTTATCAGCAGCAGCTTTCGAAGGATCAAGAACAGTTAACAACTCATCAGCACGATCCTCGCGTTCTAAGTCTCCATGAATTCTCGCAAAATTTCGAAGAGTCTCCCAAATCTCAACTCCGGCTTCAATTGGCATATGCTCAATAAACTCCTGAGCTTCATCCAACAAACCAGCACACCCCAGAAGATTCACAACTCCCAAATAATTCTCCATCCCCGGAACAATTCCATACTCCTTCATCGATTCAAACTGCATTAACCCTTCTTCCACATCGTCAACCAACGCACATGCCGCCAAAACCAACGCAAAACTTTCCTCATCAGGCGCCACCCCTTGTTGCTTCATCTGCTTAAAAACCAACAAACCATCATTCCCTAAACCATTCACATTATATCCACTAATCATCAAATTCCACGAACCGACATTTCTCTCGGGCATTTTATCAAACACTTTCCGCGCATCCTTCACACTACCACATTTCACATAAATCCCAATCAATCTATTACACAATTCAACATCCCCTCCGAATTTCGATCTTCTCAAGAATTCATGAACCCTTTTCCCTAATTCAAGCGACTTCGAATCCTCACATAATTTCAAAAGCGAATGAAAAACACTATAATCAGCAGCAACACCTTGACCCATTAGTTCTAAAACTTGATTTACGTTACCCTCTTGAAGAAAATGCGCAAAGTTTACATTTTTATGTTGATTGAGGCTTTGATGATAATTAAATTTTGGTTGGATTGAAGGGTTACCCATACGTAAAGGTGGAGTTTTTCTGGGAGTGAAACGAGAGTTGTTGGTGCCGTTTTGACGAGGGTGAAGATTGGTGGCATGGTGGTGAACTGCATAGGTGCAGAAAGGAGTGGAAGAAGATGAAGACGAAGCCATTGATGCTTGAAGTTTAAGCTCCATACAAACTAAGATTAATTTTGATGAGTAAAACTCCTTTTTATTTTAACAAAAACTACTTATGACACTTGATAAAAAACCTGTGTAATTATAATTCTCTCTCCTTCTCTTATTCTCATATTCTAACAGTAGCTTCTTCTTCCCGTTAAATTGGTGATTTATGATCAATTTTTATTCAAAAATCACTCATCCGAGTTATTTTTCCTTTTATCCTAATTGAATAAGTGATTTCACATGTTTTTATAGTTTTTTTTGTTTGTTTTTGTGATTTCGTCGTCTCTGCACAACTCTGTTTGTTTTGATTTCCTGTCTTTGTGCAATGTGTTTTTGATTTTCCGTCTTATTGCGGTATTTATTTGATCTAGGTTGAAAGATTAGCTTTGAGCAAGTGCAGATCCGACCAATGACAATGACTTTGGCGTCGTCAACGTTGCAGATCCGAAGACATGAGTATTTTGGAGACTTGAATATAGTCATATTTGTCATATTTGTAGGCATAGATATTTTGCCGTTTTAGACTATTAACATAGATACCGTGAGTTTGTTCACATATTCATCCTTTTTGTTTTTAGCGAATTTAGATTTGTATTGTATCGATGTATTATATCAATTTGAATGAATGAATATTGTTTATTTTTGTCAATAAAAAAACTACGAAATTTGAACCGAACATTGCATATATTATACGATGGTTTCTGCCAACTGAATTAACTTCACCATAATGAATAACTGGTAAATTTGTTTGTACCTAATTAATTTATAACAGAGACTCGATTAAAAGATTTAATATAGTTTAGAGATAAAATTGATTGTTTAATTTTTATTTGGGTTACAACTGAGTGTTTATTCAATAATAAAGAGTTATTTTATTCCTCAATTAAATAAGTAATAAGTCATTTGTCCAATAAACATTGACATTTGATACTCAAAATGAATTTTATCATTCTAAAATCAAGATAATCAATAAACTCAATTTCAATTTTGTAAAAAAATAAATAAATACGCAAATTCAATTTTCCTCAATGTTTAGAGACAAGCGGGATGGTGAGTTAAGGATGAAATACGTGGGAATTTTCAATAAGTGTTTGTTTTTAAAGTGGAGATGAGGGTGGTCTTAGATGGAAAATTTGTTGGTGTTGAAGTATGGTGCAGAGGTGACGGAGAACCTGAATTTAAGTAGTGTTAGCACTCTTCATATTCTTACAGGCTTCAAACTTGTTTCTTTGTCTCATTTTATTCACATATTATTTTAGTTGCACATTGTATTCTTTCGGATTTTATCATTCTAAAATCAAGATAATTAATAAACTCAATTTCAATTTTTCTCGATGTTTGTAGACATACGGGATGGTGGATTAAGGGTGAAAGACATGAGGATTTTCAATGAAAGTTTACTTTCACAGTAGAGATGACGGTTATTAACCGAGGGTGATCCATTGAGGGTGATCCTCGGTGGAAAATGTGCTAGTGTCAAAGTATGGTGTAGAGTGGCGGTGAACCTGGATTTAAGTAGTGTGCACTCTTCACATTCACAAAGCCTTCAAACTTGCTTCTTTTTCTCATTTTATTCACATATTATTTTAGCTGCACATTGCATTCTTTCGGATTGTACATAGGGATATATGTCATTAGAGCATCTCCAATGGAAGGTCCTTACTTAACAAGGACCACTCCATGTTAAGGACTCCCCGTGGATGAAGAAAAATGAGTTCTCATTAAAGAACGGGTAACTATATAAGGATTTTCTCTCTCCTAGGCAACTAACGGGTCCCACTTAATGTGCTTTCTACCACTTTGAGTAGGCTTGGTTTCTTAGGATTCATAATCAATAACTTGGAAAGTTTAATGGGAGAGTTTGTTTTTCAATTTAAGGTATTTCATTGTTTTTTTGTGCTACTGATGAAAAATAGAAAACCCTTTTTTGATTCTTGTTTATGTCTATTGAAAAATTATTTTTAAGATTGCATAGGCTTTTGCGTTTACATGTTTATCCCTAGTGCAAGGAAATTAGGTCCTCAAAATCAGATTTTGTTCACTCTTTTTAACTTGTTTATATATCAAAAGTTACCCATATGTTTTTAGCTTTGAGAAAAATTTCAGTTTTATCAAGTATAGAAAGATGGATACAACAATACAAAACACACAAGTTTTTCTATTTTTCTTCCTTATGTTTTTTTACTAGAGCAACTTAAAACCTTATATTGGTTGAAAATTCTGCTTAGTAACACATGTTATGATCAACTTTCTATATATCGTTAATTTTTTTTTCTTACGCACACACAATCAAATTGACGTTCACATTTTTCTTTTTTCTTTCTGCTTACTTTTGAACTCTTTAATTTATAAGATGTGTCAAA
Source organism: Medicago arabica (assembly GCA_946800305.1). Taxonomy (NCBI): domain Eukaryota; kingdom Viridiplantae; phylum Streptophyta; class Magnoliopsida; order Fabales; family Fabaceae; genus Medicago; species Medicago arabica. The sequence continues at coordinate 973,903 of OX326966.1, read as the reverse complement.
TATTTAGGATTATTATTACATTAAAACTTCATTTTGATCTTCAATCAATTGTTAAAATCTTTTTGTTGGGTTTTTTTTTGTTTTTTTATGTTAATTGTTTGAACTTGTTTAAATTTCTTATATGTTCATCGTGTTCATGTTAATCTTAGCTTAACTATTGATTATTATATTGTTTACTTTCGTAACCAATTTAGCTTAACTATTTCTGAACATGTTAAACATGATATTTATAAGCTAAATATGTTACAATATCTACCTTAACCTGAGTATTTAAATTCCTTAATCTATTATGTTTACTTAATCAATGACTTGATCATTATTGTTGTAGATTAGAAGACAAAGATAACATACAGTACAATATAAATGCAAGTTTTTCAAGGGAAAAAATATAAATGCAACCTTAGTTACAACATCATCAAATTCAACTACTCCTATGATAACATACAATACAATATGTCCAATATTTGGGATTATTGTTACATTAAATTTTCATTTTCATCTTCAATCAATTATTACAATATTTTTGTCGGGGTTTTTTGTTTTTTTTATGTTAATTGTTTGAACTTGTTTAATTTTCTTATATGTTCATCATGTTCATGTTAATCTTAGCTTAACTATTGATTATTATATTGTCTACTTTCGTAACCAATTTAGCTTAACTATTTATGGACATGTTATATATGATATTTATAAGCTAAATATGTTACAATACCTACCTTAATCTGAGTATTTAACTTTCTTAATCTATTATGTTTACTTAATCAATGACTTGATTGTTATCGTAGTAAATTAGAAGACAAAGATAACATACAATACAATATAAATGCAAGTTTTTCAAGGGAGGAAAATATAAATGCAACCTTAATTACCACATCATCAAATCCAACTACTCCTATGATAACACCCAGTATAATAATTTTAATATTTGAGATTATTGTTACATTAAATCTCCATTTTCATCATCTTCAATCAATTGTTACAATCTTTTTGTTGGAGTTTTTTTTTGTTTTTTTGATGTTAATTGTTTGAACTTGTTTAAATTTCTTATATGTTCATCATGTTCATGTTAATCTTAGCTCAACTATTGATTATTATATTGTTTACTTTCGTAACCAATTTAGCTTAACTATTTATGGACATGTTAAATATGATATTTATAAGCTAAATATGTTACAATATCTATCTTAACATGAGTATTTAACTTTCTTAATCTATTAATCAATGACTTAATCATTATCATTGTAGATTATAACACAATTAACATACAATACAGTATGAATGCAAGTTTTTCAAAAGAGGAAAATATAAATGCAACCTTAATTACCACATCATCAAATCCAACCACTCTTATAATAACATAATAACATACAATACAATATGATAATATATAGAATGTGAACAATGAGAATGATAATAATAACTAAACTTCTAGTTCTGTGAAACTACTAATAAATATAATACTTGTCATTAAATAAAAGAAATTGACGGTAACAACAATACTAGGGTTGTAGTCTCTTAATCATCGAAATTCCAAAATAATTTTTGATTGTGTAGTTTGTTAGTCGAAATAGTCTACGACGTTAAATTAGTTCCTCTTTGTTAGTCAAAATGGTTTATAACATTAACTCATTTAATATAAGGACTAATATAAACAACAAGTATATTGAGATGACTAATAAGATAATATTAACCAAGTATTTTAACTAATATAATGCATAATCAAGTATTATTATAGCTACTCTTTACACATTTAGGGATTAAAATGACTATTCCTTTGCTTAGGTAATAAATACCAACAAACAATATATAAACCAAGCAATGGATAGGATAAAAATAAACATCTAGATCAAACAAAACTCAACAAGTCTACCCATATGATCCTTCAAAAAAAAAAGTCTACCCATATGATAAAAGAACAATGATCTAAAAACAAAATTAATGAGAGCAAATAAGAAAAATATCACTTTTTACAAAATCAAATTTTGTGCATTTTTTTACAAATATTTGGAGAAAAATATTTAAAAAATGCTGCAAATGAGAAGTTGTTTTTAGCAAATTTGCTTAAGAACAATGAATTACATAATTATTTTATAATAATTAACAAACACACCTTGAAGGTGATATTAATAATTGTTTTAATTGTTATTTCAAAATGGACAACAATAGCTTTCTTTGTTTTTCAACGTCTTATGCAAAAAAAAAAACATATTTAAATACCAATCTCAAATAGTCTTAGCTTGGTGAATTCCTTCCTTCTTGGTTGAGTGATCATTGAGAAAGTTACCAATATGTTTTTAGTTTTGAGAAAAGTTATTCATATGTTTTTAACTATGAAAAAAATCTTGGTTTTTATCAAGTTTAGAAAGATAGATACAACAGTAAAAAACACATAAGTTTTTTCTATTTTTCTTCTTTCTGTTTTTTACTAGAGTAACTTAAAACCTTATATTGGTTGAAAGTTATGCTTAGTAACACATGTTATGATCAACTTTCTATATATTGTTAGTTTTTTTTCTCACACACACATTCTTATTCACGTTCACATTTTTCTTTTTTCTTTCTGCTTACTTTTGAACTTTTTAATTTATGAGAAAGTCCAATATTTAGGGTTATTGTTAAATTAAATCTTCAATCAATTGTTACAATCTTTTTGTTGGGGATTTTGTTTTTATTTTTATTTTAATTGTTTGAACTTGTTTAAATTTCTTATAAGTTCATCATGTTCCAGACAGATTTCGCCAATGGCGAGTTTCTAGCGAGTTTTCCCCTGTTGTTACGATTTTTACACCATTTTTCACCCAAAAACCCAAATTTCGACATCCCAAATCCCAAAATTGTTAGGAAACATTGCCTACTGATAATCTACAACATAAACATCACTTTTTACATCAATTCAACGGATTACCTATGTTTTTGACAATTCTAATTTAACTTAAAAACGTAATTTCTCCACAACAATTTTCAACAAAACATGTTAAATTCAATTTCAGAATTATGTAAACTATAATCATTGAAAGTTAGTCTCACCCTTACCTTAGATTATCTTCCTGAATTAAAAGCAGCGTTCTTCTCACCTCTTGCTTCTTCTCTCTTCTTCTAGGTTTTTCCCCCTTTTCTTGTTTTCTCACTGTTTCTACGTAAAACTGGTTCTGACTCTTTCTTTCCTTCTATTTCCTATTAAAACCTATTAACTTCTCCTTAATTATAAATAACTCCTATTAAATTATTAAATAATTCATTTTAATCCCCAACCTTCTAATAATTATAATTCTCACCTATTTTAATTAAATAATCAAAATAACTATATAATAAAATATATAACACACCAAAAATAAACATAAATTATTTAAAATCACATAAACTTATTAAAATCAACTGAAATTAAATAAATAACAACTAGGGCGTTACAACTAGTTTTTGAAGCTATGCCGATGGATGGTGTGCTTCTTGCAAGAGTAAATATGAAGAGGAATGTGTAAAGCCTTGGTAACAAGTTGAAAACGAAGCAATTGAGGTTCATCTTAGACTTTAAATTAAATAAATTATACAACAACACATGGTAACTAAAGACAAATTACAAAAGAAATAAAATATACTATAGAGACTCGGAGTGAGGAAAGAAACACATCCCTTGGAAGCTCCTAGTGTTTGCCTTCCTCTTGAACCGCTTCGTTACGAAAGGAGTGGTATTTATAGGGAAATTTTTCACCTGAAGTTGGGCTAAAAAACTTGGTTTTTTCCACTTAAAATTAGCAAAATATACCAGGCGCTAGACGCATGGCCATGCTTGGGCGCATTTGAGCATCGTCCGATGTTGAAATGTCGATTTCTTTGTCTTTTTGGGTGTTTGCTTCCACGTAAGATGTCTATGAACCTAGGAACGAAATTCCTCCCTCTGTAATGTTTTCTAAAGCCTCTTGAATCTTGATCTTTCCAAAGTCTTCACAAGTTTTCTGATGTCTTGCTTTGATGATTTGCATGATTTCTTCGTGAATTACATCAAAACACTCTAAAATTAGTATGTTCTAATACTTCTCTATTATGGATGACAAACCTACTAAAAAGGACTGAAAAATATGCTAAGAATAACGTAAGATGGTCTGTCATTAGATTCCAACTTACGAGAAAAGAATTGATTGCTTAAACTAATGATGAGTAATGAGTAACTTGTCCATCATCACCAATTTCATTTTTTAGTTGTTTGCTAAATCAGAATTGTTGACAACATGTAACAATTATGGGGTTATCCTTCTGCTTTCTTAAGTCTATCTTTTATTGTTTTGAAAATAATTCCAAGGCTTATAAATATTTTTATTTAGGCTAAAATATGCATTTCATCCCTGCAATTAAAGGTCGTTTGAAATTTCATCCCTGAACTTACTAATCCTCCCATTTTGCCCATGCAAATATTAATCATTTGAAAATTCGTCCATTAACCCACTTAATGACTGCCACGTCATCAAATTAGGGAAAAGACAAAAATACCCTTTTTTAATTAAAAAATCTGAAGAAAAAAAAATCTGATTTTTTTTTTAAAATCATAAAAAAAAATCTGATTTTTTTTTGGAAAAATACTGTTAAAATTAAAAAAATTTTAAAAAAAAGTGAAAATTAAATTTTCAATTTTTTTTATTAATTTGAAAATTATATATTACTTTTTTTTCGAAAAACTAATTTCCGGATTTAAAAAACTAATTTCCACTTTTTTCTTCATCTTTAAAAAAAATTCAGATTTTTTTATGGTTTTAAAAAAAAAAATCAGATTTTTTTATAAAAGAGTATTTTTGTCTTTTCCCATGACATTTTACTAATTTGATGACGTGGCAGTCATTAAGTGGGTCAATGGACGAATTTTCAAATGATTAATATTTGCAGGGGCAATATAGGTGGATTAGTAAGTTCAAGGATGAAATTTCAAACGACCCCTAATTGCAGGGATGAAATGCATATTTAAGCGTTTTATTTATGATCGTTAATTTGTTTTTAAGTTATCATTTAACAAGGGACATGCAACGGTTTTAGTAAAACAATGGACAACATAGATAGATAACATAGGAAAAAAGAACACACAATTTCAATTCTTACCGTTTGCGTTTAACATTGTACTTTGAGATAATATACTTAAATCAGATCAACAATTTCCCACTTGGTAGTTAAGGAACTTATTATAAAAATATACGTATCAAATGTTGTGCATTCAATTTTTTAAAAGTTAAAATATCATGTTTTTCAATGTAAAATTACTTTTTTTTTATTCCTTAACATGTGTCCTAAGGGCACAAGTTAACATGACTCATATATATATATATATATATATATATATATATATATATAATTAAAGGATAAATTGCACTTTTTTGAATGTGCAAGTTGAGAGAATGATATAGAAATTGTTTATTCACAATAATTATGGTCATGTTTTTTTTTAACAAACAAAAATAGTATCTATTAATCACGTCGATGAAAACATCCTGCACAAGGCGTGCAACAAGTGAATCACCAATAAGAGTTTACAATAACATAGTGCCTAGAGAACAAATGGCACAAAAACAAACACATATAAGCTACCGGTGAACTCCCATACATAGCAAGGGGTGTTTCCACCAGTCATAATAAGAATAACTAAATGAGGGTTTTTTGCCTTATCCCACAAAAAAGAATGTAACTTTACTTTCTCAAATAGATCATAAGGATGCGATGCCGCATTTTTAAAGATACGGTCATTTCGTTCCTTCCATATAATCCAAACACACGCAAACCAGATGCTTTTCAGGAAGGAATGAGTGCATCGCGGTAAACCAGCCAAAAAAGAAAATTGATAAAGATGATCACGAATCTCAATAGGAGACACTGCAAATATACCAAGCCATTTCCAAACCTGATGCCATAAAGAGTTAAAGAAGCCGCATTCCAAGAAGATATGTGTTGATGTCTCCAAGACGTCGCACCCTGCCGGACATAATGAATCCGGTGGTTGTATGATGTTCCTCCTCATCAAATTATCTCGAGTCGGAAGTCTATTACAGAGTAAACGCCAAACAAAAATAGACACTTCATCGGAATGAACCTATGCCAAACATCATCAACGAGGCTCCTATCCGCCTGATCCCCAAAGTTGGTGATAAAATGGTAGGAATCCCGCACCGAGTAACCATGAATAGGGTCTAACAACCACCTCCATTTGTCAGTGACATTAGCCTGCAAAACAGTGTTATGTAGTAATAATAAACACTCCCTCACGCTATCCTCCTCCCAGGCTAACAACCAGCGCCTCCACTGTAACACCCCGTTTTCCCAAAGTTCAAAATTTCATAAATAAATCAGAGTATCATTTAAAACGGAATGCTACATCACATTAAATTCTCAAAAAGGAATAAATAAACATTTATTCTAGTCAAAACTGTTCTATCATCGCAGCGGATAAAATTTAATGTTAACAAATCGTTTTGGCACGCAGGCCTCATAAATAAGTCTCGACATAAATTAACTGCAACTTAAATCATAATCAAATACGTAAGGAATAGAAAGTAAACATAAAGGTTCCCATCCCGTTACGTATCAGAGCACCTAAAGGACACGGTGAGGATAGCCTCTCACAACAGCAACAACAACTAAACTTATTCACCTGCACTTGCCCACAAGGCGGCAATTCCAGCAGAAGGGGTGAGATTCTCATAACAATAGCATTAAACATATAATTCAATAATTACAATTAACAGCATAACTTCATCATCATATATCATAATAACAATCAAGTAGCATCTTAAACAACTTCATAAATCAACTTAATAGCTTGACTTGACAATGCAGCATCGACTCAACTTATGCAACTTAGACCTCTTAATCATGCATGTGGTACCATATTTTGAGTATAAATATACTCCTAGGGCATAAGCCCTCGTCGCTATTGAGCATAAAAATACTCCTAGAGCATAAGCTCTCGTCGCTGTTTGAGCAAAAGCTCCTAGGGCATGAGCCCTCGTCTCTGGATGAATATGCATGGACTCGACTTCTTAAATCTTAGACATCTCAAATAAATTCCAATAATTTGGATTACAACATCATAAATCTTATAACAACACATGCAGCTTTTAATTAATAAAACAAGGCAGCATGGCAACAATCAACATCTCAAACATAGCAAAGTCATAACCATTCACATACATCACTTATGATTCAGAAAAGCATATACAAATGTATAGGTTACAACAGCGAATCATTTATCAGTTAACAGCCCTACATTCCTTCTTAATACCTCAGTACTTTACTTCCCAAACCAGGGTAATCACATAGCTAATTGTGCGACAAGAGTCGCATTACCCTAAAAGGTAGTCTGATGCAGGACTACTCGCTATGGCGAGTGGGATCTCTCGCCTCGCGAACCATTACAGGGGTTACTCGCTACGGCGAGCTGGGTCGCTCGCCTCGCGAGCATCAGGGGTACTACTCGCTATGGCGAGTTGGGTTACTCGCCTGGCGAGCCCCTGGGTGTTGCTCGCTACTGCGAGTTGGGTGTTCGCCTCGCGAACCTTCTGGGGGTTGCTCGCTATGGCGAGCTGTTCTATTCGCCTCGCGAGCTGATGAATACTCGCCGTGGCGAGCCGGCTGCTCGCTGTGGCGAGCGGCGACAGAGCAGTTACGGGGTTACGAGGGTTTTTTACCCAAAACCCCAAATTTCATCCTAATTCTTCAGATTTTCGACTATAATGATGTCTAAGAGTTATTCTAATGTCTGTAAACAGTTTACTACGTCAACGGTACAGTTTTTCATCATCTAATCACCAATTTACCACTTTTTGACCTAACTCTTAATTCCTAATTCTCATGAATTAAACCTAGAGTTTGCTAACTATAATCATGAATTACATGTTCTAATGATATTATAATGAAAGGCTCACCCTTACCTTAAGAAATTCGAGCAGCAGCCTCTCCGGTTCTTCTCTTCCGTTTTCTCCCTTTTTCTCCCAAAGCTCTGAATTGTACGTTCTGTACAATTCTAACCTAACTCTCCCTATTTAAACCTCTTTTTGTTTGTTTTATTTTATCTTATTTCCCCCACAACTATATCTAATTATAAAACAAACCCACAACTTATTATTTGTTTCATTTTCTAATCTTATTTTATTAAACAATAAAATAAGTCACAACACATCACATAAGTCACATAAATAACATAATATCTCAAATATCACTTAATTCACACAAAATCATATAAATATACTCTATACTATATAAAATAAATTAAATAATTAAAACGGGCGTTACATCCACACCCAAGCACCTCCCTCACCACCCCACCCCGCTCACTCCATCTAGACATGGCAACGGGGCGGGGCGGGGGCGGGTTTAAGCATCCCCGTCCCCGCCCCCGTTTGCATGCACCTTCACCTGCACCCGCCCCCGTCCCCAAACATATCGGGGGTGAAAATTGAACACCCAACCCCGCCCCCACCCCCAAAAACTCTATTTTATATAAAATATTTAAAAAATGCATATTTTTTCATAGCAATAAAAAAACAATAATTATAATAATAATAATTAAATATCCAATAATTTTGTTTAAAAGAATAAAATAATTATAATAATTATGTTTCTAAAGAGTAAAAATATATTAAAATAGTTTGGTCTTTATGGAAATAAGATTAAAAAAATTAATAAAGTAAATTTCAGAAAGCGGGTGCGGGGCGGGGGGTAAGCATCCCCCGGCCCCGGCCCCGCCCCCATACTAAAAACTCATGTTTCCCCCACACCCGCACCCGCACCCGGTTAAATCGGCTTTTCCCCGTTAAATTCGGGGCGGGGGCGGCTGGGTCTGACGGAGGCGGGTTTTGTTGCCATGTCTATCTCCATCTCTTCCACCGTACTCTCCTTATTCATAGTCAAATCAAAGAGTCTGGGAAATTTGAAGCGCAAAGGCGATTCCCCAACCCAATGATCAAACCAAAATAAGGTGATGCAGCCATCTCCCACAACCCGACGGACGTTATCTTCAAACCAATTCCACACTCATACACCTACTCCCTCACACACACTACACATCATCCTCCACCATAATGAGCCTAACCTGCCCCTTCCATTAGCCTCCCTCCTTCCTCGCCGTACCTTGCTTTTAACACACGGTACCATAATCCCTCCTTATCTACAAGCATCCTTTAACACCACTTTCCCAGTAAGGAAATATTAAACTCTCCCAACCTCCTAACCCCCAAACCTCCGTCCTCCTTAGGGACACATATAGTATCCCATTTTATCCATGCTATATTTCTAAAGTCCTCACCACCCCCCTAAAAAAATCTTTTAAAAAAAGATTCGATAGGGGAAATTATACTTGCGGGAGCCTTGAAGAAGGAAAGAAAGTAAACCGGGAGCGAAGACAGGACAAACTTCAACAATATCAGACGGCCACCAAATGATAGAAATTTATTACTCCACGAAGATAAGCGAGCAACTATTTGATCAACAACAGATTTTCAAAATATTAATTTGCTTGGATCCCCACCAATTGGAAGTCCCAAGTACACAAAAGGAAGAGACCCCCTTTGATAATTCATAACCATTGATGCCTCAGCCAACCAAGTTTCCGTTATATTTACACCAGTGAGCATGCTCTTATGAAAGTTTACTTTTAATCCCGAAATCTCCTTAAACAGAAGCAACACTGCTCGCATTGAACGCACATTTCGCCAACTTTTTTCACCTATAATGATTATGTCATCTGCAAACTGGAGATGGGTGATCCTCACCTCCTCATTTCGGCCTACACCATAACCTTGGAAGAGATGTGCCTCCACCATATTATTCATCAGAATATTAAATCCTTCGGCAACCAATAAAAATAAGAACGGCGATAAAGGGTCCCCTTGACAAAGACCCCTCTCAGTCACAAACTCATCCGTAGGACAACCATTAACAAGAACCGAAGCCTTTGCTGTTCCAACACATTCAGAAATCCACTTACGCCACAATGTTGGGAAATTCATATTTTTCATCACTGCATCAAGATACAATAAATCCACTGAGTCGTATGCCTTTTCGAAATCAACTTAGAACATGAGTAGTTCCTTTTTTAAACGTTTAGCTTCATCGACAACTTCGTTTGCAATAAGAATTCCATCCAAAATTTGCTTCCCTTTAACAAAGGCGGACTGTGAGTCAGATATCTCCCTACCAATAATTATGGTCATGTTCAACCATACTCAACACATATTTATAATGGACTATAGTGTAAAAAATCTTTATTGCAAGACCAGACATAACAATAGCATTTAATATTAAGCTCCCTTAAATAAAGCATTTAATACTAATCATACTAATCATTAGTATTGCAAGACCCAACTGTATCAATCATCATCATTCAACAAATAAGAAAAAATAAATAAAGCAAGTTAATAGGAGTGATGAAAGGAAAGTACATACATGCATGCAGCCTTAAATAAGAGTCTCATATGTAGGGAATAAAAACAGTTCCAACTTTTGCTTAAACTAATGTAGAACAAAACAGAAATAGAAAAAACAAGGACACACAAGAGGATAAGGACAACTTTGGAGAATAATGTAAGTGAGGCCTGTCAAGAAAAGGACACATTACCTGTTCAAATAAAAAGATCAGGGATAGAATAGTAATTATAAAGTTAAGATGTTTCATTTGAAGGAATGACAAATAAGAAGAGATGATGGTATATATGATGGAATGCATTCTACTATAATCCATTTTACAAATTTAAACAATGAAATTCTTATCTATTTCATTCTATCAATCTAAACAAAACTCTAAAATTTGGTCTTGTGCATCAGAATTAAATTCTCTATATATTTGAAAAGAGGAAGTAAAAACTTATAATATTATGTTTCACCTCCCCAGCTTACAAACTTTTAGATAAATAAATAGTTTATGGGTATATTAAAATTCTTATACGTACATTTTAAAGTTTATTCTCACTTGACATTGATTTATTAAACAAGTAGACTGAATGTTCCTCTTATTAGTACTATGCTATGTTGATTTTATTATTTTACTATGCGTCTTTTGTCGACCCTACCCTAAGACATGTAGCTGAACTTATGGTTCCACTTGACTTGACTTATTTTGAGATTAAAAGGTTAGTATACAACGCATTTTTTTTCCGAAAGAGTGATACAATTTGAGTCAAATGATATAAAAAATATATTCCATACGTATCAACCAAAAAAATTATATTAAAGTATATAAAATTATCAATGGTCTTCAATTTGATTCCCCTAAAAAAAGATATCTCATATTTGATTTGAAATTTCCTCTCACCACCTTTTTCAATTTTTTCTTATATTTAATTTAAAATAGGAGTAAAAGATAAGCTCATTTAAATTGAATATTTTGTTAAACACAATATGGTCTAACTTCTTTTTGTCTTCTATTCTTAATGTGGCAACAACTAATTCAAGAAAATTATCAAATAGCTATGGTAAATAAGGTAATGAATGCTACTGGTGGTAAAATTCCACAAGTGGACCTAGAAAAAAGGTGATGAAAATCAAGCCAAGCCAAATGGTTAAGATAAGGTTTTGGATACCAAAAGTTATAAGTTGGAGTTTAACTAATGTATTTGGTGGAAGATAAATGTAACCACTTTTATAAACGTTTTTTAAAGCTTTAAAGATTTCTTTATCTTAGACTATAACGAAATTTCCTTACCCTAAAGTTTATTTTATAAAAAGAGAAATTTTTAATTTAATTATCAATAGTCACTATTTATACCATCTTGCTTTCAAGTTGTGACATAGAGGTTTCAAGGACTTTTTGGACCAAATGCATGACCAATTTACAATTCAACTAGATGAACTAATTGTCTCCATTTCCATGTGGACATCAATGACTATTTATGGAATAAAGTGTTTCATTTTAAATTAAATTAAAATTTCCATTTTTATCTTAAGATAAGAACCTTCACAACGACTATCTTAAGGTAATGTTGATTTTTATTACCTTGATGTACATAAAGTTAAATTCCATTTTTTTCAATGACTATTATGTCCATCAATTAAGATAAGAATCTTCCCAATGATTATTCATGTACATTCAATATTTAAAAAGTTTAAGACTTTATCCATTTAAAATAAAATTCATTTTTTCCTTTTTAGCTATAGCCTCTAATTTAAGTTAGGGTCATGCTAATTTGTGCCTAAACTATATTTTTATATTAGTTTTCTAAACCATATTTTTATATTAGTTTTCTTAATTAGTGCTTCAAAGACACTAAGTAGCATTTTTTTCTACAATCTTTATTTGTTGGAATTGAAGAAACAAAACTAATGGACAAATGTGTAGGAAGACAATGATTAGGCGGTTAGTGATAAAGTGTAGCGGTCAAACATCTTTAACAAATTATTCATTACTAGTTTTTTTTTTCAAGCAAATTATTTCATTTTAATGAGTATGGAAGTATAATAATAATTCCTCTAAAAATAATAATAATAATATTAACAAAAATTGTTTCGTTTACGAGTCCTAACTCAACTGATAAAAATGTTAAAATTGTTATATCGAACGTTGTGGCTAATGTTCGAATCCTAACTCCTTCGGTTGTATGCATGAGTTATTAATAACTATTGTGATCTTGTCTATTTATCAACAAAAAATTATAATAATGCTTCAAAAAATAACTAAATAATAATAACAATAATAAAAAGAACTAATGAAGTTTGACTCAAGTGATAAAAAATAACTAAATTCAATTTTTGTTGCCAACGTGAATACCTTTTTAGAGAGTCTCCGATGTAGCTCTAACCCTATTAAGTTGCCAACTAAGTAGCATTGATTTTTTTTTTTTTAATAACGTAGCATTGATTTTGATTATGCACTAACACCACCATTATTTCATTATTTATTTACTTTTGTTTCTCTAATCACATTAGAAAATGAAAGAAAGAGAATCTTACTTCCTACTTCCCTCTAGTTTTCGTGTCTCTAATTGATCTTTACAACAACAAAACCAAGCCATGTAAAGGTTAGTTTCATGTCACCTTTTTCTTTTTGTTTGTATTCTTTTTTTAGATGTTTCTTAAAAAGCCCTTTATATCTATTTTTGCTTGATCCACTTTTTCTTACTGTTAGTCAAAAAATTCTCTTTTTGTTTTTGAATTATTATTTTGAATATGAATTGTTATTATTACCTGTTCCCCGGTTACTTTATTCATTTTTACCTCATAATTTGTTACATGTTACATGACCAATACAATACCATTACTTCCCCCTCTATATATTGTTACTTCAACACACACATTCATATTCACATTCACACTCTTCTGTTTTTTGCTTTTGAACTCTTCAACTTTTGAGAAAAATGTCTAATATTTGGGATGGTTGTTACCTATTATTTTTATCTTCATCATCAATCAATTCTTACATTTATTTGTTGATGCTTTTTTCTTTTTTTCTTTAGATGTTAATTATGTGAACATGTTTTGATTTCATGCTCATGTTCATGTTCATCTTCACTTAACTTAACTATTGGGAAGGTTCTTATTGCATTGCATTTTCTTCTTTCTTTTTTTGGTTACATTACATCTTCATCTTCAACTTCGTGTGCTTTCTGCCACTTAGAGCAAAGCTTGATTTCTTAGGATTCTATGTTTAATCAATATCTTAATTAATATCTTGAAAAGTTTAATGATTTCTATGTTGATAAAGAGGAAGAGTTTGTTACTGATGAAAAATAGAAAACTATTTTTTGTGCTATTGAACATTGTTATAGAAAGCTCTTGTCTTGATGATGATCAAACCCTAGTTTCTTTTTAAGACTATATAAACTTGAAAAAGTTTATATATCAGAAGTTAACCATATGTTTTTAGCTTTGAGAAAAATCTTGGCTTTATCAAGTTTAGAAATATAGATATAACAATGCAAAACACAAACAAGTGTTTTCTATTTTTAACAAGAGTAACTTAAAATCTTATATTGGTTGAAACTTCAGCTAAGTAACATGTGTTATGATTAATTTTCTATATATTGTTACTTAAAAAAAAAATTACACACATACATTCATGTTCACATTTTTCTTTTTCTTTTTCTTTCTGCTTACTTTTGAATTCTTTAACTTATGAATAAATGTCTAATATTTTCATCTTCAACAAATTCTTACACTTTTTTTGTTGATGTTAATTGTTTGAACATGTTTAAGAATTTATTGTTTACTTTCTGAACCAATTCTTTTATAATTGGTTTTAAGTTTATTGTTTACTTTACATATATTGATTATTATTATATTGTTTACTTTCTTAACCAATTCTTTTATAATTGACATGTTAACATGAGCATTTAACTTTTCAGCCTATGAGAAAGAAAGGATGGAGAATACTGGTTTTTGCAGCTATGCCGATGGATGGTGTGCTTCTTGCAAGCGTAAATATGAAGAGGGAGAAGAGGAACGTGCAAAACCTTGGCAGCAAGTTAAACAGGAAGCAATTGAAGAAGCTGCTTTTACGTTTTATTTGTATGTGTTTATAATTTTCTGATCTATTTGAAGTTTCTGATATTTTTTGTAATTAATTCTTACTGTTTTGCTTTCTATTTCAGCTTTGATAAGCTTAAGAACCAGAACGCTGACTGCTCTAGGGCTAATGCAAAGGATTCGTGGTCGGCTGAGTCTTATGATGAAAAGCTCCATTGGAAGGACTTGGCTGTAGGCAATGTTTGTCATGGACGTAATTGTGGGTGGGATGCCTTAAGAAGAAATGAAAAAATGCCCGAGCATCTGTTGGACGCGTGTAAGAGGTGTGCTCAAGCATTTATAAGGGCAGAAGAAAAGAAAGAAGCTGAGACAGCAGCTGGGGGTACCGCTGACAAGGCATCTTCCTCCAAGGGAAGAGGCAAATTTTAGGTATGCTTTCTTCCACCGATAACTATTCAGTTAAATGTGATATGATGTTTTGCAATTGCTCTTGATTTGAGGTTGTGTTAATCAAGCTGTTTTTCTGGCCTTATGTGGTGAATTCCTCACATATATTTCAGGGTTCTGCTTTGGTAGTCTTAGGTCTTAAAAGAGTAATAGTTGTGTAATAAATTCACTGACTCATTTATTTTTATTTGAATGTGTGAATAGGTATGATGTGCTTATTGAAGGACAAAGGAAAGGACAGTGTGCTTGAACTAGCCTCAACTCAACTCATGAACTACTTTACTATTTACTATTATAGCATGTTTGTTTCCACGTTGGTGTGGAGTTAGACTCGCGTTTACTTAACTCTACTAGTTGTAGCTTACGTGCCACCGTGTGGAGTGTGCTTGACTGTTCGTGATATTTACACTAGCCTCAGCTCAACTCATGAACTATTTTACTATTTACTATTAGGGTTTGCACTTGATAAAAGAACCTTACTATTATAACATGTTTGTTTTCACATTGGTGTGGAGTTAGACTCGCGTTTACTTAACTCTACTAGTTGTAGCTTACGTGCCACTGTGTGGTGTGTTCCTACGGTTGTTTACACTAGGTATGATGTGCTTACTGAAGGACAAAGGACAGTGTGCTTGACTGTTCGTGATATTTACACTAGCCTCAGCTCAACTCATGAACTATTTTACTATTTACTATTAGGGTTTGCACTTGATAAAAGAACCTTACTATTATAACATGTTTGTTTTCACATTGGTGTGGAGTTAGACTCGCGTTTACTTAACTCTACTAGTTGTAGCTTACGTGCCACCGTGTGGTGTGTTCCTACGGTTGTTTACACTAGGTATGATGTGCTTACTGAAGGACAAAGGACAGTGTGCTTGACTGTTCGTGATATTTACACTAGCCTCAGCTCAACTCATGAACTATTTTACTATTTACTATTAGGGTTTGCACTTGATAAAAGAACCTTACTATTATAACATGTTTGTTTTCACATTGGTGTGGAGTTAGACTCGCGTTTACTTAACTCTACTAGTTGTAGCTTACGTGCCACCGTGTGGTGTGTTCCTACGGTTGTTTACACTAGGTATGATGTGCTTACTGAAGGACAAAGGACAGTGTGCTTGACTGTTCGTGATATTTACACTAGCCTCAGCTCAACTCATGAACTATTTTACTATTTACTATTAGGGTTTGCACTTGATAAAAGAACCTTACTATTATAACATGTTTGTTTTCACATTGGTGTGGAGTTAGACTCGCGTTTACTTAACTCTACTAGTTGTAGCTTACGTGCCACCGTGTGGTGTGTTCCTACGGTTGTTTACACTAGGTATGATGTGCTTACTGAAGGACAAAGGACAGTGTGCTTGACTGTTCGTGATATTTACACTAGCCTGAGCTCAACTCATGAACTATTTTACTATTTACTATTAGGGTTTGCACTTGATAAAAGAACCTTGCTATTATAGCATGTTTGTTTTCACATTGGTGTGGAGTTAGACTCGTGTTTACTCAACTCTACTAGTTGTAGCTTACGTGCCACCGTGTGGAGTGTGCTTGACTGTTCGTGATATTTACACTAGCCTCAGCTCAACTCATGAACTATTTTACTATTTACTATTAGGGTTTGCACTTGATAAAAGAACCTTACTATTATAACATGTTTGTTTTCACATTGGTGTGGAGTTAGACTCGCGTTTACTTAACTCTACTAGTTGTAGCTTACGTGCCACCGTGTGGTGTGTTCCTACGGTTGTTTACACTAGGTATGATGTGCTTACTGAAGGACAAAGGACAGTGTGCTTGACTGTTCGTGATATTTACACTAGCCTCAGCTCAACTCATGAACTATTTTACTATTTACTATTAGGGTTTGCACTTGATAAAAGAACCTTACTATTATAACATGTTTGTTTTCACATTGGTGTGGAGTTAGACTCGCGTTTACTTAACTCTACTAGTTGTAGCTTACGTGCCACCGTGTGGTGTGTTCCTACGGTTGTTTACACTAGGTATGATGTGCTTACTGAAGGACAAAGGACAGTGTGCTTGACTGTTCGTGATATTTACACTAGCCTCAGCTCAACTCATGAACTATTTTACTATTTACTATTAGGGTTTGCACTTGATAAAAGAACCTTGCTATTATAGCATGTTTGTTTTCACATTGGTGTGGAGTTAGACTCGTGTTTACTCAACTCTACTAGTTGTAGCTTACGTGCCACCGTGTGGAGTGTGCTTGACTGTTCGTGATATTTACACTAGCCTCAGCTCAACTCATGAACTATTTTACTATTTACTATTAGGGTTTGCACTTGATAAAAGAACCTTACTATTATAACATGTTTGTTTTCACATTGGTGTGGAGTTAGACTCGCGTTTACTCAACTCTACTAGTTGTAGCTTTCGTGCCACCGTGTGTTCTTACCGTGGTTTTCAAGTTTACCAAACATACACTAAATTTCCTACTTATATATTGAAAATATTGTGAGTTTGAATTACATATTTACCGAGCATATTGATGATAAACAAATTTAACTTATTTAGCATATTGAGCACAATAGTAAGATGTGATTCCAACCTATGTGATAGGGAGTAAGATAATGTTTTGGTTGCTTAAATTAAGATAAACTAGTATCTTGGTCTATAAGGAACTGTTGGAACAATTTCAAAACATGGTTAGAAGTCACAGATGAATTTTCTTTTATTTATGCTACTTCTAATCAGTATCAACATGTTAAGGTTTAGAGAGAATTATTATACTTGAAATACGGTGACTGGTGCGTTGTTGGGGGACTTCAACCAAGTTCTTTATGATCATGATTGTCGTATCTTACAAAATGGTGATGTGATATTTTAAATGACGTGTCATACGTTGAAGTAGAATGATCAACCATAAAATTACAAAATTAAATATTGTTGTAGTCGACATTACTACCACCGCCATTGTCCTCAAGATGCATTGTTGCTCTGTCCATCATATCTGCTGCTTCAAACCTTGCACCAGTAAATACTAAAAATTAATCAAATAAGTAAATAACTTTTTATGTGAATGGAAACGTACAAAACCTTTACAAGAAAGCAACTATCATATAGATAATATCTATATCTATGTTATATACATTTTGACACAAATTTATAACTGTTTTATTCAAGATATACATCAAGGTGTAATTGTAAATATAGTTTTAATCTTGAAGCAAACACTGAGTAACGTGTAAAAATCAATACCTGAAAGTTATTAACTCTGCATTCCGAACGATGTCAATTGCAACAAGTGGTGGAGAGTCTTGAAGTAGATATGCTACCATTTCTATTATCCCCTCGTTAGATATTGTTACAAAATGCACATTCACTTTCAATGACTTCAATCTAACAAAGCAAGGAAGTTGATTTCTCATTGAATCATTATTTCTTAGAACCTGCATAATTAGAGTGAATTGGATACATTCAAATGAATATTCTGAAAGACAACATTGTTTATGGGAAATATTTTGGCATAAGGATTAATACCTATCATCATGAGCAACATCAAAAATATAAAGAGGAGAAATGATACTAAAGTAACTTACCATAAGCATCTTCTTAAGGGTTGTGAATCCGAGAGTCAATATTTTGACATTAGCCAGCAATTGCAACCAACTAACCGGGATTAAACGATCATTCGAATATAAAAACTGAGAGTAATTAATACTCACTTCTTCAAGAAAAGGTAAATTGCATGGAGAGGGGGCTGAGAAAATAGGATGGCCATTGACAGTGAGGGAAGTAAGTTTTGGAGTACAAAGCACAACTTTGAAATTGTCAGCTTGTTTACAAAAGTGGGTACTACCTATGGTCAGACTAGAAACGTTAGAATTCGATATCGAAAGGGTATGTGCATCATCCTGTAAATACCACTCCTCAATGACCAAAGTACTCAACATGTTACATTTTGAAAAGGGCTCAACACAGCCATTGTCACTTGTAGTGAAAGTAAGACCATTAAGATGCAAGGTTTTCAATGCCGGCAAGTTCAAAGATTTTGGAAACATCTTACCACAGCCATATGAACATGGATGATAAAAGTCAAGCTTAAGAAATGTCAAAGAATGAGAATCAAAAATGGAAGGGGGAAATTCGAGATCCTTTATTGTCCATAACTTAACAATGACCGTGAGTTGTTGCACATTATGTGACGCAGCATATTTCATGACCTCTAAGAGTGTGAATTTGTGGCAATCTGCGGCATTACCATACTCATAACTTACGCTATGAAGAGGAAGAGAGTTGTCACGACCAGACAAGATTTGGGATACAAACTTGTTGAAGATATAACTCCTCTCCTTCTCGGAGTGATGCAAAGTGAGATTAGCGAGACTTTTCCAAAGGCTCTTCCATCGTTTAGACAAAACACAAGTCCGAACAGATTGTTTTATATTCATAAATTCAATTATATGCAGAAGGACATGGTCAGGCAGGGCACTAAGTCTGTCACTTTTCTTTTGTCTTTCCCTCTTCATCATTTCTTCCTTTCTCTGTCTTTATCTTCGGTAACACTTAAGACTGACCTAACAAAGTTACAAAAATACTTAAAATCAATGCTTAGTGTATGTTTGTTTGTGCGGTGAACATAATTGATTTTGAGTGAATTAATTCTGATTAAAAGTAAGTTGAATGTAAAATCATTTATGTTCGGATGTATTTGTGTAAAAGTGGATTTGACTATTAATATAAGGCTAAAATCAGGTGTATAAGACAAAAGCTATAAGCAAAATCAATTCTTATTTCTTATTTAAAAGATCCAAAAATGTTAAAATCAATTCTACAACTTGTAGAATCACTTTGACCCTCCAAAAATCAGAAGCATCGTTAATCATAATATCACAGAAACCCTAACCCATATATCATTCAAAACTGCATGCATGCACAATGAAATCTATGGTTAAACACCACCAAAACATATCAAACATGGAATGAAAGCAAGGAATAACAAAAGACTGGGCCATGATTCATCATAAGCTAATTATGACGTGCATATGCTGAACCTAAACGTGTCAAGAATACTGAGAAAGAAACCTAAAACATATCAAAACCTTTCTAACCTCTTAAATTGTCTTCCTTCAATTCTTGATCGGCGGCGTCACTGTTCTTTTCTTTTCTTTTCATTGCACAACACAAATCTGCCTCTAGATTTTGTTTTCTTGAATCCTAGGTTTGTTTGTCTTTTATTTATTTAGCACGAAAGGTAATGGGCTTTTGTAATAAAGTCACCTGTGAACCTAAGAAATGTCCAAATCTCTTATATTTCTAAATTTTAATCCAACGCAATATTAACCTTATATTTAACCTAATTCTATCGTCTGATTTTACTATATTAACCCTAGATTTATTTTAATCAAAATGTTAATCTCTTGCTTATCTCTTATTTCTAAATGTTAACCCGAACACAATATTAACCCTAGATTTAACCTAATTATATCGCCTGATTTTACTATAGTAATCCTAGATTTAATTTAATCAAAATGTTAATCTCTTATTTCTAAATGTTAACCCGACGCAATATTAACTCTAGATTTAACCCAATTCTATCGCCTGATTTTACTATATTAACCCTAGATTTAATTTAATCAAAATATTAATTTGTTACTTATAAATGTTAACCCGTCTCACTATACTTAACCTAATTTTTCCCTCCACACTTTTGCATTTAATGTTTATTTAAAATAAAATAAAATTATGTTCTTAATTATATGCTATTTTTTTGGAAATCTCTTACTTATAAATATTAACCCGTCTCGCTATAATTAACTTAATAGTATATGACAATCATGACATTCATCTAAACTATTTTGTTACCTATTACCGTCAAATATTACCTTCGATATGACTCGTGCGTTAGCACGGGTCAATGGTCTAGTTGTTAGGTTAAATCTGGTGACTGCATTCCAACTTCGATTTTTTCATTTGGGTTCGTGAGTATTTTATTATTTTTTTTGGTAGAAAGTGAGTATTTAATGCTATTGTCGATTGGTCTATTTTCTCAAACAAATTATCATTGTTGTGTTTCTTTGTCTGTAATTTTTTTTGTATGCGTATAAGTTACGAACAATTTTTTTAATGAAATTTTGATTTAGGTTAAAATTATAGATAAATATATTTTGCAATTTTATTTTGTAACAAACTATATTTATCTTTTTCAATGGCATCAACAATTTAACAACTATAAATATATAATATAATTTTTTAATTTTTTTAAAGGTACTAAAAAATAACATTCTTCCTTAAAAAAAAACAATATAGCAATCTTAGAGGCAAATTTATTTAAGGGTATATTTGGAAGTGAAAAAGTCACTCTAAAACTATGTATGCTCTTTATATGTGGTATATATTATTATTAATTATAGTTCGGGGTAATAGTCATTTTGAATGTGAAACGAATAACCACAATAGTCTCTATATCCAAATTCCAAAATAGTCTATGATTATACATTTCGTTAGTCAAAATAGTCTCTGATGTTAAAGCAGCATGTAAGACTTCCCATTTGAAAGGAAACAGAAAGCGACACTTGTAAGTCTTATCCTTTTTAAAGGAGATGCATTCTTGTAAAACTTCCTTATGAAGGAAAGCATCCAGTAAGACTTCCTCTATGAAGGGATGCATCCTCGTAAGACTTCCCCTTTTGAAGGAAAGCAGTCTGTAAGACTTCTCCTACGAAGGGAAGAAACCAATAAGACTTTCCCTTTGAAGGGAAACAACCATTTAGACTTCCCTTTTGAAGAGAAGAAACTTCGTAAGACTTTCTCTATGAAGGGAAGTATCGTTATTAACCTTCCCTTTTTGAAGGAATGTGGCCTCATAAGATTTTCCTTAAAAGAAAACAAACAAAGAAGAAAACCACCTCACGAAGAAAGCGCTCAAGTATGCAAAGACTTTCATAAATTCAGGAAAAATTACCAACAAGTAAAAATAGGAAATCTAAATAAAAAAGGAAATCCTTTTGCATTAAGAGTTAAAGACGCCAAGTGCTTACAACAACAAAAAAAAGCTGAAAAAACAAGCCTCAAAAGGCCATTACAAGAGTTTAATCTAACACCTTTACACCAACACAACCGTTAAAAAAGCATAATCAGGGCTTATTGATCAACTCCTCGTCCCAAACAATCTTGAATGACGATAGACGACTTAGATCAACATATGGGTATAACAACATGACTTCTCAGGGGACGGTTTTGTAGTTTTTTTTTCTTAGGGGGCCAAAACTGCTATTAAGCTTAGAAATAAAGCTAAAACTGTCTGATAATTATTGTTATTTTTAGTTTAAAATGCATTTTTGAGTCAAATGATACAAAAATATATTGGATACGTATCAATCAAAAAAATTATATCAAAGTATATAAAATTATCAATGGTCTTCTATTTGATCTCCTAAAAAAATTATCTCATATTTAATTTGAAAATTCCTCTCACCACCTTTTTAAAAAATTTCTTATATTTAATTTTAAATGGGAGTAAAAGATAAGCTCATTGTATAATGAATATTTTGTTAAACACACTGTGGTCTAACCTCTTTTTGTCTTATATTCTTAAAGTTATGTGTTTGAATTTTACTAGTGTCATTGAAGAAAGATAAACATAAACACTTTTATAAGTGTTTTTTAAATTTGAAAGTTTTCTCTACTTAAACCACACCACAATCTCTTCACCCTAAAGTTTATTTATTAAAAAAAATTTAATATAATTATCAATAAAATCACTATTTATACCATTTTGCTCTCAAGTTGTCCAATTCACTATTCAACTAGATGAACTAACTGTCTCCATTTCCCTGTGACATCAATGACTATTTATGTCATAAAGTGTTTCATTATAAATTAAATTAAATAATTCCATTTTTATCTTGAGATAAGAACCTTCACAATTGGAGTACTATTTTAAAAGCAATGTTGATTTTTTATTACCTTGATGTACATCAAATTAAATTCCATTTTTGTCAATGACTATTATGTACATCAATTAAGATAAGAATCTTCCCAATGGCTATTCATGTGCTTTCAATATTTAAAAAGTTTAAGACTTTATCCATTTAAAATAAAATTCATTATTTAAATTCATTTTATTCTCTTTAGCTTGTGCCTCTAATACATGTTAGGGTCATGCTAATTTGTACCAAAACTATATTTTTATATTAGTTTTTTTAACTAGTGTATCAAAGACACTAATTAACATTTTTTTAGAAGGTTAATATGACTACTATCTTTATTTGTTACAATTGAAGAAACAAAAATTAATGTAGCATTGATTTTGATTAATCCACTAACACCATTCATTCATTATTTATATACTTTTGTTTCTCTAATCCCATTAGAAAATGAAAGAAAGAGAATCTCTTTTCATACTTCCCACTAGTTTTCGTGTGTCTTATTGATCTTTACCACAACAAAACCAAACCATGTAAAGGTTAGTTTCATTTCATGTCACCTTTTTCTTTTTTTAGATGTTTCTTAAAAATCCATTTATATCTATTTTTGCCAAATTTTTCTTACTGTTAGTCAAATTTCTCTTACTGTTATTATTACCTGTTCATACGGTTACTTTATTCATTTTTACCTCATAATTTGTTTCATGTTACTTGACCAATACCATTACTTCCTCCTCTATATATTGTTACTTCAACACACACATTCACACTCTTATGTTTTTTTTGCTTTTGAACTCTTCAACTTCTGAGAAAAATGTCTAATATTTGGGATGGAGAATAATAACGTAAATGAAGCCTGTCGAGAAAAGGACACACTATCTGTTCAAATAAAAAGATCAGGGAGAAAATAGTAATTTTAAAATTAAGATGTTTCATGGAGGAAAGAAAAATATATAATAAGAGATGATGGTATTAGATGAAATGCATTCTACTATAATCCATTTTATTCCATTCAATTTTTACAAATTCAAACTGAAATTTTTATCTATTCCATTCCATCAATCTAAACAAAACTCTAGAGTTTGGTTTAGTGCATCAAAATTAAATTCTCTATATAATATATATTTGAAAAGAGGAAGCAAAAATTTATAATATGATCTTCCACCTCCCCACCAGCTTACAAACTTTTAGATAAATGGTTTATACGTACATTCTAAAGTATAATCTTGCTTAATTATCATTGACTAATTTGTTGAAAAATGAAATTTAACTGAACTTTTCTACTATACAATGTTGATTATAATATTTGTCTTTTTCGACCTTACCCTAAGACATTTAATTTAATTGAACTTATGACTCCATTTGTTAAACACATTATGGTCTAACTTCTTTTTGTCTTCTATTCTTCACGTGACAGAAGCAAATTCAAGCAAATTACACCAAATGCCGTTATGGTAAATAAGGTAATGAATGTTATTGGTGGTAAAAATTCCACAAGTGGGACCTAGAAAGATGGTGATGGAAAACCAAGCCAAGCCAACAAGACAATGGTTAAGAAAAGGTCTTGCATCTCAAAGTTATGGGTTGGAGTTTTACTAGTGTGATTAGAGGAAGATAAATGTAAACACTTTTAAGCTTGAAAGTTTTCTCTATTTTAAATCATAACACAATCCCCTAACCCTAAATTTTATTTTATAAAAAAGATTTTTTTTTATTTTAACTATCAATATTTACTATTTATACTATTTTGCTCACAAGTTTTGTGACATATAGGTTTGTAGGCCTTATTGGACCAGATGCATGTCCATTTCCCTATTCAACTAGATGAACTAACTGTCTCCATTTCCCTGCGACATCAATGATTATTTATGTAATAAATGATTAAAAAATTCCAATTTTATCTTAAGATAAGAACCTTCACAATGACTATCTTAAGGTAATGTTGATTTTTATTAGCTTGATGCACATCAAATTATATTCCTTTTATATCAATGACTATTTACGTACATCAGTTAAGAACCTAATATAAGAACCTTTCCAGTAACTATTCTATTTATGTGTGTATGTATTGAAAGTTTAAGACTTTATTTTTTTAATATAAAATTTATTATTTAATTTCATCTTTATCTCTTTAACATGCTAACATTTTTCAAATCTTGACTCTTCACTAGTATGAATTTTCAATAGTTATTATCATTTCATCTATCAAACAATTTTTTTAATAATAATTGCTTCCATACATAAATAAATAAATAATAAAAAGAGTTAATGAAGTTTAGTTCAATTGATAAAAAAAACACTATAAATTCAGCTCTCGTTATCAACGCAAAAACCTCTTTAGAAAGTCTTCAAAGTAGCAATGATCCTATTAAGTCGTGGAACCCTACTCATCTAAACTTTTTCTTATATAATAGGCTAAATTACCTTTTTGATCCTCTAACTATTTAATTGGTATCGGATTGGTCCTCTAGCTAAAAATTGATTTATTTCGGTCCTTTAAGTTTCTCACCGTTACTACATTTAGTCCTTTCTGTTAGTTTTATTCGAATAAACGTTAGAGTTTGTGTTATGTGGGTACCAGGGCAGATTTGCACTCAACATGTGTAAATAATTCTTCTTTAGCTTTTTGAAACTTGCAGTGAACAATTTTTTTGCACTCAAAATGTTTATTCTCAATAGAGCTAACAACAATCACATAAACTATTCATTCAAAGCAACAAAAATCAAAACGCAAACAAATTAGGGTTCTGAGATAGCAAGATCAGATCCTAACAACAATTAATAGGAACAACATGAGATTTAGCATCACCAGATCTACTAACTTTGAATTCCGCTTCAATCTCAGCTGCCATATTCTCCCACCACTCGTCTTCCCTTTAAACTGCTCCGCCGCGGTAGCAGAAGCGGAACCATCGGCGGTCGAAGATTCGCGGCGACGGAGGAATTGTTAGGGATTTGAATATGAATATGGATATTTGTTTATGGTGAATTAGATCATGGTTTTTTGTGTTGCAGTAGGAGGAAGGTGTTCTTGGAGGCGTGGACCATTCTTCTTCAAACCCATTCTTCCTCTTTTCACCCCTCACTATTCTGGTGTTTTTTTATTGTTTTTTGAATTAAGAGTTTGTTTAATGCCTCTTTGCATTAATAAATTCTAGATTTGAGTTTTGGTGGAGAAAATTCGATTGTAGAAGATGGATTATTGAAGTTGATGAACTTAGATGATGAATTCTTCTGAGATTATTTGATGAAGATGATGAATGTTTATAAAGGTGATGAAGAAGATGAGAAAAAAGACAATAAAATTTCCCGAACCAATGCTAAAATGTCACGTGTACCACACCCTAACGTTTTTTTTTTAATAAAACTAACAGAAATGACTAAATGTAGTAACGATGAGAAACTTAATAGACCGAAATAAATCAAATTTTAGTTAGAGGACCAATCTGATACCAATTAAATAGTTAGAGGACCAAAAAGGTAATTTAGCCTATATAATAATAATAATAATAATAATAATAATAATAGTAAAAAAATAGAAAAAATAAAGAACGGTGGTGATAACTCTTATAATTATTTTGGCCAAATAAGTAGCAATGATTTTGATTATCCACTAACACCATTTATTCATTATTTATTTCTCTACTCTCCCATTAGAAAATGATGAAAGAAAGAGAATCTCACGTCCTACTTCCCTCTAGTTCTCGTGTCTCTAATTGTAAATGTTAGTTTCATGTCACCTTTTTCTTTTTGTTTGTATTCTTGTTTTAGATCATTCTAAAAAAACCCATTTATATCAATTTATTTCGATCCTCTTTTTCTCACAGTTGGTATCAATGGTCGTCTATTTGATTCCCCTAAAAAAAATCTGATATTTGATGATTTGAAAACTCCTATCCCCACCTTTTTAAAAAAATTCTTATATTTAATTTAAAATAGGAGTAAAAGATGAATATTTTTTTTTAAAGAGAGTAAAAGATAAATAATTAAAAGGTAAAAATTCCTTATTTGCTACAACATCAACAGTTTAAAATAGGAGTAAAAGATGAATATTGTTTTCTACAAAACATCAACATTTATTGGCGTAATTAAATAAAACATGATAGAATTTTTTCCCCAAATTTAATTAATATACTTATGAGTAGTGTAAAGATATTTTACACTATCAATCAGTTATAACAAACATGAAATGAAATATATAGAAACAACTTGTTTATGCGAATGGTAAAATAAAAGTTGGTGACCATAATATAAATAAAAACATATTCTCCTAAGTCAAACACACTCTCTGTCCTTCAGTCAAGCACTCCATACCTGTCCCAACAGTCAAAAGAAAACAAATGAGTAAATAAAATCATCAAATCAAATCAGATCACGAGAAAAAAGGTACAAATATATATACTACTGCCATTATGGTAGCAAAAAAAACTTACAACAACAACAAGAATACCAAGAGCCCAACAACCTAAACAAAACCTCAACCTTAAACCATGGAGTAAATGATAATATTATATCAACCAATGTTATATAATCATAACTGAGAAAAAATTGTAGATATTAAATAGTTTCAGGTTTGATGACATTTGATGAAGTTAAAACAACCGTGATAAAAAAAATTAAGCGTGTTTTTGTTCTTATAAATATGTCAACTTTTCGTTTTAGTCATTCTAAAAAATTTCTTCAACTTTTAGTTCCTAAAAAATTTTCCATCTTCAATTTTGATCCTTCTTTTTAAGTAAAACTCATATGTAGAATTCCTATTTTTTTAATAAAATTTTGTAGAAAAATAAATAATATTATAAAAATCTTTTCAAAAAAAAATTAGAATTTTTTAAAAAAACATGAATTTGATATGAATTTTTATATTTTTGACGGTTAAAAATTCATATTTAATTTGAGTTAGGTTAAAAAATTCTAATTTTTTTGGGAATATTTTTTACAATATTCAACACATTTCTGCACAATTTCATTAAAAAAATACAAAAATAAACAAAAAAATAGGGATCAAAAGTAGTGATTGAAAATTTTTTAGAGACTAAAAGTTGAAGAAATCATTTAGGGAGACTAAAATGAAAAGCTGGTATATTTATAGGAACCAAAAACATAATTAACCCAAAAAAAAATCAATAATGCATGAAACAAAAATACTTAGAATGACATTAAACAAAATAAGCATAACAGAGAAAAAAAAACTATAGAGAAATAAATAGTATGAGGTTTGATGAAGTTAACAAAAGTATGATGAATAATTGGTGAAAGTGAAACAACCATAAAAGATTACAGACTAAAAAACCAGAGCAACTCAAATGCAAATCAACAATGCATGCATGAAACAAGAGTAAATAAATATTTTTATCATAAAACATGAAAAATAAAACATATATAAGATTTACCTTCTCTAATCGAGGAAAAGTTGTTTAATATGTTCAGGCTCACGTATATTATCCCACCCCATATTCGCTCCCAAGATAGCCAAGTCTGCAGCATAGTCCTTCCAACGGGCCTTTCCACGTTCAGACAGAGATGACCACAGATCAATTAGATCAATAGTAGTGCAGTCTGTAGTAATATCAGAGTCTTTTTCACGAATCCTGATATACTTAAGCTTGTCAAAGCTGAAACAGACCGTAAAAATTAATAAAAATTAAAAGAAAATAAAATAAAAACTTCAAAGAGAATAATAAAAACATACTAAAACAACTTCATAGCAACTCCGTCCAGTGGCTCCATTCTCTCTGATTCCACATGATACCTAAGGTCGCAAGTTGGACACCATCCATGCTCGTAGCTGCAAAAACCAATTTCCGGCATCCTTTCTTTCTCAAAGGCTAAAAGGGTTAAGAAAGTTAAGTAGAAGAAGAGTTCAGAAGAGTGTGAAAATGAATGTGTATGGCACAAATGTGAATATATATATCTATAGATAATAATAAAGCAAGCTTAGTATTATGGCAAGTTTGCCATGTGCAAGTTTTAAGGATGTTTCCTTTATTAAAATTTACTATTATTAGTAATGTTTCCTAATCTAACTTATAATTTCTTATTTTTAAAATTATTAATTTTTTATTTAACTAATGGTGGGATACATAGGAAATGGTTATCATTAATTGTTGTTATCTTTTCAATATAGTTTTTTATGGAATCTTTTCAAATATATATATATATATATATATATATATATATATATATATATAGCTTCTACGGTACACTCGTAAATTAAGGTGTACCGGTACTCTCGCTTAATTTTTTTATAAATTAACTATCATTTTTTATGAATAAAATAGGTGTTTGTTGACATTTATATTTGAGAAAAATCATTTTATAAGAAAAAAAACATCATTTCATTTTTTATAAAAATCATACTAATTTTTTTTACATTTTATTGTAAAAAATAATCAAAATTCTCTATTATGAGTAATAAAAATTTAGAAAAATTAAATTTTATTGCGTTGACGTTTTTGGTAAATAAGATTTAACTATTATAATTATAGGTGATAGAAAATAATTTTTCCCTACAAAAAATATCTCATTTAACTATTAATTTAAGAATTTGGTGTACCAATACACTCAAATTATTGAGTGTACCCTAGAATTTGCCTATATATATATAAACAAATATGTTCAGTTTTCGCTAATCTATACCGTTGGTTTTTTTTTTATTAATGACAATTGGGATTTGTTTCAAAAGATTGGGATCTTTTTTTTTTTTTTTACCAAAACAATTGGGATTTGTTAATTTGTTTCGTTAAACAGATCTTTTTATTATTTTTTTTATTTTTAACAGCTAATTTAATTTAAATAAAGGTATTAACTTGGAATATTGAAAGGTATCAGAAACGCAAAACCAATTACCTTCTCACCGACCGCGATTCAATCTCATCTCCACCGGTTCATTCTTCTTCAATGCAAACCCTCGATACATTTCATCAGGACAATTCATCGGGACACTTCATCCATGCACAAAATTGATTTCTTCCTCAAACCCTATATTGAAAGCCCCTTCCAATTTCTCAAGGTAATTTAATTTCTTTTGGAACAAGAGGATAATTATTGTTCTGATTATGTTTCTCTTCATCTATAAATATGATTCACTTTATCCATTTTGGATACAGTTTTCTTCCTCATCGTTTTTCTTGAGTTTATTGTCGAAACTGACTTTTGCAATGTATGGAGTTCAAGATTTCGTTGCTTCAATCACTCCTGCTAAGGAATCATGGGACATCGTGGTTCGAGTTGTGCGTTTGTGGTTTGTACCAGACAACTATGCAAATCAGAAGTTTTTTGCAATGGAGATGGTGCTTATGGATGAGAAGGTTTATTTCTGACTTTATGATTAACACATATATACTTTTTTTTTATTCTAATCTCAGCTTAATCGATTTTTATTTTTATTTTTACATTTTCAGGGTGACAAGATTCAGGCAACAGTTAGAAAGAATCTCATGACTCGATTTGAGAACAAGATTCGTGAGGGAACTGTTTATAATATCCGATCATTTGGTGTTGCCGCTAATTCTGGAGCTTTTAGGACAACAAAACACCAATTTAAGCTGAACCTGCAAAATGGTACTGTTGTTAGAGAAGTTGGAACATGTCTAATCATGGTGTCTCCGTATTCATTTGTGTCTTTCCTAGAAATTGTTGGCAATATCGACAAGGATTATCTGATTGGTAATTTGATTCCAACATATTATTCTTATATCTGTTTTGTAATTTATTATATTGCTATTGTTTCATATTTTTACCTGACCCAGTTTGTGTTGTCTTAACTCTATGATAGATGTGATGGGAATTTTGTCTGAGGTTGGACGTGAAAGGGCATATGAGAGGAATCGCGTAACTACTAAATTTAAAGTTATCGAGTTGGAGTCCAATGGGTAATCTCTCTTATGTTATATCACATTAAAATATTATTTTTTTATCTGTCTGTTGTTTTGAGTAGTTTCAATTTTTCATGTAGTATGAAGCTTGAATGTACACTTTTTGGACCATATGTGGATGACCTCGATGCATACCTCCAATCCGGCTACACAAAAAATGTTGTCGTGCTTGCTCAATATCTTAAGGTGAAAATGTTTAATGGTAAAGTTCAGTTGCAGAATGCAATGAATTGCACCAAGCTATTGTTCAACCCTGACATACCGGAAGTCACTGATTTCGTCAAAAACTCCAAATTTGCAGTCTAATTCCAGATGAAGGATCGACCCCCAAATTTGCCCAGTTATATATTTACGACACATTGAATGAGTTATCTAATAGATGTAGTCATTTCAGGTACAAGTCTTATTGGGTATATTGTATTTGACGTTTGATATATTATATTTTGATATTTTAATCTATATGTTGTGTATGTGATTGTTTTTTGCAATATTGTGCAGATCTAATGAGCAAAACAATAGTCTAGACATAACATTAGTTGAAGATATCACAAAGATGATGGACGAAAACAATGTGTTGGTCAAGTCCTTTAGGAGAGTTCGTGACCACGTTCAGCAAGATAGCACTTCCAATTTTTGTCTAAGGTTGTTTAGATACAGAACAAAGGATCCAAGAACACATAATATGCCTTCATGTGATGAGGTTGCTGCATTAATAGTTGGTGATTTTGAAAACCTTGATCCCGGTCGAGACATTATTGTTAGGAAGACATCTGGGTATTTGGAAAAAATTAAAGAGACACATGTTTTATTCTTTCCGCTTCAATATCCGTTGTTATTCCCTTTCGGTGAAGACCAATATCACGAAAATATTCCTATCAGACAGGATAAAATCGACGAAGGAAACAGAACGCGGATACGCGTTACACTGCGAGATTTTGTTGCATTTCGCATACAAGAAAGAGAATTCGAGTATGGAAGTATTTTATATGCGGGCAGACTCTTCCAACAGTTCGTTGTCGATTGTTTCTCCATGATTGAGTCATAAAGATTACATTGGTACCGTATGAACCAGTCAACCATTAGATGTGATGTATTACGTGGTTTACAAGAAGCGGTTTACAGCGGAGAAAATCAGCCATCTGCGGTTGGAAAACGTGTTGTACTACCTTCGTCTTTTACCGGAGGACCACGATATATGTTCAACAACTGTCAAGATGCAATGGCAATTTGCAAAAAATTTGGGTATCCTGATTTGTTCATCACCATCACATGCAATGCTAATTGGCCTGAAATAAAAAACTTTGTTACTATCAGAGGTCTTACAGCAAGTGATCGTCCAGATATCGTTTGTAGAATTTTTAAGGCAAAACTTGATTACATGATGGGCGATTTCAAGAAGAACAAAATATTCGGAGAAGTCGTTGCAGGTATTATAGACAAACTATTTTTTTATATTTATATTATTTATCTAGGTTGCAACTTAATATATCACAACATTTTTTTATTAGGGACATATACCATCGAGTTTCAGAAGAGGGGACTCCCACACGCACACATATTGTTGTGGCTTGAAGCATCAAATGCATTGAAAACAGGTGCCGACATTGACAAGTTCATTTCAGCAGAACTGCCTGATCACAATTTATATCCAAAACTTGCAAATGT
This sequence comes from Medicago arabica, assembly GCA_946800305.1. NCBI lineage: Eukaryota > Viridiplantae > Streptophyta > Magnoliopsida > Fabales > Fabaceae > Medicago > Medicago arabica. The sequence continues at coordinate 941,583 of OX326966.1, read as the reverse complement.
TGTTTCAAGGTTCATGATCCATGGTCCATGTGGACCTTCCACGTGCATGAAGGATGGAAAGTGCTCAAAGTTTTTTCCAAAGGATTACCGTCGTTCAACTATAGTTGATGATGAAGGTTATCCAAAGTACATGCGCCGAGACACTGGTTTGTCTGTTTTGAAAAAAGGAAGAACTTTGGACAATAGGTACGTAGTTCCCTACAATCCGCAGTTATTGATGAAATACCAAGCACATGTCAATGTTGAGTACTGTAATAAGGGAAACTCAATCAAATATTTGTTTAAATATGTTAATAAAGGACCTGACAGAGCCACAATTGAGATTTCAAATCGAACTGAATCTGGTCAGGTCTTGGATGAAATCAAACAGTACTATGAGTGCAGATATTTGGCGCCATGTGAGGTTGTGTGGAGGACTTTTGAGTACGACATCCATCAGAGGTGGCCTCCTGTTATAAGGCTTTCATTTCACCTTGAAAACGAACAGTCTATAACGTTTCCCGAAAATACTACACTTCAGTCTGTTGTATCAAATAACGAAGAGGTTGACACAATGTTTCTTGCTTGGTTTGAGGCAAACAAAAAATATCCAGCTGGAAGGGAGTTGACTTAAGCTGAATACCCAACAAGGTTTGTTTATATCAAAAGTAGCAGAATTTGGCAGCCTAGAAAACAAGGAAACTCTATTGGAAGGCTTACTTATATTCCTCCAGGAAGTGGTAATGTTTACTTTTTGAGACTTCTGTTGACTATGCAAAAAGGATGCACAAGTTACGATGATCTTAAGACAGTGAATGGCACAAAACACGGTAGCTTTAAGGAAGCATGTTCTGCACTGGCATTGCTCAAGAATGACAACGAATTTGTGGATGGTATTACTGAGGCAAGTCATTTGGGCTCTGGCAGGCAGTTGAGGGCATTGTTTGTAAGATTATTGTTCATGGATTCAATGACAAATCCTTTTGTCGTTTGGGAAGAAACATGGAAACTTTTGTGTGATGGTATTTTGTACGACACAAGGAGGAGGTTAAACAACCCAGGTATTCAATTATATATTTGGAATTTTTTTATCTGTTGAAATTGTGTTGTCGTTGGTATATCCACATATTGACTATATATGTTTACAATCATTCATTCTATCTGTTGCAGGTCTTCATATTAATGATAATGATCTGAAAAATCTTTGTTTAATTGAGTTTGACAAGTTGCTATCCATGAATGGTAAATCTCTAAAGAGTTATGAGTCCATGCCACAACCAACAAATGCGGAAATGGAACAATTTGGAAATAGAATCTTGGCAGATGAATTGAACTATAACATGGAGGAGTTAGCTGCAACCCACATCTCATTAATGTCGACCTTAACTTCAGAACAGAGGTCAGTGTATGATCAAATTATGAATTCTGTAATGACTGATTCAGGGGGATTTTATTTCTTATATGGGTATGGAGGCACATGAAAAACATTTATCTGGAGAACTTTGTCAGCTGCTATCAGATCCAAAGGTTTAATTGTTTTAAATGTTGCTTCAAGTGGGATTGCGGCTTTATTGTTGCCTGGAGGAAAGACAACCCATTCTGCGTTTTGTATTCCGTTTGTTACGACCGAAACATCTACGCGTGGAATCCTTCAACGCGGTGATAAGGCTAAACTCATCTTGAATTCAAAGCTTATTATATGGGACGAAGCTCCAATGTTAAATAGATTTTGTGTTGAAGCTGTAGATCGTACTTTAAGGGATATAATGAGGAATGTTGATGAGTCTAACCTATATAAACCATTTGGCGGGAAGGTGGTTGTTTTTGGAGGTGATTTTAGACAAATATTACCTGTTGTTAGAAAGGGTTGTAGGCATGACGTAGTGTCGGCTTCGATAAACTCATATGAACTATGGAAATACTGTAAAGTTTTGACTTTATCCCAAAACATGCGGTTGGCTGCTCCAGGACCCAACGAAGATGTTAATGACGTGAAAGAATTTTCAGATTGGATGCTTGATATTGGAAACGGGAAACAAGAGTCAAATGAGTATGGAGAGAGCACTATTCATGTCCCTGAAGACTTATTGGTTACTGACTCGCAAAATCCTCTATTATCTTTAGTTGAGTTAACATATCCGTTGCTTTTACAGAACATGAACGATTTGCAATACTTAGAAGAGAGGGCAATACTTGCTCCAACTCATGATTCTGTAGATACTGTTAATGATTTTGTTCTATCATTAATTCCAGGTGAGGAACATGAATACTTAAGTTCTGACTCAACAGTCCTTTCTGATGAAAATAGTGCGGTACAAGCAGATTGGTTCACCCCTGAATTTTTGAATGACATGAAATGTTCAGGAATTCCAAATCACCGATTAAGGTTGAAGATTGGTGTTCCAGTCATGCTTTTGAGGAATATAGATCAAGTCAATGGGCTATGTAATGGAACAAGGTTGCTGATAAATGAATTGTGTCCAAATATTATCGGTGCAACTGTCATTACGGGAAAAAACATCGGTGACAAGATTTTCATACCAAGGATGAATTTGATTCCATCTGATCCAGGCTTTCCATTTAAGTTTCAGAGACGACAATTTCCATTGTCGTTGTGTTTCGCAATGACTATAAATAAGAGCCAAGGTCAATCACTTTCTCAAGTTGGTCTATATTTGCAACGACCTGTATTCACTCATGGCCAATTCTACGTGGCTATTTCAAGGGCAAGGACAAGGAAAGGTTTGAAGATCCTTATTTTGGATGATGAAGGAAATCCAGATGCTGACACTACAAATGTTGTCTACAATGAGATTTTCAACAATTTGTAATTTCTCTGTCACTTATTGTTTACTATGTAATACCTTCACTGTTTCACTTACTTCTCTTTAGGGGTCATGCTTTTACTCATTAAGAATTATGAGAATTTCAACTGTGTGATAAAAAACCTTCATATGAATAGATGAGTTTGTGAGATAAAACTGTTGAATATGTTTTTTTTTATAGCATATAACTGTTGAGATTGATATGCAGATAAGTAGCAATATTTTTTTTCTAGGTTACAAAAGCTCAAACAAATACGTAGCAATTACTTAAACTATTTATATCATAAATCTATTTTTTATTTTCTTCTTCATATTTTTCTGTTTTAAATGTTAATATTTTATTTTAAAATATTAAACATTTTAACATAATTTTCCCCGTGCCCCGCACGGGTTTACACACTAGTATATATATAGAGGGGGGAAGTGATCGATGGTATTTTTCAGATCATGTGGGCTGCATGAGATAAACAAAATGGATGAGAAGGTGATCAGAGAAACAAACTTAAATAATGAATGGATGAATGGTGTGGGCTGCATGAGATAAACCAAATCAATGGTACTTATTTTGCCTAAAAATTAACAATTTTAACATTTTTGTCGGTTGAGTTAAAACTTGTATACAAAACAATTATTACTAGCTATATATATATATATATATATATATATATATAAATCATTATTTACCCTTGAATAGAAGGCAAAAGGGCAACAAGCTGCATCACTAGACCTTTTTGGATGGTAAGATCAATCCGTCTTTATCTTTTTTTTATTTAATCATTTATGTTATAATCAGGTAAGACTTTCGTCTTTTATCTTCTTTTTATTGATTTGATCTTTAATGTTATAATTTATAAAATGACAATATTGTATCATTTTTATCGAATTTTTTCATTGAAATCTGAGTTTCTATTTTCCTACGTTTGTTACCTGTTTATAACATAAATGATTAAATTAAGAATATATATATATATATATATATATATATATATAAAATAGAGAAATGCTATCTAAAATTAAGTTAACTGCATAATTGTGTAATTTTGTCTATTTTTTTTTATCAAGAAGAAAGGATAAAAAAAAGAGAACTACCGTCAACATTAACTTTGATGATATTATTCAAAGGAGGAATCCATTTAACCTGTCTAATGAGCTTTTGAATTGCATCATTAGAAATGTGCACCACCACATCTGAATGAAGAGAATAAATATGGCTAAGACAAACCCAATTTACCCAATCAGTTCCATTGAAAACCTTATGATTATGTGTCTTCCATAAGACCCAACATGTAATAACGAAGATATTACCATTAGGAGCAAGGGCATAATGTTCGAACCACCAATCAAAATCCTATGAATTGAAATTTGTATCTTTGTTGAACAACAAGGCATCCCAGATCGCCAATGAGAAAGATCGATCTCTAAAGGTGTGAAGAAGTGACTAAATACTAACTCCACATCTCTTGCATGATGAATCTGAGGTTAAATGTCTATCAGCCCGAAATGCATTCGTTGGAAGGTTACCATGCATAGCCAACCAAATAAAATGCTTCAGATTCTCTGGGAGGTTTAGCTTCCAAATCCATTGCCATGTTTCATGCTGAGTCAGACCTACAAAAGAAAGAGAGTTTGAAGTTAACCACTGATAACCACTCTTAACAAAGTACATACTTGTTGGGGAATGAGTCCAAATCTTGATGTCTTGGGAAGACACGTCGATGAAGATACTTTGAATTTAGAGTTGAATATTGAGAGGTATTTGAGTTGTGAGATGAGATTGTCTATAATAAAGCATAAATATTTTTTCAATTTTTCTTGGAGAATTATTATTATACGTATTAATCAGTGTCCATTCATTTTTTTCAATTCCAACAAATAAAAATTATAGTCATGTTAACCTGTATAGAGTACAATTGTTGAGTCATTGACTTGTATCCTAAAGTGATAAAAATGGATTAAATAATAGTCATGTTAACCATCGACTTGACTTGATTTTTCACCACTTTCTTTCTAGGTCTCATTTGTGAAATTTTACCACCAACATCATTCATTACCTTGTTTACCATAGCAGCATTTGGTACTCCAATTTGCTTGAATTAGTTGTTTTTGATTCAGTTTTACTTGTTACACTCTTCTCTAATTCCTTTTTTTATGACTACCTTCGTTATACGTAGACAAATTTGCCTTTTGCGTATGCAACGTTATTCCTTGTAGGCTGCAATCCATTTTTGTTTTGCTTTTACGTTGTATCAACGATATTTGCAATTAATGCATTTGTTCCTTTTTAACATTTAAACTTTTTTCTTCTTTTTGGGATTAAAATCTTAGATCAATTCAACGTTATGTTTTAGGATGTTATTTTGAGAATTTCTTTTGAAAATAACAGAACTAGTCCTGTAGTGATATCATATTAGTGAGAGTGCATACTATAAAAACATAATTCAGATGGGGGCGTTGCACTTGCATTTTGCGTATCACACATAGTGAAACCTTTTAATCCAAGTTTTATTTGGTTGGTTTGGAGCCACATGTTGAGCATTGAATTGTCATTCATTATATCATATAATACTTTAATGTTGTGATTGTATATGTTGATCTATGTTTCATGTTCATCTACTAACGTCTTATACTTTTAACATGATGTATAATGCACTCACATGTTCTTTGTGTCCCTTCTTGCACACATATTTGTATGCAGATTGGATCAAATAGCTTGTGAAAACGCAATTAAGGCTTGTTTCTAGCTTTATTTTTTCGATATTTTTTTTTATTATTGTTTATTATGTAATACTAAGGATTATTTATTTTATTTGCAAGGTTGCAAACTTATTTATAAAATAATATTATTGTAATCCTCTTGTTAAAAAAAATTAGTATTGTAATCCTGAAGTAAACTTCAAAAATCGTTGAGAATCAATAGCCTAGGTCCTCTTACTATCAGGACCCCATAAATGGGCAGTGAATTTGATCCCCTCAAATTAGTTGATTATTGGATCGAATATCGAGTTTAAAAAAAGATTAGATTGATCAGATAAAAATTAAAAAAAAATTACAAGACCGATAGTATACTATAAACCCCTCATAAAAAATATTGTACTATAAATCAAGTTATATAGATATCTAGAAGGAAATAGTATATATATATACTAAAGCATTAACTACGTTAATGTTAAGAATCCAAAAGAAAACCCTTAATAAATTTCAATAGCCCGGAATTGACTTAGTTGCTTGACTTAAGCTTAAGCTAGAGTATTTGCTGGTTATACAAGAATGGAATCATGCCAAGCTACAAGATACTCTTATTCATCAGCAGAAGACAATTTTTGCTTCTTCCATTTGTAAGCAGCTTCCATGAACTTGAGATTGGTTGTCTGTGTTTCCTCAGGGAATAGATAGTCGATGAATTCTTCGACTCTGCAAAATCAAATTGAGAAGAATGAAGTAGGAAAAAAGACAGAAAAAAGAAATTGTTTTATTAACAAATTTAACACAGAATATCGTAGTCAACAAGCCTAATGCCAAAGATACCAGAAAATAGCAGTTAGTAACATACCTAGAAGAACCATCTTCAGTAGAAACTTGTCTTCTCTTCTTGAGCTTCTTGGGCAGCTTAGACTGGACTAAGCTGACATCACCTAGCTCCCCAGATGAAGCCTCCAAGTTGAGCCATTTCTCCAATAGCATTGCCCTTTCTTCTTTTAAATCTGGAGCTGATGATCTGAAGTGATTTAGAGCATCCTCAAACACCTCTATAAACAGGCACACAACAAAATATGATGAGAATCATAAAATTATTACGTTGCAGTTCAAACAAAACATACAATCATGAGCTTAAAGCTGTGATCACATACTTCTCGCACGAATAAGGCATTGCTCCTTTTGTTCCTGTTCCGATAAGTCTAAACTCTCATCTATAGCTGTTGCTTCAAACTCTGCATAGCTCATCCATACCTTCAAGTGCTTTGTTCGATCATGAAGCCTTTCATAAAGCACTCTTGCTCTCTCAAATTCACACTCAACAGTTTCAAAATCAATGTATGCCTGTTATATATTCACAATTTTACAGTTAGGTTATGACCAGCATGCATAGATGGGTTCATAGATGTGGTATGCATCAGAACATGACAACAAAGGAGAAAGAGAAACCACATTAGGGCACGGCACAACTATATTAGAAGCTTCCATAGGACATAAATGCTATGATTTGGATTTTGTACAATAAAGAAATAAATTTTATGTGTACCTTCCACAACAACTCAGGCATGTCCAGTGCTGGTTGGGCAATTGCAAGCTCAAATATTGCTCTAGCTCGTTCGGTCTCAGCTAAAGATCTCTCTAGTTCTGCATACTTGCTCCATGCATAGCAATTTTCAGGTGACCACTCCAAATATTTTTCATATAGTTTTCTGCATCGATCTATATTACCAAGCTGCAGTTCTATCTCTATATACTTCTTAAATATCTGTTGACAAAGATAAAAGGTGTCTGTGAAGTTAACCATGCAGCAATGAAAGTAAGCAATATGATATTTCATCTAGATAGATATTCGTATGTTACCTTATCTTTTGGAGCCTTTCCAATAGCATTTCCTAATATTTGACGAGCACCGGTGAGATTCAGCTGACGTATTTCAAACTGGGCTGCTAGAAGCCATATCTTTGCAAATGAGAACTTCTGGTGAGGTATCTGGTTGAGACACTCCCTAAGGAAATGAAAGTAGTGTCAATAGTCAATACTCAGTAGGATAATACTGCAAAGATAAATTTAATAATTTTGGAGTTAATTTAGTAAATGATGGCAATAGAACTGGACCATATAAGGGTAAAATAAAAAGTCAATGGACAAAAATGACAAATCAGAGTCAACCGTGGTTGTAGAGGCTAGAGTAAAAAAGTAGTACAGAAATATATATCTTAAATACTCATGATGGCAATAGAACTCAACCAGAAAAGGTTAAAAAAAAAACAGCAAGTCAACCTCTGAATCAAATGCGGCTGAAAAATCAAGAGCATAGAAGTTGTGCAGAAAGATATATATATATATATCTTACATTCAAGTCTAAAACCTACTCGAAGTCTAAAACCTATCCAATCTCCTCCTAATCTTAATATGCATATAAAATCAATCTATGAACCAAAAGTGGCTGAAGAATCAAGAGCAGAGATGTTGCACAGAAACATATATCTTACATTCGAGTCTAAAACCTCTCCAATCTCCTCCTAATCATAGGAGTCCTAATCTTAATATGCACTATCCACTATTCCATCTATCAAACTGTTGATACAGTGCTCAGCAGACCTTAATAACATGCAATTTCTTTAGAAAATTAATTACTAATATGTGTGGAGCGAAGCTCTACAGAGAGGGCAACTCGGATGAGCGCTAAGCCACATATCAAGCACTCAGAATGATAAACATTTTGACGTTCTGTTAACACCATCACATTTACATCATCTTGGAAAATACTCAAACATATGCAGTATTCCTTATTCACCAGTACCATCAAAAACATAATGTTTCAAATCAATCCCAATGCTCCCAAGTCCCAACCAATGCACTTTGATTCTATTTCACGCAAAACTTACCAACCAGACCAACCCAATTTATCAATTCAGGAAAACCAATGTATTATGGAATCCCACCACTTATGTTTTAGGAAAACAATTATAGGATCTGTTTTTATGGATGACACGACAGTTATAACTGAAGCCCGCAAGAAGTGTATCTTGCCACATTAAGCATCTATTTTTACTTAATATTTGAAATAAAAATAAGAATCAGAGAATGAATGAATAATAGGGTCTCATCTTAATACTTTTACTAGAGATTTAACATAATTCAAACATAATGTCAAGATTTCGAATTTTGGAGTCACCACTAAGTTGAGAGCCTTACTTACCACTGACTACTACTAGAGGGTTAATCAAAAGAACAATAAAAAAAAACAGCTACCATGTATATAGAGTAAAAGCCACAGTATAAATTGATAAAGTGCACTAGTTTACTATTTCATTCCTCGCATAAAAAAACCACTGTTTTATCTACACTATAAATTAGCCGCTGCCTATTTTTTTCTTCTGATAATATGCATAGATTAGATCTCATATTTAGCACATATCAACTCCAAACATTAATTATTAATTCAATCAGCATTCAACAAGCAAAAACCACAAGCAATTCTAGAAAGAAAGAAAGAACAACACCAACCAGACTCTATTTGACATCTTTCAGTCTACATGAACACTCCAATATTCACATTCCTAAACCTGATGGATCAAAAGCTCGACAAAAGTTGGTCCACAAGTACAGCAAAACTCAAAGCATTGCTTATCAAAGAAAGCAATCACGGTGACCAACTGAATCACAATGATAAATTCAACAAATAAAAAGACGCTTACAAAAAAAAAAAAAAACGATTTTAAGTTTGATATCTAGCTTGTAAGAATGCTAGACCTTAAGGTATATCACTAGCACTTCAACTTTGAATCACATTATAGTACACAAATCTAATTTAAAACTAGTATAACTGAACTAAAACAAAATTGTACAGTAGCCAAGAATTACTAACAATCAAGTTGAAATAACAGTTGTGCATATTCTCTAACATCAACCACATACCTAGTCGTTATTAATATGTAATAAAATATTAAAATTGAGCATAATTAAACCATCCTAAAAAAGGCTCTTAAACTAGATGAATTGAAGGAATTGCAAAATAAAATACTCCAATATAAAAAACACGAGAAAAATGAGGTCCACGGGTACAGCAGAACTTAGAAAGCATTGCTTATAAAAGAAAGCAATCACAGTGACCAACAGAAAGCAATTTAACAAAAAAAAAAATACACTTATCAAAGAAAGCAATTGCAAGTATGAAAAACGTCCAGTCGCAAGCAAGAACTAACAGAAACTAGCACTCTAAATTTATGCAGATTTGGTATCTAGCTTGTCAATTCTAGACCTTAAGGTGCATTACTAGAACAGTAGTAGCACTTCAACTTTGGATCATACTATAGTTCACATATCCAATTTAAAACAAGTATAACCGACCTAAAACAAAATTATACAGAATAGTCAAGAATAGCCAACAATCAAGTTGAAATAACAGTAGACGCGCATATTCTATAACATCAACCAGGTACTTATAGTAACTATTAATCTAATGTAACAAAAATTAAAAGTAGGCATAACTAATCCTAAAAGAGGCTATTTTAATGTATGCAATTGCAAAATCATTTTGCCCAAAAAAGATCATAAAGCTCTTGCATCAAACAAAGAAGAGGCAAAAACAAAACCAATGCTCTAAAAACAGTATCCCAGCATAAGAACCGTGAATGAATCAAAACCCACAAACCGCATGGGTATAAAAAGCTTGCAGTGATTTTCAGTGAACGATATACTATTAGACTAGCAAATATTTAAGAAAGATGCCCCGTAAAAAATATGCATAAAATTCAGGAAAAGCATGGACAGAAAGTACTACAAATCCAACAAAACGGTGACTTAAACAAAATACTTGGAAGTTCACAAAAGGCTGCTTACTTGTACACATCTCTTGGTCGCTCCATATCTCCAGCATCAAGCTCTTCATAAAGTGCATAGTTAATCCTAAGATACACGCAGAAAATAATAAATACCACTAGACAATGCAAAATCACTAAATAATAAATAAACAAACCGATAACAAAACAGAATTCAAATCAAACGTACCACAAATAAATATAGCGCTGCCAGTATCGCTTCTCCTCAGCTGGAGGAACATTAGCTATAGCTCTCTCATAAACCTCCCTAGTTCTTTCCGTATTCCCGACACTCTCTTCCAATCTTATATAATCAAACCACGAATCATAATTCAATGGATTTTTCCTAACTTCATCTTCATACTGAAACCTTCTCTTCCCAACAATAGCATCCTCAATCCCTTCCCTATCACCATACTGTTTCTCAAATGCCACAAACTTCCGATACAAATCCTCAGCCCTCCCCTTCGGAATATGATCAAGTGCAAATTTATAAATACACCTCGCGCGCTCTGCCTCCTTACACCTTTCCTCAAACTCCGCAAACGCCACAAAAAGCAGCTCTGCTTTCTCATCATCCGCTAGCTTCTCCACCGCTCTTTCATAAACGTTCCTGGCCTTAGGAACCTCGCCATTCTTCATCTCAAACTTGGCATAACGAATCCAAGCACCAACCCTAGGATGACACAAAAGAAATCTCTCGAAAATCCCTCTGGCTCGTTCAATCTCATTATATCTAAGCTCAAATTTTACATAAGATAACCATCCTTGCTGATCCGGCATCCACTTCATCCATCTCTCGAAAACCTGCCTTGCCCCCGCAACATTGCCAAGCATCTCCTCCATATGAATATACTTATACCACAACTGATCAACTCGCGGCAAAAGAGTAACCGCGCGATCCCAAACATTCCGCGCATGATTAATAAACTTATTCTTCATCTCCACTTCAGCATACTTGAACCACAAAGTATGATTCTTATAATCAACTTCCAATGCTCGTTCCCAAACCGAACGTGCACGTGTAAAATCCTTCTGCGACTCTTCCCACTGTGCATACTTAATCCAAACACTAACATTCCACCTCACTCGCCGAATTAAATCCTCGAATTCCTTTCTTTTCCGGAGACGATATTCGCAGAGTTCGGTTGAATCGGTGATTTTCTGCTTTGGAGGACGGATCTCAGATTCTTGAAGCTCCTTAGCTTCACGAAGAATTTGCTCCGCTGTGATTTGAATCGGAGCGGGGGTTTTGTTCTTAACCCTAGTTGGACGTGGAAGTTTTACTTCAGTGTCTTTTCGAGTGAGGTAAGCTAGGGTTGACATGCCTAGGGTTTGGAAAACACTAACGATAGAGAAAGAGGAAGAAGACGATAGAGAAAGAGGAAGAAGACGATACAGGAGACGAAGAAAGAGAAGGTACGTGTTTGTTTGTTGTTCTTTGTTATGAAAAATAATACAAAATCAGCTCTATTTATAGGGAAATAAGTAACTAAGCCCAATAACCTAGTTGTATGGTTCACTGACACATTTGCTATTTGAACATCCACTATTAATATTTATAATAACACTACCCTTGGATGTCAAGTAAGGATACACCTCGTTAAAACCTTACTAAAATAAAACCCAATGGGGAAAAATTTTGTGAAAGAAAAATAGTACAATATCCTTTTGAGTGTGATAATCTGCCTCGTTAAAAACCTTACAAGGAAACCCCAATGGGATAAAATCATGGTTAAAGGAAAAAGAGTGCAGACTATATTTATGTCTCCCCCTCATAAAGACAATCATGTATGAGACGAAGAAAGTCAAATAATATTTGTTCTAATTGCTCAAAAGTTTTTACTTGCAACAGCTTTGTTGAAAGATCTGATTTATCTTCATAGTCTTCTTCAAATGTGCACTACTTGAGAAGTTTCATCATATTGATTTGTTACAAGAACTCCTTTAAGAAATCCACAATTTTCATGTATTTGCAAAATCATCATCCTTAATAAAAGAGCATTCTCCACTTTCTTGATTATGTTGTTTCTTTAAGATACAAAACACATACTTGACTTTGTTTTGATGCCTGTATTTACTAATAGTGACAAAAACAAAATACCATAATACATATAATTAACAAAATACTTTAATGTCCTCGTTTGAACTAAGATATGGTATTTCAGGACCAATTCAAGTTGTTTATAATTTTCTTGAGGACATTATATATACTAACATCAAGTGACATCACAATCATTCTTGTATAAAATCAACTAGATTTGTCCATATCAAATTATTTTAATACATTTTCTATATAAGTTTCTTGATGTACAAAATCTCATTTAAATTATAAATTTGCAAATCCATACCAACTTTGCGGATGCATCATATTTAATTTAAAATCTTTTCTATAATCAATATTTTAGAATATCTTCAGGAGCTCTAATAATATTTATACCCTTCATCATAAAATCGATTATAACAAATTCATTTTCAAATCATTAAAATGGATATATGATGTCATTTCTTCAATATCTCATAGAAATTAACTCCTTCAGAGAGTTTCATATATATATATATATATATATATATATATATATATATACTTATCACTATCACATGAGTCATACAAATATATTGAAACACATCTTTATAAAAATTGAGCCTTTCATTAAACTTTATCAAGCAAGATTTGAACTCACTTAAGGTGAAAATGTATCTTAAAAATAAATGATAAACATTTACCAATTCACTTCCGGTGAGCATATCAAACTCAATATATATACATGTATTATATCATTCCAATTTTCCTTTCGCGCGAAGAATCATACATATTTAATTAATTTCACATCTTCCATTGTGAGGACTACAAGTCCAAAAGTTTAGCTTTGCAAAACGAGTTTGATTTCACTAGAATTGTCTCTTTTCATTTGTAGATATTTTCTTTATCTATAATCTATAGATTTTCAATTCATGATCCTCATTATCACTTATCACATATAGTGTTATAGAAAAACGTCGTCAACGTTGACTTTCATTTTGGTTCCATTTGTTCCATTAATATCTTTCGTTCATGACATACTTTATCGAGATCTCTTTATTTTCATAAACTTAAGGTACCTGATCAGTTCTTCTGGAACTTAAAAATCAATTATGTCAAATGACTATTTTAGAGTTTACACATCTTCATTTGGTTATCTTTCCTTTTAGCTCATTTTCTTGTTTGAAGATTTTTATATTTGGAACCGAGTGGTCTACCACACTTCATGAGTGTTTGAGACTCATTTGCAATAATCTGACATGGACATCAATTGTTTGGAGCATTAGCAACTGCTATTTTATTTGCTTAACTTTGCAAATGAGTTCAAGGATCAATATGAGACAATATTATTTCCTTTCGATAATTCATTTGAACTTCAGGTTCATATTTTCAGCTACTTATTCTCTCCCCCTAATATTGGGAAAACTAATTCATCAATTTTTAATCAGTTGGGCTGTAAACAAGTTGGCTCAATACAATTTATAATAGATAAAGATTTATATAAAATAGATTTTTCCAATATTCTTTCAAGATCTATCTAAGTGCATTATATTGGAGCAATTGCGATAGACACAACATATCTAAAAATTTACTTAGATGAGAAATATTAAGTTGTTAACCTAAAATAAATTATAAAACAAGGGGAGGACTTACGTATTGTAACTTGTTGGCTTGATGCGAATCAATATATCAACATACATGATTGTTGATTTCCAAAATAAAGTTTATAAGGTATGGTCATATAAGTATCAATTATACAATTAACTTTAGACGTCTAAAGAACGGATCTTCAAGTCCATTTTTATGAGCATATGCTACACGTAGTTCAATATAAATTTCAACTAATAATTGATACTTATCGAATGTTTTTTGAAAAGTTCATAAAATAAACTCTTAGTCAACTTAGTTGAGAAAACAATTTCACAAACTTCTGGTTGTGAGTTGATAACAAACATACATGTGATCATTTAGTTGATGCATCAATAAAGTCATAACATATCTAAGTGATCCACATGATAGATATATTAGTTTACAAATATCACCTTATATAAGTTCTATCAATTTTTTTCAACTTTCTTTGAGAGTCAATAATACACAAATATTATTATTATTGGTTTAAAGAATCTTCTAGTTCTTCAATAAATGTCCATATAAATTATTAACTATTTTCGCATCATAATAGATCTGGGATAACCAACCGGTATTGCCAACGAAAAGGTTAATATAATATGTAAACTTCTGGTTTAGAATAACGCGCATTTCAATTGCACTAGCATAAGTGTAGTACAAACTAGAAGAACGAGTAACTTTTTCATTACACTAATTTTCTCCATCGTATGCTTTGTAATATAAAGATATTTAACATCTCCATTTTTTTCAATATGATATTAATTTAGATTAATATCTTAAATTCAATAAAATTTATAAGAATGCAATTTTAATTTGTTCCTCCATATAACAGTACAATTGCTCTTCATGAGCCTTCATTAGTCATGCAGTTCTTCGAGAACTATATCATAAGTGATCAAGATAAATCATTTTTTTTGAAGAAATCAAAATGGAATTATATTAAACCAAACAAACCAGCAGTTCTCAAGCACAAAGAGTGCCTAGGAGACCACTACAAGATACAAGAGTTCAGGAACACAAAAACACAAACAAATTAGCCAATACCCAAACAAGTTAAAGGGCTTGACCACCAGCTATGCGTGCCATAAACAAACACCACATTTTTCGCCTTTAAGTAACCTAAAGCTAACATTTTAATCTTATCTAGCAGGCGAGGCACAATAGTTATAGTATTATTGAAACATCTATTGTTACGCTCATTCCACAGCACCCAAGTACAGAGAAGCCAAATAAGCTGCAAGAACGAGCTCTTTGCTTTGCCACCACCGATCTGCTGAGAAAATTGCACCAAATGGTCGACAACGACATTAGAATCCACACCATCATAACCAATCTATCCGCGCACCTGCTGCCACAGGGGAACAAACACAGGACAAGCTAAGAACAAGTGATCAGCCGTCTCTACGTGACCACAGCCGGTAACACAAAGCGCGTCATCTGTAGCTATAACACCTCGAAGAGCTAGATTAGCTTTTGTCGGAAGACGATCTTGAATCAGCCGCCACGCAAAAACCGAGATCTTCACAGGAACCTGAGGATGCCACACCAACTCGACAGGGAGATCCAGCGGGACCTCATCACCACCAGTCAACAAATCATAGGCTCCCCTCACGGAGTAACCTTCTGCAACATCAGGAAGCCACTCCCAAGAATCTGAAACAGTAGGAGCCAAAAGAAAATCAAGCATTAACACCCTACACTCCTCTAACTGGGCCTCCTCCCACGCCCAAAGCCTACGCCTCCACCTCCAACCCTCCCCATCCACCTCCAGACCCCTAGAGAACAGAGAAGCAACAGTAATAGATTTGTTCTCAGCCAGGTCAAATAAGCGCGGGAAGCGCTCACAAAGCGGGGAGCCTCCCAGCCACCTATGCGTCCAAAAGGGCGTTTATTTGAGCAACTCTTTCGGAATTGTTTAATACACTCAAGAATGAGCATTTAAAACATGATTTGTAAACCTCTGATTTACAATAAACATATGATTCATTTGTTCTCATCCATTGTTCTAATCCATTTGAAACAACAATGAAATAGAAAATATTATATCCAAGTGAAACTGTATAATAAATATTCTAGATAAAAAAGGAGATAAACACAAAATTTCTCCAAAAAATAAGACTTTATAAATCATAGACATTTCTCAAGAGAGTAATTAGACATCTTCAAAGTATGTATTATATGTAAGATTTACTAGATAAATCTTGTGCAATAAAAAAAATCATAATCAAATATATTAATTTGTTCGGAGAATAAGAGATCAATTTTGTAAGATTCTAAAAGAAAACAAAGTATAGAAGTTTAAAACATTACCTCAAAAAAAAGGTTCTTTTGATCGAATAATAAAATTAAATAAATTTTTTATCAGATACTAATTTTCCAACTTACCTTACCTAAGTTCATACTACCAGACCTTTATGACTTTGACATGTATTATATCAATAGTAATATCTACAAAATCAACTTTTTTTAATAATTACTAAATCAACTATTATAAACACAATGTTGGTTATATAAAACAAATAGAATAAATCATTCACTTCTAGGAATGACGTTCATTTTATTACGTGACATCTTACTATTTTAATCGATAACCACTCTTTTCTCAAAAATATTGTTAAAGATGTTTTTTTCAATTTTGCTACTTCAAGAGCATATTAACGTGTTGTCCTTATATATACTTCTTCAAGAACGTAATCTAACCTTCATGTTTTTTTCTTCATGTTAACAAATAGATCTTATAAACTGTGATCATAGTCGAAATGTATAGTTCTTCATGAAATCAAGAACGAATTTCACAGATCTATAGGTAGTTCTTCAGGAACTTAAAACCAAATCTTTGTAAACTATGTATGATCAAGAAAATTTCTGAACAATTTTAAAGTGATGCTTTACTATTAAATTTGTAGTTCTTCCGAAACCGTATAAAAAAAATGATCTCCATGTCTGAAAATAAATCTTATACTCATCAAATTTAGTTCCTTATATAACGACAGTGGTTAGCACTTAAATTCTACCAAATTAAACTTAAGTCTTCTGGTTTCAATATTTACAAAAGATATAGAGAATTTTAAAAATAATTTTGGAAGAAATCTCCAACTATTTGATCGAATTAGTTTATTATTCTGAAAAGTTCAAAACAATTATAAAAATATATATAGATCTTAGAAAACAATTTTGGATCAAATTTCCAACTATCTTATATCTCTACTCAATCAGAATTTCCAAAAAAAAGAAGAAAGGAAGAAGGTATATATTATGCCGTAAACGGATTGCTAAATAGTACAAAGCACACAACACAAGAATTGCAAGAATGTTACCTGTGGTCTTTAAAAAAAATAAAACATAGTGAGAACTAAGGGGCTAAATTAAAGTCGTGCCTTTCGTTTTTCTAGTTTTCGTACTAACAATCATTATCCATTCTGTAATATTCACATAATGATGATGATCTTTTTTATTATGGTTCCTTAAAATAAGTGTAACAAACACAGTTTATTAGAGCAATTTGTTTCGAGAATAGTACTGTTTCCAATTATAGATGTTATTTCTTTAAAAAAACAAATAAATATTCAACATCACAGCGGATTAGTGCTTCAATTAACTGTGCAATCCTTCAAATGCACCAACACATTGAATTGAATTCTTTAAGAATTCAGAATAAAAATTGGGTTTTTAGTTTTACGTTCTTCAGGAATTATCCAACATATTTAAACAAAAATGAAGACTTTTGAATTCTTTTAGAATTCATAGAGAATAAAATTTAAACTTTTTATCCTTCGAGGATGCATTTCCTTATTGAATATAATGTAGATCTTTTCGAATCAAATTTGACATATGCATATGTAATATCCCGTTCGTTAGTTCGCGACCTTTTAACGGTTAACTCGTTTTGCACGCATAGGGGACTGAAGGGTAGCCTAGTAATTGAGCCTAAGGCATATTTAAGTGACTTTGGTCCCAAAGTCTTCATTTTTGGTTTTTGGCTTTCACTTTCTACTCTCACAAATCAGAAACCTCTCTCCCTTCTCTCTATGCTATCGCCCTCCCTCTCTCTCCTTTTGCATGGCTAAGCTTCATCAGTCATGAAGAACAAGTTTTGAGTTGAATGCATTGAGTAGAACCAAGATACTTGCACATTGCTTTTCTCTTCCCATTTGCCTTGAAGATAGTTGGTGTTTCAAGCTAGGGTTTGTTTGTGTTGTCCTTGCTGTTCAATTCACCTTGCAGGTGATTCTGTAGTTAGATTACTCACCCTTAATAGTGTGATTGTGTGAGATAATGCATAGAAAGTATGAAATGTAGCATAGTTAAGTTTTGTTTGATTGTTGGAATTCTTGTTGTTTCTTTGCCATGCATCTTGCGTTTTACTGTTTTAAAATGTTCTGGATGAAGTGTGATTACCGTAGGCTTGATTTTGAGGTTTTTACAACTGAAATTGTGATTCTTGCACTCTGGAACGATGAACACTCGCTTAAGTGAGAGGAAACTCACTCAAGCGAGCTGCCATAGCCAAGAACAACATGAGTGCTCGCTCAAGTGATGTTGTAGTTGAACAATCTGACTAATTAGAGGAGCATGAAGATGATGAGCTTGGACATCCAACATGATTAAATCAAGATCCAACCTAGGATCTGATTCAAGAATAATGTTCCTGTGGCTTGCATCATACGCAATACGAAGGCCATGAAAAATGGCATACAATTCGGCCGCCAAGCAAGAAGTAATACCACAAAATCCAGAAAAACCCAACAACCAATCACCATTATTGTTTCTAATAAGACCTCCAAAACCTGATCTTCCAGGATTAGAAAGAGAACTACCATCAACATTAACTTTGATGATATTATTCAACGGAGGAGTCAATTTAACCTGTCTAATGAGCTTTTGAATTGCATCATTAGAAATGTGCACCACCACATCTGAATGAAGAGAATAAATATGGCTAAGACAAACCCAATTTACCCAATCAGTTCCATTGAAAACCTTATGATTATGTGTCTTCCATAAGACCCAACATGTAATAACGAAGATATTACCATTAGGAGCAAGGGCATAATGTTCGAACCACCAATCAAAATCCTATGAATTGAAATTTGTATCTTTGTTGAACAACAAGGCATCCCAGATCGCCAATGAGAAAGATCGATCTCTAAAGGTGTGAAGAAGTGACTAAATACTAACTCCACATCTCTTGCATGATGAATCTGAGGTTAAATGTCTATCAGCCCGAAATGCATTCGTTGGAAGGTTACCATGCATAGCCAACCAAATAAAATGCTTCAGATTCTCTGGGAGGTTTAGCTTCCAAATCCATTGCCATGTTTCATGCTGAGTCAGACCTACAAAAGAAAGAGAGTTTGAAGTTAACCACTGATAACCACTCTTAACAAAGTACATACTTGTTGGGGAATGAGTCCAAATCTTGATGTCTTGGGAAGACACGTCGATGAAGATACTTTGAATTTAGAGTTGAATATTGAGAGGTATTTGAGTTGTGAGATGAGATTGTCTATAATAAAGCATAAATATTTTTTCAATTTTTCTTGGAGAATTATTATTATACGTATTAATCAGTGTCCATTCATTTTTTTCAATTCCAACAAATAAAAATTATAGTCATGTTAACCTGTATAGAGTACAATTGTTGAGTCATTGACTTGTATCCTAAAGTGATAAAAATGGATTAAATAATAGTCATGTTAACCATCGACTTGACTTGATTTTTCACCACTTTCTTTCTAGGTCTCATTTGTGAAATTTTACCACCAACATCATTCATTACCTTGTTTACCATAGCAGCATTTGGTACTCCAATTTGCTTGAATTAGTTGTTTTTGATTCAGTTTTACTTGTTACACTCTTCTCTAATTCCTTTTTTTATGACTACCTTCGTTATACGTAGACAAATTTGCCTTTTGCGTATGCAACGTTATTCCTTGTAGGCTGCAATCCATTTTTGTTTTGCTTTTACGTTGTATCAACGATATTTGCAATTAATGCATTTGTTCCTTTTTAACATTTAAACTTTTTTCTTCTTTTTGGGATTAAAATCTTAGATCAATTCAACGTTATGTTTTAGGATGTTATTTTGAGAATTTCTTTTGAAAATAACAGAACTAGTCCTGTAGTGATATCATATTAGTGAGAGTGCATACTATAAAAACATAATTCAGATGGGGGCGTTGCACTTGCATTTTGCGTATCACACATAGTGAAACCTTTTAATCCAAGTTTTATTTGGTTGGTTTGGAGCCACATGTTGAGCA
Organism: Medicago arabica; assembly: GCA_946800305.1. Lineage (NCBI taxonomy): Eukaryota > Viridiplantae > Streptophyta > Magnoliopsida > Fabales > Fabaceae > Medicago > Medicago arabica. The sequence goes on along the minus strand of OX326966.1, from coordinate 921,347 downwards.
TTGAATTGTCATTCATTATATCATATAATACTTTAATGTTGTGATTGTATATGTTGATCTATGTTTCATGTTCATCTACTAACGTCTTATACTTTTAACATGATGTATAATGCACTCACATGTTCTTTGTGTCCCTTCTTGCACACATATTTGTATGCAGATTGGATCAAATAGCTTGTGAAAACGCAATTAAGGCTTGTTTCTAGCTTTATTTTTTCGATATTTTTTTTTATTATTGTTTATCCTTTATTATAAAAGCTAGAGTTGATGTGCTGGCACTAAACCCTAACCACTTTCAGTTTTCCCTCCTAAGCTAGCCTTAAATACGACCTAACCTGCCAACTACCCACTCAGTCTTTCCATATTCCAACTTATCTTAATTGTGTGCTTAAATCAGTAACATTGTAAACTGAATACATACATTGAAAATGTCAGATTTTATTTTCCCATGCAAAAATAAATGAAGGCACACGGCTCAATAATTTGGTTGTCTGCCACACAGTTGAATTTTTGTTCATTCTCCAAAATATTCAACCATTGCCCTCTCACTATCTCTTCAGTCTCATCTTCTTCTTCTTGCATTCTTTTTCTTTTACTATTCCATCATTCTTCTTATTAAACTTAGTGGTTACTTTTTAACTTGAGTTCAGCGAACACTGCTTTTTCTGATCACCGAAATCCACCGTAAAATCTTGACCTCATCTCTCAAATCCGAATTCACTTGATGAAAATCATAAGAAACTCACGGCTAATCTATTGATTTTGATCACCTTTGCTTCACCACTTCTCACACCACTAAACTCTCCAAAAGAATCGCCCCTTCTTCTCTTTTTCTATCATGGTTAGTTCAATATTTGTTGTGTTTTATATAATATGTATGATGATAGTTAGGTTCTGATTTTTTTTGTTTGCAGATTTTCGTGATTATGAGCTAATCAAGTATTGTGATTGTGAGTGTGATTTGGATTTCGGAACATTGCATGACAGATTGTACGTATGACCTAATTTTGATTGTGCAAAATCAAATTACTCTTTGAAACAGTTTTTGTTGTTAATTTATCTCACCCTTCTTATTTGATTTTTCCTCCCTCTGTGACTGTATGTTTTCACTTTGTGATTTTTTTGAGTCTAAGGTTTCTTTATATGTTATTACTATTAAGATGGTATGTAATTTTTTGTTTTGACAATTTGATTAAACAAATTTCAGGTATTGACCTCTTCTTTATCCTTTTCATATTCTATTTGTGTGAATGTTCTTTTTTTTTCCTCATTATTGTGTTTGACATTTTTGGCATGGTTTTTTTGATCTGGATATGTTTTCGTTAGTTTTGTTGTTTTTGTGTGGTGAACATCAAATTCATACTCATTTAAGGAGTTTTTTTTCCCTTCATACTTTATGTTTCACTATCAATGCTATTACAATTACATGGTTACTAATGATGTTTCCCCTTATGGTTAAGGATATGGTTCAGTTTTTTAACAAAGACACATTTATTTTTTGGAGGACTTCAGTTTGAACTTAAGGTGATTTCCTATGCAATCACCCTATACATAAGTTCAGAGATAAGGTTTTGTGTCTCTTGACATGTATGTTGGAAAAGATTGATTTTTCATTAAAATCTTCAATATAATACACAGTTGTAATGAAATTGCCTATGATTTGAGTACATAGTAAAGGCATCCTTATCCCATTTCTATTAAAAGTGTTTGTTGTTATCAACCTTCACATGTCTCTTTGATCCATTTAGAGGAATCCATCACCTTGCCTTTATCTATACATATAAACTTATTTTGTACTGTCATGAGTCATTTTGCCATGAATAATTCTTCATTTTGTTACACGGAGTATCTCTTTACAATTGATTGAGCAAGTAGAATCTTTTCTTGCAATAAATTAAGATACTCATGATCATTTTTTAGTATATTTTTTCTTTTGGAGTTCGATGTCTCTTTACAGTGGATTGGCAACCTGTTGCAAAAACAGCTCCAGCTAAAGTCACTCTATTTTTTCCACCATTTTCATAAGTAGCGTCTTTGACTAAATTCAATTAATTTTAGCACGTAGTAAATTTTTATTTCGTAAAAAGAATGGATTTATTTCACAAATGAATCAGATTTTGTCGTTATATCCTCCTCTCTGTCTTCATGTCCCTTTGATATGGAGATAATGAAGAATATGATCTATTTGAAATACTTAAGTGCTACTCTATTTTCTATAGCAGGTTTTTTCCCTTTATATTGTTTTTCTATTTTCTATAGAAAGTTCTTTCCCTTCATATTGTTGATGGTTTATCAAATACATTTATGACAGGCTGCAAATTGCATTAGTATTATGACGCTATAGTTTGTACTCCTTCGAGCAGAAAGTGTTGCCTAAAATGGTATTTGTCAATGTGAATATCCAATGGGATAACCCGATGTTGTCTAGCATGATCTTTTTGTTTGTAAATAATGTTGGCACCATATGCTACCCAGAAAAAGTAGAACATTTAATGTTCTGTTTAAACTCAAAGTTTGCCTATAGGATTGGTTTAATTTGTAGACAATTGATTTATCGAGATCATGGTTTGTATGTGCCTTAACCTTCAAGAAGAGCTAAGCCTGAAATGAACCTCTCTATTATTTTTTGGAGGTCTATGTTCCTTTATAGGCTATAGTACAATTCAGCGGACTGGGTAACAACTGTAATGTTTTCCTTTTCTTTGAATAAATGTGATTAGCACTTTGAATTAAGTTATCTCCTAGAATTGGTTTCTCAAGTTGTGTCATGTTATTTTTTTCAATGCTATTGCTTTAGAATATATAAACAGGAGAAAATCAGGACTCTTATAAACGAAAAAAAAAATATTAATAACATGCTTAGCCATGCTAATTAACATTAAAATTATTAGACTCTTATTGTAAATCCAATTTATTGCGTTAGATTACCATAAGTTTAATAGATTAGAAACGGTTGTTGAAGATATTTGAGTTCCTTTTCTTCTACATGGCTTATGAATAAAAATTTAGCGGTGCTTACTCATTTCTCTTCCTCATCTCAAATATAAGTGCAGACTTGACTAATAATAGGTGTGTCATTTAGAAGAGTTATATATAACGATATATATGGTTTAGGCACATATGTTTTAATGATTCTAATTGGAAAATTGTATCTTTATCTATTCAGGAATATTAATGTTAATTTGAGTCTTAAAGAAAAAGCAAGAAGTGTGTAGTGAAATGGTTCTTAAAGAGTTCAAATTGACTTATGTTGTGCTTGCTCCTTTCTACAAGGAAAATGTTCATTCCTACACTCCATGTAAAGCTTTGAGTTGTAATATTGAAAATCCTATTCTCAAACTTCACATTCCAAGATGGCTATCCATATATTATGTATTGCTCAAGAAGGTTTGGTTAGGATCTATTTATGATAATGCATTTGAAAGTAATATTCAGTATTTTTTAGCATCGTTTAAGGCACAAAAGAAGGTCATTCATTGTCATTGTCATATTCTGCTTACATCAATAACATTATATTTAATTTTATCTTTTTTTTGCAAACATTTAGTACATGAATGTCAAAAAATACTACATCCGTTTCATAATGAGTGTCACTTTAGCCAAAAAAAATTGTTTCAAAATGAATGTCACTTTACATTTCCAATACAACTTTAATTTTTTTCTCCTAACTTTACCATCAGTAAATACTCCAACTTTTTTCTCGCACAATATTTCATTGCAACTTTAAGTTTGTCTTTTTCTTGGAGAACTTAGTAAAAGTGTTATGTCTAATGATTATTTCATTTCATTCCTTAATTTATGCGCGATTAACTAAAACGACACTCATTTTAAAACGGAGGAAGTACAAGTCTTAACCGACCCGTGAGATAGCACGGGTAAGTGTCTAGTTGTGTTGTAATACTAAGGATTATTTATTTTATTTGCAGGGTTGCAAACTTATTTATAATAATATTATTGCAATCCTCTTGTTAAAAAAATTAGTATTGTAATCCTTAAGGGTCCGTTTGGTTCGAGAGCTTTGGAGGGGAGGGGAGGGGAGATTTTTAATTTGATGTGTTTGGTTCAATTTGTGGAAAGGGAGGGGAGGGAATCTCTTTAAAATTTTATTGCATTGTCATAATTATCCTTAAATTAATTTCAAATCTCAATATTAACCTTGTAACAACTTTTATTATTATTAGATTATATTATTTTGTAACAATTATATTATTAGTAGGTTATCTTATTCTTGTAACAAATTTTATTATTTTGTTATATTTTCCTTATAACAATTTTGATTATATATTAAGAGATGTGCTAATTTTTTACAGAAGTAATTGGCAAAAAATGTAAGGATTACAAAGAATTTCTCTTATAAAAAAAAATGATGCAAGGAGTAAAATATATGAGCCAGTTTGAGGTAAAATAAACAACTTAGATATGCATTACTCTTTCGTCGGTTTCTGAAATCGTAAAAACTAGGAGTTTCTTTTATTTAATTAAGTTTAAGGGTAAAACGGTAAAATAATCTTAAAATCCCTTCCCTCCCCTCCCCCCCGCGAACCAAACACGTTTTTAATTAAAAATATCTCCCCTCCCCATCCCTCCGTTAAAATCCCTCCCCTCCTCTCCCCTTCCCTCCCCTCCTAATTCTCGAATCAAACGGACCTTAAGAGTCCGTTTGGTTCGAGAGTTTTGAAGGGGAGGGGAGGGGAGATTTTTAATTTGATGTGTTTGGTTCAATTTGTAGAAGGGGAGGGGAGCAAATCTCTTTAAAATTTTATTGCATTGCCATAATTATCCTTAGATTAATTTCAAATATCTATATTATCCTTGTAACAACTTTTATTATTATTAGATTATATTATTTTGTAACAATCATATTATTATTAGGTTATCTTATTCTTGTAACAAATTTTATTATTTTGTTATATTTTTCTTATAACAACTTTGATTATATATTAAGAGATGTACTATTTTTTTAAGGAAGTAATTGGCAAAAAATGCAAGGATTACAAAGAATTGTTCTTATAAAATATATATATATATATATATATATATATATATATATATATATATGATGCATGGAGCAAAATGCATGAGCCAGTTTGAGATAAAACAAACAGCTTAGATATGCGCTACTCTTTCGTCGGTTTCTGAAATCGGAAAAACTAACAGTTTCTTTTATTTAATTAAGTTTAAGGGTAAAACGGTAAAATAAGATTAAAATCACTCCCATCCCCTTGCGAACCAAACATGTTTTTAATTAAAAATATCTCCCCTCCCCTCCTAAATCTCGAACCAAACGGACCCTAAGTAAACTTCAAAAGTCGTTGAGAATCAAATGTCATATGATGAGTGGCTCCCTAGCTTCACGAAGAATTTGCTCCGCTATAATTTGAATCGGAGCGGGGGTTTTGTTCTTAACCCTAGTTGGACGTGGAAGTTTTACTTCAGTGTCTTTTCGAGTGAGGTAACCTAGGGTTGACATGGCTAGGGTTTGGAAAACCCTAACGATAGAGAAAGAAAAAGAATGTACGTGTTTTTGTTGAATGTGTAAATCTTATTGAAAGAGGTTTATTTTATTGATGGAATTATGTTTTTTACCCAACACAAAACACTCACGCTCAAATGAAATTGCACCTTTATCCAAGATTAATAAAATATTCAATTGTTCTCTCACCTTTAATTTTACAATTGTTTTAACATTTTTAAATATTTTGAAAAATATCGGAACATTCAAGCTCCTTCCTCCCAGTGAGGTTGAGTTGAATGTGTCGTCTATCCCAGATGAACATTTTTCTTCATGGATTTGGTTATGACCATGTTATAAATGACTATAAGGTCCTTTGACATACAAAAGTTGTTATAGATTTCATAGGTAGATTTGGCCTCGAAGAAATGATATAAGTAGGCTTTTTGGGAAAATACTTTGGGCCATCATGGGAGATATATAGCCTAAGAAGTAACTCGTGGAGAGAGATTCCTGTTGAAATGCCTTATTGTACGGATCGTACTGAGAGCACACAAGTCTACATGGATGGAGTGTATAATTGATTATGTCAAAATAATCTTTATGGATATTGGAAAAAAAAACATAATATCCATTTCAATCTAGTTTGGTATCGTTTTACTTGAACAACGAAGTGATCTGCATAACACCCCTACCCTCAGATGTAGATGATGTTGGAACAAAGGTGTTCAGCAATACCACGTTTTGAGTTTTGATGATAACAAGGTATTAAAAAGTTGTCAATTGGAAATTGCTAATATTTGTTTAAGTATGCAGGATAACAATTAAGATTTGTATCTTAGAAAGTATTCTGTTTGAACAATGTTAAAGAGCAATAAATCCAGAGAAGCTTGTTGCTTGTGATTCTGTTTCGAAGAGAGTCTGAAGACTGTGCTGAAGAGAGTCTGAAGACTGTACCGAAGAGAGTCTGAAGACTGTACCGAAGAGAGTCTGAAGACTGTATCAGAGTCTGAAGACCATCAGAATCTGAGAACCAAGAGAGTCTGAAGATTATCAGAAGCATAGTGCTACAGTGAGTCTGAAGCCACAAATTTGATGATCAGCTAACAGTAATCTCTACAGCATTGCTATGCACAAAGAAACTCTAATGGAGTAACGGCTAGCTTCTAAGTCAACTTGAGCGTGGGAAGCACACAGACAAAGATTGCAGGTCAGTACAGAGTACGTTGTACGAACTCTGTTTCCACTACTCCACTACCTCGTACAGTTTGGCAACTGTGTCTACCGGTATTAATCCTCAAAGGGAATGGAATTCAAATGATGCTATTGAAGGACTATTACCAAATCAAGCAACAGATCAACAGTCATTGATCAAGCTTCAGAAATCATCCTGATGCGCTGGATGACTCAACGTCTCTTTCCTACGCCTATATAAAGGATAAAAGACTTGAAGAATTGTTGGACTCTACACCTTAGAAAAACTGCATTGCGCTGCTTTCGTATTCAACTGAGTCTTAACAAAAGCACATCATTAACTTAGATTCTTACAAACTGAGTATTCTAGAATTTCTAAGTTTCACAGAAAAACAGAGTCTGTCTTTTGTGTAAAACAGAGTCTGTCTTTGTTGTAATTGAAACACATTTTGATTGTTATCAAGTGTTTCAACTGTATTCAATTTTCTGTACATTGTGTAAAAGTCTCTTGCTTTTGTGCTTGAGCAAAGGAAGTCTCTTGGGTGCGTCCTTGAGCAAAGGAAGTCTCTTGGCTGCGTCCTTGAACAAAGGAAGTCTCTTAGTTGTGTCTTTGAGCAAGGAAGTCTCTCGCCTGTGTGCTTGAGCAAGGAAGTCTCATACTGTGTGTTTGAGCAACTTGTAATTTGATATTACATTTTAGTGAACTCTCCTTGGAAGTACAAGGGGGACAGGACTACTTCCGGTTTGTGGAAAGAACCTGTATAATTGCTTGTGTTCTCTCTTCTCTCTTTATCTCTTGATTATTTCGCTGCAATCAGAACCTAATCTCCTATCAGACTCTGATCTCATTCAGACTCTGAGTTTAAAGGAATTAGATTCTCACTCTTCAAGAGTTGCGAAAAGAAAACACAATTCAACCCCCCTTCTTGTGTTTTTCTCACCTTCAGTTGGTATCAGAGCTCCGGCTCTGTTGTCATAGCACTTAACCGTGTAACAGAAAAGATCCAGAGAAAAACATGTCTTCCAGTGAACGGTCTTCTTCTGGTGCTGCTGCTGGTGCTGCTATTCCATATGACTATGGATCCAATAACAGCAGGAGAAAGGTCTATGTTCCTAACCCTAACCATGAAAGAGGGAGGAACTGTGGGATTTGGAGGAAACCAGACTGGCAAAATCATTGGTACTGGAACCATTGGTAACTCTCTGATCTCAATCAGTAATGTGTGGTTCGTTGATGGACTTAGATATAACCTACTAAGCATAAGTCAATTATGTGACAGTGGTTATGATGTATTGTTTAATAAGAACAACTGCACAGTGGTTAACAAGGATGATAAGTCCATAGTCTTCAAGGGAAAACGAAGAAACAATGTATACAAGATAAAATTCTCAGAACTGACTGATCAGAAGGTAATGTGCCTTCTGTCAATGGGTGATAAGAAGTGGATGTGGCATAGACGTTTGGGACATGCTAACTGGATATTAATCTCTAAGCTTAGCAAGTTGCAACTTGTCAAAGGCCTTCCAGACATTGACTATCACTCAGATGCTCTTTGCGGAACATGTCAGAAAGGGAAAATTGTCAAGAGTCCCTTCAAGCCGAAAGAAATTGTTTCAACTTCCAGACCCTTGGAGTTACTTCATATTGACTTATTTGGACCAGTTAACACTGCATCCTTATATGGAAGTAAATATGGACTAGTTATTGTTGATGACTACAGCAGATGGTGTTGGGTTAAATTTCTGAAAACTAAAGATGATTCATATTCTGTGTTCAGTAAATTCTGCATCCAAATTCAATCGGAGAAGGAAATGAAAATCTTGAAAGTCAGAAGTGATCATGGAGGAGAATTTGAAAATGAACCGTGTCGTACCCTAATTTTTGACCAATTTATTTTTTATTTTTTATTTTTATTCGTACGTTGATCTCTTTTCGGTCGTTCGTTTGCTCGCTATTCCCGTAATATCTGTTTTTATTCGTATTTGTGGTCGCGTTTATTTTTCTTTCGTCGTTTACATTTTAATGTCACTCGCGTATTAATTTCGTAATTTTTACTCGTGTTTCGTGCGTATTTTTAGTGTAGCGTAACGTTTGCGTTCGTAAAGTTCATTTTATTCACGTCGCCATTTTTTGTTTTAATTAGCGTAAAAAGCCGCGTTTCTCAGTCGTGTCAGACGAGATTTCGGCAGAGAGGTATTTTAAAATACCTCATTTTTTGGTTCCGACGGGACATTTTTATTTTTATTTATTTAATTTTCGTTTTTATTTTTAATCCTTTATTTAGTTATTTATTTTGTCCATTTATTTAATCTGTTTTTTTATTCATTTATCAGTTTTATTATTTTTTTTAAGTCATTGTCCACTTGTCAATTTATCATTGGTCCAGTCCAACTTTTTCCCCAAGAAATTGCAGGGGTATTTTTGTCATTTACAGGGTATCAGTGAACAGTACTATAAAAGTACTGTTCACGCGTCAGCTTGGTTCCCCAAGGTCAGAAAGGGTCAGTCAGGTCACAATCAAGTCAGAATCAAGTCATAAATCATCAAAAACACCAATCTTTTTCTCTTTCTCATTTTTCAGAATCAAAATCACCAAAAAAAACTAAAAAACTCATGAACATTCATGAGTGTTCATCATGAACATGAACAACCATAACCAAAATCCGTAAATCACAACCACAAATCATCAACACCAACAACACTAAACCGAATCCACAACTATAACACCATTTTTCGGCCATCAACACACAAACAAAACCCAAATCCGAAATCCACATAAACCCATCACCACATAAACTCACCAAATCCAAATGTTCATAAACACCCAAAATCCGATTTGAATTAAGACACAAAAGTAGAAGCTTTTTTTCGGACCAAAAAGAAAACGTGAAGGAACAAAGGAAGAAGAAATAGAGGATCACCGAACCGAAATACAAGCAACAACAAGAACCGAAAAGAGCAAGGCACGGCCAAAAAAAACGAAACAAAGGAAGAAGAAGAAGTTGAGGTATTTTTCTGGACTTTTTGTTTTTTTTCTTTGGGGTTTTCTTTTTTTAGATCTAGGCTAGTTTGTAAGTTTTTTTGAAAAAATAAGTCCGGATCTAGAAGGAGAAGAAAGAGAGGAGAAGATTGGTGCTTTTTTTTTTTAAAAAGGAGGTAGTTGGCCGCTCCGGCGCGGTGGTGCTCCGACCGGCCACCGCGTCGGAGCCATCTCCGGTCATCCTTCTTCTTTCTTCTCCGGCGAAGGCTTAGAGAGAAGGGGGAGAGCTTTTCTGTTTTGTAGAGAGAGGATGGGAGAAGGAAATGAAGGAAGAGGCATGGGAAATCCTTTTATATTCCCTCCTCTAAACTGGTTCGGTCCAAACCGAACCGGTTCCAGCCCCAACCCGTTTTTTTTTACCCAGGCCCGCCCCAGCTGTTGCTTTTTGGCCCTGTGTTGAATTCTGTGGCTATTCATACCCCCTGTTTGTTTTTGCAGCAATTTTGTTTTATATAACTCCTTGCCTTTATTTTATTTTTATACTTCATGTGATATTTGATTTAGGTTCCATGCATTATTAATTGGTGTTTTGAGTTTTACATCATGCATTCTTAGTTCATTTAATAATTAAATTTCTATTTCATATAGTGTTATTTAAACTTTGTTAAAATCTTTTTCTTCAAAATTGCTTCTATTTTGTTTATTTTATTTGCTTATGGTTTTCTTATCATATGTTTTTTTTATGTTTGCATTTTATTATTCACCATCACATGCATATTTTTTTTTTCTTTCCTTCCTTGTCATTCATTTCATTGTCATTGTTGCATGCATGTTTTAATTTCTTTCGTCGTTTATTTTATTTTTGTTTTTGTTATTTGGTTTAGTTTGTAATTAGGAAATGATGTAATTTATTTTTTGCGCATTTATTTTCTTTTGAGACCATAGAATGTATTTAGGGTATGTAATATGTAACCGGCACACGCACTGACACGCGCACCGACACTCCACTTTATTTATCGCTTTACGCTATTTTATTTTATTCCGCCGTTACGCGATTTCATCGTTAGCTTAGAGAAAAATATTTTCTTCAAAGAAAATCAATCGAATCAAATTCAATTTTCTTTTGAGTAAACCTTGGTATGTAATCCAAGTGATTTTCTTTTTATTTTCCTTAATTAAATGTTAATTAATTTAATATCCACATTAGACATGGATTTCGTGCAATTAAAATTGACCAACTTCATCGTATTTTCTTCTCATGCCTTGAGGCCTCTCATCTTTTCTTAAAACCTTTCTTTCAAAAATGTTAAAATCGATTCAACTCATCAAATAAGTTCTTTAGCCGAACTACTTGATTTTGATCCCGATTTATTTGGGTAAGTAGGCAAAGGGTTTCGACCCTTCCAAATCAATAAAAATAATCAAAAACATGCTTCATCTTTCCCCTTTCTTTCACTTAACTCTTAATTTTTTTTAATAAGTAAAATCAATTTAGCGCAAGATTAGAGAATAGATAGAAGGTTCCTATGGGATACCATAGTCAGTTAACACCTTCCCCAATCGAAACCAACCTCCGAATCCAAGGTCTCATAAGGGTTTTTTGCTCACTTTTTCCCTTCCCGAGAATAAAAGTTGAGAGTTCAATGATTCAAGGTTCAAATCCAATCAATGATTTTGATACCCGAAAATCACGAGCACAGACCGTTTGAGGTTTTCTGTGAAAAACATGGAATTATTCATGAATTCTCTGCACCTAGAACTCCACAACAAAATGGAGTTGTAGAGAGAAAGAACAGAACCTTACAAGAGATGGCTAGAACCATGATCCATGAGAACAATCTGGCTAAGCATTTTTGGGCAGAAGCAGTAAACACAGCTTGTTATGTTCAGAACAGAATCTATATTAGACCTCTGTTGAACAAAACAGCTTATGAACTCTTTAAAGGAAGAAAACCCAACATATCTTATTTTCATCAGTTCGGATGTACATGTTATGTCCTGAACAACAAAGTCTACCTAAAGAAATTTGATGCCAAAGCCCAAAAGGGAATCTTTTTAGGTTACTCTGAACGCTCTAAGGCATACAGGCTGTATAATTCAGAAACACAATGTGTGGAAGAATCTATGCATGTCAGATTCGATGACAAAATGCCTGGAAGTGAAACTCCAGTGCAAGATGAAAGTCATGAAGAATCTCAAGATTCTGATGATAACTCAGAATCTGATCAGATTCCAGAATCTGAAGATACTTCAGAAGCTGGAACAACCTCTGAAGTTCCTAATGAAGAAGCTTCTGATGAAGCTCAAGATGGTTCTCTGCAAGCTAGTCAATCCAAACAATCTTTCAAATACAAGTCTTCACATCCAGAAGATCAGATAATTGGCAATAAAGAAAGTCCTATGAGAACTAGATCGCATTTCAGACAAGAAGAGTCTGCTTTAAGATTATTATCTGTTATTGAACCAACTTCTGTTGAAGAAGCTCTTGGAGATGAAGGATGGATTCTAGCAATGCAAGAAGAACTAAATCAATTCAAAAGAAATGAAGTATGGGATCTAGTAGCTAAGCCTTATCACAAGAACATCATTGGAACTAAGTGGGTGTTCAGAAATAAGCTTAGTGAACAAAGAGAAGTAATCAGAAATAAGGTCAGACTTGTTGCACAGGGCTACAGTCAGCAAGAAGGCATTGATTACACAGAAACGTTTGCTCCAGTTGCAAGATTGGAAGCAATCAGGTTACTTCTTTCCTATGCAGTTAATCACAACATAATTTTGTATCAAATGGACGTTAAGAGTGCATTTCTTAATGGTGTCATTTCTGAAGAAGTATATGTCAAACAACCTCCTGGCTTTGAAGATTTAAAGCATCCAGAGCATGTTTATAAATTAAAGAAATCACTCTATGGCTTGAAACAAGCTCCCAGAGCTTGGTATGAAAGACTAAGTAATTTCTTAATTCAAAACAACTTTGAACGAGGACAAGTTGACACTACTCTATTCATAAAGACTCTGAAGAAAGACATTCTTGTAGTTCAGATTTATGTTGATGATATTATCTTTGGTTCTACAAATAGTTCACTTTGCAAAGAGTTTTCGAAAGTTATGCAGGATGAATTTGAAATGAGCATGATGGGAGAATTGAAGTTCTTTCTTGGAATTCAAATCAACCAATGCAAAGATGGAGTCTACGTTCATCATTCCAAGTATACGAAAGAGCTTCTGAAGAAGTTCAATCTTGAGGACTGCAAAGAAATGAATACTCCAATGCATCCAACCTGCACTCTGAGCAAAGAAGATCAATGGACCAAAGTTGATCAGAAGCTGTATAGAGGTATGATTGGTTCTTTGTTATACCTAACTGCATCCAGACCAGATATTTTGTACAGTGTATGTTTGTGTGCAAGGTTTCAATCAGATCCTAGAGAATCTCACTTAATTGCTGTTAAGAGAATCTTTAGATATCTGAAAGGAACAACCAATCTTGGACTTCTTTACAAGAAATCCTCTGACTACAAGCTAGTTGGATTCTGTGATGCTGACTATGCTGGAGACAGGATTGAAAGAAAATCTACCAGTGGCAAATGTCAATTCTTGGGAGATAATCTGATATCCTGGGCTAGCAAGAGGCAAGCAACCATTGCTCTGTCTACAGCAGAAGCAGAATACATCTCAGCTGCTAGTTGTTGTACACAGCTACTCTGGATGAAACATCAGCTTGAGGACTATCAAATAACTGAAAACCATATCCCAATTTATTGTGATAATACAGCAGCTATATGTTTGTCTAAGAATCCAATTCTGCATTCAAGAGCAAAGCATATTGAGATTAAACATCATTTTATAAGAGACTATGTTCAAAAGGGAATTTTAGATATTCAATTCATTGATACTGATCATCAATGGGCTGATATATTTACTAAACCTTTATCTGTTGAAAGATTTGATTTCATAAAGAAAAATTTGAACATGTGCTATGTCTCTGGGTAATATGCGCCTCTGAAAACAGAATTCAGACTCTGAAAATATTCAGAAGCTATCTGGGAATCAAACTCTCTTTTGGAGACTCTGATGAAAGCTTCTGGTAAAATATTCAGACTCTGGTGAGGAATCTTTAGACTCTCAGAAGCTCGTATTAGTGGAAGCGTGACTGTTAAGTTCAGTAACACCTGCCCCACTATGGTGACAAATACTTTACAGTTTCTCAGACGTGGCCTGTCTGTATTGGGTAAGAACTCAAAGGGCAATGATTTCATTATGTTAAACAAGTTACCTTCGCTTTGTCCCAATACGTTTACGGCTGCATGCTATATGTATTTTTTGTTTGTGTTTGTTTGTCCCCTACTCTTTCCAAACAGTTTTCAAACATTTTCTCTATAAATACATAACACACACAACTCACTTCTCTTTTCACTCTTTGATTTTCTCTCTGAACAAATTTCTTGTTTTTCAATACTTTGCAAAAAAAAATTTTGTTCTCAAATCAAACTCTTAGAAAACCCTAATGGCAAGTGATCTCATCCAATCTGGTGTTATAATCAAGTCCGGAGGATCTTATGTTATCAAACCCAGAACAATGAACATCATCAAGGAGACTCTGGAAATTCAAGTTGAATCTCCAGTAGATTTTGGTTCACTCAGTCGTCATGGAGTTGACGTTGCACCTCATTTCTTATCACAAGGAATGATGAGATACTTTGGTATGTTGAATGGACCAACATATCAGGAGCTTGTTAGAGATTTTTGGGTTAGGTCAAAAGTCTACGACAAAGCTGAAGCTACTTTGGAAGAAACAGTAGCAATCTCAAACAACCCCAAGCTTGTTGGCAAGAACAGAGACCAAATGGGTTTAAGACCATACAATGGTCTTGAAATAAGGTCCGCTGTGATGGGAATTCCAATAGTTATCACTGAAGAGGTGGTAGCCAGGGCTTGTCAGATGGAGAGTGCTGGTAAATTTCAGTGGAATGTCAACAAGAAAAGTGAATGGGTCGTTGTCTGCAACAAGTTGTTATTTGAAGGGAGACCCTCAAATAAATTGGTGGATATGCATCCTGAGCATAGGGTGCTTCTGAAGATTATACTGGACAGTATGCTTCAGAAAGGAGGAGGAACAGATACATTGTCTGTGGATCACAAAGTTCTTCTTTATTTTCTTATCAACAAAATAAAGATTAACTTCCCCATATATGTGATGCACCACATGTGTTGGGCCATCAAGAAGAGTCAATCAGAAACCAGGAGGCAAGTTCCTTTTGGAAGATTAATATCTGAGATTCTGTATCAAGGAGGCCTCTTGAAGGTCTTATCAGAATCTGGTGTGGTATCAGATATTCATCTAGGAACTGTGACCGGTAGAATCATCAATGGCAAGACTCTACAGTACATGAAGATTGTCAAGAGATTCAACCCCTCTAAGCATGATATGAGAGAATCCTATGTACAATCTGATTTGATGATGGACTTCCCTCCCATATCCAAAGAAGATAATCCTGAAGTTCTTGCTAGATTTGTGGTGGATTACTTCAAGGAGACTGGTAGAATAATCAACTATTCTGCTATTCCTGAGACTGCTGGAGGAGGCCCTCTTAAGGTCAAAGGAAAAAGGACCAATGAAGTGGTTCTCAAAGAAGAGGAAGAGAAGCAGGAGCCTCTCAAGAAAAAGATCAAATCTTCTGCTCTTCCTAGAGTTTCAATTGGTTCTCCTTCTGCATCTTCTGCACTTCGTGAAATTAAGGATGGAAAGAAGGCTAAGAAAGATGAGAAGAAGGCTAAGAAAGCTGAGAAGAAAGCAATAACAGGCAAAGCTGACAGAGACTATGACAAATTAGCTCAAGATATTGCTGTTTTCCTTGATGCTGACTCTGGAGGTGAAGAGAGTCAGATCAAGAAGAGAAAGGTGGATGTGATTCCTGTGGCTAAGGATGTAGCACAGAAGATAGGTACTTCTGTATCTATGATTGAGGATGAACACACTGCTGGCAAGGTTATGGCAGCAGATTTGATTGCTGAAGAGTTGAAGGAAGAGACTGTCAAGGAAGCTGCTAAGTTGCTTGCTTCTGCTCTTAAACAGAAGAATACTTCAGAACCTGCAGAAGCTGAGTTATCAGAAGCTACTGTGTCTGATCATTATGCCTCTCCAGAAGCTGGCATTGGCACCTCTGGCAACGTGACATATAGCTCATCTTCTTCTTTGAATCATGAGTCAGAATCAGATTCAGAATCTGACAACAAACCTTTGAGCCAAATTCTTCCATCTCTCAAAAATTCATCTCCCTCACCAATCAAACCCATATCATCCCATAACCCGCTTGACCAGGCAATAGTTGATTATGTTGATTCAACTATGGACAGAGTAATTCAAGACACAATCACAGTGTCTATGAATCTTCCTGCTGACCATCCTGCTCAACCTTCATTTCTCAAACCACTTCAGGTAATTCAACCTTCTGAAAAGCCTGAAGCAACCATTCAATCCAAACAGCCATCCCCCCAAACTGAAACCATTTGTGTAGACTCTCCAGACACTCTAGATTCTCTTGAAAAACATCTAGGAGGAGAACTACCAAAAACCCCTGCTAAATCCAAACCAACAAAAGCTACTTCATCCGTTTCCAAACCAGACCCTGTACCTGAACCTACAGAGAATCTGACCTTAGCTTCTGTTGAACCTTCAAAACCTGTTGTTGAACCAGCTTCTGAAAATTTGGAACAAGCTTCTGATATTGTATCCGAAACTGTAACAAATTGTAAAGCTAAGACCAGAAGAGTTTCTCAACCACTTTGTGATCTCATAACCTATTTCTCTTTTGGAACTTTTCTAACTTTGAGAGCTTCTCTACCCTCAACCTCTGAACCTCAAAGTGACTTATTTGATTCAAATAAGATTGATGAGTTTTATGCTTCTTCATGCAATAAGCTCAAAGAAGTTATTGAGCAAATGTCTATGCCAATACTTAATGTGAGCTATGAGGACAAGTTTTCTTCAGTGAAGACTGAGTTTTTGGATTTTATCACCAAAATTCAAAAGGCTGCTACCAGGGAACAAGCTCTTGTTACTGCCAAGCATGTTGAAGAAGTAAAGCGGGCTGAGAAAGTTGTAGCTCTGAACAATGCTCCCATTCTAAGGATTAGTGATACACCCTTCTTTGATGAGGATCAGTATATTCCTAGAGAATCAGTGGCTTACAATTCTTTGAAGAGGAAGTTGTATAAAGTTCAAGAAGAAGCTAGACAAGAAAGAGAAGCACATTTGCGAAGAACTGAGGCTCTGGAAGAGATGGTAAAGAAACAGCAAGAGGATCTCCAGAAACTGATGGATCATCTTGCCAAACAAAACCAACCTTAGTTTAATTTCGTTTTGTTTATTTTTTTTTTTGTAATTCTTCTGAGCTTGTTTTTACTTACAATTTATTCAAGTTGTTTTTGATTCTACTTTGCATTCTATTTCTTTTATGCTCTGAATTTTCTATGTTTTCCCTCTGAATCTCATTCTTCCTTAAAACATGTTTACACCCTTACCTTAAGTCATTTAAAAAGGAGGAGGAACATGTTCTGAACTTTTTTTTGTTGATGACAAAAGGGGGAGAAGGGAAAGTATTTATGTCAGGGAGGAGAGAATTTTTTTTTTTAATTACATTGCATGTATACGTAAAAGTTAAAGGGAAATCTGCGAAAGGTGCTTAGTTAGACTCTGAGCCCTGTTTTAGAATCAATTTTCTGAATATTCTGAGAATGAATGAGAATGTTTATGAAAGTGAATTTAATTAACCTGGATAGAACTCAAGATGAGCTTACAAACCTCAACTTAAGAACTATCAGACTCAGGGGGAGTCAGAGCTTACAAACCTCAGAACTCTTTAAGTCAACTTGTTAATTAGATTAACAACAATTGACCTTTTAAATACTAATGTTTGTCATCATCAAAAAGGGGGAGATTGTTGGAACAAAGGTGTTCAGCAATACCACGTTTTGAGTTTTGATGATAACAAGGTATTAAAAAGTTGTCAATTGGAAATTGCTAATATTTGTTTAAGTATGCAGGATAACAATTAAGATTTGTATCTTAGAAAGTATTCTGTTTGAACAATGTTAAAGAGCAATAAATCCAGAGAAGCTTGTTGCTTGTAATTCTGTTTCGAAGAGAGTCTGAAGACTGTGCTGAAGAGAGTCTGAAGACTGTGCTGAAGAGAGTCTGAAGACTGTGCTGAAGAGAGTCTGAAGACTGTATCAGAGTCTGAAGACCATCAGAATCTGAGAACCAAGAGAGTCTGAAGATTATCAGAAGCATAGTGCTACAGTGAGTCTGAAGCCACAAATTTGATGATATGCTAATAGTAATCTCTACTGCATTGCTATGCACAAAGAAACTCTAATGGAGTAACGGCTAGCTTCTAAGTCAACTTGAGCGTGGGAAGCACACAAACAAAGATTGCAGGCCAGTACAGAGTACGTTGTACGAACTCTGTTTCCACTACTCCACTACCTCGTACAGTTTGGCAACTGTGTCTACCGGTATTAATCCTCAAAGGGAATGGAATTCAAATGATGCTATTGAAGGACTATTACCAAATCAAGCAACAAATCAACAGTCATTGATCAAGCTTCAGAAATCATCCTGATGCGCTGGATGACTCAACGTCTCTTTCCTACGCCTATATAAAGGATAGAAGACTTGAAGAATTGTTGGACTCTACAGCTTAGAAAAACTGCATTGCGCTGCTTTCGTATTCAACTGAGTCTTAACAAAAGCACATCATTAACTTAGATTCTTACAAACTGAGTATTCTAGAATTTCTAAGTTTCACAGAAAAACAGAGTCTGTCTTTTGTGTAAAACAGAGTCTGTCTTTGTTGTAATTGAAACACATTTTGATTGTTATCAAGTGTTTCAACTGTATTCAATTTTCTGTAAATTGTGTAAAAGTCTCTTGCTTTTGTGCTTGAGCAAAGGAAGTCTCTTGGCTGCGTCCTTGAGCAAAAGAAGTCTCTTGGCTGCGTCCTTGAGTAAAGGAAGTCTCTTAGTTGTGTCTTTGAGCAAGGAAGTCTCTCGCCTGTGTGCTTGAGCAAGGAAGTCTCATACTGTGTGTTTGAGCAACTTGTAATTTGATATTACATTTTAGTGAATTCTCCTTGGAAGTACAAGGGGGACAGGACTACTTCCGGTTTGTGGAAGGAACCTGTATAATTGCTTGTGTTCTCTCTTCTCTCTTTATCTCTTGATTATTCCGCTGCAATCAGAACTTAATCTCCTATCAGACTCTGATCTCATTCAGACTCTGAGTTTAAAGGAATTAGATTCTCACTCTTCAAGAGTTGCGAAAAGAAAACACAATTCAACCCCCTTCTTGTGTTTTTCTCACCTTCAGATGATTGTTACTGGAGAAACTTGACAGTGTTAAATGAGATTGTTGCATTGATCTCATATTATGAAATGACGATTGCTTTTCACATATCAATTATGGATGAGATTGGTGTGAAGGAATCATGGACCAATCTCTTCACTATTGGTTGGACCATTGCCTTGTGTTGAACGTACTATTGAAGTGGGTACAAGGGGGAAATATTCTTCATAAGAAATGTTAAAGAACTAGCTTGGTTTAATTTGACTACCCCAGATGATTGAGGAGCTTGATTATGAAGCACAGAGTTTTCCTTGTTGTAGGATAATAAATTACAAGGAAATCATTCTTCCAATTGAGGAATAGGTAGTTAATTGTTTTTCTTGTTTTCGTTTGTTAGGATGTCACAATTATTGTCAAGTAAACTAAGAAACTATTTGATCTTGCTTTTGCATTTTTATTTTGAATGTTTACGCTTGTTTTATTTCTCTTACGTCTATATCCAATAAAATGAATGGTCTTTTGCCTATATTGAATGACCTATAGTTTTATGTAGAAATAACTTATGTATGGAAAACTTTATAATCTGATGAGCAACAAAAGTGTTTGCGTTGAAATAACAGATAATGTTTTGGTAAATCGTGAACATGATTATCAATTCAAGTATCACCAATTTTGGTACTATCCTATGATGAGTTCTGAAAGGTTTTTACATTGAGTTAGCAAAAGGAGACTCTTGTGTGCATTTGTTTTCCTACCCAGCTGGCACCTTTTGAATTTTTGTCTGTTCATAATTCATATTAGTTGCATCATCAATTCATAGTTGTCACTGTTTTGTTATGCTAGAATTATTTTTTGTCTGAAGTTATCTTAAAGACAAAGGACTGTGGCAGTAATTTTGGAAATGCGAAAAACACGGCCGGTAACTGAAAAAAAGGGACTGACCCGCCAAAACAAAATTTGTCTTCTAGTTTCGCCCCCAGTTTCGGCTAATTGGCATCCACCCGGTTCTTGACCCCTTCACATAGGTTCTCACAGTATCCTGTTATAAGATGAAGGATTGATGATGTTCAGAAGACGCCACATCTTCGTAGTATGCTCTGTACATTTTTGGACAAGACATAATCCATTCAAATTATTTAGTAAACTATCCGAGTGAGATTAGGCTAGACTCTAGAGGATGTTTGCATGTGCACAGCTATGAAAATCAGTCTGTTAGCCAAGCAATTTGTTTGGTTATAAATCATAGTATAGTATGCATCACAATGACAAAGACCGTGTTAAGTCTTCTATTTTGTTCTTTGCACCTTTTTGGAGGCAAAGAGTCATGATGTAGCAGAGGGCTGAAAGTTGTAACTCTCTTGAACACGATTACCATTTTTAACTGCTATATGAATTGATTAGATTTTAGTAATTCATGCTACTAAAAAATAGCTTGGCTGAAATAACAAAAACTCAAACTTCATATCAATTACTCTGTTATTTACATAGCCTTATTTTGCATATTGTGAAGTTTTGGTTTTATTAGTTGTTGTCGAAAAAGGTCAGTATTTGAGTTGGTAGTGCAGTGGTGTTGGTCATTCTGATTCGGATTTCAAAGGGTAGCCGGATTGTTTGGATATAATATAAACAAAGGAACAATTTGTCACTTGAATGGTACCCTCTTTTAGCATCATTTAAGATCCTACTAAGATAATAAATGGCTCTTTCTACGCCATTTTCATCTTCTTGAGCTAACATGATCCCTAGTATTATCTGAAGCAGCTATATAAAGTTTCATTACTTTATCTCTAGGAGGAGTTAACAAAACAAGTGGGTTTATTAAATAATCCTTGATCTATTCAAAAGCTTTTTGATGTTGTGGTTCCCACTTGAACACATCTTCTTTCTTCGGTCGAAGTAATGGCGAAAAAGCTTCAGTTCTGCCACTTAGATTTGAAATAAATCTTCTAAGAAAGTTGATTTTCCCCAACAAAGATTGGAGTTCTTTCTTTGTCGAAGGCGACTTTGTCTCCAAAATTGCTTTCGTTTTATTTTGATAGATTTCAATGCTTTTTTTGTGCACAACAAAACCTAAGAAATCATTTGCATGAACACCAAATGCACATTTCAATGGATTCATTTTTAATCCATATTTTCTCATCCTTTCAAATGATTTTTGATGGATTTCTAAATGATCTTTCTCAGCAGAAGATTTGACAACAATGTCATCGATGTAAACCTGCATAAACTTTCCTATAAAATCATGAAACATATAATTCGTTGCTCTTTGATAACAAGTGTAACAACCCGATTTTGCTATTATTTGATTTTAATTGTTTTATATGTGTTTATTCATGTTCGCGTGCATTTTCATGAGTTTTTCGTATTAGGAGGGTATTTTGGTCATTTAGACTTAAGGGTATTTTAGTCTTTTACAAGTAAGGGTAATTTAGTAACCTTATGATAATAGTTATTTTAGCGTTCTAGTTAGAACCGTTATTATTTGTAAGAGGTTAAGTTGTCGATATAATTAGGACCGAGGTTTCTAGTTAATTACCGTTAGCGAGTTAGAGTTAGCGGTGTGGTGTAATTAGATTTGAGCCAATTAGTTAGTATGGGTTAGACCCAATAAGGGTTTGTGAATATTTGACCCATAACTTTGGGAAAATAGGGTTAGACTTTGTCATTCACACAAAACACAATAGAGTAGAGAAAAGAGGCTAGAGAGAAGAGCAAGAGGAGAGGGTTGAAGCTAAAAGGGAGATTGAATCTAGGAGCTAACTTGAAGCTTGAGCTAGGATTCTTGGTGTTAGAGGTAATAGGGATAGTTTTCATACATAATTTTCAATTCTTCATTTCTACCCATCTCTATGATTTTGATTAATTGAATTGATTCTGTAAAATTCGTGTTTGGATGTTGATGTTATGTTTGTAAGCATGAGTTATATGATGATTGTGTAGTTGTGGTTGGATTAACATGTCAAAAATGTATGAATATGGATATTTTGAGTTTATGTGAAAAATTGATGAGGAATGAAGTTGTTGTTGATTTGGATATGTTGTTGTTGTTGATTTGTACCATGGGTATTCCATTTTGTGAAGTTTGTGTTGAGTTGTTCATGTGGAGGACCAAAATGAAATTTTGATATATAAGGTTGTTGACTGAATTTTTGATGTTGTTGGATGAGTTAGATTGAGTAGAATTTCTGTTTTCATGTGGTGATTGTGTTAGTCGAGTCGTTTGGGAGAAAACGAGATTTTCATGTGAAAAGTCGGTGTTTAAGCGTTTTTGCAAATAAGCGATTATGTGAGGTTTTGGAAAATGATTTTGGGATGGTTGAATCTTGAATTTTGTATAGATTATGATAGAGTTAAGTGTCAGGAGCGCGTAGGCGAAAATGGCATTGGAAACGGGTTAACAGTTTGAATTTTACGTGCGAAATGGTTAAAATCGCAATTTTTGAAAAGCTGAGTCTGGACCTGATACTGTCAAAATCGTGCCACGATTTTGCAACCGTGCCACGATTTTGATGGCAGAATGTTCAGCGGTTCTGGGCATGAAAAACGTGCCACGATTTTTGTGAACCAGATCCTTCATATTTCACTATTTTTCACCCCTTTCCGTTATGAATTGGTCTTTGGTGTAAACATGAAAGTTTTAGATAATTGAGTTAGCTTCCAAATTGCTTTGGTTTCACTTAAAAATGTTTTGTAGATTTTAAGTTATGATAGAAACACTCCAAGTGGGTCTTGGAAGATTCTTACGAAAAATTCAGCATAACCGTTTCTAACTCAACCCGAAACTTTTGGTTTTCTTCCAAACATAAAATATGAGTATTATGAGTTTAATTATGATGTTTAATAGCATCTAATCTATGCCTTGTTGAATCTAGTTTTCTTCTCTTAATGAATTGGTTTTACAATATGATAAAGTGAGACGAACTTCGTGATTTTTGTGAATTAGTCGTGATTGGCCGATGAAATGCTTATGTAACCTCTACTGCACACAATTTTGACTTAAGAGTATACATGGCTTAGGCAATTAACCTTGTTGGGTTGGTTTTGGTTCATTACTTCAATTATTTTCAAAGTTGTGAATTGTGAGTAGAACTTCATGAAAACTTGGCTTAAAGACCAATCGTTTGGCAACCTTTCGTGATTGACCTTATATGGTTAAATGGAGACTTGTGGATGAATGATATATGTTGAATGTATATTGGTGTGTGCATACTCGTGAATGATGGTGATGATTGTATAGTTGTTTATGCATTGTTTGGTGATGATTGCATAATATTATATGCATGTTGATTGTTGAGGTGATCATGGTATGAACATATGCATTGAGTCGAGTCATATGTTCATGCATTCATTGTTTGGTGACGAACTTATGTTCAATGTAAGGCGGGGTGTGAAACCTTACAAACGATGTTTTTGTTGCATCGAAGGTGACGACCTTGAGGAGATTTGGTACCACATGCATCTAGATGAGTCTAGAACATTGCATACATCGTTTGGTGATTTGCATTAAGTCGTGATGTGTGGTTGATGCATTTGGTTCATGTGGACTTGAATTGGTGAATTGAATTGGTATTGGATTATTGTGTGAATGTATATGTATGAGGATGTTTATATCATTTGGTGATTTTTATGCATGCTATTCTTGAATACTTGATTGTGGATTATGTTGATATAATGCTAACCCTCAGTGGTTTACCACCTACCTTTTCGTGCGGACGGGTAGATGGAGTGCAGGATAAGTAGCTTGTTTGCTTGGTGTTGCTGAGGAGTAGGATTCCTCTATCTCTTTTGCGCGCGTCTAGATTAGGGGCTCTGATCTAGGATAGCGTTTTTATGTTAGACTTATTTCATCATATGTTGATTTGAGGAGTATGTTATGATTCTTTTATATCCGATGTTGAGAATAAGATTATGTATTAATTATCATGAGATTTGGAGTTATGGTTTGTATGCTTGAATATATATTCCGCTGCTATGTTTATGAACCATGATAATTTATACTTGTGAACTTGAATTTGTTGTTGGCGTAACATCTATTTCTAAAATATATTTGTACGTTCGCGCGTTTTATCGCTTAATAGGAATAGGGTGTTACAACAAGCACCAATATTTTTTAATCCAAAAGGCATCATTATCCATTCATAACAACCTAAAGCCCCTGGACATCTAAAAGCAGTCTTTGACACGTATTCTTCAGCAATATAAATCTGATTATTGCCAGAATAACCATCTAGCATACTTATATATTCATAACCTACTGATGAATCAACAAGCATTTCTACCACTGGCATAGGATATTCATCCTTAGGAGTAGCTTGGTTTAAGTCTCTAAAATCAATATAGACTCTAAGAGTCTCATTTTTCTTAACAACGGGAACTATATTAGCTAACCAATCTACATCGACAAGCATTTCTGCCACTAGCATAGGATATTCATCCTTAGGAGTAGCTTGGTTTAAGTCTATAAATCAATATAGACACTAAGAGTCCCATTTTTCTCAACAACGGGAACTATATTAGCTAACCAATCGACAAGCATTTTTGCCACTAGCATAGGATATTCATCCTTAAGAGTAGCTTGGTTTAAATCTCTAAAATCAATATAGACTCTAAGAGTCCCATTTTTCTTAACAACGAGAACTATATTATCTAACTAATCTACATACCTTGCAATTCTGATGAAGCCGCATTTCAATAACCTTTCGATTTCTTCTTTTATCTTCGACTAAATTTGTGGTACAAATCTTCTTGGAGTTTGTTTCACTAGTTTCTTGTCAGGTTTAAAAGGTAACTTGAGTTCTACAACATCTCAACTCAACCCTGACATCTCATGCTAATCGCAAGCGAAACAATCTTTGTATTTCTTCAAAAGCTCGACGATTCGAACTTTGAATTCTTTGTCAATCTTAGTACTAATGTAAGTGGGTCTTTTAACTGTACCATCACCTAGATCGACTTCTTCCAAAGGGTCATGCATTTTCTTGGCTGGTCCCATTGGATCCTTCTCAAAACCCAAAGGTTCATCATCATAGAAGCAGTCTAACCTCTGGTTTTCCATCGAACTATATTGAAAATTATCATTAACATTTTTGATATATTCTTATTGTTCGATCTCGGCTTCCAAAGCCACTTTTTCTTTAATTTCGGCCACATAAGCCGTAATCTTGTCCCAAACATTGGGTTCAGACATGATTAATCATCATTATCTTCCCACCCAGTTGGTGGAACTCCAGGGCGTCCCCAAATTGAGGCTTTTGAGTAAGTAGAGGCCCTGGTTCTGAGTACGCTTCCTTCATCAGTAATCTCTTTTTCCCAAGTGAAACCATCTTTAGGGTGAAGTTTCATGGACCAAAGAAATTTGTCTTGGTCTTCATAACCAAGTTCAGAAGCAACACATGGCGCAATCTTCGTCAATCGTTTGTTGAAAGTCTTTTTAGTGATTGTGTCGACCTTAGCAAGAAAGTAACTCTGATCAGCTTCTATATTCTCCAGCACACCGTCTTCTTTCCAGATGGTAAGCCTTTGATGCACAATTGAAGGGACAACTCCAACACCATGTATCAATTCTCTTCCTAGTAGTAGATTTTAATTGGCTTTAGAAGCAACCACCAGAAAAAGTGTTGATCTTTTTACAGTCCCCACCACCAAGTCAACTTCAACAGCTCCAAAAGAACTTCCAGACTTTCCTTCATAATTGGAAAGTATGGCATTATGTGGCTTCAAATCAGACTCTGGCAAACCAATCTTTTTCAAGAGAAACTAAGAATTTTTCAAAGTTCAAATGTTAATGTCCTACTATGAACTCTTCATTTTCTCTACTATTGAATAGGAATCCTGAAATTAAGAAGTGAAAACACACATGACAAATTAAAAGGCAAATTTTCATGAGAAAGGGGACTTGCACCGTTAGTGTAAATTAGTTTTACACTGACATCTTGTGAAAATTTATCATTTTACGGTTATTTTTAACTTGAGTTACAAAAGTAGCTTGTTTGACAATATCACGAATTCTCATTCCATGCATGTATTCGATATTATCAATGCCATAATCGAATCCATACGAAACAAGCACGGAATCTATACAAATGGTGATGAATACACACGAGCATGTATATCATCACCATTCTCAACAACATGTAATGGCAACAAATTACAATGTATGAATCAATTGAATATATCTTGAAAAAATTTAGTCACCATTTTCGGGTCAACTTTTAAAAATGAGAAAATGGATACAAAATCATGACATAAATTTAAGTATTTCATGAATTCGTTAATTTTCATACCCTCAAACGTTATGCATTAACCACTACCAGTCAACATATAATGTTACCACATACTTTTGTTACATATTACATTATTCATTCCGTGTTTCATGTGCATTCAAGTGACATTCAAACTATGATTATATGTTTTTTACAAAGATAAGTACAAATTAAAATAAGAATTAAAGTGACATTTTTGTTTGATGTCAAGTTGCTAATGAATTTCACATAAAGTCAAATTGTTCGGGAGAATTCGAATTTCATTCGTAGACGCCTCAACCCTAAAATTATCTCCTTTGATTTTTCATAATTAAAACGGTGATATATCATAATAAAATTGAAGATTTTAATAGATTTTCTTGTAATTTATCGTTTATGGTCGTTGATTATTCTACATCATTAATTTGTGTGATGTTTTGGTGTGTAAAAATTGTGATGTTTATCTAATGCAAAATGAGAATAGCAAGTCAATGAAATTGAAAAAATAATTAAAAGTGTGATGTGGATAATAGATGGCTTATTCAAATTCAAATATGTATCAAATGTGTAAAAATATGAGATGATGTGGATAAGTGATAAAACAACGGTCAATAAGCAAGTCGCATTTACATGATGTGTATATTAGTAATGATGAGCTGTATTAAAACATTAATTACATTTTACAATGAGGAGAGACATGTGTACTATTTGTTTTATGCAAGACAAATGTATATTACAAAGATAAAGATATAGGTATAGGAATCCAGCAAAAAAAAATCTGAATTAACAAAAAAATAAATATCGGTTGTAGTTTTTATTTATAAAGTATCAACGTAGTAGTAAAACTTTGAAATCAATTTTGATTGTCAACTATACGTTCTAATAAAATTTATCAGCAATGCTTGAAGTTTAAGCTCCATGGAAATGTTGGCTGTGGTGGGTGAGTGGGAGCATAAAAGAGAGAGAAGGGTGATGGAAGAAAAAAAATCTGATGTTGAGAAAGTATGATAAGAATGTGTTCCTCTTTTGATCTTATGGTCAAAAGTTACTTGCTCATGTTAAATGCCACCTCTTCTATCCATTCGTAAAATTCAAACTAAGATTAATTTTGAAGACTAAAAACTCATTTTATTTTAACAAAAACAACCAATAACTAGTTAGTTTTTTTGTGGCGACCGAGATTTGAACTCATACTTTATATATTATTACTATTGTCCTACAAACTGAGCTAAATTTACGAGGACAAATAAATGATAAGTTTCTTTGGACCGAATCAATTTATAGCATAGACTAAATTAAAAGATTTAATATAGTTTAGAGAGTACTTAGTATTTTTATAGTTTATAGATAAAAATGATTTTTTTTTTGTTACAACTGATTGTCTATTCAATAATAAAGAGTTATTTTATACCTCACTTAAATAAGTAATAAGTCATTTGTCCAATAAGCATAGACATTTGATACTCGATTTTTTTTTTTCATTCTAAAGTTAAGATAATTAATAAATTCAATTTCAATTCTCGATGTTTATAGACAGGTGGGATGGTTGGTTAAACGTGAAAGACATGAAGATTTTCAATAAAGGTTTACTTTTAAAGTGGAGATGACGGTTATTAATCGAGGGTGATCCACGGAAGGTGGTCCTTCGTAGAAAATGTGTTAGTGTCGAAGTATGGTGTAGAGGTGGCAGCAAACCTAGATTTAAGTAGTGTTAGCACTCTTCATATTCTCAAAAGCTTCAAATTTGTTTCTTTTTCTCGTTTTATTCACATATTATTTTAACTGCACATTGCATTCTTTCGGATTGATTGTACATAGAGATAGATGTCATTATGTACCATACTAAAAAACAATACATTGATTCAAATCTCATTGAAGTAGGAAACAATTTTTATTTGTTTCAACAGGGCAATATATGTACGGTTAAAGGATAAATTGCACTTTTTTAAATGTGCAAAGTTGAGAGAATCATATAGAAATTGTTTATTCACAATAATTATGGTCATGTTCAACCATACTCAACACACATTCATCGCTGGTCATCTATCTTTGTTGCTGCCTTTTCAAGGTCCATAACAGGCTTTTATATACAAGAAAACTTCCTTTTAGAGACCGAATATTCGGTCGCTACATCAGAAAAATCGGTCTCTGATAGATATGGTGACTGAATCAGCGACCAAAAATAAGAGTGGCTAATACGCGCTGATCCTTAGTCACCAGTCTAGCGACTGATTTTTTGCGACTGCCTTTGTGACTCCATGTAGAAACTGATTTTGTCACCGGATTTTGAGACGGAATCAGAGACTGAATCTAGACACCTTTTCATGGTAGAAATCAGCTGATTTAGTGACTTATTTTGTGACTAAGTTTGCCACTTAATTAGCCACCGTAGTTAGAGACCGAATTTGAGACGGATATTATTTTACAATGTTATAAGTTTTGGTCGCTATTTCGGTCTCTATGGATTTTTTTTAATTAATTGCCATATACTGTACCTGGTCACTGTTTTGTGACCGGAAGAATTACAATATTTTATATATAATATTGTAATTTTTTTAACTCACATTTTTATCAACAATCTACTTTGAGCGTAATATTTTAACATCAACAATCTTACTGATATCTTCACGCATTTCACGTGTACAATGATCAAAGAGAAGACAAAATTACTTATACATTAAGCTATAGCCACTACATTACTTCATCAAAATTAACTGAACATCAAGCTATAACACTACCAAAGTTTTTCCATATAACATCAAAGATAAATCAAAGTATAAGGTACACTAAAAAGGCATGGTTTACACTTTACAATCTGTGTATATGCTAAAAGCATAATCAAAAAGTTTGGGTGCATAGGCTAATTTATAGTAACTCTGTATAGAAAAACGAGTCTCTAAAGTAGTAAATAACATACAAACTATGGAGAATATGTATAGAAGATGTAGATTAGCTAGCACATGAACTGAATCAATGGTTTGCAAGAGCACTACAGGGCACAAACAACATCAAATTTGAATAGTGAAGGAAAGTAAATTCAAAAGATAGTAACAATGTTATCATAGATGATAAAACGTACAACAGGAGAAGAGATGAAAGAAAAAATTAAAAGTTCTAATGACAATTAACAAAGATAGAAAATATTTGAAATTAAATTAGAATAAAATTGTTAATTTATCATTCTATACACCAAAAAGATATTAAAAAATTGCAGCCTCGTAAATCTAATAATATCAATTGCCACACCTATATCCCCTTTGCTAATCCTTCAATTCCACCAAGAGCACAAAACAGTTGTTAATGTAAATATCCTCTCCATTCTTACTTTTTGGGGCTGCTACCTATTAGAAGTATAAGATAAATAATGAGTATTATCATATGATAGAACCCTTATCATATATGCATTAGTGAGTTAGATTTTAAAGCAAGTCACTGCCTTATGTTATCAAATTCACCTACATACAATCCAATAAAACATTGTGACTTTTAAGGAAGACATGTATTCAAAAAACATAAAGAATTGTTGGTTAAAATAGATCAGTGCTTATTTCCAATAAAATATTTCTAAATAATTGCTAGCACAATCTGTTAAATTCCCCAACCAACACTAAGTTACAATGGCAATACAAATGAATTTATGAAACGGGGAGAACAAAGGGAAACTCCAACAATAATGACAAAAAGTAACTCGGTTAAACTAACAAAAAGCTTACCCTATGAATTGCTTCGTTTTCCTCTTAAGGTGGTGGAGATCTAAAAACAACACCACAAAAATGGAGTCAACGTGGAGAAAAGTTAATCTAAGACAAACAAAATTAATTTTTAAATTTATTAGGATCAGAAAGTTACTAAGAAAATCAATAAAAGAATAGCCATACACAAACATCTGGTACACATCAACAACAACACAGAAATAAAATTACAAATTTCAGAATGTGTAATTGGATAGTGAAATTAACCACAGTATGAAACACTAACTAAACCAAAAAATACACATACATCTAAATTTCAGAGTCAATTAATTATCTAGAACATATACACAAACATCAACGCAAACCCTTCTCAAAGGATAGCTACCCAAAATAAGAGAAATTTTATATCAATACAAAGAAAGGGGAAAAGGAGAAATTAACTAACTCGTAGTGGTTAGATCGACGTTGGTTGTCTCGTGTGCGAAAAATGAGGTCAGATCAGCTTTGTATGAGAAGAGATGTGGGGAGATCGGCTTCTTCCCTCCTTTTTAAGCTGATTATTTAGAAACATATTTCGTTCCTTCTTCCCTCCTTTTTAAGCTGATTATTTAGAAACATATTTCGTTCCTTCTTCCCTCCTTTTTAATCTGATTATTTATTTAGAAACATATTTCCATAAGATAAATATACTGATAGTAGCACGAATTATACCAAAGGGATATATACTAGATACAAGTACAACAACTAGACTCAAATATTACCAATAAGATACTTGAGCATTGTTACACCTTTAGTACAATTTTTCTCAATCCTAGTTTCAATCATTGAATAACAGAAGTAAGAGAATGTTGAAAACAAACCTGCAGAACTTCTTTTTCAAGTAAATCCTTGCATAATCTGAATTGCACAGACTCTAACTTGATCTTACATTGCAGTTGAACCTATACGTAGACACAAGAAAAAAAAGAAAAAAAACATACATCACGGTCTTACTATAACATTTACTTTCACTTTACCAGTGCAAACTAATGTTTACCTGATCTTTAAGTAAATTCAGCTTCTGAAGATAATCTTTCTTAAGCTTCTCAACTCCATCATTAGAAGCTAAAGAATCATTCCCCTTTTGATTCTTCAATTCCTCTATCTCAGTCTGCCAAATTACACAGCACCAATAAATAATCCCTCTTCTACAATTAATACTTAATTAATTAAACAAAATTTTGAAATTAGCGATCTCAGTAAAGAAATCCCTAAATGAAGTCATTCCCTTTCAAAAATTCAAAATGCTTCAATACGAAATCTAAAAAACCTATAATGAAACTTTACGCAAATACTGATATTAATTAAGCTCGTAAACTTGTTAGAAATGAAAATTAATCATTTACTAATAAATAAATTAAAACATACTTAAGCTAAAAACAATTTGAAATTACAAATCTCGGTATCAAAATCCCTAGATTAAATTATTCGATTTCAAAAATCCAAAACACTTGTGATTCAAAATCTAAGAAACTTTTTACTAAATTGCATGTTAACCTCAGCAAAATTGTCAGAACTGAAAATCTAAGAACATGATCCAGATCTGAACCAAATAATGTGGACGTCCTGCTAGCACAGAGGATTCCATTCCAAGACCATATATTTGTCCTTTCTTTACTCCTGCAACATCATACCACACCTCTAGCTTATTTGGTGGAGGCATTCCTTGCGAAGATGCTTCTTGTGTCAAAGCATCCCACTTAACTTGAGAGTTTATGTTGGTGTGTGTGTCGAAACAATTCCACATGATTAGGTGGGATGCCGACACTTTTTGTCTAAGAAAAATATACATTAACAGTCAAACACAACAACAAAGGACATCAGCTACTCCGTGAAAAACAGACATTAAAACCAACAACAGAACCCCTCACACCATAATAGACCCCTCTCACAATACCAATCAAATACAATAGCAAAGGACGTTAAAAAAGGACATTAAAACCAACAACAAATCCCCTCATACCATAATAGACCCCTCACACCATACCAATCAAATACAACAGCAAAGGACATTAAAATAAAGAACAGACCCCTCACAACATAACAGACATACAAAACAACAAAGGACATATGCTACTCTGTGAAAAAAGACCATAATGCAGCAAAAAGCAGTGTTCATTTTAAAACAACCAACTTAACTATACACATAAAATTCAAGAAACTCATATTTAGAGAATCAAAACGCACCCATATAAAAAATGAACAAACCTGAAGACACCCAAGAGTGTAGATCATCG
The DNA here is from genome assembly GCA_946800305.1 of Medicago arabica. Classification (NCBI taxonomy): domain Eukaryota; kingdom Viridiplantae; phylum Streptophyta; class Magnoliopsida; order Fabales; family Fabaceae; genus Medicago; species Medicago arabica. The sequence goes on along the minus strand of OX326966.1, from coordinate 889,168 downwards.
GACCGTCGAGACTGGAAAACAACAAAGTCGCTAATGATTCTTCGTCGCGTCATTTGCCTTTCTTCACTGCTGTGTTTGATTTTGGATTTCAAAGAAATCGAAACACAAAAGAAAAACAAGAGTAAAAACGTTAAAAGGAATTAGGTAAAATACGACCCATAATCAAAGTATAAAAAACAACCCATTTGTGAGTTGGTAGAGTTTGAATCAGAATGGGAATAAAAAACAACCCATATTATTTTGTAATAAAATATATTGTGTCTAATCATTTTTATGAAACTGATACGTATGGTTACTAATATCACTTTACAATGTGAGTTTTGAGATTTTCCAATTAACTAATGACTCATAGTGGGTAGTGGTTACCAATATCGATGGGTTAGAATCAAGTAGTTTTTCCTCCATTAGAAAATCTTCTAAGTGGTTTTTTTCACTAAATTTCAACACTGTTTTTGGGTAGTGTTTGAATCGAGTGATTCAAAACATGAACAGAAACAACAATTTCAAAATTGAGAATATAAATAAATGAACAGGAACAGGACAATAATATGAAATCATGTGATTGAATGAAAGTAAACTAACATGAGAAGAAGATGAACAAACCTGGTAAGATGAGAAGAAGAACAAGTTGAATTCGATTTGAAACAACAACAACAACAACAAGATGGAGAGAACAGCTGGAACTTCACTAATGGGTTCAATTTCATTCATGATGAGCTTTGATTTCAATGAATAAGGGTAAAAGGGGGAAATTTTGTTTTTGGGTTTAGGGTTAATGTTCTTTTGGGTTCAAATGAAAAGAGGGAAAAAGATGAAAGGGGGAAAATTAGGGTTTAATTTTTCAGGAAAAGAAGAAGAGGGAAATTCATGGGGGAAAAGTTTGGGTTTTATTTTTGGTGAAATCGTGAAAGGGGGAAACTTTTTTTGCAAGTTACAGCTTATGTATTGGTATAATAATAATCATAAATAATAAATAATAAAATAAAAATTTAGATTCTTCTCTGTGACTCATAATTCGGTGGCTGAATATCATAAATAATTTATCTTTTAAATATTGAGAAATAAAAAAGAGAGTAAAGAGGATGATATTTCGATAGGCAAAAAACCAATTTTTAAATTAGTCGCTGACTATATTTGGCCACCGATTTAGAGACCAGCTTCATTTTGGTTACCTGTTTAAAATAATCAGTTGTTATATCAGTCTCTATTGTGACCAATTTATTTCGGTCTCTGAATTGGTCTCTAAACGACAGTTTTCTAGTAGAGATTTTTATTTTTTTTAACCAACAAAAGCTCCTCTAGTACAAGATGTATTAAAGGAAACTAGAATGTTTCATATGTTACAATAATACAGACAAGCTACTACACAATATCATAGAGAAAACCTCCAAATTATATTACAGCCTGAAAGTATAACAAATGACTCAATCTCCAAAACGTGCGTGTACTCAAAATCGTAAAAATTATATCTTTATTTGAAATCTCGTTTTTGCTTGAGTTCAACAAATATTATTTTACTTAAGTTTGTAAGCTGGGGTGTGGGGAGATGGAACATCATATTATAAGTTTTTGCTTAAGTCCATAATAGGCTTTTACATAGGAGAAAAACTATAAGTTTTTTCTTCTACTTTCAAATATATGATGACCCTTAAGTCAATGTCAACATAGAATAATATACTTGTGAGTAGTGTAAAGATTTTTTACCCTATAGTCCATTGTAATTATAATCCTTGAATGTTTAAAATTATTTGATTTTAATTCAAACTATTTAAAATTCATTCATAATATTTTTCGTAATTGACTTTTTTTGGCAAGTAATCCCGTGACTAAATTCATATTTTATGGTGAATAAGTAGGTTTAAACTCAGATTCTTGCATATAATATAACATAATGTTGTGGAGATGAGGTGATGTGTAGATTGTGGTGATGATAAGGTAAGGTGTTGTTTTTCGGGATTATAGTGGGTGTGTTGGTTTTTCGGAGTGGCTTTGATGCGAGTAACGTGCGATAGATGTTTGAATTTTATTTATGTGGTCATTCACGATGGAGTGGGAGGTTTTGGCTCAACTGTTGGTTTGTAGGGGTTTAGTTTGGTTAGGATGTTGATTTGGTTTTAGAGGTTTGTTTTTTATTGGAGTTTAAGATGTAGGATATACATTTACTTTTGGGTGTTCCACCTAAATACGACACTTTATTCTATACTTCCTATCTTTTACGATATATGTTCATCTTATGCATAGACTTAGTTATTAATAAATTTTACCGTTAAAAAAAACTATAACAGAGTGTTCATAGAATTAATAAGTACACTAATTTTATTGCAAGACCAGACATAACTATAGCATTTAATATTAAGCTCCTTAAAATAAAGCATTTAACACTGATCACACTAATCATTAGTATTGCAAGACCCAACTGTATCAATCATCATCATTCAACAAATAAGAAAAAATAAATAAAGCAAGTTAATAGGAGAAGGAGTGATGAAAGGAAAGTACATACATGCAGCCTTTAATAACAGTCTCAAATGTAGTAGGGAACAAAAACCAGTTTTTACAATACAAGAAGAGTGGAACACCCAAGAAACATGCAGAATAAACCCTAAACGCACAAGAGGATAAGGACAATTGTGGAGAATAACGTAAATGAGGTCTGTCGAGAAAAGGACAAAGTACCTGTTCAAATAAAAAGATGAGGGATAAAATAGTAATTAAAAGTTAAGATGTTTCATTTGAGGGAATGAAAAATAATAACAGATGATGATATATGATGGAATGGATTCTACTATAATCCATCTTATTCCATTCAATTTTTACAAATTCAAACAATGAAATTCCATCATCAATCTAAACAAAACTCTAAAGTTTGGTCTTGTACATCAAAATTAAATTCTCTATATATTTGAAACGAGGAAGCAAAAACTTATAATATGATGTTTCACCTCCCCAGCTTACAAACTTTTAGATAACTAAATACTTTATGGGTATTATTAAGATTCTTATACGTACATTTTAAAGTTTAATCTCACTTGACATTGACTTATTTGTTGAAATTAAACTAGTAAATTGAATGTTCCTACTATACATTAATGTTGATTTTAATCTTTTACTATCGGTCTTTGTTGACTCTACGCTAAGACATGTAATTGAACTTATGACTTCTATTATTTTGTTTATACATTGATGGTTATAAAAATAAGAAAGAGGTGTGGTGTTGTGTAGACAACTAAATGGTGTTGTATAGTAGTTTTAAGATCTCAATTGGGTACGTAACATTTACTGGTTTCATAATTTCTGTAATTAATTAAAGCTAGAAATTAATTGGTATTGTGTTTGAGTTCAAATGAAATTGAAATTCATGGTGGCGATATTTATAAGGAAGACTACTCACAGGTTCACAAGTTCCCGATGCTCTTCACCGAAGTGAATTAAGGAAGGCGGTAAAAAGTTGTTTGCATAGTTGTTTTTTTGTTCATAATTTTGCCGAGTTTTCATATGCAAAAAATGAAGGGAAAAATTTAAATGTTACACAATTAGCTTAGGCAGTTGGTAAACCGGTAACAAATTTTAAATAAACGGTGATGTGGATCAACCGAAGAGCGTGTGTGAAAGCGTAAGTTGATAAGTTATTCTTTTGGATTCTTTCGTTTTATAACTTCTCTTCTCTGGATTTCAATCTCACTCAAAATTTGTTCCTACAATATATGTCAGCATGCTCAATAGAGATGAAAGAAGGAACTAATGAAAGGAATGTAAAAAGCTAAGAACACAAGAGGAGGATGAAAGTTGGAACAATTTTGTACTCTCATTTTCAGTTAAAAAAATTGTTTATGTTGATACTCATTATTGGTGCACAAACGTTTTTAGTCATCTATTTCATTTTATTTTTATTCTGTTTTATCAGGGTTATCTCCATACCCAATTAATTTTGTAAGCAAACAAGAAAAAACTAAATACATGCTTAACAATTAATAACAAGGAAGAGATAGAAGGGAAGTTACAACATTTGGTGGTGGTGGCCGTTAAAAGGTAGCTCAAAGTCACCGAAAAACTCAATTCTAAAAATGATCCATTTTCAAGTTAATTCATTTCGGATAGTAAAAAAATATGAGACAAATTATTTTTGATGAATATATACAATTTCGTTTTATTATGTATCAAATTATTTTGACTCATAAGACCCGTGCGGCGCACGGGTTGGTGTTCTAGTAAGGTAATGAATGCTACTGGTGGTAATATTCCACAAGTGGACCTAGAAAAAAGGTGATGAAAAATCAAGCCAAGCCAAATGGTTAAGATAAGGTTTTGGATGCCAAAAGTTATAAGTTGGAGTTTAACTAATGTATTTGGTGAAGATAAATGTAACCACTTATATAAGCTTTTTTTAAAGCTTTAAAGATTTCTTTATCTTAGACTATAACAAAATTTCCTTACCCTAAAGTTTATTTTATAAAAAAAGAATTTTTTATTTAATTATCAATAATCACTATTTATACCATCTTGCTCTCAAGTTGTGACATAGAGGTTTCAAGGACTTTTTGGACCAAATGCATGACCAATTTACAATTCAACTAGATGAACTAATTGTCTCCATTTCAATGTGGACATCAATGACTATTTATGGAATAAAGTGTTTCATTATAAATTAAATTAAAACATCCATTTTTATCTTAAGATAAGAACCTTCACAACGACTATCTTAAGGTAATGTTGATCTTTATAACCTTGATGTACATAAAGTTAAATTCCATTTTTTCAGTGACTATTATGTCCATTAATTAAGATAAGAATCTTCCCAATGACTATTCATGTGCATTCTATATTTAAAAAGTTTAAGACTTTATCCATTTAAAATAAAATTCATTATTTAAATTCATTTTTATCTTTTAGCTTGTGCCTCTAATACAAGTTAGGGTCATGTTAATTTATACCTAAGCTATATTTTTATATTAGTTTTCTTAACTAGTGCTTCAAAGACACTAACTAGAATTTTTCTACGAGGTTAAAATTGTTATATTGGACGTTGAGGCTAATGTTCGAATCCCAACTCCTTCGGTTGTATGCATGAGTTATCAATAACTATTGTGATCTTGTCTATTTATCAATTTTTTTATAATAATTGCTTCAAAAAATAACTAAATAATTCAACTTTTGTTTACATTACATTTTCATCTTCTACTTTTTAGTTATTTACAAGATTTTTTCCATCTGCTTAATTCACCTTTTGGCTTCCTGTGGTTCACCTTCACCATTAAACTCAGGGGGATGGTTTCGGTTATACTCCCGAAAGACTGGGTTTCCAATGACTGGTGGTGGAGGATGCTGCTGATGAACGCCTTGACCCTGCTGCATAGTTGCAGTCCACTGATATTGAGATTGAGCATTTTGCTGGATCTGCCGTTGCATCATTTGCATCATCTGTTGATTCCGATTAACTATTGGCCTTCCACGTCCTCTTCGTGCTTCAGACATTTTGCTCTAACAAAGTTTGACTCAACTGATAAAAAATAACTAAAAATTCAACTTTTGTTGCCAACCTGAATACCTCTTTAGAGTCTCTGAGATAGCTCTAACCCTATTAAGTTGTGAAATCCAACTCATCTAAACTTTTTTTTGGGCCAAATAAGTAGCATTGATTTTGATTATGCACTAACACCATTCATTCATTCATTATTTATTTACTTTTGTTTCTCTAATCCCATTAGAAAATGAAAGAAAGAGAATCTCACTTCCTACTTCCCTCTAGTTTTCGTGTCTCTAATTGATCTTTACAACAACAAAACCAAGCCATGTAAAGGTTAGTTTCATGTCACCTTTTTCTTTTTGTTTGTATTCTTTTTTTAGATGTTTCTTAAAAAGCCCTTTATATCTATTTTTGCTTGATCCACTTTTTCTTACTGTTAGTCAAAAAAATTCTCTTTTTGTTTTTGAATTATTATTTTGAATATGAATTGTTATTATTACCTGTTCATACGGTTACTTTATTCATTTTTACCTCATACTTTGTTACATGTTACATGACCAATACCATTACTCCCCCCTCTATATATTGTTACTTCAACACACATTCATATTCACATTCACACTCTTATGTTTTTTGCTTTTGAACTCTTCAACTTTTGAGAAAAATGTCTAATATTTGGGATGGTTGTTACCTATTATTTTTATCTTCATCATCAATCAATTCTTACATTTATTTGTTGATGCTTTTTTCTTTTTTTCTTTAGATGTTAATTATGTGAATATATTTTGATTTCATGCTCATGTTCATGTTCATCATGTTCATATTCATCTTCATCTTAGTTGTTACATTACATTGCATTTTCTTCTTTCTTTTTTTTGGTTACATTACATCTTCATTTTCAACTTAATTAGTGTGCTTTCTGCCACTTAGAGCAAGCTTGGTTTCTTAGGATTCTTAATCAATAACTTGAAAAGTTTAATGATTTCTATGTTGATAAAGAGGAAGAGTTTGTTACTGATGAAAAATAGAAAACTATTTTTTGTGCTATTGAACATTGTTATAGAAAGCTCTTGTCTTGATGATGATCAAACCCTAGTTTCTTTTTAAGACTATATAAACTTGAAAAAGTTTATATATCAGAAGTTAACCATATGTTTTTAGCTTTGAGAAAAATCTTGGCTTTATCAAGTTTAGAAATATAGATATAACAATGCAAAACACAAACAAGTGTTTTCTATTTTTAACAAGAGTAACTTAAAATCTTATATTGGTTGAAACTTCAGCTAAGTAACATGTGTTATGATTAATTTTCTATATATTGTTGATGTAGTAATTTTTGCATCAAACAAAAGTAAGTATTTATATATCGTCTCCACAGGGACTGGTGCGATATTCTAAGCCGTTCAACAATTAATATCATTCTGAGCTAAAAGAGTAGTTTGTTTGTTTGTTTAAACTATATGAACTAATGTGCAAGAATAAAAGTTGAGAGTAATAAGGCTTAAAAATGTTGGAATTAGAGTTCCTTGATTAAGCGTCGAACATAACCTATCGATCGCATATATGGATTCTAGCGTTGTACCGATATTATCACGTATCGCTCAGCAAGATTATTCGTGTCCAAATAATCTTGTGAGATCAATTGTATTGTTCAATAGTTGATTTCCCAAACTATCAAACAATCCAATTGTCGATCGTATCGTTTAATCGACGATTTCTCAATCTATTCAACGATCTGAAAGCTTTACGTTCCGATACCTTGTGTGATTATCAAAACATCAATCATATGTCTAGAATCATTGTTTTGATAGATGAATATTCTAAACCTAGATTCAAAGGTACTTTTCAATAACAATTAAATCAAAGATAGGAAATGAATTGCAAGAATAGCTTCAATATCATTTAAATTGCTAGAATCATATAATACAAGATCAAAAGATTACATTCTAAGCTCAATCAAGTACCTCTAATCCCAACTAAGGAGATTTAGTTCATCATTGTCATGTGAACATTACAATAGTGGAAGGAAAGTTGAGAATCCATGCCAAGAACTTGATTTCTCCAAGAATCTTGATGAATTCACACTCAATCACTATTGCCCTATGAAACCAGAAGAATTTCGCCCCATTCTCTCTCTAAAATATGTGACCAGTTGTTTCTGAAATGAAGGAAAAGGGCTTTTATAATTGCTGCAAAATTTGCACATCCTGCCCGGCAGGAAATATGTCGCTGTGGCGACAGAACCTTTCTTTGCCAATGGGTTTCTGCCACGTCATCATCCACTTGCCTTAAACCGCCTTTTCCTGCCCAGCAGAACATTTGTCGCCATGGCGACATTAAGGCAGAAAGAAAATTGGTTTTTCTTGACATTTCCCGCCATGGCGACAGGATGTGGCCATGGCGACAATTTTCTTGTTTTTGCGCCTTTTTGTGTTTCTTTCATTTGTTCAACTCTTGATCACTTCTTTTCTGCACAAAGTGAGTAAAGTAAGATATATAAAGCGTAAAAGGGTAATAATCACTTATCTCTCGGCTTTTCCCTCACTAACTTGCAAAGCAAGTAACAAAAGTGCCTAAAATAGATCATGAATTTAACATTTCGTAGCACTTATCAATTGTTACTTAAAAAAAAATTACACACATACATTCATGTTCACATTTTTCTTTTTCTTTTTCTTTCTGCTTACTTTTGAACTCTTTAACTTATGAATAAATGTCTAATATTTTCATCTTCAACAAATTCTTACACTCTTTTTGTTGATGTTAATTGTTTGAACATGTTTAAGAATTTATTGTTTACTTTCTGAACCAATTCTTTTATAATTGGTTTTTAAGTTTATTGTTTACTTTATATATATATATATTGATTATTATTATATTGTTTACTTTCTTAACCAATTCTTTTATAATTGACATGTGATATGATGTTTTGCAATTGCTCTTGATTTGAGGTTGTGTTAATCAAGCTGTTTTTCTGGCCTTATGTGGTGAATTCCTCACATATATTTCAGGGTTCTGCTTTGGTAGTCTTAGGTCTTAAAAGAGTAATAGTTGTGCAATAAATTCACTGACTCATTTATTTTTATTTGAATGTGTGAATAGGTATGATGTGCTTATTGAAGGACAAAGGAAAGGACAGTGTGCTTGAACTAGCCTCAACTCAACTCATGAACTACTTTACTATTTACTATTATAGCATGTTTGTTTCCACGTTGGTGTGGAGTTAGACTCGCGTTTACTTAACTCTACTAGTTGTAGCTTACGTGCCACCGTGTGGAGTGTGCTTGACTGTTCGTGATATTTACACTAGCCTCAGCTCAACTCATGAACTATTTTACTATTTACTATTAGGGTTTGCACTTGATAAAAGAACCTTACTATTATAACATGTTTGTTTTCACATTGGTGTGGAGTTAGACTCGCGTTTACTTAACTCTACTAGTTGTAGCTTACGTGCCACCGTGTGGTGTGTTCCTACGGTTGTTTACACTAGGTATGATGTGCTTACTGAAGGACAAAGGACAGTGTGCTTGACTGTTCGTGATATTTACACTAGCCTCAGCTCATCTCATGAACTATTTTACTATTTACTATTAGGGTTTGCACTTGATAAAAGAACCTTGCTATTATAGCATGTTTGTTTTCACATTGGTGTGGAGTTAGACTCGTGTTTACTCAACTCTACTAGTTGTAGCTTACGTGCCACCGTGTGGAGTGTGCTTGACTGTTCGTGATATTTACACTAGCCTCAGCTCAACTCATGAACTATTTTACTATTTACTATTAGGGTTTGCACTTGATAAAAGAACCTTACTATTATAACATGTTTGTTTTCACATTGGTGTGGAGTTAGACTCGCGTTTACTTAACTCTACTAGTTGTAGCTTACGTGCCACCGTGTGGTGTGTTCCTACGGTTGTTTACACTAGGTATGATGTGCTTACTGAAGGACAAAGGACAGTGTGCTTGACTGTTCGTGATATTTACACTAGCCTCAGCTCAACTCATGAACTATTTTACTATTTACTATTAGGGTTTGCACTTGATAAAAGAACCTTGCTATTATAGCATGTTTGTTTTCACATTGGTGTGGAGTTAGACTCGTGTTTACTCAACTCTACTAGTTGTAGCTTACGTGCCACCGTGTGGAGTGTGCTTGACTGTTCGTGATATTTACACTAGCCTCAGCTCAACTCATGAACTATTTTACTATTTACTATTAGGGTTTGCACTTGATAAAAGAACCTTACTATTATAACATGTTTGTTTTCACATTGGTGTGGAGTTAGACTCGCGTTTACTCAACTCTACTAGTTGTAGCTTTCGTGCCACCGTGTGTTCTTACCGTGGTTTTCAAGTTTACCAAACATACACTAAATTTCCTACTTATATATTGAAAATATTGTGAGTTTGAATTACATATTTACCGAGCATATTGATGATAAACAAATTTAACTTATTTAGCATATTGAGCACAATAGTAAGATGTGATTCCAACCTATGTGATAGGAAGTAAGATAATGTTTTGGTTGCTTAAATTAAGATAAACTAGTATCTTGGTCTATAAGGAACTGTTGGAACAATTTCAAAACATGGTTAGAAGTCACAGATGAATTTTCTTTTATTTATGCTACTTCTAATCAGTATCAACATGTTAAGGTTTAGAGAGAATTATTATACTTGAAATACGGTGACTGGTGCGTTGTTGGGGGACTTCAACCAAGTTCTTTATGATCATGATTGTCGTATCTTACAAAATGGTGATGTGATATTTTAAATGACGTGTCATACGTTGAAGTAGAATGATCAACCATAAAATTACAAAATTAAATATTGTTGTAGTCGACATTACTACCACCGCCATTGTCCTCAAGATGCATTGTTGCTCTGTCCATCATATCTGCTGCTTCAAACCTTGCACCAGTAAATACTAAAAATTAATCAAATAAGTAAATAACTTTTTATGTGAATGGAAACGTACAAAACCTTTACAAGAAAGCAACTATCATATAGATAATATCTATATCTATGTTATATACATTTTGACACAAATTTATAACTGTTTTATTCAAGATATACATCAAGGTGTAATTGTAAATATAGTTTTAATCTTGAAGCAAACACTGAGTAACGTGTAAAAATCAATACCTGAAAGTTATTAACTCTGCATTCCGAACGATGTCAATTGCAACAAGTGGTGGAGAGTCTTGAAGTAGATATGCTACCATTTCTATTATCCCCTCGTTAGATATTGTTACAAAATGCACATTCACTTTCAATGACTTCAATCTAACAAAGCAAGGAAGTTGATTTCTCATTGAATCATTATTTCTTAGAACCTGCATAATTAGAGTGAATTGGATACATTCAAATGAATATTCTGAAAGACAACATTGTTTATGGGAAATATTTTGGCATAAGGATTAATACCTATCATCATGAGCAACATCAAAAATATAAAGAGGAGAAATGATACTAAAGTAACTTACCATAAGCATCTTCTTAAGGGTTGTGAATCCGAGAGTCAATATTTTGACATTAGCCAGCAATTGCAACCAACTAACCGGGATTAAACGATCATTCGAATATAAAAACTGAGAGTAATTAATACTCACTTCTTCAAGAAAAGGTAAATTGCATGGAGAGGGGGCTGAGAAAATAGGATGGCCATTGACAGTGAGGGAAGTAAGTTTTGGAGTACAAAGCACAACTTTGAAATTGTCAGCTTGTTTACAAAAGTGGGTACTACCTATGGTCAGACTAGAAACGTTAGAATTCGATATCGAAAGGGTATGTGCATCATCCTGTAAATACCACTCCTCAATGACCAAAGTACTCAACATGTTACATTTTGAAAAGGGCTCAACACAGCCATTGTCACTTGTAGTGAAAGTAAGACCATTAAGATGCAAGGTTTTCAATGCCGGCAAGTTCAAAGATTTTGGAAACATCTTACCACAGCCATATGAACATGGATGATAAAAGTCAAGCTTAAGAAATGTCAAAGAATGAGAATCAAAAATGGAAGGGGGAAATTCGAGATCCTTTATTGTCCATAACTTAACAATGACCGTGAGTTGTTGCACATTATGTGACGCAGCATATTTCATGACCTCTAAGAGTGTGAATTTGTGGCAATCTGCGGCATTACCATACTCATAACTTACGCTATGAAGAGGAAGAGAGTTGTCACGACCAGACAAGATTTGGGATACAAACTTGTTGAAGATATAACTCCTCTCCTTCTTGGAGTGATGCAACGTGAGATTAGCGAGACTTTTCCAAAGGCTTTTCCATCGTTTAGACAAAACACAAGTCCGAACAGATTGTTTTATATTCATAAATTCAATTATATGCAGAAGGACGTGGTCAGGCAGGGCACTAAGTCTGTCACTTTTCTTTTGTCTTTCCCTCTTCATCATTTCTTTGTTTCTGTCTTTATCTTCAGTAACACTTAAGACTGACCTAACAAAGTTACAAAAATACTTAAAATCAATGCTTAGTGTATGTTTGTTTGTGCAGTGAACATAATTGATTTTGAGTGAATTAATTCTGATTAAAAGTAAGTTGAATGTAAAATCATTTATGTTCGGATGTATTTGTGTAAAAGTGGATTTGACTATTAATATAAGGCTAAAATCAGGTGTATAAGACAAAAGCTATAAGCAAAATCAATTCTTATTTCTTATTTAAAAGATCCAAAAATGTTAAAATCAATTCTACAACTTGTAGAATCACTTTGACCCTCCAAAAATCAGAAGCATCGTTAATCATAATATCACAGAAACCCTAACCCAAATATCATTCAAAATTGCATGCATGCACAATGAAATCTATGGTTAAACACCACCAAAACATATCAAACATGGAATGAAAGCAAAGAATAACAAAAGACTGGGCCATGATTCATCATAAGCTAATTATGATGTGCATATGCTGAACCTAAACGTGTCAAGGATACTGAGAAAGAAACCTAAAACATATCAAAACCTTTCTAACCTCTTAAATTGTCTTCCTTCAATTCTTGATCGGCGGCGTCACTGTTCTTTTCTTTTCATTGCACAACACAAATCTGCCTCTAGATTTTGTTTTCTTGAATCCTAGGTTTGTTTGTCTTTTATTTATTTAGCACGAAAGGTAATGGGCTCTTGTAATAAAGTCACCTGTGAACCTAAAAAATGTCCAAATCTCTTGTATTTCTAAATTTTAATACAACCCAATATTAACCTTAGATTTAACCTAATTCTATTGTCTGATTTTACTATATTAACCCTAGATTTATTTTAATCAAAATGTTAATCTCTTGCTTATCTCTTATTTTTAAATGTTAACCCGAACACGATATTAACCCTAGATTTAACTTAATTATATCGTCTGATTTTACTATAGTAATCCTAGATTTAATTTAATCAAAATGTTAATCTCTTATTTCTAAATGTTAACCCAATGCAATATTAACTCTAGATTTAACTCAATTCTATCGCCTGATTTTACTATATTAACCCTAGATTTAATTTAATCAAAATGTTAATTTGTTACTTATAAATGTTAACCTGTCTCACTATACTTAACCTAATTTTTCCCTCCACACTTTCACATTTAATGTTTATTTAAAATAAAATAAAATTATGTTCTTAATTATATGCTATTTTTTTGAAAATCTCTTACTTATAAATATTAACCTGTCTCGCTATAATTAACTTAATAGTATATGACAATCATGGCATTCATCTAAACTATTTTGTTACCTATTACCGTCAAATATTACCTTCGATATGACTCGTGCGTTAGCACGGGTCAATAGTCTAGTTGTTAGGTTAAATCCGGTGACTGCATTCCAACTTCGATTTTTTCATTTGGGTTCGTGAGTATTTTTTATTTTTCTTGGTAGAAAGTGAGTATTTAATGCTATTGTCGATTGGTCTATTTTCTCAAACAAATTATCATTGTTGTTTCTTTGTCTGTAATTTTTTTTGTATGCGTATAAGTTACGAACAATTTTTTTAATGAAATTTTGATTTAGGTTAAAATTATAGATAAATATATTTTGCAATTTTATTTTGTAACAAACTATATTTATCTTTTTCAATGGCATCAACAATTTAACAACTATAAATATATAATATAAATTTTTAATTTTTATAAAGGTACTAAAAATATAACATTCTTCCTTAAAAAAAACAATATAGCAATCTTAGAGGCAAATTTATTTAAGGGTATATTTGGAATTGAAAAAGTCACTCTAAAACTATGTATGCTCTTTATATGTGGTATATATTATTATTAATTATAGTTCGGGGTAATAGTCATTTTGAATGTGAAACGAATAACCACAATAGTCTATATATCCAAATTCCAAAATAGTCTATGATTATACATTTCGTTAGTCAAAATAGTCTTTGATGTTAAAGCAGCCTGTAAGACTTCCCATTTGAAAGGAAACAGAAAGCGACACTTGTAAGTCTTCTCCTTTTTAAAGGAGATGCATCCTTGTAAAACTTCCTTATGAAGGAAAGCATCCAATAAGACTTCCCCTTTTGAAGGAAAGCAGTCTGTAAGACTTCTCCTACGAAGGGAAGAAACCAATAAGACTTTCCTTTGAAGGGAAACAACCATTTAGACTTCCCTTTTGAAGGGAAGAAACTTCGTAAGACTTTCTCTATGAAGGGAAGTATCGTTATTAACCTTCCCTTTTTGAAGGAATGTTGCCTCATAAGATTTTCCTTAAAAGAAAACAAACAAAGAAGAAAACCACCTCACGAAGAAAGCGCTCAAGTATGCAAAGACTTTCATAAATTCAGGAAAAATTACCAACAAGTAAAAATAGGAAATCTAAATAAAAAAAGGAAATCCTTTTGCATTAAGAGTTAAAGACGCCAAGTGCTTACAACAACAAAAAAAAGCTGGAAAAACAAGCCTCAAAAGGCCATTACAAGAGTTTAATCTAACACCTTTACACCAACACGACCGTTAAAAAAGCATAATCAGGGCTTATTGATCAACTCCTCGTCCCAAACAATCTTGAATGACGATAGACGACTTAGATCAACATATGGGTATAACAACATGACTTCTCAACCTCCTCCTTTTCCATATTCTCAACCACCTCCTTCTTTACATTTTCAATACCCTCTTGTAACTTGGTAATCTTTTGAACACTCTTCTCAACCTCACCATTTATGGCACCATAATTGTTATTAAGCTCCACGCATTTGGCTTCAACATCTTGCTTATCTTCCTCAACTTTCTTTTTCTCATCCTTCGTCGTCTTTAAGGAGTTCTTAGATTCCTTCAACTGATCCTCCAAGGTTTTAACCCTCAACTTCAAGTCTTCATTCTCCTACTTTAGCTTATCTGCATTCGATTTTACAGCCTGAAACTCTTCCTCCATCACTTCAAGCAACGCTAGAGAGCGCAGACAAGAAACACTAGCATCATGAAACATATTGGAGTGATTAGACTTCGTTGTTGTCACAAAATCTTCATAAAGGTTGAAACGATCCTTCACGAAGCCAGCACAGTCGAAGTTCCCGTTCCACAAGGAACGGCCAGTCTCAACCTCAAGAACGCACTCGACCTTCTTCTTGTCTGCCTCGTCTTTATCACTCATCCATTTCTTCTTTAAAGGAGACGCCTCAGCGAGATGATGGTCAACCACAGCTTTCAAAGCCACCTCTAACATACCAACATCATTTTTTGTGATACTCTCGCCAACAAAACTACTATTATTTTTAACTTCGTCTGATTTGTCGTCTGCGAGTTGATGGTCAACCTCAACTTCCAAAGCTACCTCTGACGTACCAGCATCTTTTTTTATAATACTTTCGTCAACAAAACTACTATTATTTTCGGCTTTATCTGATTTGTCGTATGCGAGCTGATGGTCAACCTCAACTTCCAAAGCCACCTCCGACGTACCGACATCAATTTTTGTGATACTCTCATCAACATTGGATGTGTACATTTGTTGGTTCATTTTGGTGGAGAAAGAAGTATACCTTTGTTGAATGTTGATCCTGATCAATACTCTTTGGATTTGGTTGATGACAGTAGTGGTTTTTTTATTAAAAAAAAAAAGAAGTTAACGGACAATTTAACGGTGTTAACTAAGAAGGGAGGTGTTTCTCTATTTGTTGAAAACTTAAGGGAGATTAATGTTCATTTTAAAACTAGAGGGGGTGTTAGTGCCGTTTTAATAAACCCTAGGGGAGGTGAGTGCAATTTCCTCTTTAAAAGTAAGTGAGTCCAACCACTGCACTATATGAAAAATGAAATTACTCAAAGTATTATACCAAAAAATAAAAGCAATTATTCAAAATAAATATTTTTATATTCTCAAATGTTAGCCAAAATGGGTTTGTACGCTACTTTTAAAATTCCTGTTGGTTAGGATACTTTTTCTTTCCTTTAGAAAAAAAAAGGATACTTTTTCTTTATTGGGTACTCTGTTTGATCTATGCCGCTGGTGTATATTCCCCAACTCCCTGTTTAGTTAATTCAAGCCTCTTTTATCAAATAAATTAATATTTTTATCGATATTTTAGAAATTAATTTAAAAATATGATATTATAGAGTATTTGATTGGATACATGTTTAAAAAAGATTTACAATATCGGCATATATAATTTTTTTGAAAGAATCGGTATGTACAAATGAAATTCATTTTATTTCATAAAAAAAAAAAAATCTATATTTAGTTAAATCTATCTTATGTCCATAATCCTTTAGATCTTATTAATAGGTGTCCTTAGACCATAACCTAGATTTACTGCTGGTTAAAAAATTTGAGAGTATAAAGAAAATCATAGCCATTCCTTTCAACAATAAAAAATCATATCTATTAAAACAATTTCGAATAATTAGAATATTTTTTATGAACAAATTACTGTTAGAAACTTTAGAAAGGTAAGTATAATATAGTAATTTATTTATATTCGATATAATCAATTCATTTACTAAAATTTTAATATTCTTGTAAATTTAATAAGTATTCTTAGGCAAACACTAATGATCTATGATCTACAAGTAACAACTATGTATTACATAATTTTGTGGTCTAATTTATAGGAACAAATGCACGAATTCTCTTCCCTTTATGTTCGTGACATCTTTTTCTTCCTTTGACTGGTTGTTGTCTACATGTGGATCCATCTTCCAAAATAATTCCACATATAATAGTTTTGGTGATACTATCATCAATAAGTCTCTCAGCCATTGTTTGTGGAAGATCTTCAACATCATGGTTAATATTTTGGTACCTTGATTCTGACTTTGATGTTCTTATTCTCATTCCTTTATGTTCTTGACACCTAACTCTTTTTTCGACCGGCGTCTTTGTACAAATAGAACCATCATCTAAAATCACTCCACAAATTTTATCATTCTTCTCAACGGAAAAATCAGTTTTATCTTGAACTATCTTAGGACGCGACCGGTTGAATTTGAACACGCGGGATAGGAAATTGTAGTTGTCATTGTCTACTTCGTCTGATTTCATAGGCAACATGCTTGATTTAATTGGTATCCCTACTTTCTTTTGAGTGAAGGGTAGAAGTGATTTGGCTACATCTGAAATTTTGTTGAGCATTTCAAGAATATCACCCGGACGTCGTGGACCGTTATTAATTGTGTTCCAAGCATAATCAAATGTACTTAGCAGTTGAGATTCTGTTTGCAAAGCATCTCCCTTGGTCTGCATCTGTTCAACAAATAAATCACTGAAGTTAAAAAAATTACACTTTGATATATCCTTTATGTAAGATGCAAATGTGCATTTATATTTAATCTAATCATCATTCTTAAATCAAGTATTCACTAATCATCTTCGATTGTACTATCATAGAATAATATGTATCTCCAATCATGGTCAAGGCAATAGTAATTTAGTTTTGTGGATCAATCAATACATGTTCAATTGAAAGCATCTTGATCATAATAAATTGAAGAAAAGTAATGTAAATGCATGAAATTTACTTACAGGAGCCCATCTAAAAACAATTGGGAAACCTTGAAGAAATATCTCATGAAACAATGAGTGTCCCTTTTGGTGAGAAGATTCAAATGAAGAGCAACCATTACCCAAATGAGCACCATTTCTACCATAACATTGGAGTCTTGTTCTCACATTATCAGCTTTTCCTAGATACACCACAACTACTCGACGCAAGTTGGTGGCAAGCTTGTAAATTTCGCGTCCCAAACCGCTAGTCGACAGAGCTACTCCGAGCTCATAGACTCCCGGACCCGAATTTTCTGGCAGGTTATGGATTCTATATCTTGTAGATCCTTCCTTTCCTTTGGAATAATCTTCCCAATCAGAAGGACCAATAAGAATCTGAAAACAATTATTAACATGAACAATCAATATATATGTATTCGGATTGTTTGAAGTCAGCAATCCCAGACAATCATGCAATCAACACATTGATTTCAAGCTCCGTATATTTAGATTGAAAAACAAAATTAAAATCTACATTGAAATATTTTTATATCTCAATCCAACGATGTCTTAACCGTGTGAATGTGTGAAAGTCGTTTAATTCAATATTTTTCAGTCTTACACACATAACATCACACTCAATTTCAAGTTTCAAGCATTACATCAAAAAATCAACATGTAGCTGTTGAATTTCTTCTAAATCTAAATTGAAAGCTTTTAAAAAGTACCACCCCAGAAAATTACTTAGCTGAAACAAGAATTAACACTAACAATTATCACTACAAGAATGAAGAATTAATCAAACGGTGTAAATAATAGGATTTGCTACAAATTCGAAAAAATGTTAAGCATTAACATAAATCATACATATAATAATTAATAGAACATTAAATTAAAATTAATAGATTAGAAGATAATTGATATGAATTACCTTCCAATAGGAGAAGATAGAATCATGTTTAGTGTAGTCACATTGCTCTCTCTTCAACATTTGCACCGTGTCTCATGGAAAGTATATGATAGATAGATTATATGATTGTCGTTTATGTTCCTCGTTAAATGTTCCATTTATTAAATTAAAACTTATAATGTTTATGTTCATACCTTTGCCATTTACCAAAATGCCCTTTCATAATATCCATTACTTCAAGATCATTCCAACCTCCAAGTGTATTATGATGATTGATTATTTAATTAATATTCAAAATAAGATTTATCTTTTTTTATTAATTAGTCATAGTTATTGGTGAAAGCTTGGGACATCAAAGTGTAATTTTTTCCATTTTTAGGTTTGATTTTTTGATGTGTTAACAAATATTATGTCCGATAAGTTTATACACATATTTTCTCTGCCTTTAATTGGACCCTGTTAGTAGACGGTGAAATTGGTGTCAAAATTATTTATCATTGGACCAAATACATTTGTCGGATGAATCTATTCAACATTAGTCTTAAATGAAAATATAGTTAACAAAACAACATTTGCTTTAAATGTTCCTTAAAAGGCATTTGACTTTTCAATATCAGTAGAGGCCTCATATTAGTAATGGTGAAATATGAAATTGTCTCAAGCAAACTTTTAACAAATACTTCATATCTTGATAAATGCTTACATATTCACTAACACAGTTAAAAAGTGGTTACACACACGCATGAATCAAAAAAATTAAAAAAGAAATAATTGAATGATATGACTAAATTCTTTCTCATTTATTTTGCTTAATTTTTGTAAGTTTACCCAAATATATTTTATTTATATTTGTGTTCAAGTAAAACTAGCTCTCATATCTAATGAAGAAGGTCAATCCAGTCATGGACTCAGTACATTGTGTGGTTAGTCCCAGGAAACACAATGGTTTAAAAAAAACAAATTTTGAATTAAAATTAATTATGTTCCATCTATTTTGATGACCACCATTTTTTATTAAATAATATTTATTTATTTGCATACATCGATAATTTTCTTTTTCAATACATACATACAAACAAATAAATTAATGGTATTTAATGAGATTCTTTTAGTAGCTAAAACTTACAATCATGCATAATAGAGATTGTAATCCATTTTCTTTTAAAATTTACCTTATTTCTCAAGACGGTGAAAGCAATAATGATAATGAAACAAATTTGCAGTGAATTGATAGAAAATGTATTTGGATTCAATATGTTTTATTCCATTCACTTGTATGTTTATATAAAATGTTATGTTTCCCTACCATGTATACAAGCAATACGCATACATTATGTGTTTCTGGTATAGTATAGTAGGCGATGAAATAATATCATATGTGACATTTTTTCAACAAAAAATAAAATATATATGGTGCGAAATGTAAAAGTCATAAAACAAAGTGAGTTTAAGAGACTTTTTAGGCCCAATAACGCATAAAATATTTTTTTGTTGAAAAAGTTACGATATACACAAAAAAATTGATTCAATAATAGTAAACATTTATATTTCAATAATTTTAAAATCTGATTTACTCGTTGGAAAAAGGGTACACACACTCAAAAAAGATCACATTTCACACTTTTTTTACTCTACTTTTTTAGATTTTAAATCTAATTTACTCGCTGGAAAAATGGTATACACTTAAATTATTCAATGTCATTTTGTTTGTCGATGTTTTAAAGGAACTAACAACGCTATTTTCGTCGATGAATTAGATTGTTTATAATAGAGAAATATTTGCAACCAAAACTATATTTAAACAACATTTATATATCTATAAGTATGTTGATGATGTTTTAATGGTGATAGTATTTCAAAACTATCCGTCCAAAAATCATTTGAAGAGCTAGAACTATTAAATATTATATTTTAAAGTTTAAGGTGTCACAAAACGTGTATTTTCATGGTATTTTAATGGTATTAGTGTTATAATATGAATAATTAACACATTCAATAAAAATATTTGAAACTTGAGTAAAAAACAATTATTTTGACCGATAATTTTAGTGTGTTATTGCTATTAATAAAATTATTTCTTTTTACTATCAAAACATTTTTAATTATTGACAATATAAATCAAAGTAAAAATCTAGATTTATAATAAAAATTAAATAATAAAAAATCAATCTTAAACATTAATGTTGCAATGTTATAATAAAGTTTAGTTTTATAAAAGTATAAAGTTTGTTTGAGAAGAATGTTATATTAAATTATCAGTGGACACATAATCTTTCATTCAACTTTCTCAATACCATTTTCGTAAAAATTGTGTTAAAAGGCATGGTGAGAATGAAATGAGACAGAAAATTATATTAAGTTATCCAATTATATATGTTATTTAGGTAATCAAACGTTCTGCCAACCAACATAATCACGGACAACCAACAAACTAAAAACAAACAATCATATATTATTAATGATATATAAGTAAGGAGCAAATAGCTTAAGTTGTAGTATCAGTAGGTGCTCTCCTAACTCAATTCTTGAAATACATTCTGCAAGATGCAGAATTTATTACCCATATTTTTTTTAATTGTCGATCACTAAGACCTTCATCTTCAAACTCCTTTCGAAACCTGAGAGCTCTGTCAACCTCAATCCTTGTTCTTTCCATCCAAAGTTGTTGCTGCTCTAGTTGAGACAAATGATTCCATTGTCTTGTAATGTTATCAACATCAAGATTACGACGACACCAATCAATGTTGAAAATATTTGATAACAAAGGAATCCGTTAATTAATCTCTAAAACATGATCAGTTTCCCATTAATTCATTGTTGTTACCAAAATCTATTTTCACAACTGCAATATTATTACTCACGTTAAAGAAAGAATACCTTACGAATTATATTCTGATAGAAAATGTATAAGGATGATAAAGTATATATTTTATTGCTCACTTTATTTGATATACAAATGTATATATATAAATAATACAGCCTAAGACTTGTGTAACAACTTGAGCTATAAAATTAAAAAATTTAATCAACATAAAAGTGTAACTAACTATTCACGTGCTTATCAAATATGCAAAAGATCATATGAAATTAAGATATCACTCCAATAAAAGGAATCATATAAACTAATAAAAGATTTACTTACTAGAATAACTCAAGAGCGTTATTGTAGGTGTAAAAGAGCACTGCTTTCTCTAGCTCTTGGTCGGTGTAAGTCAAGACTATCGACCGTCTCTTTCGATTAAGATACTTAAAACAACCAATTCGACATTTGTAACAAAGTTGCGCACTCCTGTAATACACACAATCTCTTAAAACATTCACATTGAAATCATTTTCTGACCAGATATGTTAACTACACTACTTCTATCTTGAGTCCAAAAACGAGTCATAACTTATCATAATCACTGCCATCCTCTCTCCGAGATTAATATAAACGGGAATTTTGAAAACTACAGCAAAATATTCCGCGAAGGTTAACAATGAAAGAAACGGGGTTTTGTATTATGTTTATTAACAATGAAATATCAAACACTTGTGTTGAAACAACATTGAATATTGTGTCTGTAAAAATGATTTTTTTATTAAATGATGTTTCTAAATCATTCTAAAATGTGAATATTGATGATTCTAAAACATCTAAAAATGAATCTAAATTGATTTTGTGTTTGTGAAAGAAAAAACGATGTTTTGATGTGATTTTTTTGTTTGAGTCTAAAAGTAGAAATGAAACACACTCAGTAAGTCGTCAAACTATTTTTTTTTTTTTGAAGGAAGTAAGTCGTCAAACCATAACTATGGTTAATGTCGTCATGTTCACTATAAAAAAAACAAACGAATCTCCAAATTCTAACAATGAAATTAATGCATTTAATTTTCTCATTATTTCAACCCATAAATAGAAAAATCAAGTGGATAAGAATTCCATTTCTCAAATCCTCCTTCACAAATTTCCTTCGTTATAGTGACAACATATCATATTGAAATTTAAATAAACTGTTTTTGTTGTGATATGCTAAATACAAAATGTTAGCAACTAAATAAAAGCTAATGTAGTTTTTTTTTTGCGCCTTAATACTTTGAGCTAGTTTTTAGGGTTTATTACATCATATCAAAATTTATCTTTAGACCTAAGGTGACTCACACTTGCTTGAGTTTATGCTCAATTCTAATAGACTTCTCTGCAATTCATAATTTATAAGTCTCTGCAATTTTAGTTTTGAATTTTGTTATTTGTACTCAACATATAGGAGTCGGATTATATTTGTTGGATGACTAATAAATAATATATAAATTTAATTTAATTTAATTATTCTTACTTAATATACGCTTTCGAATAATACATGATAGTGTTGCAAACAGATGTAATCATATTCATGATTTCAAGAAACAGAGTATATACTTGCATAGTAAATAAAAAGCTCTCAACTCTACATCTTAGTAGTTTGCTATACCAACGAACCAATTGGTTTATCAAACATGTAGAATTTCCATTCATAATTATTTATTAGTTATACATTACTAGTTTTTGAAATGAAAAATGTAGATTCTTTGATTGTGTTATTTTGAAATAAACAATGATTTTTTTCTCAATGGTAGGAAAAGAACGACTCTCCTTCGATAATGGATACTAACACGCCTTTAGTGAAAGCATCTAAAGAGGGCAAATAAGCTGAAGACGAGATAAAGCAAATTCACATCAAATCGATAAGATATCATATTCAATTGTTAGTTCTTTTTTATTTTTGGAGATATATTTGTGATTTTTACTTTAGCGATTTATGTTTATTTAGTACAAGTCCTATTTATTAGAAATCATAATTTCAAAAAACTCTTTAGCTGAAATGTTTTTACACGTAATGGCAGTTTTTCGGGTAGTAAACAACGGGATTTTAAACCGCAATTATTTCATTTTTTTACAACAAAATAAATTATGTAACATATATACTTTGTTTGGGGATAAATTATTTCAAACCAAACCAGTTTCGCATAACAAAAAAAAAAAACCAGTTCCTTTAAAATCATTTCGACTTAAATGTGATATCAAACGTACACTAAATTAAATTAAAGTTGTATAAAAAACTAAAAATAGAAATTGTGACGAGAGAAATTTTAGGGATTGCTACTTCTACATGCGGTGTTATCGCTATATAGAAATAAACAACATTAATCTAAATTAAATTACCACTTGAACCCTTAATTTTTTTTCCTTTCTTTATTGTCTCTTTAAGCTTTTGTAACGTCACTCCAATAGAAACTATGAGTGATATGCATGGTTGTTGAAAATGAGGGAAGATAGATAGAATACTCTATTATTTTTCAAAATTTAATTAACCCGTTTAATTTGTTAAGTATTACAATACACAATATTGATAATAGAAACCTTAAATGTATTGTTCTTGTTTGTGTCTATTGTAGGATGAACATCTCACTCAAGAAATTCAAACATGTCCATTGAACTTAGTTTCAAATTATTACAATCCTTAAGCTTATTATGCATTGTAGGATGTCGGTAAACCGATTAATATTTCTTTTTGTTTTGGATTGTACAAATAAATTTAATTGTTAATAATAAAAAAATAATTTCCATCAAAACTATATATATATATATATATATATATATATATATATATAGAACATTTATATAACTACAAATTTTTTAATGGTATTTTAATGGTTGAATTATGTATAATTTGGTAAAAGATAATTTAGATGAAAACACATTGGAGTTCAAAATTAGTATTTGGTGACTTGAAGATCACAAAAAGATAGAGACAAATCACTTGTGTGTATAAACAATTTTAAGGTAAAAAAATGTTTGAATGAAAATTTTCTTTTCTCCGTTGTGAATGAAGTACTCTCACAATTAATTCAAGTTGAAATTAATCCCATGTGATTTGATAAAAAGAATTTTTATTCGGAAATTGTAAATATGTTTTACAAGCTGGCGTATTACAAACAGAAAATATTTTTTTTTGAAAAAAAACTGTGCATTTTAATCGCAAGGGACATCAAATAAAAAGTCTGTTAACATGCACCATGATTTAAAATTTATTTTATTGATGAGTGAAAGCATTTAATATAATATAGATATATTTTGTTGTTGAATGAAAGCATTATGTTGTGTCATTTTAATTTAAATAATTATACTCATCCAAGCTTATATCTCTAATTTCCTACTCAAATCTTTTAGTTAAGGTTAAAAAGAAGCAAAAGGTTGAGAAAAATAATAATTCAACCATTAAAATACCAAGGTGTTAATCTATAATACTAATACTAATTAACTGATAAGATGATGATTGCCTCTACTTATAAATTTTTATCTGAACAATTTCTCAACCGATGTGGGACACATTAACATATCACTGTTAAAACCTTTGAGAATATTTGAGGCAAGGTTTTTAGTAAGTTGGATTGATAGATAAGGATTTTATTGAAATAACCGATATATAAGAAAATTGTACAATCAACCTAATTAAAGTAGATATAACGCCCTCACACACCATACAACCAAAAAAGGTAACGCACCCAAAAACACAAAAATAAGTGCAGCAAAATGTCACCGAGGTTAATAAGTTAATTCAAATTCTGCATACGTATGCGGAGGCATTAGGTCAAGAAATTAATTTAGCTAAATCAGAGGTGTATTTCAGCCGTAATATGAGCCCTACGGCCCAAGAGGATCTGGCGCCCATCTTGGGGTTCCGGTTAGTGATGGGAACTGGAAAACATACGGGGCTTTCGTCGATGATTGGTAGGAGTAAAACAACTACCTTTTCGTATACTAAGGATCATATTTGACAGAAAATCAACTCTTGGAGAGGGCACATATTGTCGAAAGCGGGTAAGAAATAATGATTAAGTCTGTGTTGCAATCCATTCCCTCCTACATTATGAGTATTTATGTGCTTCCAAGAAAGATTATTAACGACATTGAGAGGATGTTGAATCCTTTCTGGTGGTGTGGTGACGGAGGTACTTGTGGTATCAAATGGATGACATGTGAAAGGTTAGCGTGTCCTAAAGACCTTGGTGGTATGGGCTTTTCTTCTTCTTCTTCAATTTTCAAGCTTTTAACTTGGCTATGGTCACAAAGCAAGGGTGGAATTTCTGAATGAACGTGACATCATTGATCTCTCAAATATTCAAAGCAATGTATTTTCCTATAACATCTTTTCTTGATGGTAAGCTTGGTTTTAATCCAAGTTATATTCAAAGCAATGTATTTTCCTATAACATCTTTTCTTGATGGTAAGCTTGGTTTTAATCCAAGTTATGCTTGGCGGAGTATATTGATGTCACAACAAGTTCTTTTACGTGGATGTAGGTGGAGCATAAGTGATGGATCACACATCTGAGTTACGGGAGATCCTTGGCTGTGTAGTGAGGTTGGTAAATGGCTCCAAGCTCCTCAAAACCAAGGTGTGTATGATTTATTCTTGTTTGATTTACTGATTGATGGAGGGAATGAATGAGATGTTGATAAAGTTATTGAATTGTTTTCTTTCTGAAGGGGCGCATGGTGTTATTCAGACACCATTGTTTCCATCAGTGCAAGAGAATAGAGTTGTGTGGCAAGAGGAGAGTAATGAGTTGTATTCAGTAAGATCGGGGTCAACTGATTTCATTAATTTAGTTTGACACTTGGTGTCAACTGATCTGACTCATATAAGAAATCAAAAAAAGAAAATAAGAAATAAATTTGTATTGAAAATATAAATGTTTGAACTTTTAAACATTGAATATCCTCTAAAAATCTTTTAAAACATTGAATAGACAATTTTCAAAACACTACTTATATCTTTAGTTTTTTAATTTGTGTCTTAAGGGAACAAGTTAGAAAATTTCATGCGAGTGTGTGAATCAATTTGACTAGTATAATCATATTACGAGTTCGGATTTAGGATATTAATTAGTTTCTATATAAGTTAAGGAATTTCCCTTAAAAAAAGAAGTTTAGGCATTAGATTTGTTTTAGCATGTTGAGTTACATGGAAATTTATAGTCATGCTGTTTTATATGAAGTATACATATATATTGCTGAAAAATTTATGAGAGTAAAAGAAAGGTTTCAAATAGAATTGTGAATTTTAGGTAGCCACCAAAATGGTCTAAAAGGTAATATGCAGCAGTGGCTTAACAAATTAGTACATATGACAATAATTATAGGAAGACGTTTGAATTGAATATATGAAATGAACTGAACTTTAACATGTAGAATGAAACATATGATCCATATGCAATTTATATATGTTGAATATAATGATCTGATATATTATTATCTAGACTATTATGGTAGGCACCAAATCAGTAAGATGAACATCAATTTATAAGTAGATCTCAACTTTGGATGATTATATGATGAATCTCATTATAACGTTGTTCTCTCACAAAGGAGTTTTAACTTGTTTAGATTATGTTTTGTAATCTCCTAAAATCTTGATTTCATAACAGGTACTCCAGCAGCAACAAAAGCATCTGATGGGGCACGTCGTTGCCATATGATATATGTCGCGGAGCAACCGTCCTGAAATTTAAAACAGACAAAAACTTATTCAAACACCTAGCTTTTCAATAGGATATGATGATGCACATGATACGTTCAAATGTAAAAAAACCAAGAAAGAAACTGTTATAAATTTACTCAGCATTTTTTAAAATTAATTGATAATACTGAGGCAATTATTAATTATAACATGTAGTGAATAGTGACAGAACTTTTAGTGTGTTTGGGAGGAAATCAGAGCACAATAATCTCCTTAAATCCACATATTGGAATCCAATTGAAATTCGTAATGACAATGAGATTATGTTGTATCATACCTAGCGCAACTTTTTCATGCGTTTAGAGGGTCGAGCTGGCTCCTTTTTTGATTCCTCTAGAGGTTTTAAGTCAATAAATGGCTGAAACAATTGAAACAAAAAAAAGTCTAATCAACTACATTGAAGCACTATAAATTTCAGCAACTGTTTCTTTAACAAATATAAGGTGAATATTATTCAAATAGTGAGGAATCTATATAACATTTGTCTTCTACATTGAGTACGTTTGGATTGACTTATTTCAGCTTATCTATTAGCACAAGCACTTGTGAGACTGTTAGGACTTTGGAGAGCTTATGGGAACAATTTATGACATGCTCTCCACCTTATTTCCAATTCGACATGCTCTTCAAGATAACTTATAAAAACAGTTTATAGCTTATATGATAACAATTTGACATTATTTTATTTTATGTAACAGAAACAGCTTAAACATAAGCACTTGGATTATAAACATTTATGCTATAAGTGATTAATTGAGTTGTTTATCAAAACAAAGCCTTTGCAATGGGTAATATTTCTATTTGCTAATGGGTAATATTTCTTAGAACAATGCTTAAACATAGATCATCTAAAGGCATCATGGTTTTCACCATATAATCAAAGCTTATCTTACTTCTTTCCACCACTTCACAACATAATGAAGGTGATGTGATTATAAGGGATGTGTATCGAGCATTACACTCTTTCTAATACCACTAAAATGCTAACAAATAACAACCTACAGTCTGTTCGGATTGACTTATTTAACATATTTACTGACATAAACACTCGTCAAACTATTTAGAAAAGCTTATGAAAACAATAATGACATGTTCATAAGCTGTTTTCACCTTACTTCCATAGAGGTTCGGTTTGGATAAACAACTTTATTAAGCATTTCTAGCATACACGCTTATCATCTAAGGCCCTATTTGGATAAACAATTTAATTTGCAACTTATAGCATATGCGCTTATGTATAAGCTTCTTATATAACTAAGATAAAATAAAGTTAAATTGTTTTCATTTTAGCTATAAGCTGTTTTCATAAGCTTTGTTGGAGAGCTTATGAAAGTAAGTTGAAAACAACTTATAAACGTGTCATATGCTGTTTTCATAAGTTCTTGCAAACAGTCTCACAAGTGCTTATTTCAGTAAATAAGTACAAATAAGTCAAACCAAACAGGTCCTAAGAGCTTACGTATAAGCTACTTCTAATTTTCTATAACATAGGATAAAATAAACTCAAATTGTTATCATATAAGCTATGATTTTCTAGAATAGCTCATGCAAACAACTTATATCTTATATGGCAACATTTTGACTTTATATTATATCTTATCTAATACATAAGCACTTACATAAAATGTGTTTATGCTATAAGCGCTTAATTAAGCTATTTATCCTAACAGGGCATCATTAGTTTATGAAATCAATGAAAATAAATGTAATGCTACAGACATGTCCCTACACTGTTTTCACCTTTACTTCCATAAGCTCTCTAGGATAGCTTATGAAAATATCTTATAACTTATATGAAAAACAATTTGACTTTATATTATCATACATAGATTATACACAGGCACTTACATGAAACATATTTATGCTATAAACACTTAATTAAGCTATTTATCGAAACCAGGCATTATTAGTTTCTAAATTCTATGCGAGATTGTTTGAAAGAATTTATGAAAACAACTTATGTCATGTTCATAAGTTGTTTTCATCTTATTTTGGTACACTCTCCAAGATAGTTTATGAAAACAGTTTATAACTCATTCGGAAAAAAATTAACTTTACTAACTTTACTTTATCTTTTACAATAGACATAGCTTATATATATAAGCACTTATGCTATAAGCTGCAACTAAGGTATTTATCCAAACATAGCCAATATATAAATCTGACAAGTCAAATGTTTTCAAATACACTACACCCTGTGGCAACACATGATTAGATGCATGTGTAAAATAACAATTTTACACCGACAGTGCATTGCATGTAAATTAAATTCTTATACAAAGGGATATAAAAGAGTGGATTCGAATGTAACCTCTTCCCATTTAGTTTGAAGTTCCAAAAGCTCTTGACAATATTGAAGACATTCAGCATGATATGCAGCAGCTAAGTCTTTGATCAAAGCTTTTCTTTTGATGATACCAACCACTTCAATTCAACAAAAATTAATCAAAAGTTAATTTTTTTAATCATTTATCAAACACTAAACTCATAATTGCAATGTATGAAATTGAAACCCTAAATTCAGTAAAATTGAATGTGCGAGAAAATTGAAAAATTGAAAAGAGAATGCAAAGAAAGAAGGAAAGTTACTTCGACTGGGATCAAATGGTAATGGTGGGTCGGAAGGTGGAGGAAGCTTTTGGTCTTGCTGTTGTTCTTCTTCTTCCGCCATTGATGAAGCTTCTGCGAAAAGAGAATGAAAAGAAAAAAGGAAATTTGAGCGATGGGCTTTCTTTTGGGTTTTTCTATGGACTTATCACTAAATTCGGAAAAAAATTACTCTTCTTCTCTCATTTAGAATTGCTCGTTCTCGTAAACAAATCGAACGTGAGTTAATTTGCGCATGAGCATTTTTAACATGAGTTAACTCAGGAATGAACAAAAATAAATGTGAGAAGAGAAATTCTCCTAAATTTGGCTTTGGAGATGCAACAACTTGAATGATGCTTTTTCTAGCCTCCCCATTGTTTCCTAGCACCCCTAAAATCCAATTTTGCCCCTATCACTCAAAGGGTTCCTTTTAAATGACATAAAAGAATTGTTTCTTCTAGTTACGTTTTTTAGTGCTCGTTTGCTTCCACATCTAAGTAACTCCAAACGTACGTTTACTAAGAAGTTTGGATTTTTAGCTTTAGAAAATCACGGTAGATTTGTGTTGGAATTGGAATGCGATAAAAATGTGTTGAACGTGTGTCCAAACACACACTTATAGGTGTGAAAGTTGAAAAACACTTTCTTTGCTCTCCAAAGTCACTTCTTCATTGAAATATTGATTCCCAACAAATAAATATCATACTACACTTCTTTTTTGTCACATTTCCTCTACAACACAACAATTAAATTCTAAAATCTCTATTTTTTTTTGTTGTTGGAATTTTAGTGTTTCTATCACGATCACGGATTATTCCCTAGTCCACAAGTAGAGTCACCAACCCAACACCAATGAGAACCATCCACATGTATCTTATACCAACAATTCATGGGTTTCTTCCAAGAAATATAATAGTAAAAAAAAAATCGTTATGAAGATTGTATACGTTTCAAGATGTTTGCAACCTAATTTTAATTTATTTTCAATGTTATACACAAATGAAAAAAATACGTGTTTAGGGAACAAGTTGGTTGATTATTTGTGTGTGTTATTCTTGGGGGAAGTGACATGGTGATCCGGAGTTCGTCTCAAAGAGAGAGTGTGCTTAATTAATCTCTATTCTATTCTAAATTATTCAACACCAATAGTAATATTTGCAAATTCAGATTCTCTATAATAATCAAATACTAACTAAACGTTGAACTTTTGACTAATTGAATCCCTTGTATTTCTTGGTGTATGTTTTTGATACCCTTAAAACACGAGACTCTGTTGAGTTGCGCACTCCAAACATGCTCAACAATTAGAACTAAATCATATTTTTCGAGTGTAATTAATCTCTATCATACATTTATTTTTTTATTGTATAAATTATTTTGAATTGCGCTTGTCAAAAGTAAATGTATATAATACTATACCCAAAAAATTGTTCAACAAATAGATATGAATCTTGCTGCACAATATAAAGTATTCATTGGTATCAATAATTGATTATTGTATGAGTGGATGAATCAAGAATGGATCCTGATAATAGGTGATAACAGTATAAACTATTGAAATGATTGGAACATATATATTAAGGAATGCCGAATACAACTCCCAATTTCCTCATCTATACAAAATGATTATTGCTTAATTTCTGTTGCTAATCTTGACTTAAGGAAAGTGATAACTCTTTGCAAAACTAAAAGGCCAACAAGGATTTTTAAAAATGGTGTGATATAGCTATCAAGATCTTTGGCATCCACCAAAGTATAACCTTTGGATTGAGACAAGTTATAGGATGCAAATGTTGCAAATTTATTGGAGTGGAATTATTTATTGAGTAACACAAAGTGCTTGTACATTGGACATTTTTAGTAAAAATTTCATCTAGCTACTTGATAATTTAGTGATGTAATCTATCTTTTCAGTATAAGTGGCCACATTGTCCCTATAATTTTATCTTATATAATGTGATTGATCATGATAAAAGAACCTATAAGTGAAAGATTAATCTTAATTATGTATCATTGTTTATATTTATTTGATTGATTGTGATTTGTGAACTAACCTAACCCGTTATTTTATTTTATATTATATGTTATTTACATCCTATGTATGAAAGCAGTGAATATATTTTTTTGGTACAAAAAACGGTGCTTCTTTTTCCTTGGTATGGCTAATGACTAGATGCATGAATACCTCAATTTGGTTTGGTACTATGAACTATGTGCAAACATAAGCAAATTACTAATGTGCTTAAAATAAATAAATAAATTTAATTTTTTACGCTTTTGTACTTAGCAAGTGGAGGGGTGCTAAAATTAGATATCAATATTAGCTTAGTCACCAATTCTCAACGGCTGCATGTTCTTCTTTTAGACCTATCAATATTCTCTGAAAACTATGACTATTTTTAGGATATGAAATCTCAAAAGTTTGTACTTTGAAGATAGAAAAATAACTATTGCGACCAGAAAACAAAGACACTTGAAGTGGAAAGTTATATAGATATAGATAATACTCTTCAAAGATATTGAAAGTAGTGAAGAGACTTAAAAAAAGAGTTATAAAGAATAAACAAACATTATATGAATCATATAGTAGTATCTAATCAGTATTAGCATCTTCCCTCACAAAAAAGATTCCTTCTCATGTAAGGCCAAATGAGTATTAAATAGATGACCTATAAATGGTTGTGTAATTTCCTTTCTACAAGTTGTATTAATAAATTTGGACTGAAATTCTTAAGAAGTTAGCTTAAATATAATAATGAAAACATTAATTAACAATTAAAATATCACTAGCTAAGATAGGTAGGACAAAAGCTATGTGACATTGTAATATGGATATATAACTCAACCAAAATGTGTACATTTGATATATAACAATGTTAATGAATGTTCTTGAAAAATTGATGTTTTCACATTTATTGTTTTATATAAACACATGGAAATGACCAAAAACCTTACGGTGGTAGTTAACTACCGCTGACTTGTAAATAGAAATTCGACGGTAGTTAACTACCGCTGAGTTTTTTAGTCATTTTCATGTGTTTTTAGGAAACTATTATTGTGAGAACATCAACTCATGCTTTTGAGACATTGGTTAAAATACTAAAATTAGTAAGTTTCTACGAAAAAATTGTGTAATTATTGGTAAGATAGAAAAAATTATATTTGTAAGATAAAATTTCTATTAATAGCTTCCTTATTCAATACTTTAGGACACTAGTTAGCAAGACACTTTGATATGATAGCATGTTGAACATGAATGTTCTATATCCTTATCCCTTTTACTAATGAATCTAAGATTTTAATTATGTGGGAACTCACCTTTAGCAAAGCCATGTTGTATGGTGATTTATAAAACATGATGTGATATGTCCAATGGTATCTACCATCCGGGCCCCTTTTAAAGGGATTTAATCAAAATGATAATTACTATAATGATGGATAATTGAATGATCTAATCTAATTATAATTAGCTCTCATTAATGATTCATCATATGGATTGTTGATTAGATTTCATGTCAATCAAATGAAAGTGGTTATGAACAACATTTCTATCAAATGTTTAAATAATAAAGAAGTACCCCATTTAAGGGTTTAATCTAGCCTTCCAGAAAGCAAGATTACTTTGGATTCTGACTTTGAATAGCATCTCAAAAGGAATAGTTTCTCCATATAGATTTTTTAAGAACCACACTATCTGAATTTGAAACATTCAAATCTAAGATTGGTGAATTTGATTGTCACGTTTTTCTAATAATATAAGATATAAATACCTTTAGTTATTTCCATAGCAAGTAATGGTGGTTGAATTATACGAATTTTCAAAGTAATTATTTTCTATGATATTTCTATTTTTCCCTAAAGTCATACGTAGATCACATATATGATAGACTAAGACCGACATCCCAAAGATTGGAGGGGAGAGGAATTCTGACCTTATATGTCTTTTACTTAATAACTTCCTTGATGTTTGACAATACGTTTGGGACCAACAAATACAAATTCATAGGTACATGTGTTTATAATTTTCTTGTTGTTTGTGAAAACATGTATTTATGATACGAATGTAAATTTCTTCTATGTATATTTGACCGATTTATCTCAACTAAAAGAAGAGAGAAAATACACTTACATGGCTACATATAAGGAATTTGGATCCCGACCGTAAGAACTTCACAATTATAACATGGTAAGTAAAAAAAAAAAAAAAAGTAACTAGATAGATATATGATATAGTTAAGATTTTGTCCATCAAAAAATATTTCTTTTCCTTTTAAGAAGTCAAACAAAGCAGCTGAAATTAACATAGGATAAATTCAACCTAGATCTTGAGAGGAACACATTTCAAAATCTCAAGCTAACACTATTAGATCAATACAAGTGGGTTCATCCAAAAATATCTCTTAATTGATAATTTTTGTGTGTGACGAAATACACTATCTGATCATTATTGTAAGTAAAATTTTATTCTTTACATTCATTCAATACATGATGTATACATACATTTCTTATTCAATAAATAAAAAAAATATAAAATTTTGCTTATAATAATGGCCAGAGAATGTATGTTTTTATCGACAAAAAGAAGAAAAAAAAGGAAAATAAGGTGAATTCAATGTGGTGTGTATTAGTATAGTCCATACACAAGTACATACAAATAAGATAAGGTATCAATATATCCTTGTGATCTAGTATTTCTTATGCTTATTTATTTTTAAAATAACTAATTAGAAAAAGTATCCACATTGAATAAACTATGTCCAACCAATTAAATAGTGTTGGTGTGCGTCCAATTTTCACAAATTCCACTGCTCACTCCCATCAATCATCATATATATCACCAGACACATAAGTTCTTTTGTGTTGGATCTCTAATTTCAATTTCTCCCTCTAAGAGACAATAAACACAAGTTTGTTATATTGTAGTTTTTAAGGTTAAGGTTTGTGCCGGTTAAAAAAATGGGCAGAAAGTGCTCACATTGTGGAAACATAGGCCATAATTCAAGGACTTGTAATTCATTAAGAGGAAGTAGTAGTTTTGTTGGAGTTAGACTTTTTGGTGTTCAACTTGATTTATCTTCTTCTTGTGTTTCTATGAAAAAGAGTTTTAGCATGGATTCTTTTCCTACTTCATCTTCTTCTCCTACTTCTTCCTTTTCTTCTTCAAGATTAACCATTGATGATAGAGCTTCAATTGGTTATCTTTCAGATGGTCTCATAGTTCGTACACAAGAAAGGAAAAAAGGTATACCATTTGTTATTGCTTTTGTTATGATGTATTTATTATGAAGGCATTTTATTACTATGTTTCTTTGTTCTCAATCAATTCTAGGTGATTCATCTATAATTTTTATATCATTGATTTAGAATGTTAAATAGAATTAACATCTAACAAGTTTTTTTTTTTTTTTTTTTTTTTTATATATTTTGTTATTTTATTAATTAGGAGTTCCATGGACAGAAGAAGAGCATAGAAAATTTCTTGTTGGACTTGAGAAGCTTGGAAAGGGAGATTGGAGGGGTATCTCTAGAAACTATGTGACTACAAGAACACCAACACAAGTTGCAAGCCATGCTCAAAAGTATTTTATTCGACTTGCAACCTTGAATAAGAAGAAGAGACGTTCAAGTCTCTTTGACATGGTATATAATATATAATATTTCATAATCAACTAACTAGTATACTCCTTTCTTAATTTATATATACATATAAAAAAATATTCTTTCTTAATTAATCACCTCATGACCTTAAATTCAATGAAATGCATACTTCTTGTTTATTCATATTATAAAAAGTCTCACATTTGATGAAATAAGGTCTATAAAAGAGTTTGCAAGTAGGAAAAATTTCTACTTAACATATCCATTTTGTAAAAGAATGTTTTTTATTCCTCCGATTTCCTAAAAATCATACCACTCTGAATTTGAAAGGCACGAACGTGTTTGGATGTATAATCCAGAAAAAATGTTATTTTTCCATCTAAATGAGTAAATTCAGACGTGAGTGGTTTTTAAGAATTATGATGGCCGAAGAATCTTCTTTTTATAATTGTTGAATTAGGCACAACCCAAATTCTAAAATAACATTATAGCCTATCAAAAATTTACCCGGTCATTCTGTTATAAGATCACTTGAGTCATGCTTGAGATGTTCAATCTTAGCCATAAGGGGTGTGTTAAAAGTTCTAAATATGCTTAGAATAAACAAATTGGTTTTTGACGTGCATAGTCGTATTTGTTCTATGACAAATAAAAAAACGTCAAATGTCGGTGAAATTAGTCCTGATCTTATCATGACCGCTTTAACCGACATTTAATATTTTAGAGTTATTTTTATTGTTTTGGCAAAAACATAGATATTTTTTTTATCTCAAAAGACCAATTTGGATATTTACAATTTATATAATGAAGAACAAGTATTAATCTCTTAAATTGAATGATATTGTGGAAATTTTTTAGGTTGGTAGTGGCAAGACAAACAAAACAGTTGATCCAAATAACAGCTCAAAAAGCAAGTCAGGTGATTCAGTTTGTAGACATGATGATGAAGTTGAGAAGGATGCAACTTTGTCACTACTAATAAACTCACTTCAACAACAAACCAAATCAGATGATTATGATATGCAAAAAATTGAAGATGATTCTGAAGAAGCAGAACATAAAGATGTGCCAGATTGGTTACATCCTCTAACAAAGTCTTTAAATATGACATTGGTGATACCAAATTCTTCAAATGCACCACCACCTGATCTTGAGCTAACTCTAGCAGGGTCCAAGTCAAATAACATGGAACAAGATAAACCATCCCCAAGTTCATTTCTTATTGGGCCAATTAGTGTGACTTAATTAGCTTAAGTTATTATAATTTTTTTATATATTACTCCTTATATATGTAACTTATGAAGAAAATTTTTGTTTTTACTTATCTGTCAAGTGCAATGCAACATTAACTATTGTTTTAATAATAATAGTCATAACTATGATATGATTCGCAAAGAACGGAAATAAGTGAATTTTTTTGGTTACATCAAAATAAGTGAAATGAGATAATATATAAGGGAGCTTCTACGGTACAGTCAGAAAACTGACTTTTTTGAAAAAGTTAATTTTGATTTTAATGTTTGATTCATTTTTAAATTGTTGATTACTAGATAATGATCAATAGTAATTTATTTAGTAATGCTTGCAACATCTTGGACTTACGAGTACTATTTTATTGTTGGCGTCTTTAACATGCAAACAAAGTTAATGATATTATGTGACAGTCTTAAGTGTTACACTTTGTAGGGTGTTACACCTAAAACAAGGTAGGATAAAATTAGATCAAGTGTAGTTTTGTTAATCCGAAGAATTGATGATACTATGGGGGTTGAACTTTTGATGCCACTGTACAAACAGTGGAGTGTTATTCACTAAACTTTTGATGCTATAGTGTTAACTTCACCAAAAGTCATTCTCATGACTTCACCATATAATTTTCCAATATATAATTAAGATTATTTTGAAAAAATGAAAATAATTTCATTTAAGGTAACATAATTATAAAGCAACGGTTAAAAACTCTATTTTATTTTTCTGGTGCTTGTTTCCTTTTCATAGGTGCTATGCTTTTCTAACATACTTTATACTTTAGTGTTTCACCGCTCTTAGCACACCTTGTGCGGAGTGAACCACTTTTATTTTGTATCATTTATTTGTCGACTATATTTCAACCATCATCGAAGAAACACCTTTCTCTAAAAAATAAATAAATAAAAGAAACACTTTTTTTATTTATGTTAATGGGAATTATTTAGGCATTAATCAATCAAAATCCCATCGATGATGTCTACTTTTATGTACAACAGTTAATTGATTAGTATATAGTTATATTAACACCATTATATTAAAAATCGAACAGGAAAACGAATCAACAAAACCTTTGAATCATGGTTCAACCGATTGAAACAACCACCTCCTAAAAAAACAATAAACCGATTAAATCAACTGTAATTCTATTATTTCAAACCGATTAACGAACAAGTTGATTCTCAATTGATCCTGATTTATTAAATTGATTGGTTCAATACAACGTTTAAAACATTGTTGCAAAGCTTAGCATGATCCTGATTTTAGTTTTATTTTTTAAACAATCATTGTTAATATTATGTTGAGTGAGGATTGAACCCTCAACATTTCTATGAGTATGTTCCTGAACTTTTCCGTCCAAGTCACCAAACCAACTTTATCTTCAACAAAATTAATTAATTTAGTTAGTGTGCAACGTCTAGCTTAACTGACAATGTCAGAATTGTTAAGTTGAACATCTTCATCAAAAGTTTAAACTCTATATGTTACCATTTATGTGAGTTTTAGTGATTTTTACCGCTTCGTCTAAAGACAAAAAATAATTAATTTAGTTAAAATCATTTTTTACTACACACTCATTTGAGTGGAATTGCTTTTCAACCATAAAATTTTACATTTAGCTTGTAATTAATTAACTAGCAAGTCATCAACATCTGTACCTACCCTACCCAATATAGTATTATGTTTTAATATATGGACTTAATTTAGTAAGAACGTATTTTTATAATTATCAAAAGTTTACAACTGGAACAAGCTCTTTTGGTTGCTTGTACTGTAGTACTTTGCATTGCATCTGCACTGTCAATAGCTCAACATAATGGAGACAGCTGATGCCAAAAAAATCACATGATTGGGTAAATTTTTGTTCACTTCCTAACTTTTTATTCCATAAAGTTATTTTTTCCATCAGTTAAAAGCAAAGTTGGATTGTGTATTGAGAAGATTTTGGATTCCACTATCACTAGGGTTGGAAAGGTTGGCGTATAGGCTTAAAATATACATGCCTACTCTAGAGATTTTTAAAATAGTGGAATAATGTTCTAATTTAAAAGTGAATAGATATCTTAAAGGTGAATTATATACTAGATGATTTCAATTTTACTAGAACAATTGTAAAATGATCATCTCCTAATATTTAAGATGGAAATGTGTAAGTAAGTTAAATGAATGATGTCTAATAGAAGTTACTCGTGTACTCAAAATGCTATAAAATTTTGGATGAAAATATAAACATGAACGTATGGAGGCAGTTGTTCGATGTCTTTTGCACTAATTTTACATAATTTGGGTTCTTATGCTCTTGTTCAAAAAGTGTCTCTTCATGGATTTGAAAATTAAACTACTAAAAATATTAAATTAGCAAAATAACCCACCTGAGTTGGTCCAATGGAGATTTTGGAGTGTGTTTCTTTTAAGATTTTAGATTCGATTATGCTTGATGGCAACTTTAATGAATTAGTTTGACTTCTTCAAAAATATAAATTTTATCAAAGGGGAAACATGTAAGCTCTCTAATTCCCCTACTAAATTTAGAGACCAAGAAACTAGTAGTGAAATTAATAGAGTATATTCCTTCATGATTGAATATGGATGAATCAATACATGAACCATATGTCTTTAAGTGGAGCAACTTGTATGTATACTGGAGTTGTATATAAATTATGAAAAATGATATTTATACGATATTTTATAACAACTTTTGAGACAACTTCTTCACTCATTCTTTTATTATGCGTAGAATGAAGATTCTAGTTTAAATGACCGAAGCTTATGAAGATATTTTGAACAGCCACTTAGTGCCAAATATCTTAATTATGGTGGCTTCCTACGTAAAAAAAAATGTGAACTTTTTTTTTTCTTTTTCTTTCAATGATAGAATTCAGATATTATTTCGGTTGAATTCTCGTGCATTAATCTCTTACGGAAAGATCAATATATATATATAGTAGTCCAGGGAGAGACATAGAATTGGAGTGATAAAAATAAAATCAACATGTAATTTCAAAAACAAAATATTTGTACAATAATTAATTAAATGAAGTTTAACAGCTAGTAGTGGATAGTGGAATGATATTCGTGTGAGATTAGTCGATCCTTAAATCAAATATTTTGTTTTCAAAAAACAAGCCTATTAATAAAAAGTTTATATATTACTCCTTATGAATGATTTTAACTTAATTCAGACGAAAAATGATAGCTACATTCATAATAGAACGACCCTATTGAGTTTGGCATATTCCTTATTCAAACTCTTTGGTTAAGCTTCATTTCCATCATATCCTTATCTTCATATTTATATACAGTCAAATGCTTAGAATACCAAATAAGTATGTGTGGTGTACATATCTTCTCATATTCTATTCATGTACTACTCTTTTTAGATTTTAGATTTCATCAATTTATCAATCAAATTTAAATATGATTGCTTATTTGTCTACAAACACATAAGGCTAATAAACAAACAAGTTGTATGATACACTATCTTGACAAGTGGTTCATCATTGATAGATATTTCTTTTCACGATCTTTTTTGTTCTCGTCATAATAAAGAGAATTAGTTGATTTATAAAATAAAACAAATACGAGTTGAATTTTGAAAAAGGTATAACTGTTTTCAAACTAACGATGAATAAATATTTACTATCTTAAACATTACAATAAGAAAGACCGTGAAATTCTACTTTTAAAACGATGTCGACCCTTGTTAGAATTTGAGACAAATTTTAAATACCGGTCCACATGATATATTGGAATAATATTTACTTTTGGAAGATGATATATTAGAATTTGTCTAAACATATAGATCTTATTTGTTTGCATAATTAAATGAATATGATATGTCATATTTATGAGCACTTTTTTAAGATATATGACCTCTCAACCAACGGTCTGTGTCGTCTTTTTACTACATGTGACCATTTTTAGGTGTCCAATAATTTGGATCTTTCCCTCAAACAGCTTTTGCATACATGTTCTATTAATGTTCACATGAAAATTGTGGATGATATAACTTTGTTTTCTTATGAGTACTATAATATAATGAGAAGATATGCTATTTATGGATATACTATAATCCAAATAAAAATGAAGCTTATAATAGTAGCTAGAGATAGAGATACGTTAATATATACGTCTTTTGTACGGTCCTCTTCCATCATTTAAATTGCTGTATTTTTAGAAGGTCTCGCAGCTTCTTTAATGTTAGGGTTGCTTTTACTCTTATCATCATATAATATATTATATATGGCATGAAAAATGTGCGACTTCTTGCTCTAGAAAAATGTACCAATTATTTTTCCTTCATTCATCGTTTACCTTCTTTTTCTATAAGATTCATCATTTACTTTTGTCTTTTTTTTTCTCTCTTTTTGAAATAACAAATAATAATATATTTTTAATTGAAGAAAATTGAATCTAATTCCCAGTCTTAAAATTATATTTCTTTTTCTTTTATATAAAAAAAATGGATATAGCCACTTGAGAACTCATACATAAACGGAGAAGATGAAGTTTGAATCCTGGTGTCTGACCTAAAAATTTCGATATTTTTACTTGTTAAGCTCGGGCATGTAACTTAACATTATTCATAGAGGATCAATTAGCTGTTACCATCTTAATCAATGAGATTTACACAAAGAAACAAAACTTGTACATGTTGCATGAAGTTGTTGCCTTAATCTTATCTAATAAATTAAACATCTGAATTATGATTTATAACTTGTACATGTTGAATGAAGTTGTTGCCATAAAAGCATAGGTGAGACGTACACAAAGAAACAAAACTAAAAGTGTGTGGAAAAAGAGAATATGAAAGAGATATAGGTTTTGAGGGGGCCAATGTCAAGTTGAATGGCAGAAATCATGCACACAAAGGGTGGCATTCATTGATTATGCAATGGAAATGTTGGCTAGCAATATATCCACATACATCATATTATATACAAATTAATTGAAAAAATGTGGACCATTTTAAGATGTGATATTTTCAATAAGCTCTTTTTGCTGATGTTGATTTATGAATAAAACAAAATTTGGAACTAGCTGGGCTCAATATTAATTGGATTTGTCAGAGAGTTGAGACCAACCTCACCTTTCGTTCTTGTTGACATGATAAGTCTCCACATGTTGACATTTTTAGTTTACTCATCAAACAAAGTTTTAATTTTCAGTTTCTTGAAACTAGCTCATTATTAGACCAGGTTTAAAATATGCCTTTTGATTGTGTTCTACCACTTGAGACTCGAATTATGTTGTCATGAGATTTGAATTATGTTGAAGAAATTCGCATCATGTTTATTCTTGATTATGTGATTTGAATCATAGTTAGGCACAGAGGTAAATTGAATTAGAACCAATTAGGGCGTATAAAAAAAACGCGATGAGAGAGAATGAGAGCTTGAGTGGCGGAAACCCTAGGGCTTTTCTAGGGAAACCGCGTTGGAGTTATTCGACGGTGGTGAGGCACAATGGGGGGGGGGGGGGGGGGGGGGGGGGGGATAGGGGGCCAGCCAGGGTGGCAGATATCAGGGGGGATAAGGGAAATTGGACTGCGGTGAGGTCTAGGAAGAGGAAAGCGGCGGAACCAGAGCAACGAGGAGGAGACAGGTCAAGGGGAGACGACAGACACGGTAAGGTTGCGACAGGTCAAGGACAGGCTTGACAACATGTCTACAATCAGGCTTCTACGGATGATCATCATGATTGGCAAGCAGAGGGAGGAAGGGTTAACGGCAGGTTGTTCAACAATGGAGGAGGGAGAATTGCTTCAGCTGAATGGCATGGAAACATCGCTGATGTGTCAGTTCAAGGACGCAAAGCATCATTCTACGTCACTAATTTCCAAGACAACATACCGTTGTTTCGATTACGGTAAGCATTCGAGGTATGTGGTATCTTAACTGATGTTTATGTGGCAAGGCACCGTAATGCACGGGGACAAGAGTTTGGCTTTGTTAGATATGTTAATGTGAAGAACCTAGAAAAACTATCACATGCTTTGAATAATGTTTGGCTTGGGGATTGTCGGATTTGGGCAAAGGCAGCTAGGTTCGATAGGTTTGCACACAATGATTCAAATGTTAATAATGTAATAGTTGCTGTTAGGAAGGAGGGAGGTGAGGGTCGTAAGGAGATGAGCAAGAAGGAAGAAGTTAGGTTGGAGACATCGAGGGTGGATGAGAAGGGAGAGGGAGCGAAGGTGTCGTTGGTTGGGAAGGTTAGGGAACCGGTTGGTGGGAAGGAACTGATGAAGAAGGTTCGGAGGGTGGAGGTGAGGGAGGTCGGTAAGAATGGAGATGTGGTGGAGGACGGGAGAGGGAATGAGGAGCCGAGGCGGGGGATGAGTGAGGAAGGTCACAAAATTCAGGAACATATGGTGAAGGGGAAGCTTGCAGACAAGTCAGTTATGAAAAATGTCAATAAACAACTGATCACAAAATTTATTCCTTCATTTACAACAAGAGAGGAAGATAGGAAATGGGCCAAGGCAGGTATGGTGGCCTCAATTATAGATGGTGATTCGACGTTGGATATTCAACAACGGATTGAGGATGCTGGTTTTTCCGGTGTAGTTGTCACTCCATTGGGTGGTGATCGAGTGTTTCTTTATTGTAATGATGGGGAAGATATATGTCAGGTCTTTAATGGAACAATACATTTCTTTGGTATGCTTTTTGGGAACACTCAAAAGTGGTCGTCAAAGGATGTTAGATATGAACGCAGGGTGTGGATACGAATTTATGGTGTCCCTATTCATGCTTGGCATGATGCTTTTTTTAGGCTATGTGTATCCGAAATTGGTCGATTGATTCATTCTGACAAGTGTATCGTTGACAGGGCAAGGATGGACTTTGCGCGTATTCTCATTTCGACACCTATTATTGAGATTGTTAACAAGACAACTGAATTTTTTATTGATGGAAGCAAACTTGTTATTAAATTAGTGGAGGAATGGGGCTGCAATTTGGGGGAGGATGCTTTTATGACGGAGGGTGAATCCGATTCTAGGCAAGAAACATCAACTCAACAAAATGATGTTGACGGCTTTGAGGAAGTGCAAGGTGAATGGGAACTTGATGATTTAGTGACTGATTTACATAATGACTGGAGTCAACATGAAGTTAAAAAAATTGAATTAAGAAAGGCCACAATTTCTATGTCACCAAAGAAGGATATTGCGAAGGAAGGGACTGAATTTTTCCAAGTACAAGTATCACCGGTGTTGAAACCAACGGAATAGCCACATAAAGCCGAGAATGGTAAGAAGTCAGGGAATAATCAAGAGAGAACCGATAGTAGGCAGCAAGGTATTAATACCACAGGGTCGTGGAGCATTGATTGGATAAGGAATCATCAATCTATTGGGAAGGAAGGTTTTGTTTTCTCTTCTGTTAGCAAGGAAGTTGCTAACGTCAAGAAGGTTATGGAAACAAACACTACACAACATTCAAAATCTCAGTCGAAGAAGAAGAAAGGAGCGCCTTTCAAAAACTCGGTTGGGTTTATGAAAAGAATTGCTCGAATGCCTGATAATGATCGAAAGCAAATCTTACACATATTGAAGAAACATAATTGCAACAACAAAAGAATTGTGGAGGTCAGTAACAATAATTCAAGTTCAGTGGAGGTTTCAACTTTGGATTGCTCAAAAAATTCCAAAACTTCTAGTTCATCTGTTAACAAAGACTGGGAAAATTGGTTGGTGTTACATGGCAAAAAGGAGGCAATGGCGGAAAATGTTAAGGAAGTAGGGAAGACAGTGGGGTTACATTTTCAATGTGAAACTACTAATAGTTTTAAACTTCTATCCAAGGAGGGGAGGAGAGAGTGGAGGGCGGCAGGAGGTTGTGAGATTGGGTGTGGGAGGGATGGGGCGACCGAGGGCGTAGTAGAGGAGTAAGCTGGTTGGTGGTGATGGTGTAGGTAGGGGGAAGGTGGTTGCGATGAAGGTTCTCAGTTATAATGCAAGGGGTTTAGGTGGTGGTGAGAAAGGGAGGGAGGTTAGGCAGCTTGTTAGTGAAAAACAACCGACGATGGTGTGTATTCAAGAGACTAAGATGTTTGTGTTGACTGATCATGTGATTAAGGCTGTTTGGGGAGATCATCCTTGTGGGTATTCTTTTCAACCTTCGATAGGAGCTTTTGGTGGACTGGTTACAGTGTGGGACTCGACGCTAGTTGATGTTTGGTGTACCATGAGCGTTGGGCATGTTCTTGTTATTAAAGGCACAATTATTCTTACGGCGGAAGATTTTGTCATCTTTAATGTGTATGAGCCGTGCGAGCAAGCGGCTAAAAATTTGTTGTGGAACCGTTTGACTCCTCTTGTTCTTAATAATTCTGATGTATGCTTATGTGTTTGCGGAGATTTTAATTCGGTTCGGTGTGTGGATGAGAGGAAAGGCA
Organism: Medicago arabica; assembly: GCA_946800305.1. NCBI lineage: Eukaryota > Viridiplantae > Streptophyta > Magnoliopsida > Fabales > Fabaceae > Medicago > Medicago arabica. Next base: position 844,475 of record OX326966.1, on the reverse strand, counting down.
GGGGATTTGTGTTTAGACAAACATAAGTAGATTTTTTTAACAAATTTATCATTGACAGTCTTCTTGTTGATTTTCCTATTTGTGGGCGTTTGTTTACTTGGTACAAAGGTGATGAAGTTTCAATGAGTAGGCTGGACCGATTTTTGTTATCAGATAAATGGTGTCAGAAGTAGCCAAATTGCATTCAGGTAGCTTATCTGAGGGGCCTCTCTGATCATGTTCCGTTATTGTTATCTATGGATGATGCTAATTGGGGACCACGACCAGTTAGGATGCTTAAATGTTGGTCTAAATATCAAGGTTATGGAGATTTTGTTCATGAAAAGTGGGGTTCTTTTATCTGCCATGGATGGGGTGGTTTTCTGTTGCAACAAAAACTGAAAATGATGAAAGCTTTCTTGAAGGAATGACATTATAAACATACTCAAAATATGGATGGTAAAATGTCAGAGGTTAAAAATCAAATCGCAATCTTAGATGCTAAAGGTGAGTTGTCAGATCTTTAGGATGTCGAGGTCAGAGAGCTTCATGACTTAACTGTTAATTTACACTTAATAGCTCGGACTCAGAATAGTATTCAGTGGCAGAAGTCGCGCATGAATTGGCTAAAAGAGGGGGACGCAAATTCAAAAAATTTCCATGGATTTATGTCAAATCGTAGGCACCATAATGCTATTAATTTGGTGACCGTCGATGGTGCTAGAGTGGAAGGAGTTCATAATATTAGCGCGGCTGTTTTTAACCATTTTTCTAATCACTTCAAGGCAGTTAAGTTAGTTCGGCCAGGTGTGGCAGATCTTCCTTTTCGCAAATTGACATATGGTGAGTCGGGCAATTTAACTAAATCTTTTTCAATGGAGGAAGTTAAACAAGCGGTTTGGGAGTGTGACAGTAATAAAAGTCCAGGTCCAGACGACATTAGTTTTGGATTCATTAAGGAATTTTGGGATATTTTGCAAGATGATTTTATGCGCTTTATGGTGGAATTTCATCGCAACAGGAAATTGTCTATAGGTTTAAATTCTACATTCATTGCTCTGATTCCAAAGGTTAACAATCTTCAAATGCTTAATGATTTTATGCTTATTTCTTTAATTGGATGCTTATACAAGGTCCTTGCCAAAGTTCTTGCCAACAAACTTCGTTTAGTGGTGGGAAGTGTGGTTTCTGACTCTCAATTAGCCTTTGTCAAAGGGAAGCAAATTTTAGATGGTATTTTGATAGCCAATGAAGCGGTTGATGAAGCTAAACGGTTGAACAAAGAGCTGCTCCTGTTTAAAGTTGACTTTGAGAAGGCGTATGATTCGGTTGATTTACGGTACCTAGATACAGTCATGGCTAATATGAATTTTCCAACTATCTGGCGCAAATGGATTTTAGAATGTGTGGGATCAGCCACGGCGTCAGTGTTAGTTAACGGGTGTCCGACAGATGAGTTCCCAATTGAGAGGGATCTTCGTCAAGGAGATCTTTTGTCCCCATTTCTTTTTCTTCTAGCAGCAGAAGGGTTTAATGTCCTTATGAACCAGGTGGTGGGGGCGCAACTTTTCCATGGTTACGGTATTGGCCATGGGGATGAGGTTAGTCTAACTCATCTCCAATTCGCGGATGACACTATTATTATTGACGAAAAGAGTTGGTTAAATGTGCGCACCATGTCAGGGCTAAAGGTGAACTTCAACAAAAGTATGTTGACTGGTATTAATATTTCAGACTCTTGGTTGGTAGAGGCCGCTTTGGTGATGAATTATCGAAGGGATACTATTCCGTTTGTTTATTTGGGCTTGCCTATCGGTGGTAATCTGAGGAAACTTAATTTTTGGAAACCTGTTGTCGATCGCATTGTTTCTCGCCTGTCGCAGTGGAATAATAAGTTCCTTTCTTTCGATGGCCGTCTAGTTCTTCTGAAGTCTGTTTTATCCTCTCTTCCAGTTTACTTTCTTTCCTTTTTCAAAGCCCCTGCAAGTATAATTTTTTCTATTGAATCTATTTTTAAAAACTTTTTTTTGGGGGGTTGTGAGGAAAATAGGAAAATTGCTTGGATTAATTGGGAGTCCATTTGTACTCCAAAGGATGTCGGAGGATTGGGGGTTAGACGGATAGGTGCTTTTAATTTATCATTGCTAGGTAAATGGTGTTGGAGGATGTTGACTGATAAGGAGGGATTGTGGCATCGAGTTCTCAAAGCTCGGTATGGTGAGACTGGGGGCGGTTGAAAGAGAGGGGAAGAAACGACTCTTGTGGTGGAGGATGTTGTGTAGTATGCGGGAGGGCGTTGGTGAGGGATTCGGAAGGTGGTTTGATGAGAACACTAGGCGAGTTCTTGGTAATGGTAGAGATATTTTGTTTTGGTATGATATGTGGGTGAGGGAAATACATTTGAAAAAAAAAATTTCCCGTCTGTTTTAGTTGGCGGTGAATAAGGAGTGTAGGGTGGAAGAAATTTGGAGGTTGGGGTGGGGAGATGGTGGAGAGGCGTGGGTGTGGCGACGTCGTCTGTTGGCGTGGGAGGAGGACAATTTGAGGGAGTGTACAATATTACTTTCTAACACTGTTATGCAGGATGATATTACTGATAGTTGGAGATGGTTACTAGACCCTACTAGCGGCTATACTGTAAAAGGAGCCTACAAACTTTTTACTACTATAGGTGAACCGCTGGATAGAAGTCTTGCTCTCGATGTTTGGGACAAACAGATTCCTTCTAAGGTGTCTATGTTCGCGTGGCGTCTCTTTCGGAATCGTCTGCCCACCAGAGACAACTTGTTGCATAGACGTGTGATTTCTCCGGAGAACGTGGCTTGTATTTCAGAGTGCAGACATCCGGAAACGACAAATCATTTATTTTTGGATTGCATTTTCTTCAGTTCTTTATGGTATCAGGTTTGGCAATGGCTAGGTATCTATTCGGTGATGTCTGCTGATATTCGACATTATTATAATCAGTTCACTAATATAGCAGGGTTACCTAGAGATACTCATGTTTTTCTTAGAATTAGTTGGTTTGCTACTGTTTGGGTATTATAGAAGACGAGGAACAACTGTATTTTCCAAAATGCAGTTTTTTCTTCCGATGGTTTGCTCGAGAAGGTGAAACTCAATTCTTTTTTATGGCTGAAAGCAAATCAAGCAACATTTAATTATAGTTATCATGATTGGTGGAAGCATCCAATCTCTTGCATGGGTGCTCATTTGTAGTTATTTTTATCTGTTTCGACAAGTGTCTTTGTTTTGTTAGCACCTAAATTCCGTAAATACTTTTGGGTGGGTTTTCCTTTGCACATCTTGTGCAAGGTGATCCATTGTTGTTTATAATATGGTTGATAAAAGGGTGTTTAGTAAAATATGGTTGAGTTTGGCACCTTAGAAGGTAGTAGCTTTTTCATGGAAGCTATTGCACGATAGAATTCCGACTAAGGTCAATCTTGCCATAAGGAATGTCTTATCGATGGAGGCTCCTCGTTATTGTGCTTTTTGTGAGAGGGTGGATGAGTCGTCAATTCATCTTTTCCTTCATTGTGACGTGGCGGTTAGAGTTTGGCAAGGAATTATGCGTTAGTGGGATAGGGTCTTTATAATTCCGCCGTCCTTGTTTACTCTTTGGGAGTGTTGGTGTGGGGAAGAGAGGAACAAAAGAAGCCGTAAGGGGTTAAAACTCATTTGGCATGCAACGGTTTGGGTGTTGTGGAAGGCGAGGAATGATAGAGTTTTTAATGGCCGGAACCCAGAAGTTGAAGATATAGTGGATGATATCAAAGTTTTGTCGTGGCGGTGGTCTTTGGATAGAACAAATATGTGCCCATGTATGTATTATGAATGGTGTTGGAGCCCAAAGGATTGTATTTTGCGGCTTTTTTAGCTTTGGTGCTGCTGTGTCGATTGGGGAAGGGGAGCTGCCTTGGTTTACAGCTGCAGTAGCAGGTTTTTTTTCTGCACTATTTTGGTGGGTTGCTGCGCATATCAGTTCTGCCAACAGCACCTTGGCGTCTTCTGGTTTTTATTCTGGTAGTTTTGTGGTTTCAGGCTGTGTGTTTTTTGGAGTCTGGGTAGGCCTGTGGACACTTTGAGATATGGCTCTGTAATTTGGTGGTAATTGCGCCGGATTACAGGCACATATCTTATTTACTGTTTTGTATTTCTTTAGGGCGGTAGGTGCTGTTGTTTATTGCTCGGTGTGGGTGTTCCGTGTTGTTCCGGAACCTTTATTTGTACCTTTTTCCGTCCTTTCCTCACGTCTTGTGGGGTTGGCGTTATAATAAAATTTGCCGATTCAAAAAAAACAGATACTATATTAGTATGTCTTATTATTGGAGTGTGCCTATACAATCTCTTCTAACCTGACATTGCTTTGTGTCATGTTAGAAAGTATGGTCTATGGTGACTCTTTTACATGATATTTTTCAATAAGATAATAGAGGAACCAACATATATTCTATCTTTAAATCATCGATGATGATACGCAAGTGGTTGATACACGGTGTTTTAAACCTCATGATATGGAGATCGATTCATACTAATAAGAAAAAAGAACATCCACGACACCATTGAACATGGTTAAGTGCACTTTAAGCGTAACAATATTTAGATTCTCGAACCAAAATTAGTCTCTTATTAATTTTTTTTTCCTTATCGCTCTGGATTTTAGGAGAAGAGGTCATAAAAATCTTGAATTTGAAGTTTAAAAAAAAAAACTTGAATTTGATCGAGAAACAACTTATACCAGACTAATAATGATTCAAAGTCAAGTTATTACAATGACTCATTTTTAACTCGAGTTAATTAAACATTTCAATATTTAATATTTATAGTTGAGGATTAATGAAAATAGAAAAACATGATACCTAGAAACATAACCATTAATAAATAGCATAGAGAGTATTATTTTTCCTTGAGTTATAAAATCAAAAATTCATATGCCACTAATCACCAAGCCATATTCAGAAAGAAAAAAACAATGTGTGTCACAACACAGTAAAAGAAAATTTAGTGGGTGTTCTACACAAATGTAAAATGCATAAATTACTTGCAGTACAAGGATAGATCACAACTGACTAAGAATGGATGCCAGAGGATGCTGAGTTGGTCATATCCACCTTACTCGCTAGGACTAATGATCTGCATCACATTCAATGTTTATTGGATCGGATCGGATACACTGTCAGAATTGAACAAAGTTGGACAAGGCCAAAAAATATCATCAACAATCGTAAATCCTGAATTATTCAAGCTGTAACGAGCAGTCCTGCCTACTAAACAGAAGTAGATGCAATTTCTTTCAAATTGAAAAGCTAAAGTCTTTGCCCAAAACAAACAGAACATCACCCAGGTCTGTTACACGAAGCCATCTACTTGATTCTCCATCAACGTTTAAAACACTGATATCCATGAGTAATTCGAAGGCATTCACACTAGTTCTTCCAGCATACATTTCAACCACAAAAAGACTTCCACGCGACTCCACCAAACGCTTCATGCTACGATCATTATTTAAGGAGGGTGAAGACTGAACTAACTTAAAGGATGAACAATTGATCCAGAAAATAATTCCACTTTTATCCAAAACATAAACCTTCCCCATATAAAGGATTATATCATTATAGATTCTATTCCCATCATCCACTATAATCAAATTGTTATATCCAATATTGGAAACACGCGATTTTCCATCTTTATGTAGGGCAAAGACCATCTGACCGAGACCCTCAACAGAAAACAAGACTACTTTATAAACATCATCAAGGGGCTCAAATGCAATTAAATCACCTCCATCGCTAGAAAAATTGAGAGTATATGTTTGAAACAATTCTTTAACTCGTAAGTTCATGAAATCTAACACATTAGACGGGAATGTGTGTGAGATATGAGTGTTAGTGACAATATCTAAGTGACGAAGATTGCCAGATTTTGAGTTTTCAAACTTTATGATCCACCCTTTATTAGAAGAACAAGTTGGCGATAATGGTTGTAGGCGAAATATTTTGGTTTCGGTGAATAGCAAAAAGGAGGGGGAAGAATAGAGCGCAGTAAAGCACAGACACTACGGAACCGAAGAACATCGAATGTATTCAAATTCTTGGATATAATAACTAACCATAATTCTCGAGGAAGATTTAGCCAGTCAACTGCGTTATCATCCATCATCACACACTTTTTCTTCATGTCTCCGTCATCTGTCCCTGCTACCACTCTGCCCGTTCTTTTCGTTTTTAATACACCATGAAAATCATACGATTTCAATAGCCTGCACCAAAATGAAAATTATTTAAAAAATTAAATGATTTCTATCATCATCATCATATGTGTTGAATATAATAAAAACTGATATGGAATGTAAATATACAGATATCGATGCAAATAAGGAGGTAAACAAACATAGCAACAAATATCCCAAATTTTTATTCGAAAAAAGGAGGAGCATCAAATATTTACTTACTCTTTAATGACCTTCTGAACTTGACGAATCGTTATTTGAAGGAGCCTCCAAAGATTTCTTTATCCGAAAGATTCTGTCTTGAAGCCAATCAGCTCACCTTTTCTGCACACTCTGATATGGACTTCTCTAACTTGTTGGTGCAATGTCTTTGAGTTGGTTAATAAGCACCTGCATATAAAAACGCAACAATTTGAAATTCCAATATTGGAATCTTTCGAGTGTATGAACCGTTACTAATGGTCAACTTTGCATAAGATACTAAACCCGTACTGTGAATAGAGGAAAAACACATTTAACTATATATCAATATTTATCTGTAGAACCAGCAGGTAATTTATAAAAGCAATGTAACTCCTGCATAGCAAAAGGTTTTATTGCTTTCTATATTTCTAATAGGAATAAGTAATCTCGTATTTGATAAGTATTCAAGCACTTGCAAAACCGGCTACACTACAAAGCTTTACTCGAGCTTTCCAGTTAGTAAGCACTTTGTGAGACATTGATAAGTAGTCGAGAGCATTTGGAGAAATCTCCCTTAAAGCTAGCTGTCAAGAAGGAGGAACCTAACAACTCAAATACTACCCGATGCTAGACTTAGCCCTTCTGTAGGTAGCACTTTGTGAGACATCAACAACCAGTCTCTCTGATACCATTTGATAAGTAGTCGAGAACATTTGGAGAAATCTCCCTTAAAGCTAGACTTAGGCCTCCCAAAATACCCAAGTTCCTGTCAATATTTTACTTATCTACTTACATTAATAAATAAGCCACCTATAAATTGAATTAAGGGAGTGTTTGGAAGAGCTTATTTGCAACTTATTTGAATTTATCTGATGACACAAGCCGTTGTCAAAGTGTTCGGAACATGACAGAACTTATAAAAATAGCTTATAACATGTTTAAAAGCTGTCTTAAAATTTGGATTGGCTCTAACTCAACCCTACAATATCAGTTTGTATAGTGAAGGATATCCAACCCTCTTATAAGCTCTACTCTGATCATATTACTATATGCTGTGGGACTCTCAACAAGTTGTTTTTACCTTATTTAAGTAACCTCCACAATAAGCTTGCAGAAACAATTTACAACTTATATAAAAGCAGTTTAACCACATTATATTGCCTCTTTCATTATAAAATACAGAAGTGCTTAAATGATAAGCCTATTTGCAACTTGAAAGAAGATATTATCCCTGAGGCAACAAATACTGAGACAACAAATATAAGGCATGCTTAAAGGAACTCAAAAACAAAATTATTAGTATACTCGCATAAACATAACCCCAAAACAAAGTAAAATTTCCACTAAATCAATGTAACTTTCTGCATATACAAGTTTCAAGAAGACCAATTACCTAAATAATGTCAAAAATCATCAAGGACATCCATCTCTTCAACAAAAAACAAGTATGGTAAAGGTTGGTTAGAAAATCATGATGCCTTTAGAAGCACTTCAACCTTGACATGATTTTCCATATTTTAAAACATGTTTTAATGCATCACCTGAACACTAGCCAATTGTTGCAGAAGCTCTGCAAGGGTTGCTGCTAAAGACTCCACATAGTCACTTGAACCGCCTTCTGGTGCTCTGCGGAATATATCTGGACCCTCTCCATCATTTGCTTTTGCCTACAGATAGTTAAAAGCTTCAATATGTAACATATAAGAATAAACACTAATTAATTTACTATAACAAGGCAATGCGACTCTCAACTAAATATAATTGCATCAATATGCAAAAATGTCAAGTTTTCGATGCAACACTGACTGGATTATCACATTCGAACAATGGCATATTTCTCTATTTTGACATAGGAAAATTGTTCATTTAATTGCATCAATATTCATGAGATTTTAAGGATAATTTAGGTGTTATCAGAATGAAAACAGCATACAACCTCAAAAACCAAGCTCAATACTGAAACATGGCAGATTAATAGGGTGATTTTACTGATTCTTTCCTCGATTCAGTTTTACGCAGAATTCCCCAAAATCATTTTAGATACATGATTCAGATTTGGTTTCAAAGTTGCCAAATCCAAACTTGATTCTTGTCTTATCAACCTTGACAAACCATAACACTACTCCCTACACATAAATGCTATGTAGCACCGACACGTATTAGTTTCCGACACTGACACATGTGATTATACTGAATTATGTCATTTCTCAAACTATTCTTGGTGTTGACGTGTGAGTGTCTATGTCATGTCTAGTGTCCGTTTATGTGTTTCATAGCATAAATGTTATAGTTCTCATTCAAATGAAACTGATACAGTAATTGCAAATGACACATATTTTCTTTAAGTATGTATTTCCAAAACACAATTCACAAGGCATTTCAAACTAGCCCTTATATATGTAGCACCGACACTTATGATCGAAGGCGTGTCCTGATGTCCGACACATCTCGATTGATGAAATTTTGGAAATTAGCACCAAGAATAGTAAAAAAATCACAACAAAGATGAAGAACTAGAAAAAATAACCGCGATGAGTTGAAGAAGGAGAGACACGGTGCTGCTAGGGTTCGCGAGTGTTGAGCGTTTCACAAGTTTTGCGTAGCTTATCAGAGAAGCTTCTCAATAAAGTCTATCATTTTACCTTTTTAGAGAAAAGGTAAAGTCTAACTTGGTCAACAAACTGTGAAAACTGTTTGATTAAACCTTGTGATCAAGTTCTAAACTCGATGTATTTTTTGTAAGTTTTAATGATTATTTATCATTTTATTTATGTTAAAAATCAATTAAATTTACATTGATTTTGTTCAATTATCATCATTTTTTTAAAGTTGAATCATACCAAACTAAATTTTGATTATATGCATTTTGGATTGGTTCGATTTGTTTGAAAATGCAATTAAAAGAAATTAATATTTTCTGGTCAGCTTCATTGATCAAACCTAAAATAAATTGGAACCGGATCAAACTAATTAAATTGAACAAAAGTGCAATTTTTAAACTTTATATCATTAGTCTATTTATCAACAACTCAATAACTTATGTAGTAGTACTTAAAAAAAAAATGTACGTAGTAGTAACATTCAAACGAGATAAGCTAAATAGATAAAACAAAACTACAATAATTGTTTGATTAATAAAGAAATTAAATGTATAAACATCTAATAGATTATAAAAACATTTAATTTTGTAGAGAAAAGAAGTATTGGCATAAACAACTTCCTTCTTATGTCAATTTCAGTGGGCAAGTCAAAGTTTTTCTCTAACTTTAAATGGGGTCCTCCGTAAGTGGGCGGCGAAATTAGTCCTTTAAACTAGTCAATTCTTAGATCGGTACCGAGTTTTTTAAGAAAATAAAAATGGTCAAGAGTTATATACTATTATTTTCTCATTTTTTTTTCAATAATAGAGAGAAGTTTTGTTTAACATGCACAAACACAAGTTTATTTATCAGCTTTAGATGATTAAATCTTGTTATATATCATTTATTGATTGAATAGTAAAAATAACCTTGTACATGGTGCATGACATATGTATATTTTGTGCACCTATGGAGAGAATCCATTTCCTAAATCATGGCTACATTATAATAAGTGAAATTGACTTCCTCGTTAGATTGCAGTTTCAGTTTGCATTAACCCTTTACGATGTTATGATGTTTTTCCTTTTTCCTTTTTCCTTCGTGATAATAGTAACATGCAAACTTAGAAAGACGGAAAACCCAAGTAAATTAAATTAAACAGGTTCATTGTATAATTGTTAAATGAAGTTTGAAGCTACTGAAAACCACACGTTGTTGACTATTTATATTTTGGAGGAGAAATGAATCAATTGTTTTCATCCACAAAATAATCAAGTTGGTTTGTTTGTCCGAATCACCTTTCCTTAAACCTTACTGTCTCCAATCGTGGAAGTAATTCAGACATTCTCTCCTTTCTTGTTTGTCTCCCTAACATTTATTTTTCATGGATATGTTAATAATACGATGATGGTCAGAGAGATAGATAAAAAATAAGATGTTAAATAAGTGTATGAAAATTAAAAATGTACAAATATCATTGTTGATTTGAATTTGTACAAGTCTCTGACATTTTTTTTTTCTAGGTTACTTGTAAATGAATTAAAAGGTAAGTTTTCTAGATTAAGACATTCTCCTTTTTTTTTTTTTGGTTTGTCTCTCTAATAGATTGCAGATTTATTCTCATGAATGTGACATTGAGAATCCTTGGTTCTCATGTTTATTTTAAGTTTTCATAAATTATGTTTAGGTACATTTTATTCTTAGGAATAAAATTTACACACAATTTTTTATTTTTTTTATTCCCATGTTAAAGTATGAGAATCTTTTATTCTCATGAGAATAAGAGGTAATCACCCATAACTTCTCACTCTCACACTATTTTAACTCCTTTATTTTGTTTGTTTTAAATTATAAATTAAATATATTTAAAAATATTTATGGAAAACTAAATTAATTATCAAACACTTTAATTAATAGGATTAAGATTCCTAGGAATAATGTTTCAAGAAATATTATTCCAAGGAACGTAAATTTAATCCTTGAAACAAACATACCCTAACATGTGTACTTATGACACTTGCTAATAAATAAATAAAGTAGAACTTATAAGTGGCAATAAAGTCGATTTATCCATCATCCATCCAGCCCATTTAACTATATATATTCATCAACTATATAATAAAAGAATAAAAGAATAAAGATAGGTTGACACTCTTAATTTGTACACTCATTTTGAACCACTCTAGAAAATTTCAATTAACCAAATATATAGTTTCTTTGACCACATTTTTTTAGTTGCGTGACCACTATTTTTCCAGAAAAAAATGTGGTCGCGCAACTAAAATGCATGTGACCATTATTTTTCACTTAGTTAACCAAATAAACTCTGGAAAAATAGTGGTCACGCAATTAAAAACATGTGGTCACACAGATCGCATGTTTGGTTAACTTAAATTTTTCAAAGTGGTATAAAGAGGTGTACACATTAAGAGTGTCAATCTATCATTGCTGATAATAAAATTGTCATAGATTGAGTCTTATTCATCCAAACATTTTCTTACAACTCAATCAATTATTTTAGACAAAATTATACTTTCAGTCTCTTAACTTAATTCCACGTGATAGTTTGATCATTTTAATTTCAATTCAATTTCTTTTTTTTTTCATTTCAATTTCATCCTTTTTGTTCATTTGCATATGAATTTTCATGCTTCAAATCTAATATAATTTATATGCAAACATAGATGAAAGATAATATATTTGAAGATTGGGAGGCACAAGAAAAAACAACAAACTAACAATTATGTACTGGACGATTATGTTTATGGCAAAGGAGTATTTTTGTTAATGTCAGGCACTGATTAGTTGCAGCATTTAAAACAATTTTAGAGACAAATTTGGTTTTTACTACTCAAAATCAAAATATACTATTGTTGTAGTATTGCATTTTTCTATTCATTGAAATGTAAAACCCGGTTTCAATTTCTAGGACTTTTCACATTCTATGTGCGGTTTGGTATAAACTAATGATTAATGATTGATTCAACAATTATAATGTCTTATCCAGTTACAGTTATCTATGTTTTAGCACAAAAATGGTCAATAAAATAAAGCATATGGACGTGAATGAAAGATTTGATTCTTACTACTACATGTGTTCAACAGCATCCAGCCAAAATCGCCCACCTCTTTCTGGATCTTTATTCAATGAAATCTTTATGTCTGTGCCACTGCCCCTTGTTTTTTGAACCAAAATAGCCGGCGATGCATTCACGCACTCAACACATATGTGGTCGTTGGATTGAGAGATCAAATGGTCCAAAATTTAAGTTTGGTATTTTTAAATTTTATAAAGAATCAAAATCTAATTCAAAATTTGAACGGCTCTATCTCGATCCAATGGTCACGATTGTTCTGATTTTGTGAATGCATGAGACGATTGTTGTTTTTTTACATACATTATAGTGAAAATGTTGAAGTAGAGGAAACTCTAAAAAAATACGAGAGAATTTTTGTGAAGGCTGCATACAATACACCAAAAATGGTGGGACTCATTTTCAAACCCTACGTATGCGAAAGCTTTAATGCATCGTGCTGCCTTTTTTTTTTTATAGATATTAAATTAGTTGGAAAAGCATATAATATATGATGGAATATTATGACGAAGTTTGATCCATGCAACCAACGCTCTTTAATGAAATAAAATTTGGTTGTCCTGGTCGTGGCATAGTTGAAAATGTTGAACTGTTGGACCCAATCAAGTGGTTTTTTGTTGAATAAACAACCAAGGCTACTTGAAATATCTTTGTACAACAATACAATAAAGAATCAAGACTTGATTTACAAGAGAAAATCTGATTGACCATCAAATCTAAGGAATCAAAAAATACTATAAAAAATGTCCACTCATTTCAAGTCTTTACTAAAAATAGACTCAACATTATTTAATCGTTTTAGTCCTTGTTATTCTGTTAGGACAGTTTTTATCTCTTTTTGTAGCACTATATATACTTCATCCAGTTATATCACTTCATCAAACAAATACTCATCATATCATATTAACATAAACTAATACTTATCATAGATATGGCAATTCCTGTGATAGATTTTAGCACTCTCAATGGTGACAAAAGAGGTGAAACTATGGCTCTTTTGCATGAAGCTTGTCAAAATTGGGGTTGCTTTCTGGTAAAGTGAATGTGACATTTATTTTTGGTGCTTTTAATGTAACATATAGTATATTTTTGTGCTTTTAATGTAACATGTTACTTGTGCAGATTGAGAACCATGACATTGAGGGGAAGCTGATGGAGAAGGTAAAGAAGGTAATTAATAGTTACTATGAAGAAAATCTGAAGGAAAGTTTCTACCAATCTGAGATAGCAAAGAGGTTGGAGAAAAAGGAGAACACCTGTGATGTTGACTGGGAAAGTTCCTTCTTCATTTGGCATCGTCCGACGTCTAACATTAGGAAAATTCCAAACCTCTCTGAGGAGCTTTGGTTAGTCTATTCAAATGCTAACAAATAACTTTGTTACCATACATCGTGTGTTCGTATCTTTATTATTTTAAACTGGAGATGTTGTTCTAACAATATGTGTGTGTAAATGCAGCGAAACAATGGACGAGTACATTGACAAACTAGTTCTAGTGGCAGAGACATTATCTCAGATGATGAGTGAAAATCTTGGTTTGGAGAAAGATTACATAGAGACAGCATTTTCAGGAAGTAATAATAAAGGACCAGCTATGGGAACAAAGGTGGCAAAGTACCCTGAATGTCCATATCCAGAATTGGTGAGAGGACTAAGAGAACATACAGATGCTGGTGGAATCATCCTATTGCTTCAAGATGACAAAGTACCTGGTCTTGAATTCTTCAAAGATGGAAAATGGATTGAGATACCACCTTCAAAAAACAATGCAATCTTTGTCAACACAGGTATTTACGTTATTGTAAATAACTCGTCTATGTAGCACTGACACTTACGATCGAACGTGACACGTGTCCACTGGCACATGTGATTACATTCAATTAATTAATTTTTTAAATTATCATCAGTGTTGGCGTGTCAGTGTCACAGTTTAATCATTTTCTAAATCTTCTTAACAGGTGATCAAATTGAAGTGTTGAGCAATGGTTTATACAAAAGTGTTGTGCATAGGGTGATGCCTGATAAGAATGGAAGTAGACTCTCTATTGCAAGTTTCTATAATCCAGTTGGTGAAGCTATTATTTCTCCAGCTCCTAAACTCCTGTATCCAAGTAATTATTGCTATGGTGACTATTTGGAGCTTTATGGAAAAACTAAGTTTGGTGATAAGGGTCCTAGATTTGAATCCATCAAGAATAAGGCCAATGGGAACTAGTACTACTACAATCTTGTGTAACTTGAAAAAATGTATCCTAATACCCTTAATTTCTACTTGATGTTACATAATAGCCAAGAAAGGAAAATGTAACAGCAAGTGTCCTTTTTCTTTTATTTCTTTTTTCATGTTGTTATATGAATGAATAACAAAGAAATATGTTTTTCTTTTGATTCCATAAAGGGAAAAATTATAAGTGAAGCTTTTCTTTATCCATTCTTTTCTTAGTTTTTTTTGGCATTGTCTTCTATTATTAATGTACTACATGGTTACTGGAAAATTATGAAACCTTGGAGCAAATTAGCCAAAACTATCTCATCTCATTGTCTTTATTGCATATGGTAAGAAACAAAGCTATATGAAAAATAAATCGTGGCATACAATATGAACGAATTCTCCATCACAGTAACTGCTGATATGTAAAGGCACTGTTATGAATTCTCGGTTCATATTTCTCTTATGCGGTAGCCAGCTTCCTAGAGTACACAATGTACATGGGATCCGAGCGTCCAGGATTTGGAGATATATCCACAGCCTACAAAAAAAGAAGTTACATGAGCCTCGCCTTTGGTAACACTGTCACATGATCACATCATATACAACCATGTAGAGACTTTCATATTTGTTTCATGACTACTACTAAAAGAAAATTCTGTTTTATATAGGGAAATGCCGAATAATAAGAACAGAAATCGCACAAAAACTGCGCATATATCACGTGACACGTTATCATCACGAGTTTCCCTTCATGATCAGTTATTAATACAAGAATTACAACAACAAGGATGCATCACAAATGGCTAGGTTTGATGGTGAAAGAGTTATGATTCGGATATAATAAATATGGAGTGTGCGGAGAGAGAACTAAGAAGTAAAATATGCAACAAAGAGAGGTAGTTACATTTTAGAAAGAGTTTAAAGACTCATGCTACTTGAAGTTTGTCCAAACAAAATGGGAAAATATCAGTGAGGGAGTTACCTGAGGAGGTTCAAATCCTCCTGCATAATGAAAATAGGATCCAACAATCATAACATGATCGGCATCCCCTGTTGATGTCCATATAGAAATGGCTTTTGTGAAGAAGCATCTGTTAGAAAAGCTGAAATCATCGATGAAGTCATAGTTAGTTGAATAGGACCATAAGATGTACAAGACCAATAATAGATGAACATGATTGAATATCTAAGCAAGTGACAATTTTGTAGGAAAGTACTTCATGAAATTTTCTTTCTGTTGTATATTGGCTTCAAATTGTGAAAGCAGAGCAGCCCAGAAATCGTGACACGATTTGGGCATCGTGGCACGATTTGCTTGGCAGAGAGCATGCCTTGTGGGATGTAAAATCGTGACACGATTTGGGAAATCGTGACACGATTCAACAACTTCCTCAGCAAGTTTACCTGAAAGGGACTGGTCACAACGGTTGGAAAAGCAGAATCGTGACACGATTTTGGAAGCGTGACACGATTTTGGGCGCCTGTGACTAGTATTTAAGTGGTTTTCTGCATTCTTTGAAGGAGAGCTGAAGCAAGAGGTCTAGGGTTCACAAAGGGGGGAACTTGAGGGTTGAGTACCTTTGTAGGGATAGTCTCTTGGGTTGGGATAAACATTGTAAACACCTTGGGTAGTGAGATTATATCATTGGAAGGATCATAAGCTTCCTCTAGTATAATCTCTTATAGGTTCATATGAGTGAGGTGGGTCAAGACAAGGGTAGAGATTAGGATTGAAGGCTGATTTCTTGTAACCTTTGTAACATCTTATCATAGTGGATTGGAGAGCTGCTCTCTCCCCCAGATTAGGTCATATTGACTGAACTGGGTTACCATTTTGTGTGTGTTTGTTTTTCTTAAGCTTTCTTATCTTCATGCTTGTTAGTGTCATTGTTTTAAGTTCTACACTTAGGCTTTAGGTCTGTTTTGTTGTTGTTGCTTGAAGACACTTAGACTTAGGATTACCACTACCTTTTGCTCCACACATCTATACAAGTATTGGTGTGATTTCGAACCGATAGTGATTACGGTACGGTATTTACACAACACTTTCAATTATTAGATTTTACAGAAATGCTATAACGAAGTAATTCCAAAATGATAGCGGACAAGATTGTCACCTCATTATGGCTAATCCACCTGGCTTGAGTATCCTATTCATCTCCTTGAAAATATCAAGAGGCTTTGTTAGGTAGTCGACACTGACCTGCAAGATATATTGAGTTTTCAAGCTTCGAATGACTGACTTATATGCTAAGCAAGAACATAAACACAATTTAATTTTGTAAAGAACCAAGAAATTCATCGTTTCATTTACAAAGTTTCTAATTTCAAGTAGTTAATAGTGGCTTTGAGTTAATATTTCGTGATGTTGTTATCTGAGTTTCTCATGAAAGAGTGCTAAACTCAATAGTAATAACTGAATCCTAAGATATAACTATTAACAAGATAAACTTACATTAAAAAAGATTAATAGAAAAATAAAATTCAAAGAAATTACTGCAAACATACGCATCATACAATACAAATATCAGTCAATAGCATGCATCACTTGTATCAGTTTCCAGGAACAAAGTTAAAACTTATGAAGAGTATTTTTACCACATTAGTGATGACGTTGAAAGAGTTATCTTCAAATGGGAGTTTAGGGTTCACATTTAAGTCTTGTACAGTATACTCCGTGAGGACCTACAGCAGCAACAATTTCTGTCAACAAGGCCATGTTTCTCTAGCAGATTAGAAAACATGAACAAATCATTATTGTTCCACGATACGCTATTTAGTACAAAGTCTTGTCAAATAGTGTCTACTGCAGCTTTAAAATATTGTAGCATAGCGAATTTTGAATAAAATATATATTTCGCATTTTCCGCGATTGACAACATTGCCACATAGCACAGAAAGAGGGTTGTCTTACCGGATTCCTCTTCAATTCTTCTTCATTCAAGCCTAATCCTATAACTCGTTCTTGCTTGTATCCGGGTGGAAAATGGCTGACCTAATGCAAAGTGAAGATTTATGAGTTATGACAATATGTGTATGCTATGCTAGAGAAAAGAAATGACTAACAGTACAAAATTTCTTACCCAACTGCTACACATATCCAAAATGCTTACACCAGGAGTATTGCTAGGTGGGAAAACATTGGAGTAATACTTAGTCAGAGCAGCAATTGCAGGGTCATCGATGTGTGTTACGAATCGAGGTGATTCATAGAATGTAGAATCTGATGACCTAAAGGGAAAATTTTCTGATATTATATATAAAAAAACTAAAATATTAAGGGGGTAATTGGAGTAAGATTTAAGAAGTTTTGACTTTGTACTTCAATGTAAGGTCCTGTTTGGATTGACTTATTTGAACTTATCTGTGGTATAAGTTTTGTTAGGCTGTTTGGGAGAACTTATGAAAATAAGTTATGACATTGTTCATAAGCTGTTCTCCTCTTATTTTCATAAGTTCTTTAGATAACTTACGAGAACAAATTATAGCTTATACGAAAAACATTTAATTTAATTTTATGTTTAACTATCTAAATAGGTTGTACATAAGCGCTTATCATGATAAGCATTTGTGCTATAAGTTGTTTATCCAAACATGGCCAAAGTATAGTTGTTTGAACTTACTCATCATAGCGTTGAAAATCTTCCTCCTTAAAGGGGAATTGCTCTGGCCATTCCACATTCTTCAGTATCTACAAAAAGGTATAATGTGGGGGCAAAGGATTAGAAAAACAAAAAATGATTGAATAATCACCAAAGTTCAATTATACATATATATGAAGCAACTACACTTCTTATAAAAAAGAAGTCTCCGACACCACACCGACACATGTAATTACATTCAATTATGTCATTTTCTTCTTAAATTACTATCATGTCAGTGTCAGTGTCTATATAGAATACTGGAATATGCAATGAAAAGATGATATTATTATCATAGACTATGAAGGAAATATGCGTCGATATCAATAATAATTTGAGAAAATCATGTAATTCAATATAATTATATGCATCGGTGGACACCGGAACATGCCTAATCCGAGGAGTTTAGACATACCTGATCAACAGAGGGACCAGCAGATATTCTTGCAGAAGCAATGAAGGATTTGAAACCAGAAGCAGACATGTTAGTGATAAAGTGAGACAAGAATGAAGATGCTCCAAAGCCTAATAACATGCGTCGAGGAGCATTCTTAAATAGAGAACATGAAGAGGAAACAGTACGAGGATGTGGTGTGGCACAATAACATGCCACAACTGGCAACCTTAGTCCAACAAAATTGGTCATCTTCAGTCACTTAGCAAGACATGATGATGATGCTACTGTTACCTTTTTTTGCTACATAGGAACATAGCAATACTTTCACCGTTGGATTTTCCTTAGACAAGGATCATTCATGAGTGAGTTTGTGATTTACATGCATATTACGTGGCTTCTTATCCTCTTTCCATCTCATTTTTGTTTAGCAGCCATATATAAATATATATATATATATATATATATATATATATATATATATTGTGACGACACTTCAATGCTTTTGGGTGCCTTTAGTTCATTTTAGATGAGAGAGAATACCCTCTTAATAAGTCATTTTCAGACTTTTTCTTTTTCAGAAATTTTAGTTTTTGAATGGTCTATTAGGAAGGTATTTTGAAAAAACAGAATGTGATCTATATTAAGGGGTAAAACGCTATTAACTTTTTTGAATTGGAGTGTAATTCTAAATCGACTTATTTTAGAGGGTTGAGTTGAGCAACTTTATGGAACTTATAGAGCAATCACCCGATGTTGATAGCAACATCAGTTATCACAAATTTCAACTTTATTATATACCACCACCAAACCAAAACTAGTTCTATTCGTATACAACAAGATAAATAGAATTTAGAAAGAGAAATATGTGTAGAGAACTCCTTTGTTACCATCAAATCAAGTATGAGTGAACTTGTGGATGTGGTGATTATTGTGGGTGATTAGGTAAGGTGGATCTACTGTGATATAACATTTTATATTGACTCCTGCTCTTCACCCAGCACAAAACACACCTGTCCAGTTGAACTGACGAAAATGCCCCTGTGTAAGTTAAGTTACGCTGCGTGACTTAACATGTGCACGTGACATTTTGTGCGCAACTTAAGTAGCGCTGCGCATGTTAAGTCACGCAGCGTTACTTGAGTCATATAACAGCAAAACAGAATACTGCTACCCCTCATTTCCAAACTTCCCAAGTTCGAAATTTTCACCCCCAAATCCGAATTTCATCATTCTTGCGTCATTCAAAGCAAATTTCGCCCACAATATCAAGTAAGTGATTATTATCCTACTTTGTTGCATTTTTTTTGTTGAAATTTCCGAATTTTTGAAGAAATTTAACATTTTTAGGTTTTTTAAAATTTTGCTTGCATGTTAGTTTTTATGATTGTTAGTGATGATTTAACTTAGGAATTGTTGTTTATATGTTATTTATAGTGCATTGTGGTAGTTTAGGGTTTAGAAATTGCTAGATTTTATGTTGATTGAAAATTGCACTCTAGGTGTTTGATAAAATGTGTCAATGAATATTTGTTTGTTTTTTCGATTGTTAATGATGAAATTAGTTAGAATATAGTTTATTAATGTTGATTATAGTATGTTTGACAACAATGTGGTAAATTGCGGATCGAAATGACACTGTCAAAACTTTAGTGTTGTTCTTGAATTGTTAGAAATGACACAATGTCCGTGTGAAAATGTGTCATTGATTTTGTGCTTTTTAAAATGTTGTGTTGTGCAGATATGTCTCAGAGGGAGAGGATTGACAGACTTAGGTTAGGGAGGCCTACCTCTACTGGTAGTGCACGGAGGGAGAAGCAAGCAGTAGTCCCTCCTTTAAATGGCCAAAGTCAAGGGAGAGTGGGAGGCACGAGACTTGCCAGTGTTGATGATGTTGGGCCCTTTTCATCACAGACTGGTCCATCCCAGGCGATGGGCCCGACGCAGTATCAGGTTTATCAGGATCCTCAACCTCAGGTGTATCAGTTTGAGGATCCTCAGCTTCACCAGTATCAGTTTGAGGCGTATCAGGAGGAGCAACCTCATATTGAGGAGCTTGAGCAGCAGGAGCAGGCTGAGCCTCAGGCTCAGCCTCAACAGGATGATGATGGTGGGGTCGTTTTCAGGGGGTGTCGAGGGTGGTGTACGAGGCCGGACTGGACGGCTATGCAGGGGGACCTTCTAACCTCTCGCTTTTACCTCGATTTGGTGGACATGTGACATGCAGGATATGGGTCGATGCCGATGTAAGTATATTTTAATTTTTATTTTACTTCTTTTACTAATTATACAATTTATTCTAATTATTATTTTACTTATTTTACTTCTTTTACTATTTATGTTAGAATATATTTAAAGTTAATTTTACTTATTATTTATTTAACAGTGTTGTTTGATGTTTTTTCTTTTTGTATTTCAGTTTCGGAAAAGACATAGGGTGAAAGGTATCTCCCATGGGAAGAAGCTGAGCCTTAAAAACTTGACGGTGCCTCAGCCAGGAGCACAAAATAATTGGTTTTGGGATGTACTGAATGTGTCCAGTCTAACTCCCCTCCTGAGTAGTGGGTACGAGAACATCTCTCATGGGCTCATTTGTGCGATGTCAGAGAGATGACATGAGGAGACCAGCAGCTTCCATCTACATGTTGAGGAGATGACCATCACACTAGATGATGCGGCGTGTCTCCTAGGCATCCCCATCACTTTGAGGCTCCTTCCTGATAGAGAGTTGACCTGTGACGAGGGGATGGAGATGATGCAGTGGGATCTGTTTTTTTCAGCGGAGGATGCGGCTAGGGAGATGACCATACAGGGTGGTCCGTATATCTCATTTGGTGTACTGAAGAGGCGCTACGAGGAGCTCTTGCATAGGTGTAATCAACTGGTTGAGATTGACACAGAGGAGGAGGAAGACGAGTGTGCTCAAGTTAGGCTGGCCTGCGTTAAGGCGTTTATGTTGCTCTTGCTTGGATGGACCATTTTTTCCCGCAAGAATAGCAAAAACATTAATCTGTTGTGGCTGTTTGCGCTGCAAGATAAGAACGACTTGGACGGCTGGTCATGGGGTGGGATGGGGCTAGCATTCCTGTACGAGCAGCTCTCTCTGACCTCCGATTCATCAGTGGCCTCCTGTGTTGGTTACATGACCCTGCTTGTGGTAATATTTGTTTTTCTTCTTTTTAACTTATTGGATCGTAAATTTGTGCCTTGTTTAACTTGTTTTTCTTCTTTTTTACCTTGTTTGTATAATACTTGTGTTGATATATATTTGGTTCTTTGTGTTTGCAGGGATGAACTTTGGCGCACTCCAGGAACCTCATTCTGAGGGTTCTCAGTGATGGGTACGACCTGGCAGTTGCCCCGCTTATGAGTCAATGGAAACCTCTGAGGGGCTTTACGGATTCTGGACACTACAGAGATGTCATTGATGCGATGAATCATTCACATTGCATCTGGAGGCCGTACGAGAGACGGCTGCACATCACGCCCTTTCAGGACATATGCTGGTACTCCGGATGGATCATGGCCGGCAAAGATAGGATGGTTCGTCACTTGCTAGAGCGGGTTCTTAGGCAGTACGGGTATGTTCAGACACGGCCCAGGTCTCCTACAGCTGTTGAGCTTACTGCGGCAAATGACGTGGCCTAGACTTTCTTGGAGTTTTCTCTACATGTCCTCAGCCAGCAGTAGAGGGGTGAACCAGTGCCAGAGGACCAGCCGTGGTCTCATATTATGGGGTACATGAGATGGTTCATTAGAGTATCACATCCTATTGTAAACCCCCCCTGTGGCCATTCCTGACTACGCAGCTCAGGCACCTCCTCGTCCTGTCTCTCCTTACGAGGAGGTTCTTATTGAGCAGCCGTGGGCCAGACATCCTCCCGATCCATTCCAGGCCATCAGCAACATGAGAGGCAGAGTGGAGCATGCAATGGAGATTCCTGAGGTGGCTTCAAATCCACTATTTTTAAGCATTTTGGAGGGTCTCCGGTCCGATTATATTGTGTTTGACCAGGTGCCGGCTCCACGGAGGAGGAGTAGGAGTCCACGAGAGTAGGGTTTTATGATATTTTCTAGGTTTTTTATGACATTTTGAAGGATATAGTTGTAATCCTATGACATTTGTGTATATTTGACGTTTTTATGACATTTTTCGTTATTTTATTTCGTTATTTTTCGTAATTTAATTATGACATTTTTCGTTATTTTATTCCGTTATTTTTCGTAATTTAATTATGACTTGCTTGAATGAATGATGAAAAATGCATGCAATTGAATGAATGAATGTATGAAAGAAGAAATGAAAGAAAAAAACAGGAAAAAAAGAGGTTTCTGCCTCCTCTGTGCACAGACTGTGCGCTAGTTAACTCACGCATGTGTTAAATCTCTGCGTGAGTTAACTTGCGCAGTGTCTAACATATGCGTGGTTTAAGTCACGCAGCGTTAGTTAACTAACACATAGTTTTACACTTACGTTAGTTAACTAGAGTAGGAGCATTTTGATCTTGCCTGCAGAGCGGAAGTGTTTTGTGCTGAGTGAAGAGCAGGATTCTTTTATATTTCATTCTTGGGATTATGGACCATGTGGTTAGTATTTAATGACAAGAATCATATCAAACGAACATATACATTAATATTATTGCTTGCAAGTTTACATCAACTATATTTTATTTTTGTTAAAACTATATTTTTTATATTTAAATTTGTTATGAAATTAAGTAAATAGAGATACTACTAGCAGCTTATTTTTTATATTTTAAATTTGTTTACATCTTTAGCGTAATAAAAAGAGCAGAAAGATGGGGGCGAGTGTCCGTCTTTTTGGTAGTAGTATATACTATATATCATTAGTGAAAATACGGGCACTCACGTGTCTGTCTTTTCGCTCATTTTATTACGCTAACGTCATTTAAAATTATGAACGGTATTTTTTTATCAAATTTTAATTTTGATTAAAATTAAAAACATAAATGTTTTTCGCTTTCAAATTATAATAAATTAAACTAATCATGATTATCTATTTCAATGAAACCAACAATATAACAAAAAAAAGTTTAAAAAAAACAATGTAACAAAAAAAATCTACATTCTTATTTTCTTTAATGACACCAACAATAATTTTTATTATAGAAAAATAGTTGTTGTTTAAGGGTATATTCTATACTATATATATAGAAAACTACCCCTTTCAGTACTTTTGGGTTGGACTTTTCTTTCCAAAAATACCCTCATATGAATATATATATTTTTTATTTTTTTTAACTTTATCATTGAAAAAGTGTAACAAACTAAATGAGTATATTTGTACTTACCGGGGTTCGAACCCCGGTCATGGCATCCGACCTAACAATTTCGGTATTTTGCCAGTTGAACTAGGACTTCTGGATTTTGAAATAGGGTATTTTTAGTTTCTCTTTCTTATTATAACCACAATTTACCATGAAAAAACCAATTTAAAAAGTAAAATAAAAATATTTAAGAACATCAGTACTCAAATCTAAAATCTAGCAAAGTCATTTAATCACTTTATCCCCAAACGAAAAACGACGAACAGGAACGCCGACAGCAAACGCCGGCGAATAGGGTCACTGACGACGAACTCTGGCGAATAGATACCCTAGCGATGAACACTGCAACGAACTTCTTTTTAGTTAGATCCGGAATTTTGGACAATTCATGGATTTCTCTCACTCGAATAAAAATTCATGTTGCTAAGTTTCTTCTCTTTAATTGCTCGACTAAAAAATTCATGGATTCCTCTCTCATGGATATTGGACAATTTCTTAAAATTGAAGATGAATCATTCGAATAGTCTATTGAATTCATGAATTAGATTGATATGGATGGCAGATTTTGACTTTGTATTTGGAAGAGAAAAAGATGAACAACAAAAAATAATCAAAAGGGGTCACATGTGTCGGGCTCTTTTTACTGATATTTGATCTCGACCGTTTATTTTGATCCAACGGATGATATTATATCCTTTCATCTCTTATTTAAGTTACTCTTCTCACTTGATATGCCCTCTATATATATTTATATGAAAAATGCTTTATGGTACGGCAATAAACATGCATGAGATTTGACGAATCAATCACTATCCTTAGATCTTTATCTCTACAATAACTAATTGAATTCTCTCTCTCTCCCCCCATATTTTGCTTTTCCATAGCATGATTTTTGCTATTTCCGCTCGTCGGCATTCGTCTCGTGCTATATAGCACTTATGTGTGTGTGTGTATATATATATATATATATATATATATATATATGTATAGCTTTTGCACATAGCATCAACATATAGCCTATTCACATCGCAGCATCCACATATAACCTTTTTCACATCGTATCATTTTCTGAAGTGGTGACGGCAACCGCAAGTGAAGTTATGGTACGTGCTTTTACTCAATGTTTCTTTATTTATTTTAATATTTTTGTTACTATATCATTGTTTTAGTAAAAATATGTATTTGAATTTTACTTTTTTGTTATGAGAGAGATGCCCTACAATAATTGACAAATATCTTGTATCGTTTTCATTGAAATACTTTTTTATGAACCAATCACTAAACAAAACAAATTGTTTTACCATGAGTGAAGGTCAAACTTTTGAAAAAAATTTATTTCTATCTTTACTATTTGATGACTTTTGTTTATCTATGAGAGATTGATGATTAAAATAACTTGCTCAGATTAGAGAGACTGATTTGCTTAGAGAACGATATATTGAAAGTTATCAAAGATAAACGATGGAAAGTTATCTCAATAGGTTCCATGCATGTTGTGATATTTTTTGGATAATTTTTTTTAATCTGCTACCATAAAATTGTTATTCTAAATTTATATTTGTTCTTTGCTTCATTATGTTTAATTTTTTTTGGTGCAGTTGGTCAATTGGGTTCCACCTAACGAGAATCAAGTGGCTTTAAACGTTGATGTGAGTTATCTCGGAAACTCTGGTAGGGCATGTTTTGGAGGTTTAATTCGAGATCACACTGGTTCATGGTTTGTTGGAGTTAGTGGACATACTAATTGTGCTGAGAGCGTAGAAGCTGAATTAAAAGGCATAGAGAGATTGGACTAATGTTCGCTTGGGAACTTGGCTATCGAGACGTGAGTTGTAGAATTGATTGTTGGCATGCTATACCTTTGATTCAAGACTCAACATCTCAGTCTCATAAATATGTTGAGATAATGGATAGTATCAAGGAGGTTATGTCTAGAGACTGGATTGTTTAGTTAGTGTGGACTCACAGAGAAAGCAACCAATGTGCGGACATTTTGGCGAAATGGCAAGCATACCAATATATGGATTATATGGCGAAAATGGGAGGAAACACCATAGATGGTTTTACATTATTTTCAAAGCCACCACCTTGCTTATCTTCTTTACTTTTGGGGTGTTGGGAGCTAATTTTCTGGTTTGGTTGGGTTTCTCGGCTGCAACAGTCTGTTCTCTTGGATGCATTTTTGTGCTGGGACTTTTGTTGTTATCCTGTTGAGGGGTTTAAGCGTTTTTTTACAGTCTACAACTGAGGTTGTTGTTTGACTTTATGCGATGTGTTTTTAATTTGTTTTCCTGTTATGTGGATGTATTTGTTGGTTCCTCGCACCGTTCTCACCTTGAGATCGGTTGCGTTATTAATACATTTTAGCCTTTTCAAAAAAAGTATGATTAACTCCGAATCGGAGGGAGAAATATTATATTATTTTAATTGAAATATTATATGTTTTTTTCGGAGGAAACTAAATAGTATCAGTTCTTATTAGAGAAACTAGATAGTATCAGTTGATCACACATATTCACTTAATAGAGTTGTTTAAAAAAATTGTCCGTCTAGTTCAGTTGGTAGAGCACAAGGCTCTTATGGCTTCAAATGAATTAAGTGTTATTGAGCAACATTTACAGGAATAGCAAAGTGTCATTAGCAGTGCTTTTCATTTGCTTTATGGCTTCAAATACCTCTATGTCACTGAATTCTTGTGAGAGAAATTCATGATTAGCAGGTGTGATTCTATCCTTGCTGCATACAGATAGGGTTAGAAGTAGTAAAAATGTTTGATCACATATGTGTCGACGAATATTATTTCAAATATAATATAAAATAATTATAAAAGTTTAAATCTTAGATTCTTGGGTAACTATTCTTTTAAATGCTTAACCAACCACCTAAATATCTTACATTCCTGTGTAACTATTCGTTTAAATGCTCTTAACCCACCACCTAAATATCTTTTATTGTGATATATATTATATTTTTTAACTGACTATTTCTGCACATAACTGCAGAGATTTATTTTTAAAATTTGATGTCGTTATATTCACTTTGAAATCGAGACTTCTAGCTAGTAAAGCTCAAATAAATTTATTATCATGTCATTCAAATGTTTTTAGGTATGTAGTTTTGATTTATTCTTTATGTTCTTAGAATAAAGTCTTGATAATAAAAAAAACCAAGTAAAATCTAGATAATAATTATTTCGATTGTTGGTCTAGCAGTTGACTTGAGATTTTAGAGTGTGCTCCTCTAAAGGTTTTGGGTTCAATTTTATCTGGTGTCAATTTCGATGGACAACTCCATAAATAAGTCTCCCACAAATAGTAGTGGAATTGATCCTTTCAAATTAGTCGGTCTTTAAATTGGATAGCGAGTATTCAAAATAATAATAATAATAATAATAAAATGATAAATTGCTCTAATAAAAATGATAATGCTAGCATGTGTAGGGGCTGAATGTGGTTCAAATTTATTTATATATTAGACCAGATAATTGCATGCAAAGATAGCAACAATACCAACTCCAAACACGTCTATATGTCATTTTTCAATTATTAGGGATTAGGATGTGTCCCACAAAGATTAGTTTATCCTTCACTCGACGTATCTTTTTGTCGTGTGAGACAAAGATACGAGTCAAGAAGAAAGTGACATTCTAAATTTGGTAGATAAAGATACATATACATAATACATAATAATAATCATTAACAATTAGTAGATCTTTCAATATACTATTAAACACAAATTTGTATAAGAAAAATACTACGGTATACAAAGCACTTTGCATATGACTATATGAGAAAATGCACATGTAAAAATCTAGTAACTCTATCTAAAGTCTAGCTTAATAAGTAATTTCAAGATTGTTAATTATTTTTTTTCATGTGCTCTCATTGAACATATTTTTTTTCTTTCTTTCTTAGGACAATCCATATTCAATTGGAGGGTATCAAATTCTACTAAGATCCTTACCATAATATATTTAATTAAATATGCTTTATAAAAAACATGAATCTATGCATTTTATTAAAAGAGTTAAATCAAACTAAACTTTAAATAATTAGATCGTAGGTCTCTGTTAGATGAACGTGATCTGTTCCTACGATACTCTTTAGCTTAGATTTCTTTTTCATTCTTTTAAATTAACAAAATCTCAAATTATTGGATAATAGTAGCTTGCATATCACCCCTTCATCCATTCTATAAATTAGCATCTAAAACCATCATTTCTCTTCCCCCTCCACTCCTCCTTTCTCTAAACACTCACACACCATAACTCAAAATAGTTATAAAAAAAAGTGTGAAGAAGAGAAAAAATATGGAAGAACCTAAATTCATAATAGAAGCATCAGAAGCAAAATCATTAACCCAATCAACAAACCTAACCCTTACTCAACTCCTTCCCACCATTGTCAAATCATCCCAACCATTAGCCCGTGTCCCAATCTCCAAATTCCCCGTGGCCGCCGTCGGTGTTGGAATCTCCGGTCGAATCTTCATCGGCGTCAACGTCGAATTTCCTAACCTTCCTTTGAACCATACTATCCATGCTGAACAGTTTCTCTTAACAAACCTCTCTCATAACAAAGAAACTCAAATTCAATACCTTGCTGTCTCCGCTGCACCTTGTGGCCATTGCCGCCAGTTTCTTCAAGAAATCCGTGGCGCCGGAGATATTCCTCTCCTCATAACATCTGACTTGGAGAAAACTGCGAAAATCGAGTTTACATCTCTTTCTAAATTCCTTTCTCATCCTTTTGGTCCTCATGATCTACTTCCTAAACATGTTCCTCTACTCTTGGAACCTCGTCATAATGATTTGTGTTTTATAGAAATAGAAGGTTCGGTCACAAATTCAATAAAGCCACACCTGAAAGATGAGGCGCTGAAAGCGGCGAATGAATCACATGCGCCGTACAGTGACTCGCCTTCAGGTGTGGCTTTACTGGATTCGCGTGGGAATGTTTATAAAGGTAGTTATATGGAATCTGCAGCTTATAATCCTAGCATGGGACCGGTTCAGGCTGCTTTGGTGGCTTTTATTGTCGGTGCCGGAGACGGTGCGGCGGAGTATGGAGAATTAGTGGAAGCGGTGTTGGTGGAGAAAGATGATGCGGTGGTGAAACAGGAGGATACTGCAAGGCTGTTGCTTAGGTCCATCGCACCTCAATGTAGCTTCAATGTGTTTCTTTGTACTTCTAATAATAAATCTAATTGATTTTGTTATTTTCTATTTTATTATTTGAATTGATTATTGCAATCCAACAAGGAGTTATCATCATGGATAGTATGATGTATAATATTAATCATAAAAGATTTGATATGATATGATATGATTCCATTTTTATGTCTATGGTAAAAAAAAAAATACAAGTTTAATTAGAGGTCTCTTAAATTAGATTTTATCATTCATTTTGATATGAACACTTGTGCAAATCTTTTTAAATTATCAAGCCTACATCCAACTACAACCGGAGTAAATAAATATCGTTGGTTAAAAATTAGATAACTCTAATAATAAACCTTTCAATTTTATTTATAAGAGAAATTTAGGTTAACAAAAGTTCATATGTTTAGTTAAATAGGATCGGAGGAAGTAAATTCGACTAAATGAAAAATGTCAATCATTCAATCTTTATT
Source organism: Medicago arabica (assembly GCA_946800305.1). Lineage (NCBI taxonomy): Eukaryota > Viridiplantae > Streptophyta > Magnoliopsida > Fabales > Fabaceae > Medicago > Medicago arabica. The sequence continues at coordinate 815,241 of OX326966.1, read as the reverse complement.
GACGATCTAGATGTTAAAAACAAGATAATGAAATCTATTTCCAACTAAAGGATGGATCCATGTTCTTTTGAGCACAATCATGATAGTCCAGCTTAAAAGAAGGGTAGGGTGCCATTCTTTAAAAGCCTTTTCATGTTACTTTTTGGGAACTAGTTGATATCAATGTCATCTTGTTTAAAGATGATGTTTTTATCTTCTAGTATGGACATAAAAAGACGTGGCATTAGTACTTTTTGGACCACACCTTTTTTTATCTCTTCTCAGTCTCACACACCAATTGGTGTCTTATGAAGAATGATGTCGTGAGGTTGAAGATTACAAGGCATCAATATTTAGATATACATGCATTTGTTAAGCAAAAATAAATTCTATAATTAGTAATCTTAGTGACAAATATCGTCCCATATTGTTTGATATGTTATTTTAAGTTTTAACTCATTCCCTAGAAAAAATATATGTTATTTTACCTCTAATTTTTTCTGGGTTATTTTAAAAAAAATCTAATTTATCACACACTAATAAATACGAGTGTGTCATGCATCCAAAAAGGTCCATGAATGTTGTGTTTACGAAGATTGGTTTTGCCATCTAAAAAGGTCTAACGGCGCAGCTTGTTGCCCGCTTACCTTCTATTCAAGTGTAAATAACGGTTAATAATTTATAAACATATATTTTATACTTTCTCTTTTTTTTTTATTAGAGACATACAATCTATAAAGTTTTTTTTTTAAAGATATTAATTCTTGGGATGCCGCTTTGTCGAACACACCTCTCAATCTATTTGAAAAAGGGTAAAAAAAATGAATAAAAAGAAAATTTGTTATTAAAAAATGAATAACAAGAAAATTTGCTTTTAAAAAATGAATAAAAAGAAAATTTGTTTTTATAAAATGAAACCTTTTTCGTGGTTGCTCGCTCACCCTCAGCTGTACAGAACAATATCCTCGTTGTGGTTAGGTTCTCTACGGTATCAAATTCGGTATACTAGTTTGATTTCTTAAAAATATATGTATCGTCGTTGCACACCCCATCACCTACCCCTTTGTGCCCCATGTCCCTTGTTGTCTTCGCTTCACCATTGTGCACCCCTTAGAATCTAGCAGTCAAGGTAGAGTACAATTTAGTAGTAAAATTGCCATGAACTGAATAATACTTCATTTATTGATTGTATTGTATTGAATGAATTACAAGAGTGATAGGTTGATCTATATATATAGATAGGATAAGGGCTATGACTATTGGTAACTAACATAACTAACCTAACGGTCACTAGCATAGAAATAGAAAATTGCATAACTGGTTTATAACTTAGACTAAATCAAATCCCTTAGATATGGTTATCTTATATATATACACCACTAGAAGGAATTGAGTTTTCCTTGGGGAACAAGTTAGTTGTTAGCTCAAAAGAAGGAATATGCAAAACTTGAAGAGTTTTAGCTTGAATCTTCTCTCTATGAAGTAAAAGTTCAGCTCAAAATGTTTGATGCAAGAGTGAAGCATAGGAATTAGCTTGGTTACCTTGTTTATTGGCTACAAAGAAAGAGGCGTGGGTGCAAGTTTATGGAACTCCGTTACATATGCGTGGGAAGACTTTGAACTTCTAGGTTATGGGAGTAAAATTTCAAGCATGGGTTGTTGAAGAAGTGGAAGGAAGATGGCAGTGAAGGAGGCAGAGGCTGACGCGATTTCGAAAGCTGGGTGGAGTCGTCCATGGACCCCGACAAGAAAGGGACAATGTACGACATTGTGGAAGGGATCTCTAGTTACCAATGAACTCGTCCAAAATCTCGTGATTGCACAAATTAAATATTTATTTGTGATTGATTTGACACATGTCATAGTTAACCAAAAATCACTGTAAACACTAACAAAATACTAGTAAACTTCGACAAAAATCTTAATCATTCAAACCTTATTAACAATCTAAATCATTCCCCTATAAAAACAATCTAGATCATTAACTAATAACTATAGTCATAGTAACAGCAGTAGAATGAAATCTACTTGGAAACCAAGAATGGATCCATTCTCTTCCTTGTCAGCACAGTCATGTATGGTGCAAAACATGCTTGTCCAACGTAAAAGAAGCATGGAGTGCCTTTCTTTAAATGCCTTTTTATGTTACTTTTAGGAAATAGTTGATATCAATGTCATCATGTTTAAAGTTGATGTTTTTATCTTCTACTATGTTACTTTTTGGACCATGTTTTGGGAAATAGTTGATATCAACGGATCATGACTTGTGTTGAGTTCGACGAAATCACAGTCACATCGTGGTTTTGTTGAAATTCTAAAGTTTAATTTTGTTAAAATCACAGTGACACCAACAAACAAACATCTAAGCACCCCACGGCGAAGTGAAGTAAATGTGAAGGCAAAAATGTTAGTTCTTTAGATGTTGCTTCGTCGAACACCTCTCAAAAAATAACGATTTATTTTGGAATAAGACTATATATAAGGTAGACAAATAAACCACAAAAAATTAATAATTAAAAGCAGCAAAATAGTATATTATGCATTTCACAAAATTTCTTCACCAAATTTACACAAAGAAGGATTTAAGACCCTCAGTCTAACTAACTTGTACTGAGACTTATAACATTGTTTTTGGTTGTTCAACAATGTTTCTAATATTTTGCATATATGCTATTAACATTTCCCTCCTTCTTTGTTAAACAAAATTTCTTAAACTATTCTATGTAGTTAGCTTACATGACTTCTTCTTGCACTGTTGGATTTTGAGTCAGTTCGAGTCGGCTTTCCTGAGAAGCAATGGCGCACATGAATCTTATGACTGCTAGTTTGGACCGATGAACTGCCTTGAACATGAACAACCAAAATCACTTCTTTATCTCTAGTGTCTTCACTCCACCAGGTCTGTGGTATCCCATCTACTGATTCTTCAGAGGCATGCACATCTTCATGACGTACCGAAACCTCTAAAGTTTGCTCAGGTTTAATTATACCGATCGATGGAGACACCTAGTTTAAGACATTTTAAAATAGGCATCAGTGTAGGATTAGTCAGTACTTAGACCGAATACTGAGTTTCCAAAAACAAAACATCAGTGGAGGAAGTTTGTAACTTTGGCAGCAACATAAAGCAAAGTTAATATCTTTTTCTATTATAATGCCGTTCGGAAGGGACGCGGGACAACATGTAGGGTTTTCCATAAGATCTCAAAAAGCACACTCTAGGTAAACTATTCTAAATTTTAGTCATTGAAAACCGCAGCTTTCTTCATCTTCAAGTAAAGTAACAATGAAACAGACACTATATCTACAAAAGGACATAAAGCTATTCTCAGCAATTTTAACAAGTAGGTCATTTTCTTTTTCACATACAGAAAAAACATCCTAGTTTATGTTATAATGTAAAACTGAACATGTTAAAAATCATGCATTCTGTGATAGAATAAAATGTAAGATACTATCTATTTTGAAAATTGTTGACTTCATTTTAAAAGAATAAGATAAGCAAAATACACTTTGTACATGCAGTAAGATATACATGTAACTAATATTTCTTGCCGACCCTCAAGGTTCAAAATAACATATGAGCTATGAAGCACGGACACTCCTCATATTAGGTGTGTCCCTGTGTCGAGCACGCATTAGTGTCCGACACGACACTGACACCTATGAATACACAGAAATTATCATCTGTGTCTGTGTCCGTGCTTCATAGCATGTGAGTGTTTAAGTAAAGGTATAGTACCTCAAGCCATTTAGGAAAGCCGAAGGCAGCTCTTGGGATATAATCAGGTGCTTCGCCGTCATTCTTGACTGTAGACTGGCCATCACAAGTGATCTTGTATACAGCCTTATCTTTTGTACTTCTGTTTGTAATAAGCAAAAATGAAGCCTCCTGGTTTTCAAGGACTAAATTGTCTGGGCTGACGTTGCATTCTGGAACATAACGCGATTCTTCAAGCATAGATCTGATTTTCTCATTTGATGTCATAATCTCACCAAATTCTTTTCTCCTAATTGATCTATCAGCATGAGAAATTCTCACGTTGAACTTACATCGAACTGGTTTGTGATCGCTTTCAGTCACGTCCATGCAAGCATCATACCTGTTAAATGGTTTCAATGATAACAAATTGTACCTAATAGTAGATAAAAAGGAAAATAAAAACCTATTTTGACTATGCAACATACTGTAAAATTGATGACACGACAGGACAGTCTAAATTGCAATCAGAAACTGCAGCTGGTCGAGTATCACGATATATTATTCTGTCACACCAAGCAGGAATTCGCTTTTTCTCCCCAGAATCATACCCTGCAAGATTGTACGGAATTTACGCTATTGTCATGTTTCTTATGCATAATACTAGTCACTTTAACCAAGAAAGAAACAATCTGTTAAATCCATATAGACAAAAGGCAAAATTGAAACTGCCATGTTCATTGAGTTGATAATTTATTTACCTCCTAAACCTGGTAGGTGCCTCTCAAACTTATATGTTGGTGGAAATTTGATTACTGCCTCGCGCATTCCCTGGAAAACTTTTCCGTTTTTCATCTCCTCCCTGAGCTGGTCCTTTTCTCTAAGCCAATCAAAGCATCTTTGAGAAACAAAATCCCTGGCTTCATCATACGATATACCAAAAAGCCGATAGTTGAAATCACCAAAAAATACCACCATATCTGCATCAGATAACTCAGGTTTTGCATCTTCGGAGTTGGAACCCATAGCCTATGATACAATGAAGACCATGTAACTGTTTGGTAATCATATTGATGGAGAGGCAATAAGATAGTCAAAAGTGTAAGAAACTAATTAAGGATGGACTCACATTTGTACTGCGAAGCATATGAGCAGAAGTAGAGACACCAGCTGCAACAGACAGGATGAATGGCAAGCCACAAGAGTAAAGTAGCCAAAATAAATATGTGGAGAAGGCAAGAGAGCAATACAAGAACAGGTATGGTAGCATACCAGCTGCAGTATTAAGTAGAGTGGATGATCGGCTGAAGACCATATTCCGATAAATGTGATCAAAATCAGCATTTCGCCGATTAACAGCTTCCAAATGTGCAGCCAAGTGACAATTCACAAAGCACATTATCCTATCGTAGACTCTGATTCTCAAACCCACTCCTCCCTGCATGATCAATTTTTGCGATGTAAGTGTTCATTTCAGTCAAGAGGAAAAAAGTATGTCAAAATAACATCAACATGACTACTACTACTGGATTCCAATGGCAGAATTAGAGTACCATGTTCTTATCAAACAAATATCAAGTAGTCAAGAAAACTTAAACAAACCTTGTTACCAATTGCACGTCCAAAACCACATGGGACTGCTCCAGCATCAATATCTCCAACATGTTTTCTAAGATTCTTTCTTACCCTAAATGAGAAATAGAAACTCATAATATAAGCACGGAAACATTATCAACGATAGAAATCTAGAGTACGTTATAGGGAGAACTAAGAATCCTTTCGATAAAGAAGAGACTAGTCGGTTTACACTCACTCACCAAAGAGATATAAGCAAGCCAGCAAGCTGCCTAGAGCCCATACGCTCAAAAGCTTTTCCTTCTTCCAAGGCCTTTCCTATTGTATCCAGCCACCACTGCCCCATTGCACTTCCTTCTAGACCTACCTACAATTGTAATATACACATTACACTTAATTTTGCATCAAAGATCAATTTGTTTACCAAAGGTAGTTTAACATGCAAAGCAAACAAGGCTTTACAAAAAATATAATGTTCAAATGCATAATTAAGAATGTGAATAAAATCTTACAGTTTCTTTTGCCGCGGACATTGCAAGAAAACCAGCACCCATCTCCACTTCTTGCAAACCAACGACAACAATGCCAACATCTGATACAACGGACCCAAGCCACGACAAAAGTGCTTCTTGAGTAGCTCTACCTTGACCAACATTCCATGTGCCAATCAAAATTCTGATACCGTGCCTTCTTGTATAAGTAAGTTCTTTTGAGGCTAGCTCTGTTCTAATTATGTTGTCAACAGGACCTGGAGATGCAATATTCCATCCACGTATGCCACCGTGAGTTGCCAAACTATAAACAGAACCGTTGCCAACAGCCAATTTAAGCACAGGACTATTATGAGCGACCCATCCTGCAATTATATTTCCTTCCAAGTCCAGTATTTGGATAATACCACTCACATAGCCTACATATATTCGTGTTCCAAAAGTACAGAAGCATTGGACTGCACAAGGGTGGCGATTAAAATCCTGCAAACGGTTTCCATTTCCATCCCATTGCACAAGTAAGCCATTTGTACATCCACTCCAAATTATCCCATCGTTTGTTTGCACAAGGGCTTCTGTTCTTTTAGTATCATCAACGAATGCTCCAGCTCCCTTGGTTGCAACTCGACGGACAGCATCTGCAGCTCCCATGATTGCATTACGTGACCTCTGCAGGAAGCTAGTACTCTGGGACTTTTCCTTTTTTGAGTTGGAAACGAACTTTACCTTCATTTCGTCTTCTACTGCTTGATCTTGCTGCACGGATGACATGTCAACTCGATTTTCTGCCTGACCATCAATGTTAAATACTTTCAGAAGGTCCTTCGTACGTGCATCCCTATAAAATTAAGATTCCAAGTTATTCAAATTCATTTGGAGTTGATGCGAGTAGAAGGAAACACAAACACTACACTAGTAACAACAAAAGTTAAGTAAAAACACGATACTAAAATGAGTTGATGCAACAGAACGGAGATATAATTACAACATTAAATCTGAATACAATATAAGAATAGGAAGAATCATACTAACCATAGTGAAAAGGATAGAGCGGTAGCACACCAGACGCGACCTCTAATATGATCAGACAGAAAACACTTAACCTCTTGAGAAGATATACTGCAGACACCGTTGACCGTGACTTGAGTTCTGAGATCAATGAATGATCTCTCCACAAGTAAGGCTGCCATGTGCTTTTCTTCTGGAGACAGGGAGAGAGATTTTTCAATTGATTCCCAAGGCCAAATCTTAATAACACCCCCTTCGGAACCTGACCAGAGATCACCTAGACGAAGAAACAGTAAGTAAATAAGTGGTGATAATCGATTCTACTTGAAGCTAGAAATTGGAGTTTTTTATTCTAGAATTGATTTTAACACTCAAATTTATTGTTCAACTCACTTTAACACGAATGTATCCAAACATAAATTGTATTACCTTCGACTCACTTTAAGCCAGAATCAATTCAATCAAAATCAATTTTTGTCAACGCCAAACATACACTTAATTTTGAAAATACTACTAGAGGGAGAGGCCTACCATAGCTACTTATCATCATGGCAAGAACGGGACCTCTGTGTGCCTGCCAAGAAAGACCTTCTTTGAAGGGGGTAGAAAACTGTTGATCGACTTTCCATGACCTAATCTTGCCATCCTTGTGGCCAGTCCAGACCATCTTATTCCCGTTGTCGACGGTCAAACAAAATGTAGGAGAGGTATCATTAGATTCATAAAAAGGCGCAGCGTCCTCATCTCCCCTCCTAACCCTTCCTCCCAGACCGCAACCGTGTTCATAGGCCTTTTGAAACTCCCACACCCTCACCCCACATTCCTGTCCAGCCCACAACTGTGTTTCGGTACATGCAATGTTCCTGAGGAATTTCCCCACCTGAGTCTCCCTTAACGGATGAGGCCTTAACTCAAGACATGGCGGTCTCCCAGGATGAACAGCCGCTCTAACAGGAGCCTTAAAGACTCCAGTTCCGCCACCACTGCCAATAAATTCCTGCATTGGCTGATAATGAGACAAATCATCAGAAATCCCGCCACTTTCAATGTACTCCTCAGCACCAACAGAATTTGAATTAGCGAAAAAGTCATCATCATCCGTGTCAGACTCCTCGTAAAAAGAAGAAGACTCGACAATGTTATTCGATATAAGGCTATCATCAAGACTGTGCTTACGGACTTGATGATGCCGTTTGTGTGTGGACGTGTCTCGTAGCTGTTGGCTATACGAATGTGTTTTGCGACGAGGTGGAACAGAACTCAACCCGGCCAAAGACTCCTTCTCATCGTCGTCAATATTTCGGTCATCCATGATAGCTTCTTTCTTCTATTTTTTCTTCTTCTTTTTCTTGAATTGTAAGTATTGATTGAAAATAGAGAGAGAGAGAGAGAGAGAGAGAGAGAGAGAGAGAGACTGAAACTGAAACTGAAAATAGAATTGTAGCAGATGAATGATGGAAATGGTCTAAAGGGGTTCCCTAGAGAGGTGGAAGTACGTAGGATTGATGACCGGGAACTAAGGCATGGCATACTGCATGCTTATGGACAGAAATTGTTTCCTTATTGATGTTACAAATTACTACAATAATAATATATTACCATAATAATTATTGTTTAAAATTTTATGGGATCCTTTTTTTCAGCATTCATTTCGGATCCTTCAAATTTGGTGCCAACTTTCTTTCACCTATCCAAAAAAAATTAAAAACAAAATTAGATGAACATGTTCATAGAAAAGATATAGCAGAATAAAACAACCTTCTAGTTCACAAAATGAAATTATTTAGCATTATTATGACCTTGAAACTCATATAAAAAAGCCACTTCAAATTCTAAATGCTAATTCTTTGGATTATGGTAGTAACCTTTTAATGTTGGACGAGTCTCATTGGATTAGATCATCACATTGACCTAAGAGCAACAACATAAGGGAGTTAGACACTATGTCTTCATCAAAAATCTTAAGTTTTTGGATGTATGGATCCTCTCAATTATATGTTTTTCAACCTCCACAATCAAATATGGGATAACTCACACTTGACACATTACAACATCTCTCTCTATGATCCAACGTGAATCTTTTCCCCTCCTCCATTAATTAAGTAGAATCAGAGTTTTAATACTTAGGACGATGTGCCTATATATATATATATATATATATATATAGCGAGTTCTCGGTAGAAAATTATCCGTAAAAGAACTCGTCTATATATGTATCTAGTCAATTTATTTTAGTTAATTAACCACTATAATTAATGGCCTAAATAAATTATTAAATTTCAAAAAACCAAAATTTTGGGGCCTATGTTGCAGCTCAGCCTTGACGACCTTTGAGTCAGGCCGGTTGATACCACTATTGAGCTATGAAGGGGGGTCTCATTGGGTTAGACGAGCCAAGAGCAACCGCGCAAGTGAATTGGACACCGCATCTTCATCTAAAATCATAAGGCTTTAGGTTTATCGAACATTTGCTCAACCTCAACTCTAAGGGTGGCCAGAAGTGACGGCAGTCCAGGGCACAATTTTTTTAGGGGCATCAAAATTATTGTTTTTACTTAATAGTTATTATTATGTAAAAAAATAAATAATTTTCTTTGATCAATTCTATTGAAAATATATTTTTCGAGAATTTGATTATAAATAAATCTTTTGCAACAAAAAATGTAAGAAGAAAAATATTAAAAAAATTAAAAGGGCAAAATTTTATTGTTTCGTCTAGGGCATCAAAAATCTTAAGATCAGCCTTAAATTCTTCTATTCAATATTGAATTTTAACTCACACTTGACATATCACAATATCTCCACGAATTTGTTTATCAAATAACCCTAATTTATACCGTGGTTTTGTTGCTTCAACTTCATAACTTTCAGCTTCTAATGAGGCTATGGAAACAATTTAGAGAGGAGACCCTTGTTCCATTTTACGATTCCTGTACCTTTCCTTTCAGGTGCAATATTGAGTTGCTTGCCATTATATCTGACATGTAGGCCTTCGCATAAGTTTATCATCTCATTGTGCTTACTTGCAAAATATTTTGACCAACAAACCATAACAAAAAAATATTCAAAATTAAATTTAACTTTTTTTTCAAGAGGAGAAAATTAAATTTAACTTGTCTTGACATTTTATTTTATTTTTTAATGAGTTAATGTAATTAAATGTTTTGGACCGACCAAATACCCAAAAATCTTTGTATGTTGGGTTCGAAAAGCACTCTAACCCAGATACAATGAACTGAACATAGGTCCAAGAACAAGAGAGGGATCCGACTCAAAAGTTCCAAGTTCTCTTCATCTCGTCAAGCTTCAATGGTTAACCATTGGATTTCTCCATATCATAATGGCCTCTCATTAATTCCATAATGGCACTTTTCCGATGGCTATAAAGGGCACCTTTCACTCACCACTAAATTAAGGTACACAATTTCTATCATTTTAATACCTCTCACTTTTGTTTTCTACTAATTGAGTGTTAGAGTGCTTACATACAAGTACCCCACTTCGCATCTCGAGGGATTGCTACTCAACATACCGACCTTTCATATCACTCCAGATCACTGAGCATGAGGGAAATATCAAACATGAACGTGGAGAGCTCCCAGTACATGTCTTTAGCTACTACTTTAAATTAAAGTAGTGCTAACAACACTCACTTTTCAAGCATTCCTTTTTAAGAATAGTGCTAGGAACACATGTCTTTTTGTTTTCAATGCAATGCAGGCGAGCTTTATAAATTATAGGATGGGGGAATTATTTACAATGTAAATTGGGATATGCCTGATTGTTTTGTCTACTACACACAACTTGTGTTGGTAGAGTATTGAATTGATTAATCAATAAAATTCACCTTTGCTTCGTAAAAAAAAGTCTTCAATTTCTTAAGTTAGTTTGATTGTAAACTGGAACTTTTATGACATGGTGTAAGTTAAACAACCCTTACATTAATTGTATGAAATATCATTCATTGATAGATTTTTTCGGAGATAGGCCAAGGCATGAAGAATGGAGAAATCATATAGAAGATAGACATCATTTGTTCCTTAACACAAATTTAATTTGTTTAAAGTTTTAGTATAACTACAAGCTTTTGTATTTTAAGTTCAAATAAAAATTATGTCTCAGTTTAATGATGCATACTCATGTATTTTGTTATTCATGTAGAATATGTGTTTGTACAATAATTTTGTTTAGCGTTAAAATGGGTCCTGACTCTTAGATACTCAAAATAGTCCTTGATACTAAGAATATTTCAATTTAGTCCACAACTTTGTAAAATGTTTCTCAAATTAGTATATTCATGAATGCATATCACTGAACTCAGTTAATGTAAATGCATGTAAAATGTTGACAATCAAAATAGTCCTTGACATTGTACAACATTTTCGATTTTGTCCTTGAGAATATGAATATCCCAATTTAATCCTTGATTTTGTAAAATGTTTTCCATATTCATCCAAGATACTACATTGTGAGGGATTAAAACAAGTGAGGAGAGATTAATGATAACAAAGTAAATCCAATTTGAATAACGAACCAACCAATCAATCAAGAAGGGAATTGACAATATATGTTGATTGATCTTATATGGTAATAACAAGGAAATTAATACAAAAAAAAATCTAATTAAGGAGGCAAAGTAAAAGAACCGGAACCAGGTTGTCTAAGAGGGACTTTGACAACTTCTCTAACACCTCTTACAATCCCTACATCTTCATCCAATGTGAACAAATCTTCTGTTTCTCTCAACACAGCATGAATCAACACAACGCCTAGGGAAAAACACATACCAACTTCAACATTATGTGTTACATCCGTTAGAACAAGCAAACCGGTGGTGATCAACAACAAAGATGTAACCACGTATCTCTCATCAATTTGATACCCAAAAATCACCAAAGGTGTAACTCTTAGGAAATATAAATGTAACCATGCAGTCATCATCACAATTAATATGATCAATGATACCGGGTGTCCTAGTAAGCTAAGGAAAAGAATAAGCAACATGGTGATCACGTAATTTGCGCGAAAATGTTTGGCGTTCGTGTTGATTCTTTGAATTGTGTCGTAGAAAGAAGATGGAAGTTTGAAATGAGAAAATTGGATCGCTTCTTTCCATGGTCTTGTTACGCCTACATTGGCTTGGAAGCGCTCTTTCGCCTCTGTAACATACTGTAAGTTTGGATTTGATGGGATCGCTTCGGCTTCCGAGATTGTTCCATAAGTTGTCATCTTCCTCTTTGGTTTGAGGTATCAAAGTATGAGAATGTTTGACTTCGTAAAAAGATCATGCATTATATACACCATATGTTACTTGCATTTTTTTAATGGTTTCAAGAGTATTAAAAAAAATCATTTTGTAAGATTGCGATTGCTATTTCAACCATTGATATTAGAACAAACCCAAATATTGTGGATCTCTACTCTTTTTTAGGACAAACTCTAATGTTGCATGATTCACTCCAAACACTGGTTTTTCCTTTATGAATGGGAATACACTGCAGAGGGCATGACCTGAGTCACCAAGGGTCATAATTTTTAGGAAATCCATTCACTCAATACTAATCATCTTTCAAATATAAAAATAAACTGAAGACAATATACGAAAATACATGACTACATTTATATTTCTATAAATAATAAATTTTATATTAGGGTGGCATACTCACATATAACCATATATACAAGTTATCCCAAATACTTGCAATAAATCTAATCTAAAAAAAGTGTGTTCATGTAATACTAGCAAAATAATTGTCCATTCATACGGGTCTGCTGATTTTTGTTTGATATATAGTTAAGATCAACATTATATTAAGCTAAAAATTGTGCAAAAATTTATTATAAAATATCATTAAAATACAATTGATGTTAATGTCAAATTTATTCAATCAATGAACTTGAGAGGATCTGGACTCTAAGGATGACTTGAAGGATATCATGTTAAGTATGCTGGATTTTTGTTTGGCCTGAACACCACACCCAAATGTAGACGATTTCGTCCATATCGACATTTGGCGTGCTCACTCCCTACAGGAAAACAACAATTTAGCCTCCAAATTTAGCGTCGGCTACCACCACCAACGCTACTAGCGTCCGGTTAGAATCGGCTTAGGTCATGCTAGATCTATTTAGAATTTTTCTTTTTCTTTTTGGAAAATAATAGAGTCAGCCTAGCCGAGGCTATGAGTTAGAAGAGTTACATCCGAACTTTTAGACCAGATATAGAGTCGGTCTATCCGACTCTATTGTTTTTGCTAATAAAAATTTTATTTTATAAAACTATTATCACTTCTGTTTTACTTAAATCAACCAAAAATTTACCCTAATTATTTTCCCTATGTTTTTCCCCTCTCTTCATTCACTAAAAAAAATCAAAAATCTTTTTCCTCTTTTTTCTCCCACACTTACCTAAAAATTCAATCACTTCCAAAAAATTTCCACCCACCCAGGAGAAACACTTCACCATTGCACTACTTGGCTTCTTATGTTAAGGAAATGTTTCTACTAACTTATGTATAATAAACTCATATTGGAATAAAATAACAATATCAACGCCTGCCATTGTGAACTCAAATATAATTTGGCATTAAAATGAATGATACTTGAATAAAAAACAATTATACAATACAAAATAATTTCATAAACATTTTACTTGTAAAAAAAAATCATAAACATTTTACTTTATTACAACTATTTTTTTTAACACACTTAGTTTTTATTTATGTTGTAGATGTGAAGTGAATTTTTTTTAATATTTATTTGAGTATCTCAAAAACAATACATGCAGCTGAATTCAAGGGGCATCAAGATGCTCCTATTTATATTATAAAAATGTGTTTCTATTTAGTGTAAAAAAATATAATTTTTTGAGAGATCAAACTCACTCAATTCAGTTTAATCAATACAAGGAATCTCTTTTATAAAGACCGAGTCAAATAACCGAATCATTCGGTTTAATCTGGTTTTGTCATGCGGTTCGAGCAATGATTCAGTGGTTCGACCAATGATCCAGTGATCTAGTACCCTATCGAGTCGATCACCGATCCGGTTTTTAAAACTATGCTTTCACACCAATATTTTGAAAAATAATTCTCCTTTTCTCGAGTGTTTGTGTGTTTTAACACTCCCTGGCTACATTGGTTTAACTCTTGTGATTTGATAGATTGTTCACTTTATTTGATAGCAAAGCGAGCAATTCCAATTATTGATCACAAAATTAAGCAACTGGGTTCAAGCAACTCTATGGCATCTGAAATCTAAATCCAAGACCTTGATCTTAACATAAAGGAAGATAAACTTTTGATTAACTTTGAAGCACTACATGCTTATACTAACAAAGTTGTTTGAAGTTATCGACTTTGAACCTATTTATCTTTCTATTTTGTTTATTTGGAGCTAAACAACTGTTTTGTTCTGTTTTCGATTAACTTTTTCGTTCTAATTTTTCTAAATGTCTCAATTAAATTAAGTTTATTGGTTGTCTTTTGTAAGTCAATACGGCGGTTTAAGTTTATAGGTGTTTATGGAGAGGATAAATGAGAGAGATTTTAAATAAGTTGAAATGGATAACTTAATTTCAATATATACAAGGAATACAATGTAAAAACTCACCGATTATAACGTTACAAAAAGCACTTTATATATTGAAATCCAATTCAGAGTATCTCGTTAAAAACTACATTGGAAAAATACATGCAAAAGAAAAAATCTACTGACCTTCAATGAATCTACTGTCATTCATCCAAATAAAGGAGCATACACATGGTGCTGTTGTATTCTACGCCATTGATTACGGTCAGTATACATAGGGTGTTGTTGTATTCTACGTCATTGATTACTATTGGGTACTTATACTTAGCATCACCAATCTTGTGCTGTTAAAAACATGGCGAGGAGCATGCGGAGGCTGCGCGACCATATGAAGAGGAATGTTTGGGGCAACAACAACCGTCAATCTACTTCGATTAAAAAATAAAAAAAAGAGAGAACAAAGATACTGATTAGTAGTCGGCGTCAAGAAGGTGAACTTTTGATAAGATATAACATTAGTTTTGTCAATAAAATAAAATATAGAGTGAGACACTTTAAAATAGATATAGAAAATAAGGCTAACTATTTTGTCAAATGCTCAAATCATCTGCTCACCTCATGACCCTCGTGACCAAAAATCATTTGCATAACTCCCTTTATTAACCTCAAAATTCCATCAAACAATTTCAAACCCTTTATCAATTTGACCACAAAATAAATTTCAAACTATCATAAAAATACTACATATATTTAAAAGAACTTTGCTCTTTTCTTACTACTCAACCAACAGACCTAGAATTCTATAAGTTTTCATCCCATAAATTTCACTTTAAAACTAGTTCAAAAGTCTCAAAATAAGAGTTTCCAACTTATTTTCCAAAACCAAAATCCATAAAATATATCAACTCAAACTAAAATAATATACATTCAACATTACATTGATGTAAACCTTGATTTTCAAATCTAAAATAGGCCTAAATAAGATTCTAACAACAACTAAGTCTAATATATCAATTAAGACTTTATTAGAAAGATCAAAACCATTATTTCAACAATAGTTTAGTGTCTTTCACCAAAATCCAAAAATGAATATTAAAATATTCTAAAAATTAATTTTGAGACAAAGTAGAAAGTGGAACTCACCAAGAGAAGAAAAAAGGTTAAAAATGGATGTGGACCATCTGTCCAGCGCGGCGACTATGAACTCTGACGCGTTTGCAGCAATTTCTGACGCGGACCATTGAAAGTTCTCCGATCATGAAATAATTTGAGAGATTTGGTAAGAAGATTGTTGTTGACCTCCCACCAAACAAGTTTCACACACCAAACCTCCTTCAAGAAGTTGTTGTTGTGCTTTCCACCACACCCGTCAAAATGTTGTTTGTGAGCAATTAAAGTGCAATTTTTTTTTTTTTTTGAAAGGAAGTGCAATTTCATTTGTTATGGATTTTAAAATAAAGTTGATGTTTGTGTTTTAGTGGCTTGGTCTACGACAAAGAATAAAACAAAAGAACAAAATTGATGATTGATGATAGTAATCTTGGAAGGAATTATTTATTTCTTTGCAATAATAACAATACATTTTTATTTTGTTAGATGATTAAAATATATGCTTTGCACAGTTACTATGAAATAAGGACTATTTGGTACAATAATAAACATTAATAAAAATTTGTGTGCAACTAAAAATCAAAAAATTGAAGGAAAATAAAAAAAAAACTTGTTCTTATTAAATTTATTGTTTTTTGAATTGTACAATGTATGTTTTATAATAAATTATTATTATAATTATTTTTTTAGAAGATATTAAAAAATTAATAAATTTAACTTAATGATCAGTGAATTATACTTTTCTCGTGTTTCTTTTATATATATCAGTGACAAATATTTGTCTCATTTTCTTATATTAATTATTAGTGGCAAATACTAATACCATTTTTTATGTATTAGTGATAAATATTTATCCTATTTTTTTATATTTATCACAAACAAATTTTTCTTTGGTATTTTTTATGTAGTAGCAGTTGATGTTTCTCTCATGTTTTTCTAATAGGAGTAAAATAAAATAGATTTAAAGTGAGTGAAAAAATTAAGAAAAGAGTAAAAAGGAAGTTAGAGAAAGAGAGAATATGAGTAAGAGTGAGAGAGAGATGTTTTCTTAATTAATAAAAGATAAAGAGTGAGAAGTGCAAAGAAATGGAATGTGAGAGAGAGAAAAAGAAAAAGTGAGGGGTGAGAAAAGGATAGAGAGAATGTGGAGGAGAGAGGAAAATAAAATATGCAGAGTTTAATCAAAAAGAAAAAGATTTTTGTTTCTAAAAGATTTTTGTTTCGACCGTTCCTAAAGAAATTTGAACATGGAAATTATAAAAAACAACATATATCAAAGATAATATATAAAAAATATTTGATTCGCTTATTCAATAAATCAATAATTATTATTTGAGTATGGTAAATGATATGTGATAGTTTTGAAGTGCGAACGCATTTGAAATGACATTTCTAACATGTAATGATTTTGCACTGTAACTTTTGCTACAAAAATCACTAGTTATTGCATATGTTATAAATGGGATCTTTAATTTTCATGATACGCAAGTATTAAACTAAATAACTCAATAAATAGACGGTGGTCATGTTGATTTCTTTACTCATGTTTTTTTAATGGTTAAGCTTATATTGTATGCTTGGACTCATGACTTTGTATTGTCATACTTATTAGAGTCGCCAAGGGCTTGTTTTTATTAGGTTTCTTGTTTTAGATGAAGTGTATTTTCTATGGATGTTAGGTGAAATTGATACGCTAGTATTGAGCTAAATTACTAAATTATGATCAAGTTTTTTACTCATGCTTTTGTGATGTTTAATCTTATTAAATTTTATTTTCAGACTAATGATTTTGTTATTATCATACTTAAATTATATTTGTTAAGGACACACTCTAAGGTTTTATGGATAACAATGTATAAAAGAACAATTGAGTACTTTAATGTTTATTCAAGTGTGCATGACCATCTAATAAAATTCTAACTCTGAAGTCAACAATTCTGGCCCTGAAAGAACACGCTTTGCACATAGAATGGAAACTCTTATGCCCAAAACGAAGCTCTTATGACAAGACTCTGATGGTCAAATAAAAGTCAAAGCTCTTGTTAGTATGTACTAAGACTTGAAGACAAGCTCTGATCTGAAGGCATGCTTTGAAGGATGAAGTCAACGGTAAACGCTCTGAACATCCTCCGGCCAGTTTTGTCTTCTCCTTATGGAATGCCATTGTCCAAGTTATGTAGTACGTTTTGTCCTTACTGAATTAAATGAAGAACACATTCAAAAAACAGATAAATGTCTTACAAGATAAAGGCAACAAATCATTCTAAAAGAAGAAAATAAATTTCAAAGTATTGTTCAATGGAATTATCCTTTAGAGGCAAATAATTCTAATTTGAAGAAAGATCTTCAGCGCTAGCAAATCTCTTAAAACAACGGCTTTATTCACTTCTTCTTTAAAAGGACATTGGACATTTGAAGAAGAATGAGAATTACACACTTTCAAACTATGCCAAAACTCTAATTAAATCACAAGCAGAAAAACACTTAAAAAAAATCTTAGAAACATTCAATCTTAGAATTTAGTAAGTGTTTAGAAATCATTTGAGGTTAATTTAGTTTACCGCTGCTGTAAACAATAATCAATCTTTTGTAAACTCTGATTGTAGAAGTCCTCAAGGAAAGGTAGAAAATCTTAGACTTGTGTCTAAGTAAATTGTAATCTTATGTGATTATAATGAAAAAATCTCTCAGATGTGAAAGGGCTGGACGTAATCCCGGATTGTTGCGTCAACTAGGATAGATATTTATGTTTATTATACAAACACAATTTTTTAGTAATTCTATGGCGACGTACATCAGTCTCGTGTCTAATTTTAATGATAATCATAATTAGTATATATTTCATAAATATTATCATTTTGATTAAGATATAAAAAAAATTAATTGACTGATTAATGACAAACAATTATTTTGTGCATGTAATGCATCTTCTAAAGACACTACTTAATGAATTATTTACCAAAAATTTAATGAAAACAATGAAATGGCATAACGAAAAAAAGACAATTCAGATTTTTTTTTTTTCATCTTTTAGAATGAATGAAAATGAGTTGTTTTTCTTAAAATAAGTATTATTTTACAAAAATAAATAAATAAAAACGGACATGTGTCCAAATTTTGAAGCAAAAGGGTAGTTGCATAATTTTGCTGGTAATTTATTTTCTAAAGTCTATATAGTAGATAGATAGATAGATAGATAATTACTCATTTTCATTCTGTAACATAACAAGTGGTATTCAGCTTACAGATGCACATGTTTCTCAATTAAATACAACTTGATTACAATCAGCTAATGAATGATCAAGAATGAAGTAACAGATCAAAAAAATACAAGTGTAAATATACAGATTACATATATAACCTTCACATCATAAGTCTTTCTGGACCATAGCTTCCAATGCGGTTAGACTTTGGGAGATAAACTTATAAGCTGTAGATGCATGGATGAAGGTACTATTATGATTATCAAACAGAGTCTGCTGGTCTATCCTTGGGAGCAGATGAAGTTTCAAGAACCAAATCACCGATTCCCTTAGGCGGACCAATGCTGCATCGAGCTGTGTTATGCGTCTGGATAGCTTCCTTTATTTTTTGAAACTGTAATGTTCAAAAGAACCATTAGATTATTGTTAATGTAATTACCTCAACCATATACATCCATCACAATACATTTGTTTCACTATTAGGCATCTGAGCTACACTTTTCTAGTCCTTAACAAGGAAACTATGCAAGCGAGCATATGCAATTTTTCCATACACTTGGATAGTCCACTTTCTGAATACAACCAGCCAAACACTCATAAATGTATTATAATCAGTATCTTCTTGCATTCAGCTATTTCTGTACAATTTAGTTCTAGCCCCTACGTTTCGTAGAGAATTATGCAGGATGCTAGTACAGAAAACAGAAGCATCAAGAATATTAAAAAGCAATACTCGACAGTTTTACACACTTTATCTGTTTTTTCCCTAATTCTATGTAACATAGAATACTCCGTAGTCCGTCTCAAAATAACCGTTACATTTGCGGGAAAAATTGTCCTAAAAAGAAAGTCACTTTCAATTTCCAATGTAGTTTTAATAGATTTTTTCCAATTATACCATCCAATTAGCACCATGAGCATCACTCCCAAGTAATTATTTTTCACTTCGCATTTATGATAGTGAAAATACATCAATGGCTAATAAAGACAATTTAGTAAAATCACCATTTTCGCTCTTTCATTTATCATATTTTCTTAATCTGTGTGAAATGTGACAGTTTATTGCGCGACGGTGGGAGTATATATAATACTGTTAAGCAAGGAATGAAGCTACGTTTCGATATAAACATTTCCTGGTTTCAGAATAGACACTGACCGGAAATATACGGTTGGTTTGATGATTGGAGTGGGGTGATAAGGAGTGAGAGGGTTCGATCTTCACACCAGCATAATACTCACTATACTAACATTTTCCCATTCATAAAATTTAGAAAAAAGAAAAAAAATTGACACTCCTTATCTTAAATTGAAGCTAGAAACGCTGACCATGACTAAATAGTAAAAATTACCTTGGCAAGTGAACATGAAAATGATTCCAGCTGCCCCTCAGCCCCTCTATAAAAGTGGAAGTAAGGAAGTACTTTAACATTCAGACTTTTGCACATTGGCTTATTCTCATCAAAATTTACTTTGAGGAAAACAATTTCAGGGTGTTCTTCAGCTGTTCTGCATAACTGCCAAAGCCATTAAACAAATATATCAGGTACAGGAAAGCTGATAATTTCCTCAGCATGCAAGTTAAAGCATAGTAAGTGATTTTAAAATATCATCCTAATTAGAAAACATTCCAGCCGCGAATAGGATTTCTTTATTCAGGTCTAAATAAACCAACATTTCCTGTATGATTCGGATAATATTTAGTCAATAAAGTTCTCTCTTTTCCCCTATCACTGCACATGCAGTAAGCACCAGAGCAGAATACTAGATGACCAACATGAATCAGACAGTTGGGATCCTTATGAAGGACTCTTTATCATGGATGAAAACCAAAAAGGTCAGAGACTTCTAAACTGATAGCTATGGAAAGATTTAATGATTGTGTGATGTGATTCAAAGATTTTACTATGTCAGGGAAAGAAAAATCAATACCTAGTCTTAGAGGTAGTATCACTCCTAGAACCAATGTAAAATAACCTTTTACCCATTTTGATCATGTTTGACATATGATTCCAGCTATTTACATAATATTCATCTCACCTTTTATGGAAGTGGAGTACAATATGCGGCCACTAGCAATGTATCATTAAATTTAAAAAATATGTTTTGAAGGCTCAACAGAGGAGTGAATACAGTATCTTAAACACATTCTCTTTCTAATAAGATGAACTCGAGATCCTATTCAAATTCATGTTTTAGTAGAAGTAACTGCATAACACACAAGGGATTGCTTAGCATCCAGGTTTCTTCATGTTGTAACAGAAGAAACCAAACTCAATATAGTTCAGTAATTAAGACACTGACCACTACTCAATATAGTCCTTGGATGATCGTGAATAAAAACTCAATGGTGACTTTACCACTTGTTTAGTTCCGGACACGCAATGAAATACTACCTAGGGAAGCACATTTTTTTCAAACAAAATCATCCAAAAAGTAAAAGAGTGAAGGGGAAGTCTTGAAGCAAGAGTACCTTGGGGAATAATGCTCGGCAAGAAGCACACCAAGTCCCATAAAATTCAACAATAACTAGTCTATCCTCAGCTTGACTCAAAGCATTAAGAAATTCTTGTGTGGAGTGAATATCAATCATGTTTGGTGCATTCTTTTCCCACCATTTCGGCTGACCAGTTTCCGCAACAGTTGCACATACCTGAAGTGAAGAGAATCAAAGCCAATATTTATTTAACCACTTTTTCCAAAATAATTAACTTATTTCACACATAAACTCGTGAACAATAAAAAGCCAAATGAAAAATAAACAATTATCATTGATGCATAAGTGTATAAGCCATCTCAGCTGGTTTACCAACAGCACTTAAATAGTATGGATGAACCAAATACAACCCCCCAATGGAAAGACATATGGGCCTGTTTGTATTGGCTTATTTGAGTTTATGTGCTACTGAAATCAGTTTTGGGAGATTGTTTAGAAGAACTTACGAAAACAGCTTACGACATTGTTCATAAGTTGTTTTCAACTTAATTTCATAAGTTCTCCAAGATAGATTATGAAAACAACTTATAGCTTATATGAAAACAATTTAACTTGCTTCTATATTTTGCTATAGAAATAGCTTATACCTAAGCACTTATCATGGTGAAAACTTGTCCAATATGCTACAAATAAGTTCATCATCCAAACAGGGCCATAATAACAACAAGCACCAAATGGAACTTGTAACATTCATGATGCTTTACACTTACACATGTCCTTAAAGACATAAAGTAAAAACAATTTTAAGAGGAAGCTACTTCTAAAGATAAAATAGAGTCTTGCTAAATACTACAAAATTGGACTGGTGTAGTTTAGCTTATCTTACTACAAAATTCATTTGGGATCATCACAGACTAATAGCATCACATCCAAAGAGGGCACATACTATAAGAAGTCTTTTTTCTTGTATGTTTGGTTTCACTTCTAACATTGATTCTAGAGACGTAGAATTGATACCGACATGTTTGATTTCTCTCGAGTGGAATTGATTTTGACTCATAATTGATTCTACTTGAAGCTATGATTTGTAGCTTTCTATTCTAGAATTGATTTTCACACACAAATTATATAGTTTAACTCACATAATTCACTTACATGAATATCCAAACATAAATCACTTAACTTCAACTCACTTTTAGTCAGAATCAATTCACTCAAAATCAACTCTTTTCTCAGCAAAACAAAACATACTTACAAAATCAATTCACTCAAAATCAATTTATACCAACGCAAAACCAAACATACTTTAAAAATACACATACATGATTAAAAGGGTTTATCCTCCTAATCCTACTACTACTAATGTCAATGACCCAAGATTCAAATGTGGGATTATAACATAATTAAACCATAATTAAAAAAAGGGGTTGCATAAAGTTTCTTAATTTATCACCTAATCATGCAAAAACATGTAAAATAATAACAAAAATAATAATAAAAAAAAAAAGTGACCTTGAAAGGAAGCAAGTGTTTTCTTCTGGGTGGAGAAGGAAGAGAGAAAACCCTCTTGGCTGAGAGTGGAGGGATAGCAGTGAAGAAAGAGGTGGAAGGAGATGAAAGTGGAAGAAGGGATTGAAATTGAATGTGTAAACGAATAGAATTATGAATATGTTGTGCCATTTACACTTACACAAAAGAGAATGAATGAAAGTGTAATGCTATGCTATGAAAAGGAACAAGATTGAATTTGAAACATGAGTTGAGTTAAGGAACAAACAAGTAAAGTGGGTTTGGTTTTTTGAGTGGATAGATTGAGTTTGATTGAGGAGAAAAGTAAGGAACCAAAATAGATATTTCTTGCTCTCTTTTTGGGTTATTTTTATTTTGTCCAACTACCTATACCTATATCCAATTTTTTTTTTTTTTTTATGTTTTTTATTTTATTTTAATAAAATATTTAGTTGAGTTTGGCTCTAAACTCACCGTGATTAAGACGTGGTTCAAATGTCCCTTATAGATTATATGGTAATAGAAGTTGAACCTACAACCTTATATGTGTTGGTATCTTATCAACTTTGTCAATATAAATTGACTTTTATGTTCTTATTTCTTGTTTAAATGACTCTACTTAAGTTATTATCTATTTCAACACAACTTTTAATATCTCCTAAAACATACACATAACTTTTGACATCTTTGGATTTCTAGTCCTTCCTTAATTGTCTGGATTAGGCATGGCAACAAACCCCATACTCGCGGTTACCCACCCGAACCAATTCCAATTTGACGGGTTTTCCCCATTTTGACTGGGTATGGGTATGAGTTTTCCCCGATTTCAAAACACAAGTATGAGACGGGTAACAGGTATATAGGTACCCACCTCGAACTCATACCCAAACCCGTCTCAAATGTAAAAAATTACTTTATGTTGATATGCCATGTTATTTTGTTTGATAATTATCATGTTAATAAAAACTATCATTGATATTTAAAGTAGCAACTAAATCATTCCGTCTAACAAATGTTAAAGTGAACATATTGTTGGATAATGCATTACAACATTATTTTTTGGGATGCAAAAAAACTTCTATTTTTTATTAAAAAAAATTATTCAATGTGGCATTGGGGATGGGGTGGGGATACCCGAACCTGTCGGGGATAGGGATGAGATTCAATTTCTCATCCCCGTTGGGTATGGGTAGGGTAACGAGTAAGTATATGAGAATCAGGTATGGGGACGGGGACGGGGACGGTAAAACTCATCCCCACCCCCGCCCCATTGCGATGCCTAGTCTGGATTATTATAAAGAGAAATTATATTTGTACAATCAATTTTAGAAAACTTTTGTGACAACCATTTTTCCTCTCTTCTTATTGGATAAAAACAATAGAGAGAGAAAGAAGAAGAGAGAATAAAAACCAATTTTTTTTGCAATTTCTTATGTAAATCCCCTGAATTTCTTATATAAACCTCTATAAATTGGACAATTTTTTTAGATTTTTTATTATTTGCTTGCAATTTCTTATGTAAACCCCTATAGACGTGTTGCAATTTTTTTTTTGCCCAGACTTTATAATAATCCTGGATCCGCCACCGATAAAAACACATGTGAGTATGAGAGAAAGAGAGAGTTGTTTCAAAGGTTATCGAAAAGTGATTGTACAAATATCATATGGTAAATTTATGTCACCTAATAAGAATGACTTTGATTTAGTAAAAAAATAATACTATAGTTGAGTACTACTTTGGCCCTTATTATAAGATTTTCAACAAAAATTCACGGGTATTCATAAAAGGAAATGCTAACTTGTATCCTTAAAGCATAAGTTAACGAGTCAAAAATATAGATATTTCATTGTAAGGTATAATATAATAATCAATTTGTAAAAAATAAGTTTAGTTATTTTTACTTATTCATCTTTATAATTATTGATATCATAAGAGAGAAACATAATTTATGTTTCTCAATGATGTTTTAAAGTTTAAATAGGTGCATTTTTGTAAACAAGTCATTAAAGTATTTTGGATTTCAAGGGTTACATGACAAGAAAAAATTGGGAAAATATTTTATAATTAGGGATGAAGGGGGTTACTTCATCGAAATGAAATATAAATGAAAAGAGATTAAATTTCGTATATTACAGATTGTAGTTGATCACACTTAACATGTGTGGTCTCAATAATAAATCGAGTTAAAGGGACCTTTCATGACTATTGTTTCAAACTAGGTCCAACCCTAACTCTGAGGAAATCAATCACTATATACACTTAATCAATGAAGCTTAAATATGCTTAAGGGCATACTAGCTAATGTAGTCATGCATCTTGCTTATTTGGTAATATGCCTTAGATGCTAATGAATATTTAAGTTTCATTGATTAGCTAATAGGGTACATATGCCCTATTAGTTAATCATGATTCGATGAAACATAATCCCATTGATTCTATGAAATTTAAATATGCCTTCGATGTAGTCATAATTAGCTAATATGTCTCGAATCGTCTGTCTGTTTGCTCGTCTATCTATAATGAAACTTAAACACGCGAAACATACTAATATGCCCTTACGCCTTGACAAGGATTCAAGCGTGACTCACTTAAAAAGCATGATCCATGATATTCTTTTTCAATGAAACTTTTCATATAACCAATCACCCTGACCCTGACAATCTTCCCTATGCATAGACACTTATTCTTTACAATGACACTCTTAACGCAACCAACGTATAAAACAGTTACGACTCATTAATATCACTCTTCTTTAGCCAATTATTTTTTACCATTTTATCGTTTATTGTAAAAAAAAACGAAATAACACGGACTCACTAATATTTGTCTATTCTTGACGTTTGTATTACGGTATGAATAATCAACTATGGTTAGTTGATAGGTAAACTAGAGTTAGTAGCTTGGTTAGTTAGTTAGGGAGTTAGTTACTCTTAGTTGCTCTATAAATACCTCAATCTATTATAATCATTCATTATCTTTTATCAATCTATTCATTCTATAATGAGTTTCTATGAGTATCTCCCACATGAGTACATTTATGCTTGCTTTCTTGATGATTACTATGATCTTTATCATTGAGTTCCATGATTACTAACGGTTAGTATGTATAAGAACAGTTTTGTCAAAAAAGAACTTTCAAAATTGTTTTTTCATTAGTTTATCACAAAAGGATGGTGCGTGAATTTGTTTCTAAACTAATTATACTTTCTTCTACCAAAAAATTAATTATACTTCCTTTTTTTCTTCAAAAATATTGCTACTTGAAATCTCCACTTTTATACTTTCTGTGGTCTCGAAATTCACGTGGATGAGTGTTGGATAATTTGGCCTATCGAAAGTGACAATAAACTAATTATTTAGGATCGTCAACTTATCCAATGTAAAACTAATCACTCACATTGTATCTCATGAAAGTGCAGTTAATATGTTTTACGATGTGAATATTATCAATTATTAATAAATCAATAATTGATATTATACGGGGAGTAGCGTGGTTTAACTAGTTTGAGTTAAAGGAAAATAAGTTGAAGGTCATGTATTCAAACTCAAACGAATGGTTATCTTCACTACTTCACTCCTTGACACATTTCACATTTTGTTTCTTAGCTCTTCAAATTGGTTCCAAATATAGACTAGATGTATTTTATTCGAAATCTTCAATTTTCTAATCTATGTGTCACACCTTTTGCATTAAGAAACTCATCACATTGCACAAGTTCATTGGTACTTTTGGCCTTTCAGCTTGGAATCTCCACGTGTATGTATTATTGACCTCTAAGTTATGTTATGCATATCTTAGCAATGAAAGGGCAAATAAAAGTCAAAAGGGAATAACTCCTATTTGATTCTTGATGCATCTACAGCAGTCATTATAAATAAACTATATGAGGCATTGGACTGAAGTTTCCAATAAACATTCCCAAGAGTTCTTTCATTTCATTTTCATTCATGAGAATCACATGGAAATTCAACTTCTCCAAGTTAGCACTTAAGCAAACCTGAGAGCTATAATGGGAATTAATACATTTTCTTCTTCTCTTTAACAAGAGTTCCTACCAGTTATCACAAACAGTAACACCCTGCAAATAGGAATTTTTAATTCATGTATCATTTTAACATGAGGCCTAATAATATATGTTGTGTGTTTACAATCTTTTTTCTTTTAACACATGAAAATATGACACATGAGGCCTGAATCTATCAAAGGTATGCTCAACATGAACCTGATTTAGACACCAAAGTTTGAGTTATATAAACGGCATATGATCAGAAGTAGTAATGTGCAAGTGAAATTATGAAATAATAAAGAGGATGATCTACCAGAAGATGTGAAAAATCAAAGAAAATTAAATTGGAAGGTAGTTTAATCCTACAAGAATTACAAGTATATGACACCTATTCCTTATCCATCAACATATACAAAATGTTAAAAGAAATTTATACTGAAAGTAGTTTAATCTTAGAGGCTAGAACTAGAAGAATCCAGGTATATGATACCTTTTCTTTTTGCAATGTCGCCTCATCATGTTTCATATTTCTGAGCATTACATTACTCTTGAAGAATAAAGAACATACTGTTAAGCACAAGCAGCTCAGAACTACCGACTTTCGAGTATTATTAAGCAGTTGGTCGATAATGACAAATAAACTACAGGAGACAACGAGTTGAACTTTCTCCAATAAACAAACATTCCTATGAGTACTTTCATTTAATTATCATTTCAGGGTGTACAAATTTTCTGATAATGACATGGAAATCAAACTTCTCTATGTAAGCACTAAGCAATCCTGAGAACTAGAATGAAAATTATTGAACAAAATTGATAAGTAATACATTTTCCCATGTTTTCCGATCAATATTACATTTTCTTCTTCTCTTTAACTCAGGTTCTTACCGGTTATCACAAACGGTAACACCCTGCAAATAGAAAATTTTAATCCGTCTATGGTTTGATTACTAAAGGCAATGCTTAATAAAGTTGATGATCCAAGACATAATGATAAAATTTCAAACAGAACTAGAACTTTGTCATGTTCAGTGCTATGCCATAAGGGAAACAACTCAGCGATATCACTAGACACTTCTCAACCAACTAGAATGCCTCCGAAAGAGATGTTCCATCTACATCACAGTAGGCTATCACTAGACACTTCCCAACCAACTAGAATGCCCAATTAGCCTTGACAGAAATCGTAATTTTGAAACAAGAAGCTAAATGGAAGCTAAATTGTATTTGCATACATCGTGAATTGAGTTATAGGTGAAGTGCAAATGGAAAAGAGTGTACTGTTCGAGTGAAATCATAAATAATAAAGAGGATATGATCAACCAACAGATACGAGAAAATTAAAGCAAATTAAATCAGAGGTAGTTTAATCCTACAAGAATACAGGTATACAATACCTATTTTTTATCCATCAACAGATACAAAAAGTTAAATCAATTTATGCTAAAAGTAGTTTAATGAATCCTAGAGGCTAGAACTAGAAGAATCCAGGTATAAGATACCTTTTTCTTTCCTGCAACATCTCTTCATGTTTCATGTCTCTGAGCATCACATCACTCTTGGAGAACAAGGAACATACTGTCAAGCAGAAGCAGCTCAGAAACACCGAACATCGAGTATCATTAAGCCTTCGGTAGAAGAACAGATTGCGGAAATGAGTCTGATCCATTATTAGGTGCACCATTTATGTTGAGTATAGAAGTAATCAAGTTATAAATCTCAACATTCTCAAATGAAGGTATCTTTTTCCCTCTTTCAAATTGCGGACCATGTCCAATAAAGATAGTCCTCATGGAGAAAAACTCATTATCATAACCATGAGCACCACCACATTCTTTCTTCCCCGTCCTACTCTGCTCCACCTTATAACCCTCATGAACTAACCCAATAATCGGCGGAATCCTATCACTATCCGCATAATGAAGCCGTTTCGGCAAATCTTCCTTCAAAAACACCTTCAACTTATTCCCATTCTCAACTTTCCCCGAACTCAACCCTTCATTCATCTTCGCCACAACATCAGCCGACGAATAATTAGAATTACTCGGCGGCCAAATTGCAAGCAAAGGCGAATACGAATGAACCCACTTCGATTTAATTTCAACCCAAGAAGCTAAATCATCTAAAAAAATAAGCTTTTGATCACAAGTACCAACCATACCATGATCACCAACCATAATAATACTAACATCCTCAAAAACCCCTCTTTTTTCCAATCCATGAATCAACCTCCCTATAATCCCATCAATCCTAGCAACAGCTTGAGTAACCTCATCATCATCCGGACCAACTTGATGACCCTGATGATCAGGATCCTCGAAATAAAGCGTCATAAAAACCGGTATATCATCAAGATCCAAATCAAAATACTCTAAAACAGTATCAACTCTATCTTCAAAACTAACAGAGCCATTATAATGTTTACAATACTTACTATAATCACAAGTCCAAGAACCTTTATTCACCTCAGAGCCAGGCCAGAAGTAAGTAGCAGCAATTTTACCACTGTTGACAACAGTTTCCCATAATGGCTGACCAAGCCACCATTTTGATTCATGGCTAGCCATGGTGAATTTTTCGCCGGTAACCGGATCGAAAAAGAAGTTGTTGATGATACCATGATGAGGAGGGTAGAGACCAGTGACAATGGAGTAATGATTAGGGAAAGTGAGAGTTGGGAAAACTGGGATGAGACCAGTGAGAGCTTCTGTACCATTGGTGACAAGACGGTGGATGTTGGGAGTTGAGGTTTTGTGTTGGTAGCCAAAACGGAAACCGTCAGAGGAGATGAGGATGACAGTGGGGTGGTGGAGTTTCTTGAGGTGGCGGGCGGTGGTGGTTGGTGATGAGAGAGAGAAGAAGAGGAGAGAGAAAGTGATGGCAGTGATGAGTGACATGCAGATTATGAGATTGAGAAGAAGGGTTGGTTTGTTTTGAGAATGATTAGAAGAAGAAGAACAAGTGTTGTTGAGAAGAAGAAGTGGTGTTGTTGTTGTTGTTGTTGATGTTGGTAATGATTCTTCATCTTCTACTGTTACTTTTTTAGTTTCCATTTTCGGAGATTCTTAGATTTGTTTCTGTTGTTTAAGATTTGTTTGTTTGATGTTTTTTTGGAATTATAGAATGAATTGAGTATTTAATGTTAATCAAACTACAAATTCCTAATTTCGTTCCATGTATATAGTGATTAAAAAAAACAAGTTTTGGGCATACTCCAATTTTAACTATGTTTACATCATAGTTTAGTTCGACCCCAAATCCGCCTCATTCACATCGGTTTAAACTGGGTTAATTGTATATCCGATCCGATAATTGGGTCGAACCAATCACCTCATTAGTTTTTGGTTGAACTGGTTCGACCAATTAGTCTGATTCGGATTTTAAAACATTGGTTTACATTTAATACGATCTAAAATAAAATTGAAAAAATTACACAAAACCAAAATTTATTAGATGCGTCTTTGTAACGACTGCTTGGATGGTTTGTTCAACAAAAAAGATTATTTGGATGGGATTTTGAATTCATTTTTAGAAAATGAATTGAACAAAATTGGACCGCATACATAAATATTAATGCTTATTTTTTCAATGATATAAAATATTACATTAATATATTATTAGTTGTTTTTTTTAATTTTTTAATAATATTTATTAGTTAAATTAAATCTATTTTCTTTTACTATTCTATTTATCAGTTGAAAAGTTATTTAAACTAAACCGTGCATATTGACATTTTTGGATTGGATATTTTTTTTACCTCAAAGTTGATCCAAATCACATTGTAAACACCCTTAATTTTTATTTGAGTGGTATAACATGAATCTATTTTCACTCTATTTATTTTGCCTTCATTTACTCTCCATTTGATCGGTGAGACTCATTAGTATGATCAACTTATTAAAATGAATCATACTATAATCCATCACTTATAACATTCCTAACTAAATTTTATCCCTAGACGATGTTTAAATATCAAACTCTGATTACTTACTTGTGAGGTTTAAACCCTTATCACTTGGATCAACTTGTTATTGATTTTATATGAACACGATATATATGAAATTTTTGGTGTTGATAAAAAATTTAATCTCCGAAATAGTGAGGTGGAGAGCAAAGTGACTATTTTTTACTTTAACTTTCTCATATGTCATGTCAACATAAAACTTTTGTCATATTATTGGTTAACAAAATAATTTAACCTTAGGAATACTATTTTATATTTAATCTCCGAAACAATGGGGTGGAGAGTGAGGAGTAGGGGTGGGAATAGGCCAGGCCAGGCCAGACTTTGATAGACCTGAGCCTGGCCTACGAACAGTTTTGCAAGCCTAAGCCTGGCCTATGGCCTATCAGAGGCCTACTTTTTTGGCCTGGCCTAGAAGCCTATTTACAGGCATACTTCATATAAAAGTCATTAAATATTCAATTTTATCTACTTTTAAATAGGCCTAATTGGTCTTAAAGCCTATTTCACTGTAAGACCTATCTATCACTATAAGACCTTAAAAGCCTATTTCGATATAAGGTCTTAAATCCTATTTAAAAAGTTCATTTTTTGAGTTTTTTTAATGATTTTTATGTTTAATATAATTATATTTTAATATAATTTTTTTTTAATAATATGCATAAATAGGCCGGCCTATTAGGCTTCATAGACTTTTTTTGATAGCCTAAGCCTGACCTATTTACTTAAATTGACTTTTTCAAAAGCCTAAGCCTAGCCTCTTATATAAACTGGTCAGGCCGTAGGCCCCTGTAAGCCGGCCTGGCTATTCCCAACCCCAGTGAGGAGCGTAGATATAAAACTACTCCACCAGCCATAGCCATTTGGGAGGGTTTAGGAAACTCATCGAAAGGGTTTTGAAAAATGAACCAAATACGGCGAGTTTTACTCCTCCGTCTCCGATCCACAACCACCACCACCAACTACTCCACCGCCGCCACTCACAAATCATCGAAATCCAAATTTCAAAAACCAACCGAAATCCCATTCCAACCCAAACTCGCGAACTCCGTCAACCTAATCGGCACTGTTAACAAACCTATTCACTTCCAAACTTCCACCGACGGTAACCCTTCCGCCGCCACTGTCATCACTCGTCTTGGTCACGATCCTTCTCAGTTCTTGATTCCTCTTGTTTTTCATGGTGATTTAGCTCTTACCGCGCAGTTTCATCTTAAGCTTAATGATGTTGTTCATGTTGAGGGTCAACTTTCTACTCAGGATCATCAAATCAAACTTGATAAACATCAACAATATCAGTTTCAGGTTTTTTTCTTCTTCTTCTTATTACAATGTTACAACTTTTTTTGTTTTCTTGTTTATTCATTTATGTTTGATGCTAGGTTAAGGTGCAGAGTCTTCATTTTGTTGAAGGTTACCCTCGTGTTAACAATAAGAAGGCTGCTTTAACTTCTAAGGAGATATCAGATATTGAGGATGGTAAGTACTTCATTTTGATTTCAGCATAACGTTATTTTTTAATTTATTATTTTTTTAAATGGGAAAGTTGAGACAATAGAAATTGGAAAGTTAAAGAAGCGCATTATCGCGTAATTTGATCCATGTAGCCGACCCCCACTTAATGGGATAAAACTTGATTGTTGTTGTTGTATTGTCACCGCATAGTGAACTAAGGCCCTGTTTGGATAAACAAGTTAATTAAGCGCTTATAATGTAATTTCTTGTCATATATGTTCTTATGTATAGCCTATTTCTATGATAAAAGATAAAATGAAATCAAAATGTTGCATAAGCTATCCTGAAGAGGTTATGGAAATAAGCTGAAAACAACTTACAGACGTGTCATAAGTTGTTTCCATAAGCTCTCTCAAACAATTTCACAAGTCGTTATGTCACTAGATAAGTTCAACTAAGCCAATCCAAATAGAATCTGACTCTATGATTTGCATAATCGCTTACCATATACTTGCTTATGTATAGCCTATTTCTATGATAAAAGATACACGAAGTCAAACTGCTTAATAAGCTATCCTGGAGAGTTTATGGAAATAAGCTGAAAACAATTTATGGACATGTCATAAGCTGTTTCTGTAAGCTCTCCAAAACAGTTTCACAAGTGTTTATGTCACTAGATAAGCTGAAATACGTCAATCTAAACAGGCCCCGACTCTATGATTTCCAACTTCTATAAAGCCACATTGAATATGCACTAAGGCTCTTTTTGAATAAACAAGTTAATTAAGCTCTTATAACATAATCCTTTTCCATATACGTGTTTATGTACAGCCTATTTCTGTGATAAAAGATAAAATGATATCAATTGTTTTTCGTAAGCTTAAGGAAATAAGCTGAAAACAACCTACGGAAATGTCATAAGTTGTTTCGATAAGATCTCCCAAATAGTTTCACAAGTGGTTATGTTACTAAAAAAGCTCTAATAGGTCAATCTTAACAGGCACTAACTCTATAATTTCCAGCTTCTGTAAAGCTACATTGAATTTGCATAGTTTTAGGAATGTTGGAATACACATTTTAAAAGTGTAATCTAGGAGGCCTAAGCATGTAATATTATAAGTACGACAGAGATCTGTCATGCATTCAATTCTATTTTCTTGTAACCATTTGGTTGTACCTGCTTTTGCAGTTGTATAGGGGAAATCCCTTGGTCAATAATACTCAATTTTCTCTTTATTTCTTTCTTCTCAGTCTTTCTACTGCAATTCGTTCTAGACCCTAACACTTAGGGACGCAAGAAGTCCCACATAAATATAGTGCATGTTTGGTTTCAAGGCGGAGGTTTTTTTAGAAGTACATATTTTGGTTTTAAGACACGAAACCTCGTTTTGACTGGAAATGATATCAGTAGCTTTTGCATATAAGTTAGAAAAGTTACCCTTAAGTTTTACGTAAATGTGTTTTTTAGACTGAAAACACAACTTAAATGACTAACTCCAAACTTAATTTTAACCAAATCAATTTCACAAAATCAAGTTTAGACAAATATTCCCTACACAATAAATTTTAGGATATTTTCTTTCATATTATTTTTTCATTAGGATATTTTCTTTAGATGCTAAAATAAATTTTATTTGAAGAGAAGGAGGTGAAACGTGGTTACTAATACTGTTAAACAAGGCCGTGAGAGTCGAAATCTTGCATCAGATCGAAAGGGGACGGCAAGATCTTAAAACATAAGATCACAACCAAAATCGAAGGATTCTACTCGATTAATTTTGTAGCATCAAAAGGGGATAGCAAGATTGTAAAACATGAAATCACAACCAAGATTGAACGATCCTACCAAAAAAAAATATATTACTAAATATATGTTATATATAAATTACTCAAAGTTTCAAATCTTAAAAGAAACATAAAACAACCAAGTCTAAAATCTTAAAACATAAAAGACTCAGTCTCAAATCTTAAACATAAATGACTCAAAGTCTTCAATCTTAAACGTAAAGCAACCTAGTCACAAAGCTTAAACATAAACAACTCAGCCAGGATCATTAGAATCGTATGGAATCACCTGATTTCACGTTTTCATGCGATTTCACAGGGGTTTTACTCAACTCTGGATTCTATTCACGATCTGAATCGGTAGAGGTGAGTGAAATCGCAAAATTGTGGATTTTCACGATCCTGATCGGAATTCTGACAACAATGATATTAAAGATGGCAAATGTTAATCAAAGTGAGAATTTTGTTTGTGTGATGCTTTAGCTAGTAGTGCTATGAACTCTGATAAGCTTTTGGTAATATTTTATACATATCTGTTATTAGAAAGCGAGAATGATGAAATAAAGTCATCGGAGAAGGATATCCATTCTGAGAAAACTGAGCAACATGACACAAGGAAATCCTGGAAGGATGTCATTAATAAACCCAGTCAACGGAAGGCTGTTCATTCACTAAAGGTTTGTGAATTTTCTCCATGTTTTGATTTGTATCCTTTATTTTGCCCTCCTATTTCATTTGCCAATAATGACACATCCTTCAAATTTGTTTTCTGAAATTTTGTGAATCTAAATGTAGGAGAGTCCAAAAAATGAAGATTTTGAAAGCAAGACGGAAGGTGAATTACAACCTGAACTGAAACAATCAACAAGTAAGTATATTTGCATTAGCTCAGGCTCTTTTCGTTGTTTGGACGATCCAAAGTAATTCCATTTGATTTATTTTACAGCCAGTGCAAAGAAATACACCGCCTATTTGTCAAGTCCTTGGGGCGACCTTCTAGATGATCCAAAGAAGTGGTGGGATTTCCGTGATAGCAAACGCAATGGATCGGTAATGATTGATGACTTGGGGTATATTTTTCTCTTTGATTATTATATTTTGGGGGATTTTTTTATATTTGTATCTACTTAATAGGTGAATCCAAAGTACCCTGACTTCAAGCGCAAGGATGGAAATGTTTCCATCTGGCTTGACAAGGCTCCAAAGTCGGTTTTATCTAGACTGAAAGCACTGGAATTTGATACTCCGCATGTTAAACCCAAACAAACAAAAGGCAGTAAAGGTAGTGAATAATTTACTTCTTCAAAATGACTTTTCTATGCATCATAATTGTTAGTTGTGATATAGTTGGAACAAAGAGATTCTTAGTGGTTTCTATCAATGTTAAAACAAATTACTATATATATATTTTTTTACTTTTATAGTTTGGAGATGCTCTCTATTTTTATGTTTGATCAATGTCTCGTGTTTTGTATGCGCTCTGCTACTCAAGATTCCTCATGTCCGTTTTCCGTTTTTCTCTTCCTATCTCTGCTTTATCACCATATTAAGCATCTCAAATTGGTTTAGGTGATGAGTCCTGGAATGATTTGCTGCAAAACCCAGCTAAATGGTGGGATAATAGAGTAGACAAGGTAACCCCATATTCTGCTTTGTCTCTGGGTTTTTTAATCCCTACAAGTTTATTTCACGCTTTATTAGATTCTTTTCATTGATGTATTAGTTCGTTTTGATCATATCAGAAGAATCCAAAAGGACCCGATTTCAAGCACAAAGACACCGGTGAAGCGTTGTGGCTTAGAGGTTCCCCAAGTTGGGTGTTGCCAAAATTGCCACCGTTGAAGCCAAAACAACAAAGTGCAGAAACTAGCTGGAACCAAATATCAGCTTAAGGAACGGGCATTAGAAAAAGAAGCAGAAACTGAAGTCGTTTACCAAGCTCGATGTATCTTCTTACCAGTTCTCTCTGTTTCACCTCCATGTAATTAATTAATGTCTTCTTAAAGTTCTGATGTGTATAATCATAAGCAACACGGCATTAGACTTATTTTTTTCTTGACATCTATTTTAGCTAATTCTCGTCCACTTATGTTTTTATCTGAATTCTGAGCATTATTATACTTATGAGGCTAATCATTGGTCATTTTCTGGTAAAGTACCACTGTTGCTGTTTTTTGAAAATTACCCCCTTTTAAGTTGAATAAACAGAAAATTTAAGTTTATCAAAGGATTGTGGATTTATTCACATGGCTCTCATTCTCTGCTTAAGAAAAGTGTAGCCTTATTGTAGGCTATTGCAAAAGGGGGAAAACACACAAGAGACAAAAAAAGATTGCTATAAGATTTATCAATCTCAATAATATCTCAGTCATTTGAGATGCACTGGAGTGATTATGTTTTTGAAACCATTTGCCTTTATAGTAGTCTACATTTTTTTCGTATTCAAGTGTAGACCTCATTCATTGTCTTCAATTATTATCATGTTGGACACAAGCACAAAACCATCGAACTGTATAAACTTTTTTTAGTTAGTTGATATTGTAAAGTTTTCAACCTTCATATTCAATTTTATTTTTCAAGGTGGCGTTAGCTTGCCCATCTCTACTTAGACAGTTTATACAGATGAAAAAAATATCCAATTTAGAATTAAAGAGTTTACAAAAACCGTGAAAAGAATATATTAATAGCATTCTTTGTGAATAAATAAAGCATTAGGGTTTGATTAATTCAGTGAGAAGATAACTAAAAACAAGAAAGAAAAATAGGGATTATTTTCATGCCATAAGACTTGATTAGTAGGCAAGATTACTCTTAGGGCTTGTGTAAAACTCTTCCAGCCAGTAAAGCAGCTTCCATGACTATCTTGATTACTTCAATAACATCGTCAGCTTGGCATGTGTTTCCTTTGAATGTAGGAGAGTTTGTGTTCCTAAATTTTTCCATGCAGTCTATGAATGTTTGGCTGCACTGCTGACTCAGGTAGTCATCTTCATAAGATACAAGCATTAATCATTAGCTAGTTGCAGTGTCAATATTGATAATAATTATAAAAAATAAAAATAAATGTAACTACATGTGTCACTATCATGTCGGTATCAGACACCAACATGTACAAGACACACCAAACAGACATTCAATCTGATATGTCGCGCTACATAAGATTAATAGTTACTAAGGTCCACGTATAGGAAAAAAAATTAGTCCTGGAATTATCAAATGTAATAGTTATGGGTGGTTATTCAATAAAATACTAGTAAATAGTATTAGTTTGGTGACACTTGTTCATCACTAACAAATCCTCTTAAGCATAGTCATGGAGGAGTAAAGGAGAAGGGTCATGAATTAGACAATATCTAGAAATGAAGTAATTAGATGAAGGGTCATTGGTTAGTCTTTATTTATGGGTATATAAACTTCATAGCAGGTACAAGGCCAATTAGTATACTGGTTAAAAATAATTTTATAAGGTAAAAAATCATTATCAGCTACCTACCATTTTTATTTTATTTGTGTGAGTTTGATATCAAGTGGCATTTGTCCACTGCAATAATGCTTACTGATTAATCTTCCTAAAATATATGTTAAATTGTTTATTTTCAGCAGAGCTAAGTTAGTGAAAAGTTCAGTGATGTGCTTCATACAAAAACTTGTACCTGAAAAAGGTCACCAATATATTTTCAACAAATCATATTCTAATTCTATGAGCTAGTTTCTTAAGTAGAGTTAGACTTAAATCTAAATTCTAAAATATGTTATCTTGTTATTAGGATTGAAGTAGGCACAAAGAAAATGGAGAATATGATCTGAAACACAAGTCATCATATAATTAAGAAGATATATGTAAATAGTAAATAGAACTTACTATTTTTGACTGTGACACATTGGTCATGCTTCATACAACAAGCATCTAGACCATCACAAGGTTTTTCACCAGGGCATCCACTATACAAAAGTCCACAGTACTTTCCATATCTCAACAATGGAGGCACTGTTAAATAAATCCAATCAGCTCAATTTTCAAAAACAAAATAATATATATATATATATATATATATGAATAAATAAAAAGAATTAAGAAATGTACCTGAACAGAAACTTGACTCACATTGTCTGCTACACTCTTTGCTCTACAAAAAATTAACATGAATAAATAAATAAATAAGAAGAATTATGAAAGTGCATAATTAATATGTTTAGAATTGGATAGTTTAAGCATGAAAATGCATACAACAGAAACAGCTACTCCAGTGGTTTCAGCACCTATGTTAAGTGCATAAACATGAGTGGTTAACAAATTGAATTCAAAAGTGAAAAATAAGAGAACAAAATACTTTAGTGACTGTGTTACAACCATGTTTATTTTCAAGTGTGTGTGGAAACACAAGAAAAACAAAAAAGTGAGAGTAATTGAAGTTTGGTTTCTGATTTATAGAAAGAAAAAGAAGAGAGATCAAATGAAAAAGATTTGATTGATTTCAGAACAAAAGTGTCTCAAAGAAAGCTTGGTTTGTGGCAGGTGGCTTGTTTGTTTTGTAGTATCTCGTGACTGTTTTGTTGTCATCATATTATTTTAACTTATTCTTAATGCCAAGTTATTGACTTCATTAGCTGCATTACAATTTTTGTTACATTGTTTATTGTCTAATAATGTTGTTGAAAGAAGTTCAATTTTTTAAATTTGTTTCTTTTATTAATGTATCATTATATAATCAAATGATTATGTTTATGATTCACCAAAACTGAATTCTAAACTAAACCTCTTCCTGATGGAGGATATTTTCACTGTGTCAGTGTCTCAACTCGTGAACTACCTATGGTTGGTATCTACTGTCTGTTTATGGCAAGTGGCTCTTGGCAACAATGATGAAACTGTATAGTATGTTATGTTTTCAACAATGATAGATGCTTGTCTCATATTTCTACACACTCATTCAACATATTATTTTATCTTTATATATCTTTTTTCAATAATCTCATCAATCTTTGAGTTGCGTAAGTGGGAGCAACCTTCATCTCACTAGTTGGTTTTATGATGATGAGTTAGGCCCCAATTTCAGCATGGTATCAGAGCTTGTCGAATTTAAGCGTCACCTACCAATTCATACGCCAAACCCAAAGAATGCTGGGCATGAGAGAGTGTGTTAAAAGTTTCACGTCAAATAAAAGATGGTCTGACAATGTATTTATAAATGTAGGCAATCATCACCTCACAAACTGGTTTTGTAGGGTTATGTTAGGCCCAAACATAATTTTTAAGAACACCACTCTTTTTTTCTCTCGTCTCAAAGTATGTATACTCATATGAAGTGTACATTAATATTTTACTTATCTTTTAACCAATATTTGAGATGTTATGATTCTTTCTTACATATTTCAATTTTTAAATTACTGTTCAATAAAAAATTGGAGAATTCTTTGACGGAAAATGTTTTGTTCACACATACATCAAATCGACCACCTGAGTGAGAGAGAGATAGCGAGAATAAGAGCATCCACATCAGTGCATTGTGATAGTGTCTTTACACTAACCAAAAATACCATCCAAGGATGTCATAAATAAATGTGTTCGCGGTTCGATTTGGATCTATTTTAAGACAAAAAGTTATCTAATCCAAAGATTAAATTATATTCGGTTCAGTTCAATTTCAGATGATTAATTTTTAAAAACATATCTGAAGATTGTTCAACTTTAATTATTTGATAAAATAAAATATGATTGTTCAACATTACGTCCATTTCTAACTTTTATGATAATTTTTTTTATTAGTGGGATAGATTTTAAACAACTTTCCATCTAATATTTTATATTACTTCATGTTTTCTAATTATTTAAACAATTTTAATATATTTTTCTCTTATAGTTGAATGAGATTCATTTATACCACCAAATAGGATATCTTGGATGTGTATGCTTTAATTTGTTATGCACCACGCATGTGATATGTTGATTATAAGACAAAGAGATAAAGATACAGAAAAATTAAATTGTTAAATGTGTGTATAAAAAAATTGGGGTATCCAAATATTTTAAAGTTGTTCTTTGACACCTATAAAGAAAAAGTGAGTATGATCCTTATATGAAAAAGTTAATTCAAAGTTTAAATCTATTAAAAGTTAATTAAATATAAAGAATAACTTAAGTGTGATTACCAAGCTAAGTGATTATAAGCTTATTTTAGTTTAATCTTTTTGAATAATAATCAATTTAAGTTGATCATTTTTTTAGGGGTTTTTAAGTTGACCCTTATTTTTAGAGATTTTTAAGTTGATCATTATTTACCTGTTTTTGTTCTTCTTTTTCTCCACTAGTAATCCATTCTAGGCTCGCCTCTAGGTTCTAAGATCCTAAAACGCAGTTATTTTTTCCACCCTATGAGTTTTTCATGCGTCTTGTTTAGATTTTAAAATCCAAAGTATCCTAACGTGTTTTGGAGGATTTTATAGGATGTTGTGCCGTTCAGATGATATAATCTGAACTATATAGGATACGCGAGAAACTCAATAGGGTAGGAAAAGAAGGTGCCATCCTAAAATGTGTGCCGATAGACCTTGACCAGCCCACTAATATATGAGTGGATAGATGGGCGTTAGGCCTATAACCTTTGTAGTGATTGATTTTTTTTCTTACTTCATACCCTTCAAATTTGACCCCTACCCTACAATTTTTGTAGAGCCAAAGTTGTTCATGACACTATTACGAAAAATCTCCCACCTGCACTAGATTGCCGTATACACCTAATATTTCAAATTTCTAAAATTGAGAAACTATTCTACCAAATATAGAAAGTGACTTTGCTGAAATTCCGCAAACTAAAATTTGAATTTGCCAGACTATAAGTTAGAATTGAATTTTCTAGAACACATATTTTTAATCCTTATTGCGATGTGGTGCATTTGGCATCGTCAAAATGAGAAAGTCTGGGATAAAATTGTTGTGTGTCCATGATCGCCACAACTGTTCCTTCGCATGCCGAATAAGTATCGTGTTTAGGATGAAACCTGAAGCGGGGCACCTGAAATGCAATGTGAATGCGACAATTTTTCAATGACCAAGGATGCTTTGAAGTAGCGTATGTCATATTCGCGCTAAGATTTTATGGCACGGATATGAAAGTGAATTTATCCGTGCCAAGACTTTATGACATTCCGCCGCCACAAGAAGTTGAAGCTTGGGTATTAAAAAAGCTATAATTTGGCTTAATAAGCTGAACATTGCTAATGTTTATATTGAACTTGATTGTAAATCAATTGTAGATGGCATAACTAGTATACTTAACTCTCAATCTTGAGTTTGGTGCGATTATTTCACATTGTAAATCACTATTGCAAACTTTTGCAAATTTTGTGATTATTTCTTTCGAAGACAAACAAACAGTGTAGCTCATCAAGTTTATGACACACTCCATCCGAAATTGAATTGGTTATTATTAATGAAATGTGTTGAATTTGTTTCCGTAAAAAAACATTATTATGTAAAAAAAAAAAGATTATCCACCGGTATCATAAGATATTTTTAATATACAAGTTTCAGAAATAATTTTGAAGAATTTTATCCAAACTTTTGTTTGAAGAAGTTAAACTAGCCCATCCAAATAGGCACTAGAATAATCGAACCTGATACCTTAAATAGGAGGAGCACACTCCTAAATCTCAAGCCAACACCACATACCAACCCAAGTCAGTTAATTTTATCCTTAATTGCAGAGAATTATCTGCATCATATATACATATATATAGCACTCGAAGCAGTGGCGTTGCCAGGAACCTGAACCAGGGGGTTCATATTTGTGAGTCTGAAGTGTGAGTGTTGGAGTGTCTTGGGT
Organism: Medicago arabica; assembly: GCA_946800305.1. Taxonomy (NCBI): domain Eukaryota; kingdom Viridiplantae; phylum Streptophyta; class Magnoliopsida; order Fabales; family Fabaceae; genus Medicago; species Medicago arabica. The sequence goes on along the minus strand of OX326966.1, from coordinate 773,667 downwards.
CAAGGTGCAAAAACTTAATTCCAAGGGATTCAAAGTACAAATAATATGGGGATATATGTGCAATTTTATTAAGTCAGGAGGTTCACTTGAACCCCCTCACTACTATGTAGCTCCGCCCATGACTCGAAGTGCTTACATTGCATGGAATATTGAATTGTAGAATTGATATTGATCATGTATCAATGAATCAATGAAGCTTCCATGACTTGCCTCCATCCATATTGAATTTTTTAAGCCTTCCAAATAACATAACAAGTATGAGAACGATCTTACCCTCATCACTCCATTTTCCAACAAATCCAATCCATTTGTTTTCACAATTTGCCTCTGGATGCAACTGTAGTTCACAACTGTATCCTGTTGAAAATCCTACATTCCCGTATGCACTTTTTACCACACATGCACCCAAAAGACATATATACATATGGGTTAATTATACATATACCATTCATATAAAATAAAAAATAATCAATTTTTTTCTTCATTTTATGCGAATGTATCCAAATATTTTTAATTTGAAATTGTGTTTATAGAATGCTTATTGTTCATATACAACCGTTGATTCTACCTCCTTTTTCTTGGGTCAAAGATTCCACCTATTTTTCATTTGTCACTTTCTTATTTTTAGAATAAAAGGACCTTTTTAGCCACATCAATTGTGATAGCCATGTTGAATCATGATAATATGATATGATATGACCAAGGAAGATGCATTTGATACCGCCACAGAGACTGAGTTATCAAAGATGGTCGTAAAATAAGTAATCATCAATAAAACCTATGAAGCTTGGATACTCTAAAATAGAGATGTATCTGTATCAGATACGTATCGGATACCGATACTCCGCAGATACTCTCGGATACGTACCTATGGAGTATCAAAATTAATTATTTTAATTTAAAATATATATTTTATCAGATACTTATAAGATATTCGACAGATACACACAGATACTTATAAGATACTTCACAGAGACGTATATATCCTGGGAAAAAATGAAGTGTAAAAAAAATGAGACTGTGTTGTGAAAATTCAATTGAGATGTATATGATCCAATTTAAGATATGAATTACTTTAATTGTTTTTCGATAACCAATTAAAATTTATGTTTTTGGTTTTGGTGGATGAAAGTAACGAGAGAGAGGAGATAACCTAACATATGAATGAAAATAGAATATGATTTATACGAAAACTTTACATTTTTTTATTTTGATCACATGTATTATTTTTTGTAAATTGTGACTTTTATGATTATATAGTAATGAAGAGTAATCAATGCTTTTTTAAGTATTTTACATGCATATAAATTTTAGTATAAATAATTTGTTAACGTATCTTAGCCGAATCGTATCCTAATTTTAAAAATTTCGCATATCCACATACCCGTATCGTACTCGTATTCGTACTACGCATCCGGGCTTCATAGAATAAAACAAATGTTACATTCCTATTTGTTATAATTGTATAAAATAGAACAAAGAAACTACCAATTAAATTAACTCAAGGGTTTCATTAAAATTTTAAAATGTAACAAATTTGATTTTTTTTAAGAAAAATATTAATGTTGGAATTAGAATAATAGGTTAGCAAACAATTGAATCAAATTGGGGAAGCTGAAAATAATAGAAATCTAACCTGACAACTTCAATAACAATATTTAAAACATTGAAATTGAGAGGATCATCTTTCAACTTTTTCTTCTCAGTTATGCACACTAGTATGATGAACATGACTAAATATGAGAGTTGAGAAAATATCAAATTCTCTGTAACTTTTCCTCTTCTTTTTTTCATCCTCTTATTACTGCTTTTTGAAATTTTTCCATCGTCTTTCAATGGGAGGAATGAGGTGTAAGGAGGAAGGTACCTAAACACGAGTACAAATTAAGGTAAGCAAATATATCAATGGTCATTTATTTTTTACTACATTGATGAACAATTTTAGTACAATTTTTTAATTCAACATCGAAGATAAATATTGTTTAATTGATTGCTTGTTGATAAAGTTTAGTTCAACGGATAATGTTGATTTATGTGGGGAAAAAAAATCTGACATGTTGATATTATTATGCTAGATATATTTACTCGGTTCGAATATAAGATCTCACAATTATATGCATGAGTTTTAAGTTAACCTGACATGTGAACTAGAATGAATTTAACTATAGATAAACTTTTTTCCTTAAAAAAACTGTAGATAAACTTTTTCATTTCTATTCAATTCCATTTGATTATATATACACTACTATAGATGTTATCATGACCTTTTTTAAGGAGTTATCAGGACCTTTTGTTAGTGTCATTGTCACATATATATCGTAATTTGATATTGGATTAGTCTTGGTACTTCCTTGAACAAATTTATATAATTTGCATATAATATATATTTAGGAATAACAGCAGCACTTTTTTATGATAACAATACTAAATGGGCAAACAAGATATACTTTTCAGGGTCATTCAAACAAGTGCCCTAAATGCAACTAGGGCAAAATTAAAAATATTTTTTAAAAAAATTAAATCAAATCAAAATGGAAATTTTTTGAAAAATCAAATCATTGAATAGTTTTAAGTAAAGTTAGGTAATACACAATTTCTAAAGTTTTAATATATTTAAAAAAGAATATTTGAAGTTTTAATATATTGAATACACTTTCATTCAAAAAAAAAATATTGAATACACAATTTCTAAGACTTCTTAACAAGTATTTCCCTTTTTTTTTTTTTTTATAAAATTAGATAAAATTATTGACAAGCATTTCCTTTTTTTTTTTTTTAATGTAATGAGAGTAAAGGTAAGAGAAGTCAAATTATGCAAAATCATCGTACTTGAAAAATTGGAAATGACTGAGAGTGACGACATATATTATGGGACTAAATGATCAAAAACCTTGGAGCTTTTCCTATGAAATAAATGAAATCGACATTATTATATTATATAACCGACTGATAGCAAGCTGGGATAATGCATTCTTTAGGAAAATATTTGATGGACGTCCAAGAGGTATATACTATTTGAGAGAAAAATATATAAAATGAGAGAAGATATAACCTAAATAATGTGCATAAAGGTTTGTAAATTGTAGTGTTTCACTGTCCAAAAAGCAAAGAGAATATCTTAGAAAGAATTTAGAAGGGTTACTTCTTCAGATGAAAATTTTGATCCTGTTTTATTTTTTTACCGGCAAATAAAAATTCTTATCATTAACAAAGGATGAGGTTCTTCGAGGTGTCAATCTAGTTGGGATGTCGTTGCTTTTCTTTGATATTTATTCTGCTCCCGGCAGACCAAAAAAAGGATGGGGAAACTTGGGAAAAAAAAACTAAAAGCATCAAACCTATCAAATTAGATAAAAAGAGGGTTGGAGTGCCATTCATAGAATTCTTATTTCTAAATAAATTAACTTATAATTTATGCTAGAAAAAATAATGCCACCATGAATATACCAATTGAAATATTTCAAGTTATAACAATCAAATTTGTCTTAGAAAAAATGTTAATAAAATCAGAATTTTAATTTAACATTCTTTTATATGCTAATTTAACATATCAACAAATTAGCTAAATTGAGTTGCCCTATGTTTTTTAAAGTTTGTTTGAATGTTTATATTAATATGTTAAAGAAGATAAAAAAATAGACTTTATGTATTCTATGAAAATGATAAATTTAAACTCTAAAAAGTTGATATACGATTTCCAATATAAATTTTTGTCTCTTTATTTTTCTAAATTAATTATAAAAAAAAAACAATAATAATCGGTGGAGGGGGGGAGAAAGAAAGTGCAAGAAACTTACATCATTACCACAAACAATACCAAGATAGCTTGTGACAAAATTGAGATATCCACAATACTTGTTCCTGTATGTCTTGAATTCAAACATTGAAACAACACACCAATCAATTTTTGATAAATATTCAACCCCTTCAAACCTTTTGAATTCCAATCCATCACACAAAACATTGCAACTTGAACCACAATCAACCCAAAAACAGTAGCCATAAGAAAAATTGAGTGTTCCCTTTGTAATAAGTGTTTGTAACCAACCTTGTCTGAATGCTTCAAAAGATATCTACACTCTCTCTTCTTGTAAAATTTCCCTAATATCCATATGCAAAGTCTCAAGCATGGAGGGTACAATGTGGTCCCAAGAAGTATTTGAGGAATAAGCATAAGAAGAAGACCTGAATTCTTTCTAAAATCAATCATGTTTTCATTTGTTGGAACAAAACCACAATTTGAAAATGTTGAAACTATATTAAAAATAGAAAATGTCAACATTTTTAGACCCTTGTTTTTTAGTATTTGTTTTGTACTAGGAATAATTGTAAGGTAAAGAAACACTCCAATTACACCTATAACATGTAGAAATAAAATGTAACCAAGAATTACATAACCTAAATATTTCATGGACATGTACCTCAAATTTTCATTTGTTGGACTCAAAGATTCATGTGATTTGTTGTGTACCTCGTTTGTGACCATTTCATCTTCAAGGTGAATTCCATCAACAATAATGAAAGGGTTTCGAGAAGCAAGACGTGCATGTGAAAAATCGATTTTATCTAAATCAGTTTTGAGCCTTGACCTAATGAAAAAAAGTCCTACCAATGATGTAAAGACTTCACCACCTATGAACATTAAGATGGTAATGATGATTAATTGAGTGTTAGAAAAATTTTCCATTTCAACCGTCGACATGCTTGAAACTGTGGTGGCTGAAATAGATGTGAAGAACAAATCTAAATTTTTAGGTTTTTGATCTAAAGGTTTTAGAGCTTTGAGAAATCCAAAACCCAAAGTTGAAAGAGATGTGAAATATATAATTTGAACCCATAATGGGTTTGTTCTTAGGAGGATGAATCGATAAAAACATGCTGCTAAGAGATATATTGATTTGCTTAGACAAACAAGTTTTTGGCGTGAAGTGCTTAAGATATTCATCTCTTCTATTTTGTATTTAATTTAGAATTGAATCTTTGTTGCAATGAATTCTGATTCAAGATAGGGTATTTAAAGAAAAGTTTTTCTATGCTGCTAACGTTACCTATGATGTGGCTAATGTATCTTTTTTTTAAATGATCAGTTGCGGATTCATGACCTTGAATCAGGGTGTAGATATTTTAACGTAATTATTATAATATATATAAATTAAAAAAAAAATGAGTGTGTATGTATTAACTGTTGGACTGCTTAATGTCTCAAGAATATTAACCCATTTGGGTTGGTGTGGTTGTATTGGTCTCAAGGTCACATGTCGATTTCAATGTACTAGTTTGTCTTACAAAAAAATGTCTCAATAACCTTCGGATCTAGGTGCAAAATAAATAAAAAATTTGAGGGTGTGTAAGTTCAAAAAAAATAAGGTTATCATGTGTAAACTTTGAAAAAATGACATAGCTATTTTGTTTACCCAGTTTGATCCGAACTTGACCTACTCTATCCAATTCCCTTGCCCTCAACAAATTCTCTAAGAACAAACCCTAATTTCCACACTTTTCATGAAGCTATTCTCGTTGCCACGAGATCCTCAATGATTTTACACTCAAGGTGTTTGCAGGGAAATGATACCCCGTACCCTTACGATTAATCTTTTACCCCTACGAACCACAAAAAAAATGTCAATTTTACCCTTTTTGTTATTGGACTTCACCCTGCAGAATAATTTTCGGAAGCCAAAATTGTGAACCGAAAAGCTTAATGATAGGTTGTTGCAGTTGCAGATTCTATGAACTCTATGTGACCAAGCTTCACTCTACCTCTCACCGATGTATACTCTTTTTTGCTTCTTCCTCCACATACACACTCATGTATTATGGGGAATCAATTTGAATAAGTATTATACAAAATCATTGTATGAAGCCATAAAGTCTTTGTTCTATTCTTTCGCATCTCAATCACAAAGCAATGGCAAATACATCCCTCTTTTTCGTTGTTCAGTATCTTTATTTTATTTTTTCTTCGGAAGATATGCAATCCGAAAAATTAATTCCTTTCATAACCTAATTGTTATATTTCTCTATAATCCATGTTTTAGGATATAGTTATAATTCAAACTCCATGGCCCTGTTGGACAGAGATTGTTCGATTTAGTCGTCAAGAAATGCAAGGATCAAATGTTAACCTTTGAAGGATGATTAGAAGATGGAAGTGTTTGGAAACCTTCCATCTGCCTTTTCGGTTAACAATTTTGATATTCAATTCAAAACAAAAATATATGGGGGTGAGCTCAAATTACAAAAGGGATAAAATATACTTTTTGTGTGGTTTGTAGGGGTAAATGGCTAATTGTAGTTGTCCTTTCTTCTCATGCTGCTTGCTGCTGGTGTAACAACTTGAATAATTGAGCACACATCTTCAATGGCTATAAATAACCATATAAACGTGCAAGGATAGATTTGGAACAAATTTCTCAAGTACCGTTGTAAGTCCTATTTTCTTTACAATTTCACATGGGATTTGATTTATAAAGGAAGTGAAAAAATAATATCAAACTAATTTTGATTTTTATAAAGGAAGTGAAAACAAAGAACACTACCTTTGATTTTGATAAAAAAAATTGTGCCCCAGTAATATTGAGAGTCCAGATCCGCCCCTAGGTGTTTGAATGGTATTTCCAAACCCTATAATCTACCCAAAAATCCTCATCCCCATTTTGTTTTCCCTAGATTTGCCTTTTCCACTCTACGAAACCCTAAACCAGACACGCTTATTTATAGGATTCGTCCAACCCTTAAAATTTGGCGACCAAGAAAATAGAAAACTCACACATGTGCATCACGTAGCCTTCCCGCACATATTGTTAGTAGGCAGCGGCTGGACAACTTACAATCAATCAAGTTATGCATCACACAACCTTTCAACGCATTGTGTAGTAGGTGCTACAACACTTTAAGAACCAAGATTTTAAGGCATATACAATAGAGGTCCAATCGTGAACCATTCATTTTTATATGCTACTCCATGAGAGAGAGAGAGTCTATACATGAATAAAAATAATTGGCTCGTACAACCTCTAACTTCTTGGTTTGTTAAACGACATTGTGAACCATGGGTTTGACAATATGAACAAGTTGTTTGAAGAGCTGGTAGATGATGTTATGTACCCTAATGAAAGATATGAGTTTGTTATCTAATTAAAGACATTCTCATTATCACTGGAGTCTCAGGTCTTTTATTCAATTGTGTCTCAGAACAAGGTTGCTTGGTTGCTTGGGGGTTATGTGTGGTAGAATTGCACATGTTTGAGTTTGTTTGTTTTTCGTTGGTGTGGACATATTTTTTTTTTATGCCCTTTTATGTCTTGTGATCCCTATTCGTGGTACATTTTGTCCTTTGAATACTTATGAATAGTGTTTGGCTCTTTTTTTTTTTATTTAATTTTTTTTATCCATATAGTTATCTTTATAAAATAACAAAAAAAAAAACTATCGGTAGGATTGTTCTAGGGAAAATGCCTAACATAGCTAAAAGTAAAATCACAAGAAGACGACAAAGGAAATTAAGTGTTATACAATTGAAAGTTCAATCTCAATTATACCCAACTACGTCCATTTTTTCCAGTCAATGCGTGATTTGAGTGGGTTGTTGATAAGTGCTCAAAAGTGATATATTTCATGTGTTAGTTTAGACATTTTAATGCCTTGTTTTGAAAGTTATCTATGGAAAATCTCCAATTTTATGCAATTAGGCCAATTATGCTTTATGTGTCTTACTCTACCCATTTGTGTGGGAAAACACAAGCTAGGACGAAGAAATCATCCAAAAATGCAAAGACAAACTCGCTTGAAGCAAGTCCATCTGGCTTCAAGCGAGTTCAACATGATAAGGTACACGTGGCAGTCATCAAGTGGCCAGCGTGAGATTTTTAGGCAACTCGCTTCAAGCGAGTTTGACAGATTCAGCCACATATAAATAGCTTTTTCTATCACTTCTAGAGAGGAGCTTTTTGTATTCGATTTTTTCTGGTTTTTAGAGAGAGATTAGAGTATTTCTATAGAGAGAAACACAAAGCAAGAGTGTGAGAAGTAGATTCTTCCCAAGATTTGTAGAGAAATTATGAATCTTGTCATGGAATCTTCATTTTCTTCCATCTTTTGCAAGGCTACTATGGAAATATGTAGCTAAATCTACCCTTGTGGGTTTTGAGGTACTCAATCAAACTATTATGTAATCTTTTGATCATTAAATTTTTAGCTCTAGCTATTTTATTTGATATTGTTATAATTCTTGTGTTTAATGCTCTATTTAAGATTTGAAATATTATTGAAAGATACTTTTGAATCTAGGGTTAAAATGATAATCTATCAAAGCTTTTATTCTAAACATAGGGTTTAAGTTTTGGTAATCACTTTGAAATCAAGAACTTAATGCTATTGAATCATTTAATAGATTGAGAAATCATCGATCAAATGATACAATTGATATCACAATGTTATTTAAACATAAACAATATTGTTGAGTGATTGTGATAATATCGATTAAAAGCTAGAATCCATTATGTGATCATGAGATACATATGTAACGCTTGGTTGACGAACTCTAACCTCAAGCGAAACTGCCCTATCTCGTCTCTATTTATTTTAATTTAAATTAGTTAGAATAGATTTAAACAAACAAACTTTTAAACCATAACTTGAGACGATATTGATTGTTGAACAACTTAAATATCGCACCAGTATCTGTGGAGACGATACACAAAAATACTTACTTTTGATTCTACATCAGTCGTCGATAATTCGTGAAGACTTTGCTTAAAAAGCGTCGCTACAAATAGCATTGTTGGCGGTATTCTTTTGATATCTATTTCGACATAAAGAATTTTATCCAAATTACTTATATTTTTAATTGCATGGATTATTTTGAATGAGCTTTTCCACATAATTAATTTTCCTTGGTCATCATGAAATGGACCGTACATAATTGGTTACATGTGATATGTGAAATTGAAGTTGAGTTGAAGTTGGGTAGAATATATTGATATTGATGATGAATCATAGAAGCTTCCATGGCTTGCCTCCATCCATGTTGAATTTTTTTAGCCTTCCAAATAACATAACAAGTATGAGAATGATCTTACCCTCATCACTCCATTTTCCAACAAATCCAATCCATTTGTCTTCACAATTTTTCTTTGGATGCAGTTGTCGTTCACAACTGTATCCCATAGTAAATCCCACGTTCCCATATGCACTGTTTACCATACACATGCAAAACACACATGCATATGTGTTAATTATACAAAATTAACAACTTGAGCATAACTCGCATAAATAATGAATAAAGAAATCATGTTGAAATTAATTGAGTTTATCCAAACTAAAATTTATTATTAAATGTTAGTTTTTTTTAAAGAGATAAATGTTAATAGTTAGTTGTTAATTTTTTATTTTCTTTTTAAGTTTAAACCAAGACTTCAAACTACTTATCTATTAACTCAAACCTCAATCATATATAGACTATTATTGGGTCAAAGGTTCCACCTCATTTTAACTTGTCACTTTTCTTCCTAAAGAAAAAATTGGCTTTTTTTGCCACATCAATTGCTATGGCCAAGTTGAATCATGATGTGTTGTATTTATAGGATAATAAGTAGTTAATATTAGTAATGGTTTTAATATGATAAACTAATAATGCGACCAAGTAAGAAACATCTCATACTGCCACGAGACAGAGTTCTTGATAATGAGGTTTTGATTTGAAATGCAACAAGTAACATGATAGTCTCAATAAAATACAACATTATTGGCTTTTAATTTTTTTTTTAGAATAAATTGGAGGGACTACATTATCTATCTCACTAAATTTTTAATATTTTTGTCGAGAATATGTTCACTAGTTCATGTAATTATTAATACAATTAGTTTTTAATGAATTATTATAATATTGAACCTATCAATTTTTTTATGCAAAATATTCAACCTAATTAATATATGTTATAATATAGAAAAATTCAATATTTACAATTAAAATAAATCAAGGTTTTCATTAAAATTTGAAAATGTACCTAATTGATTATTAAAATATACGTTAATGAATAATGGAATTAACAGAAATCTAACCTGATGACTTCAACAACAATATTCAAAACATTGAAATTCAAAGGATCTTCCTTCATTTTTTTCCTCTCAGTTATGCACACTAGTATGATGAATATCACTAAATAGGTGAGTTGAGAAAATATCAAATTCTCTGTAACTTTTCCCCTTATCTTTTTCATCCTCTTACTTCTTTGTGAGTTTTTCCCATTACCTTTCAATGGGAGGAATGAGGTGTAAGGAGGAAGGTACCTGAGGTATAGCACATTTTGAGTCATTTTCATTTAGGAATAATTATACTTAATTATTCATGCAGATGCTAGGGTTATAAAATTAAAGTAGGAATGATTGGATTATAAAATAGCTAGGGTTAACAAGATTATTCAATAAAATGAGAGAAAACCTACGAAGGAGTGGCCGGATATCATTGTAATTAAAAATGAAAATGATCAGCAGATATAAAAAACATATATCATGGGACTTAATGATAAAACCTAGAAGCTTCTTTAATTTATTAGGAAATAAGTGAAATCGACATTATTTCAATAGTATAACCATGCTGCAATAATGCAATTTTTTATTATTTTAAAAAAGTTGAAACATGCAGGGTTGTTCATGTAACTTCGTTCAAGTTAAATAGTATTATCATTTTGTGGAAGGTAGGTAGATTTATCTGCAGCACATGCTTTGAATTTGACTTTCACTATACTCCTAATATTATCATATGCCTATATTATGAGTTTTTCTGGATACATATTACAAAATTTGAACACTTTGATATACTACATATATTCTTGGCAAGTTTTTTTTTTTTTTTATCTTTAATGACATATTAAATAATTTTATATTTACGTTCCTTAAAAAAATTATATTCATGTAAATGTTTGTAGAGTTTGATTAATTAATTTTAAAAATAAACTTTCAGAGTTTAAAAATGTTTGTAGAGTAGCATTGCTAATGATAGTGGCAGGGAAGGACAAAAGTGGTAGTTGCCATATTAATTTGAAATGAAATTAAATAATTTATTATTAATAACAAGTATACATCGCACTTTTTCAAAAATATTACTAGTAGACTGAAAATAGGTTTTGCAAAGACTCAAATTTAGTCTAGTGAAAAAATTTCGTTCAAAATTTACTTTTAATTAAAAGTTTGAGTCTGACATTTTCAAATAATCTAACACCTATGAAATAGAGTTAAAACCACATAATTAGTCAATATAGTTGCACGTGGATGATATCATCGATTTAAAAAAATTCTATGGGACCATGTATTGTATGTGGGTGTATTTTATTTTTAAACCAACATGTATCATCCATGCGCAACAAATATTTTTCTATACGTACCAATCAAGATTGAATGTTGACACAAAATGGTTAAAAGATTTAAGTATCTAACATTATCTATATGGGTGCATATGATTTGAATCAATAATATGATTAATCATACTAATGATAAATAGTGGATGGTGAAAATAGAGATAAAGTGTGAGAAACTAACATCATGAGCACAAACAATAACAAGATGGCTTGTGATAGAATTGAGATATCCACAATAGTTTCTCCTGTATGTCTTGAATTCACACTTTGAAACAACACACCAATCAATTTTTGATAAAAATTCAACCCTTTCAATCCTTCTGAATCCCAATCCATTGCACAAAACATTGTAACTTGAACCACAATCAACCCAAAAACAGTAGCCACAAGACAAATAGAGTGTTTCCCCTTAAGCAAGTGTTTGTAGCCAACCTCTTCTGAATGCTTCAAAAGATATCTACACTCTTTCTTCTTGTAAAATTTTCCCAATACCCATATGCAAAATCTCAAGCATGGAGGGTACAATGTGTTCCCAAGAAGTACTTGTGGAATAAGCATAAGAAGAAGACCTGAATTCTTTCTAAAAACAACCATGTTTTCATTTGTTGGAACAAAACCACAACTTGCAAATGTTGAAACTATAGTAAAAATAGAAAATGTCAACATTTTTAGACCCTTGTTTTTTAGTATTTGTTTAGCACTAGGAATAATTGCAAGGTAAAGAGACACCCCAATTACACCTAAAATGTGAATAATTAGAAAGTAAGCAAAAACTACATAACCCAAATATTTCATAGATAAATACCTCAAATTTTCATTTGTTGTACTCAAAGATTCATGTGATATATTGTGCAAAGATTCATGTGATTTATTGTGTAAAGATTCGTGTGATTTATTGTGTACCTCATTTGTGACCATTTCAACTTCAAGATGAATTTGTTCAACATTGAAAGTGTTTATAGAAACAAGACGTGCATGAGAAGAAGCAATTTTATCTAGCTCAGTTTTGAGTCTTGATCTAATGAAAAAAAGTCCTACCATTGATGTAAAAATTTCACCACCTATGAACATTAAGATGGTAATGATGATTAATTGAGGGTTAGAAAAAATTTGCATTTCAACCGTGGACATGCTTGAAACTGTGGTGGCTGAAATGGATGTGAAGAACAAATCTAAATTTTTAGGTGTTTGATTTAAAGGTTTTAGAGCTTTGAGAAATCCAAAACCCAAAGTTGAAAGAGATGTGAAATATACAATTTGAACACATAATGGGTTTGTTCTTAGGAGGATGAAACGACAAAAACATGCTGCTAAGAAAAAAATTGATTTGCTTTGACAAGCAAGTCTTTGAAGTGATGTGCTACAAAGGTGTTGCAACTTTTTCAAAAAACAATTTAAGATATTCATATCTGTTTTTGTCTTTAATTTACACAAGTGACTATTTGTGTTGCAATGAATTCCAATCTAAGTGAGGGTATTTTATTTTGGTACAAAGAGAGGGTATTTAAAGAAAAGCTTCAACGCTAATAGTTATAATTGATGTGGCTTTTTAGTCAAATGATTGACGTGGCTAACTTATTTTCTCTCCATTTCTTTCATCATTAAAGATTTGAAAATATAAATACAATAATGTAATATTTGGTTGGTTCAATTATTTAATATACTCCACATTAAAACACTTCAAAACTATAGTACTCTTTACTTCACAATACACTTACTCATTTCACTTCCTCCGGTATTGGTGGTTTGTTTTCGGTGGATGGCGCTATAATGGTGCTCGTATGTTGTTCAAGTGGTGGTGATGCAGGTTGATTTTGTGGCTTGTTTTGAATTGTTTTTGTTCGAGCTGGTTCGTTTTGCATTATTGCTCCACTTTTTCTTTGTCTTAGGAATTTGGTATTTGGATTATGGTGGGCCGAGTTTTTGGACAGGTTAAGGTGTCTGCTTTGGTGGTTAGTGAGTTGAGGTGTGCCTAAATGATCTGTGTCGGGAGTCTAGTGGGCCGATCACTTTTGATTCGAGGTCGGGAGCTAGTTTTTTTGACCCAGATCCTTTTAGACTTTTGGGATGTCTCCTCCGATAAACCGGAAGTTGATTGGTGGTCGAAGCTGGATATTTGAAGCAAAAATTATTATCAGATGCTTAATTGAACTCTATTGGTGGCGATGGTTCTTTGAGGAGCTGTTGTTAGGGGGTTCGGCATGTTTGAGGGTGTTGGTCGGTGGTTTTTCATTGGAGTTTTTGGTGTTTTTATTTCTTCTTTTTGGTGTAATACTTGGGATCTAACCCCCTTATGTTTATCTATCTAAATAAATAATATATTTTGTCATTCAAAAAATAAATGTTGTATAGCAAGTGTGAATTTTAAGTCATCCATCGCTTGGAAAAGTGGAGGTTGAAAACTTTATAATTGAGAGAGCATATAAACTTGATGCCTTAAAAAAAATTATAAAGATGTGGTGTCTAACAAACTTGTGTTTCGCACTTTTGTTTCAATGTGGGTGATCCCTTAAACTCTCTTTACGGCCCAACAAAATTGAATGTGGCATTCATTTAGAACAATTTCTCTTAAAATGTGACAATTATTATAAGATAAATAAAGTATATGCTTGTAAATGAAAAAGTAAATGTTGAACACTTTATAAATGAGAGGACCCATAAGTAAACATATGTGAACTTATAAAGCCACATTTTGATGAATTGTTATCAGGTGGCATGAAAACGTGTTGGCATGTAGTTTCTATGTTTAAATGGAAAGTTACTATGCAGAGTTGAAAATATGCATGATGGCAGTGGGTGAGGCAATGGATTATCACCCCTATAAATAGAAGGATTCGGACTAGGTGATGAGTGATGTAGTATTTTTGCATCAAACAAGATAAGTATTTATAAATCGTCTCCTTAGGGACTAGTGCGATATCATGGACCCTTCGACACCAAATATCATTCTAAGTTAAAAGATTGATTGTTTGTTTGTTTAAACTATATGAACTAAAGTGCAAAAGTAAACGTTGAGAGTAATAAGGCGTAGAAACGTTGGAATTAGAGTTCCTTGATTAAGCGTCAAACATAACCTAATAATCACATATATGGATTCTAGCGTTTTACCGATATTATCACGTATCGCTCAACAAGATTATTCGTGTCCAAATAATCTCGTGAAACCAATTGTATTGTTCAATAGTTGATTTCCCAAACTATCGAACAATCCAATTGTCGATCGTATCGTTTAATCGACGATTTCTCAATCTATTCAACGATCCGAAAATTTTACGTTCCGATACTTTGTGTGATTATCAAAACATCAATCCTATGTCTAGAATCGTTGTTTTGATAGATGAATATTCTAAACCTAGATTCAAAAGTACTTTTCAATAACAATTAAATCAAAGATAAGAATTGGATTGCAAGAATAACTTCAATATCATGTAAATTGCTAGAATCATATAATACAAGATCAAAAGATTACATTTTAGGCTCAATCAAGTACCTCTAATCCCAACTAAGGAGAATTAGTTCATCATTGTCATGTGAACATTACAAAAGTGGAAGAAAAGTTGTGAATCCATGCCAAAAACTTGATTTCTCCAAGAGTCTTGATGAATTCTCACTCAATCACTCTTGCTCTCTGAAAACCCAAGAATTTCGCCCTATTATCTCTCTAAAAGTGTAACAACTCCCTTCTGAAAATGAAGGAGAAGGCTTTTATAGACTTTCTGATCTGCATCCACTCACCTCGCGAGCAGAATCATTCGCCATGGTGAGTTGAGGTTTCTTCGCCTATGGGTTTGTGCCACGTCACCTCTGAGGAGTTTTGGCCGCCCTAACTCGCCTCGCGAGTAAAATCATGCGCCATTGTGAGCTCTTCTCGCCTTTAGTTCGCCATGGCGAGTTGAGGTTTCTTCGCCTATGGGTTTGTGCCACGTCACCTCTGAGGAGTTTTGGCCGCCCTAACTCGCCTCGCGAGTAAAATCATGCGCCATTGCGAGCTCTTCTCGCCTTTAGTTCGCCATGGCGAGTTGGAGGCGATGTGAAATGAATTCTCTGCCATGTGCTCGCCTTGGGCTCGCCGTTGCGAGTTGGTGGCGAACTCATTGGCTGCTCGCCTTTCCTTGCTCGCCATTGCGAGTTGATGGCGAGTTGCCTTGATCTTTGCCTCTTTTTCTTGGTTTTTCCTTCCTTGCTTGTTGCCTTGAGTTCAATTCCTGCACAAAAGGGATAGAGTAAGGGAAATAAAGCGTAATAGGACAATAATCATTTATCTCTCGGCTTTTCCTTAGATTACTTGTACGATAAGTAACAAAAATGCCTTAAATGTAAGATGATTTTAACTACTTCACGACACTTATCAATGAGAAAAGATACACCGGAACAAAGTAACACAACTAGTACTTGTTCTCATAGTGTAATGTGAGGAAAAATATAGAGAGAAAAATTAGTTTCTCCTGTGAGGTTTCTCTTAGTTAATGTTAGTATTCTCCTGTTTATAAGAGAGAGTGGTAATTGTATTCTCCTTGTATTTAGAGAGAAGTCCTGTTATTTCTTCCACTTAGTGAAAGTTCTCTAGTTTTGCCCAGTGGTTCTTTCCCTTATTCGTTGAGGGGTTTCCACGTAAATATTGTGCGTCCAGTTCCTCTTTTCTCGTCTCTTATTTTAGCTGCGTGATAATATTTTGTTACTCTGGTACCCAACACAATATACCTACGTCTTAGGGTTTTTGGTTAAAGTGTGGTGTCTCTCACGAATATGATTGTCCAAGACCTGATGTGATGATCCCTTGGATCCTCTCATGATCCAATAGTGGTATCAGAGTCGATGTCCCATATTGGATGTAAAAGAGAATGTTGAACACTTTATAAATGAAAGGACCCATAAACCTAATACCTTAAGGTTTTAGGGTTAAAGTGTGGTGTCTGTAACGCCTACTTCTATTAAAGCGATAACACACACTAGTATTACAAATATTCAAGAAATAGACGTCACGTCTTGAGCTACACTCAAATTAACATGCATAAAATTATTTTCAAAAATGTCGCAGCGGATAAATAACATATATCTCCAAATTGCCATGTCATAAGCATCATAATACATCAACTAAATAAACTTCCAGTCTCAACATATGAGAGAACAAAATCTCAACAACATACAAAAAGTCAACACCAAAAAGATAAAAGATAGACCAACATCCTAAATCAAAGCCCTAAAGTAAGACTCCCTTGGATGCTCTCATGATCCAATAGTGGTATCAGAGTCAATGTCCCATATTGGATGTAAAAGAGAATGTTGAACACTTTATAAATGAAAGGACCCATAAATCTAATACCTTAAGGTTTTGGGGTTAAAGTGTGGTGTCTCTCACGAATATGACTGTTCAAGGCCTGATGTGATGATCACTGGGATCCCTTCATGATCGAATAGTGGTATCAGAGTCGATGTCCTAAATTGGATGGAAAAGAGAATGTTGAAGACTTTATAAATGAAAGGACCCATAAACATAATACCTTAAGGTTTTGGGGTTAAAGTGTGGTGTCTCTCACTAATATGATTGTTCAAGATCTGATGTGAAGGTCCTCTTGATCCCCTCATGATTCGTGGTATCATAGTTGAGGTTCATTAAAGAGTTTGGTCAGCTCCTTGTGTCGAAAACTCAAAATGGATAGACTCACACTTGAAGGAGAGATGTTAGTATATCAAGTGTGAGTAATATGTACCGCATTGGATGGAAAAGTGAATGTTAAACACTTCATAAGTGAGAGGACTCATAAATCTAATGTATTAAAATTTTGGATTAAACTGTGATGTCTATCTAACTTAAATGATTGTTCAAGGCTCGACGTGATTGTCTTCTGGATTCCCCCGTGACCCAAAACATTACATCGTTAAACTTTATATGATAAAAATTTGGCTAAATTACACCAGGGGTCCTTTAAGTTTGAGGTTTCTAATATATTGGTCATTTAAGTTATTTTGGTCACACATAAGTCCTTTAAGTCTGAGGTTTGTAACAGATTGGTCACTTAAGCTATTTCGGTCACACATAAGTCATTCAAGTTTGTAAACATTTTCGATTTAGTCATTCTGTCACATCATTGTTTTTGTAATATTTGTTAACATAATGACTAAATAACTTAAAAGAACAATATGTTAGAAACCACAAACTTAAAAGACTTATGTTTGAGCAAAATAACTTAAATGATCAATTTGCTACCAACCTCAAACTTAAAGGACTAATGGTGTAATTTAATCTAGAATTTTAAGGACAATTAAACATGATTTGTTAGAGTAAACAAAATGCAATTAAGCATAACTAGAATTATCTAGGATATAATAATTTCTTTTGACAGAATTATTATTTTGGATATAAGTCTCCCCGCGTATAAACCGTGTCCAATTATTGGTTATAATATACATGTACTACGATATGATGTAGTACGGATGCATAATGCCTTCATGTTGCACATGGATTGGTTTGGTGGCACAAAAGGAGAAACGAACCTTCAATCAATATAGTTATTCTATTCTATTAAATATCACTACATTAGTAGTCATCTAACCAAATAATAGATTATTAAATCAGATAAAATGAATTAAGAATTAGAATGAAGATAATTTGACTTTTCAATATAATTTATTTAATTAAACTTCGACAAATTGCATAAAGGATGTTAGAACTTAGAAGAATCTGAAATAAAGCTTGAGAAGCAAGCACACCACATACCTCAAGAGTTATAGATGTTGGTGCATGAGAGAAATAACGAGTTCCACTTGATGAATTGTTCGTCCTTGGCGTCTTGATGGGTGATACAATTTTTTTTTTAACTAGCTTAATGGCTAATGAAATTTACTTAAAAATGAATAAGTAGGGTGTTTAAGGATCGAATCCCGACCTCTGTATATATATTATACGTTAACCCTTATCCAGTGAGTTAAGTTCATGGTGATAGGTGATACAATTTTAACAAGTTTATTAATGTATATCAAAGTAATAATTAAATTCGGATCCATATGGACTATTTAAATCTCGACTTAGCTACTTGATTAATATTGATGATGGATTTAAATGGGGTACATTGAGCAATTGATATGGTTTGCAAGTTAAAATAAATAGCATAAAGTGAATTGTTGTTGGAAGAAATCTAAAAGATATGACCAGGTCTATCGAATGATATGTTCATTACTAATTGGTAATTTAAACCTAAACTGTATAATGGTTCCTCTAATTTATGATAATTGACAAAATAGCTCAGGTTAATCTCTTGACTCATAACTCCCTTTTCTAATTACAACTCCCTAATTCATTAGGTGTACTTATAATTATAATCACTCAAGGATTTAAGTTCTGTTAATTTTAGAAATCACAACTTAACAATTTTGTATCTTTAAATTGTCTGTTAAAGTGAACAATATAACTAGATTTAAGCTATAAGCTGGTGTCTGCAGTCATATAATTTCCGAGTTCAATTTCTATTTGATCAGAACATAAAAGCATTAAACACAAGTTATACTGAATAAACTAGATTTGCAATTATACTAATTTAGAGTTTACAAATTACATGCCAAAAAGTTAGAACATAGTCATCTAAGAACTAATCACAGAGTAATTAGTTACTCATGGCTAAAGCATAAACAACTAATACAAATGAAGAATTCATTACATAAATTAGATGACTGATTATGAGTTTTGATAGTCTCATGCTCGTTCTCCAAATCTACAGCTCTAAAAATGTGGTTTCTCTCTTCAAAATTGTGTCCCAATTGTAGCAAATTGTAGCCTGCCTCAAATCACCAAGAAATCATGTTCCTTGTTTTCGGCCTCATACAAACCAAAATTCACCTGAACTCTACTAGAATTGCGTAAAAACAACTAACAAAATGGTATAGTGTCATCAATGCTGATTGTTGATACAACTATGAATACGAGAAGCCAATGTTAGGTGGTAACGCATTTTATCAAATTTATTCAACCATATAGTTGAGTTGGTCTATAATGGATTTGTTGCGAGGTTTTTTATTCAACCAAAAAATGAGTAATTTGATCGACAGAAATGATGGATTGTCTGGATTTGCCTAAACTGTTGTATATCATCTTAATTAGTAGGAGATAACTTATTTTGCAAGTTACCTTGTGAGTTAGTTTGTTGCAATTTGTTAAAACTTTGCATTGTTTACATAACAAGAACACTGGAATGCAATTATATAATATAAATCATCATAAACTACATTGAATAGAGAATAAAACTTTCACATTGCATTTCCACTCTTTCTCTTTTTTATTGTTCACACAATTAACTTCACATTTATCACCAAAAAATAAAATTACTAAACCACACATGTGTATGTATATACATATGATCTACAATTCTACATACATGGTCCATGATGTTGGCTTGTGTCACACACAGACCTTATATAATATAATTAGTTCTAAAACTACCTTATTAAACCAACACATGCAACTGTTGAGCACAAAACATACTAAACACACATATTGTATGCTATACTAGAGATAGTTAAATATGTTAGGACAAGTGCCAAGCTTTGCCTCCATTCATATTGAATTTCTTGAGCCTCCCAAAGAACATGACCAAAATAAGGATAAACTTCCCTTTTGTACTCCACCTACCTGAAAATCCAATCCATGAATCTTTGCACATTAAATCTGCTTTCAATTGCCTTGAACAGCTATATCCTGTTGAGAACCCTACGTTCCCATAAGCACTGCATATAAATTATCACAATCTTATTCATTAATACCTTTGCATACTAAAGTATAGAATTTTCTAATTAACTTTTTTTAAGAGTAATACAAGTTTTTATTTTTTGACCTTTTTATTTTTTTTCTTTTCAAGTATAGGGACCAACTTTCAAAATTGAAAAGACTTATAAGATCCGATTTGAGACTCGCTATATATGGTTTTGGCAAATTACTTCATAAAATCTTTTCATTTTAATTTTTTTTTTAATTTATCATTTAAACAATGAAATTTAGATAGAAGATCTTCAATTTCCCTTTAAAATTACATCACCTCAAAAAAAAATTATCATGAGACAATTTTTTTTCTCTCAAATGAATGATATGGGAGGGAGTAATATATAGTAGAGAATAAGGTCTGCAACACATTATTTAGCATATATTTTTTTAACGCGTTTTTTTATTGTTTAAAACTTGCATAGATCTCACATGATCTAATGGAGCTCATGTAAATTTTAAATAATACTAAAAGAGTATGTTAAAAAATGTGTGTTAAAAAATGAGTTACTTAAAAGAAATATTCTACCACAAAAGATAATTCTAGAGAGTATAACTTGCCTTATGACTTCTAGTGTGATATTCAACACGTTGAAGTTAAGGGGATCCTCTTTCAAGCTTTGTCTCTCAGTGATGCAAATGAGAATAATGAAAATAACCAAGTAAGATAATTGAGAGAATACAAGACACTCCACTAAGCTTTTTTGCTCTCTTTTGACATCAATATTTTTGTGGTCCCTTATAGGTAAAAATTTTGTATATGGTGGGAGATACCTGTTAAATTCCAGCCAAAATTCAAACTTAGTAGTGACAGGTGTATTGCATATTTTATTCTCCATAAGATAACAGAATTTCATGTAAAAAGTCTTTATCTAAAAATAAAGCTGCATTATAAAACAATTTTTTATACAAAGAAGAAATTCCATATAGTTCGTGTTTTAATTGCTTGCACAACTTTATAACAAGTAAATCACATATTAGAATTTCCTTTGTGAGTCGTCAAATCTACTATGATTATATTCTAGTTCCATTCCATCCTCCATATAAATGGAAACAAAGAATTTATGTAAATCAAATTTTGTTTCATGATCATTGAAAATGATAAATTAGAAATTACATATACAAGTCATGTGCTCAAATGGTAGCTGTAAAAATATTTGATTTAATGTGTTCCGACTCAAGGTCGAATCCACAATTCCTCGTTATTTCATATTTATTGTGTGAGACTTTCGTCATTAAGCAGCTATTTGATCAAAAATAAAAACTATACATATACAACTTTGATCTCTGAGTTGAACAATTTTTTTTATCAATATTTATTTATATTTTGATTAATATAATTTTACCCAAAAAAAGTAGTGTTTAAAAAAAAACATGTGGAAAACCTACTATGGTCATTTTAACAACTAACAAACAAGTGGAAAACCTCAAAAAACATGTGAAATTTAACTAAGTTCAGTATACAAATGATCCATGTTATGTAATGGATGCCTACTAAGAAATCAGATATACATCTTATATATGATGAAAAAAGAAGAAGAAATCATACATCCATATATATGGTAAACATTTAGTAGTGCTTACCGAACATGAAAAACCATTAAGTTTTGTCTCCATCATGTACCATTATACTATATTTTACTAAGAGATAACTTAATTACTCTACAAAAATGTATAGGACACATTGAATGAACTAAGAGCAACCATGTAAATGTTTGGACTCTACATTTTTTTTTAAAACCTTCCTTACACTTATATGTGCTTGATACATTTTCCTACAACGTATATTTTTTACTTACACTTTAAACACTCCAATATTTAGTCAAATTTACTAACTATTCAGAGTAAATAATTAAGGGTAATTGTTGAAGTAACCATGTAATTAATTATTGAAATAGTAGAGAAGACTTTTTTTTTTACTTAATAGGTAGGGAAGACTTTTCTAATCTCTATCTCTTATTTTATTTTGTGGTTTGTAACAAATTGTTGTATAAAATGTGATTTTAAAATCTCATGTTGGATTGTAAAATTGAATGTTCAACAACGTATGAATGAGAGAACTCATATAGCCAATATCTTAACGTTTTAAATTAAGATGTAATGTTCAAATCACATATGTGGTTCTCAAAATCCAACATAATAATCCCTTCAGATTAGGCACCCCTCATCTCCCAACATAACATTGGTACCCAATTTGCTTTTTTGTGCATGCCTAACATTCACCAAACATTGTAGGCGTGCTAAGTTATGGACACTAAAATCACACGAAGATTTCTACATTAGATTAGGTGCATAGGCCTCCACACTTCTTGTATTAACATGTATATTTTTATCATGGCTTTTTCTAGGTTACCCTTGAATAATAGTCAATAATTTACCCAACATTCAATGGAAGTAGCAATGTAAACAAATTTGCAAGTGCGCTAGCAAATTCGTTTATGTTGCTAATTCTCATTGGTTGTTAGATAAACTACCCATAATTCTTGAACATTTCTTTATCAGCCCCCTCAAAATCTTTTATACCCCCCAAATTTCCCAATTTGCCCTTAATTTGAGCATCCGACATATATCTACCGAATTGGTTAGGTACTTATATACCTAATTTTTGTTCTTGTAAGAGCTATGTTCGAGTTATCTCTAAAGTTAAGGTAAAATCTTCACTTAATATTTAAGTTTTAGTTTCTAGTTATATGATTGTTTATTGGCAATATTATGGCTACAATTGTTCTGTATTTGATACTCAATTTTTGCTATTGATAGATTCAATATAGTTATCCAACATTAAGAAGATAGGTTAAATTCAAAAATATGAGAAACTCAATTTTGATAGTTTTTCTCCCCATTTATTTTTTGTATTTGATATTTGGCTTTTAGGATATGTGCATAAACTATATAAACAAAAACAATAAAAATTACGCAAACTTTCAATGTGATAGGAAGAATTACGAATTACCGGCTAACTGATTGAAGTTTAGTGAAGATTAATGCTAATTGTTGGAATGATTGTGATGGAAAATCCAAATTCGTCTTAAAATTGCAAGGTTTAGAAGAAAATTTCAGTGGAGTGCAAAAGAGGAAATAAAAGTAGCAAAATTGTGTTTTATTCTATATGATGATATTTTCGGTGTATAACTACTGTAACAAGGCGTTATGTAGATATCTCCCTAATCTCTCCTGTATCTATCTACCTAAGCTTGTAGCATCCTGTAGTTATCTACCTTATGTTGTATATAAGGGTAAATTTGGTATTTTAGGGGGCCTTGGGAGATTTAGAGGGGGCTTAAAAAGAAATGTTCATAATTCTTCGAAGGTAGCTGAGACTTCATATGTATCATTCATCTAATGTGAGATGGTTTTCTTATATTTGACACTTCAAAAACTATACTGAGTTCATTCATATAGTAGTATGGTCTCACTCCAGTGTCACTGGCTTACATATATCAACTTAATACATCAATTTTCCTACAATCTGAGAATTTTTTTTCATTATACTTAAACACTCTACCAATAGTCAAATTTACTAACTTGATAGAAATATTACATGGATGCAAAGAGAGAAACTTACATCATAACAATGAAGATCACCAATATGGCTGAGGAGATGGTAGAGAGATCAAAAACAGATTCACCAGTATGTCTAGCATTTGTAACTTGAAACAAAGATGCAACCACTTTCTCATAGAGATTAAGACCCTCCATAACCTTGGAACTCCATTCCATGGAACAGAACAATACAAATTGTATCACATTGAAACCAAAGACAGTGACAACAAGTAACCAACAATGAAGAGAAGAGAGCAAATGGTCATAACCTATTTCCTTTGAATTCTTCAACAAGTAAGAGAATTCCTCTCTTTTAGTAACACTTTTCAGAACCTTTATGAAAAACCTCAGACATGGTGGGTAAAGTGTATTACCTAAAAGTACATGTGGAAGTATAAGAAGAAGAAGTCCTGAATTCTTCTTGAAAACCATCATGTTCTCATTGGTTGGTACATAACCACATGTTGCAAATGTTGAAACTACGGTAAATAAAGAAAATGTTTCTATCTTGATGCCTTTGTTTTTTAGTACATTTTCAGCACTTGGTACATTGGTTATGTACAAAGTGACCAAACTAAAACCAAAAAAATGAACAATTATAAGGTAAGCCAAAACTATATAACTTAGATACCTAAGAGAATTATACTTAATGTTGTCTTTATTAATGTTATTATTGTTATCATTCTGAGTATGGTTTTCTGACTGAGGAATAGAAACTATACCAAGTTCAATTTGATTAATCTTAATTGGAGGATAGTTACTACTGCTACATTCACCTTTGAGACATTGATTTTTGTTGAAATTGAACATATTAAGAAAAAGTTGAAGCATGGAAGTAAAAACTTCACCACCTACTAACATAAGAAAGGTAAGAAGAATGAGTTGTGAATTGGAGAAAACTTCCGTTTCTATTGATGTCATGCTAGAAACAGTGGAAGCAGAAACAGAAGTGTAAAATAGATCAAAGTCTTTTGGTTTAACAGAAGTTCTTGGCTTTGAAAACTTGAGACCCAAGTAACCAAAGAGAGAAAGGATAATGTAATAAAAGAGTTGAATGAAAAAATTGTTGAATTGGAAGGATAGAGAACGAGGCAAGGAACCATTGAAGTTGAATTTGTAGGGAAAGAAAGTACAAAGATGTTGTGAGATTTTACCGAAGTTGTTCTTCATTCTTGTGTTTTGTTAAGTTGAAGAACTTGGCTTGGCTTTGATGTTTGTCAAGTGGAAAGGAATTTATAAATAAACCAAATCAATAGGAAAGTAGTGGTGTATGCACATTTCCTTCATATGAAAATAGAAAAATATAAATAAAAAAAGTTCAGTTCCACTTTTAATCAATTTCATGGTGTGATTGGACAATTTTTTATGTGAATAATTCTCCATAATTACAACACTTGGGAGACTAAAAGTAAAGGACCAAAATTGCACTCCACCTGCAAAAGGAGATGGGCCTATTGTTCACGTATCTAAACACAATAGTTACAACAGATGGGCTACTTAGTGAGATGTCCTAAGTGGAATTCTAAGAGCATTCTGTAAAAGATTTAGATGAAAATAAATGTTTAAGATAAATGAATTCAATCCTTTACTTTTCTCTAGGTTTCTCCCTTTTTAGGCTTCACTTTCTTGACCTAATGAGCCTCTCTTTGGATGTCCATACACATTAACCCTATGAGGTCTATATGGCTCATTTGTATTAGGCGTGTGGAGCTGATCATGTTTCTTTGCACTGCTCGTCCTTACAAGGCGCATGGAGTCAATGGTACACAACTCACGTCACTTGTCCGTGCAGGACGCGTGGCACGTTATGAGATACTTTCAAGAGGAGGACCACAATGTTGCTTGGAGAACGACCTGAGAGAGATAGTGATGTTGACAGTGGAGCTCACGTGACATGAACGATCAAGTTGAGCTAAGCAAGTGGAGCTCACATGACCTGAACGATCAAGCTGGAGCACATGTGAACTGAACGATCAAGCTGAGCAGAACATGTTCAATAATCAATGTATAGAAGAGTTCAGGTGGTATGATCCTCCATACCAGTTCACATATATTTGTTTGAATTTAAACCAATACATATTTTATATATGCATATATTTGTTGAAGGATTTTCTTAAGGACAAAAATGCTGGATAAACTAATGATCATTCTTTTAGAACTAATAAGACTTTTACAGAGGTCATTTCTGAATCTAGAAAAAAGAAACAACCGGGTGGAAGAAAACCAATATAATGTAAGGAGTCTTTTTATTTTTATTCAATTTTTATTTCTTAACTTTCAATTGTTACTTTACTAAGTTAGGTTTATGTTCCCATGTTTTTTGTATATTTTTTTTTCTTAATAAATTTTTAGTTAAAATATATATATATATATATATTTCTTGAATATTAGTTTATATCTATATATTATATATAAAGAAAACTACCCCTTTTAGCACTTTTAGGTTGAATTTTTCTTTCCAAAAATAGCCTCAATTTTCAATACAAATAACATATGTAACAAATAGATAAGAATAAATTTAAATATTAAAACAAATGTAACAGACACGATATGAATATATATATTTTGCTTTTTTCCTTTATCATTTAAAAAGTGTAACAAACTAGATGAGTATGTTTATACTTACTTTTTCATCATTCCAATTATACTCTTAAACAACTTATTATATAATAAAATTGTTGGTGTCATTAAATAAGAATTCAAATTATATTTGTTTTGTTATATTGTATTATTGTCGATGTCATTGAAATAGATAATCATGGTTAGTTTAATTTTTTATAACTTGAAAGCAACAAACGTTTATATATTTTTTAGTTATAATCAAAATCAAAATTTCATAAAAAAACACCGTTTATAATTTTTAAACGTTAGCGTAATAAAAAGAGCGGAAAAACGGACACTCGTTTTCGCTAGTATATATACACACACAAAATGCCGAAGTGAGTATTTCTATAATTGAGAAACAAAATCTGTCAAAGCAAAATAATAATTGAGAAAAAAAATAAGGAAACGTGTTATGAAAATTAGGGTTGCTTTGCGAAAACATTTTTTTTATTTTTGAAACATGTATTTGTTTTAAATTGATATTAAGAAGATAATTTCTTTTAATTGATATATAATTTCTTCAAAAAAAAAAATTCTTTTAATTGAATCATTGTGATTGAGAGAAGATAATTATCAGCTAAAAATTCTTTTAATTGAATCATTGTAATCGAGAGAACTCAAGCTAATATATTAAAATTGACACCAGAGAAAATTAAATCTCGAAGCAATACACCTCAAAATTTTGCTATTTTGAAAATGTAATTAAGTCAATTGGTCACCTCAAAATCCTTTTTCATCGTCTTTGTTAACAAGTAAAAATAATATAACTTTTATCAAATAAAAACAGAAAATAATAAATGAGTCCTTAAATCTCTATATTGCACAAAGGGATAAAATGATAGAGTAAAATTGAACAATGGTAATCCTTTAAAAAGATTAAAACTATAATAGAATTAAGAAGAAAATAGTGAGATTTATGAGGAAGACTCCAGAGAACAAATATTCCTCTCTACTTTTTTATTTTAAAGAAAATATTCCTCTCTACTTGATATACATATGTTTGTATCTTATCATATATGCTGAAATTAAGCATTTTGTGTTTTTTCCTCTTTTAATTTATACTATGAATTGTCTTTTGCATGTGTATCCTTTTTTGTATTTTAGTATTACAGTGTATATGATATGATATGTATGCACCCTCTTACTAATTTACTTTTATTTATACTTCCCGAAATGTGTATCTCTACTTTTTTGTATTTTTGCAGGCTGGTGGTAGGGAAGGGTCGGTGTGGTGGAGGGAGATAGCAAACATTCGTGATGGTGTTGGTTCAGCTGTGGGTTTTTGGTTTCCTGATAATATTTGTCTAAAAGTAGAAAATGGAGCTAATACTTTATTTTGGTTTGATAGGTGGGTAGATGGGTGATAAGTGGTAGACAGTTGTATTTTAAATGAATATTCAAAGCACTTTTATTACTTGTTGTGCAAGTTATTGAAGGAAAAGCCGATGGATAAGTGATTATTGCCCTTTTACGTTTTATCTATCTTACTTTACCCATTTGTGCAGGAATTGAACACAAGACACTAAGCAAAGAAGAAAAATAAAGAAGAAGTACAAATGACAGCTCGCCATGGCGAGCAGAAGGTGACCAAAGGCGAGCACAAGTCAGAGAACACAAGATTTCACTCGCACTCAACACGCAACAGCGAGCAGAAGGCGAGTGAACTCGCAATGGCGAGTAAAAGAGCCTCAAAGGTGAGCAAGAGCCAGAGAGCACCAATTTTTACACGCCCTCAACTCGCAACGGCAAGTTAAAGGCGAGCAACTCGCAATGGCGAAGGAATTTACTCGTGAGGCGAGTTAGGGCGGCCAAAACTCCTCAAAGGTGACGTGGCACAAACCCACTGGCGAAGAAACCTCAATTCGCCATGGCGAATGAAATTACTCGCGAGGCGAGTTGATGTAGATCAGAAATTCTATAAAAGCCACTTAACCCTTTCATTAGGAAAATCTTGAGAACTTCATATTTTATTGCTGTAATATCTTAGAGAGAGAAATAGGGTGAAATTCATTGTTCTTCATAGAGTGAGAATGATAGAAGGTGGATTCTTCCTCATTTGTTGAGAGATCACAAGTTTGTAATGAATCATCATCCTTTAATTCAATCTTGCAAGGCTACCATGAGAATGAGTAGCTAAATCTTCATTGTTGGGAGTAGAGGTACTTGACCTTGCTAAACATGTAATCTTCTCATCTATAAATATATGATTCTAGCATATTATTTGATCTTGATGATTATTCTTGCAATTCATACTTATGTTTGATTTAATTGTTATTGAAAAATACTCTTGAATCTAGGTTTAGAATAATCATCTATCCAAACATGAATTCTAGACATGGAATTGATGTTTGGATAATCACTCTTTGTATCCAAACTTCATGCTTTCGGATTGTTCAATAGTTTGTGAAATCAACAATTAAACAATACGATCGACTATTGGATCGTTTAATAGATGGAGAAATCGTCGATTAAACGATACAATTTACTTCGCGATATTATTTGGACACAAATGATATTGTTGAGGGATACATGATAATATCTATTAAAAGCTAGAATCTGTATATGTGATCATTAGAATATATGCGAAGCTTGGTCAATGAACTCTAATCCTAACAAGTTTTTTGGTCTGATTACTCTCCATTTTTATTTTTGCAATTTAGTTTTTATAGTTTCAATCAATCAATCAACTAAACCCTAGTTCAGAATGGTATCGATTGTTGAACGTCTTATAATATCGCACTAGTCCCTATGGAGACGATAACAAAAATACTTACTTTTGATTCAACATCAAAATGGCGCCGCTGCCGGGGACTGGCGTTTAGATATTTGAAGCATCGCAACAATTTGTATTGATTTGAGAATTTGTATATAATATGTACATATTTTTCTCTATTATATAGTTGTTTGCACTAACCCCTCTTTGTTATACAAAGAAAAAATTTCTTGTTAGCTATATTCGTTTCAGATTCTCCATATAAAAGAAATCATGGCTGATCATGGTTTTGTCAACTTCTACACTCTACTCGAGTATGAACCATATCAACAGTATCAACAAAACCTTTATGAAGATGAACGAATATCAAATATGGAAAATATCTTGAATATGTTCATACAACAATCCATGATAAACATGCATGATACCAACCAATGATTGAAGAATTTATTATATCAGTTGGAGATGATGCAAGCACAAATCATGGTTATTCAAGCCAACAATCAATCCACTCATGGAGGACAAGAAAATATTCCAACTAGGGATGAGAAAGTCGGAGAGATTGTTGAAGAAGGTGATGATGAAACTGAGGAAGATATAATGTTAGAAGGATGTGGCACAATGAAAATAATGGAAGAACTAGAGCCACCACATGAAATAAGACTTCTTCAAGAAAGGTCATATATTGAAGAGGCCAACATTGTTGATAATGGACAAGTGATGATGGTTGCAGAGAAACAGGAACGATTACTTAGCAAGGATGAATCATATGAACAAAAAGGGATGAAAGTGAGCAAGGCGGAGATTGAAGGAGTAATAGACAAAATATGCGCCTTGTTCAACAAACCAAAGTTAGGGAGGGTATGGACTCCACATCAGTTGTACTTAAAGTTCATGGAATTCCTCCCAAAACGCAGGATTACAAAGGATGATGTGTTGTCCGTTTCATTTTGGCCATCCTAACTAAACAGGCGTCGAGCTAACGACGTTAAACAAGCGCTTGTTGGGAGGCAACTCAATCTTATTTTTAGTTTTCTTTATGTTTATGCTTTTTATTTTGCATACTAGAGTCATTGGTTACATTTTGCCCACCAAGAGCAATAACAGAAGTCAAATCTGTATTTTTGAAACTGTCATAACTCGCCTCGCGAGCACAATCTCACCATGGCGAGTGTTATAGGTCTTTTGACCTACATTGACTGTCAAAGAGCTTGCAATAGTGAGTAAATTCACGCCTGGCGAGTTACAGCAGGTCTGGCAGTTCCGCTTCCTAAGCAACACAGACTTCTTATCGCACTGTAGACTTAAAGGTCAAAGTTGTTCAAAAAATTTCTAGCATGAGCCTAAGTTCAGTGAATCAACATTATGTGCCTGATTATGCTTAATGTGATGTGATTGTGCAAAGCCAAGGTACGTGTTTCCTGTTTTTCTAGGTGTTTACTTGAATCTGAAAGGAGTACTTTGCATATAGTTCATTTCATTTAGTTCTCCGCAATACCATATTTGTTTGTGAACCACTTAGAACTAGCCGAAAAGTGAGGAAATCTCAATGTGCTTTTACTATATGCAAGGAGACCGACATTCATTGTTTAACTCGGTCGCTTTATCTCAAATCCGATAGTTGTTTTGAATTGTGTGAAGGCATGGAAATGATCAAGGCACATTTTTGTTTAATGAGATAAACATACTTGACCACAAATATCCTACCTTATGAGAAGAGCGAGTATTTGCTAACCCACTTGAGCCAAATGAATCAAGGTCCTCAATTATGAACTGTCAATTCATAAGCACAATGCTTGATGAATTTACCTTAAAGTTTTTCAAAATCCAGTTCATTTTTGTTGCACTATCGGACCTTGATATGTTTTTAATTGTTGAACCCTAAACCTTCATTGTTTATTAGAGTAGGGGAACATTCAAATAGGGTAAGTTTTGATTCAAGTTGGGGAGAAAGGGTAGATGTAAATCATTTGTCAAGTAAATTGATGAAACTTTGTTGTGATCAAGACAACAACATTTGTAAATACAAAAAGAAGTAAAAAGAAAAAGAAAAATGTGTACATGATAAAGAAAAAGAAATAAAAATCCAAAAAAAAAAAAAAGAATAAGTTGTTAAGATCAAAATGTATCATGTTAAACACCAAGGGTTTGTTTAGAATTAAGGGGATTACTGTAAATTTGTCTTTTGAATATGAATAGAATGAATGTTCCCTTAGGCTTGGCCATTTGAATTCAATTTCCCCACAAATGTCCTTTATTTTGTAGCCAAGCCAAGTTACAACCCTCAAAGACCTTTTGATCCATGCTTTTGTGCCTTTTGAAGTGATAATTGGATGGACACATAACTTGATGTGGATGTTAACTTGATTGCCGGATGTGTGTTCATAACCCTCACTCATTTGATTTCAATTGTTTATCTATTTACAAAGAAGGGTGTTAGGCGTGGTTCGTGAATGAATGTATTATTGACTTGAACTATGTGAGATAAACTTTGTGCATAGGAATCATTTCATATTTGTAGTAGAATTCTAGATTAGTTGGAAACTTAGACTTGCCCGCGCATTCACTTTGAATCATTCATCTGAAAAAGTTTGCAAATCCTTTTGTACTTGTGTCTTGTCCTATTAGCTTATTTGGTTTTCAATCTTTTGTTTGAGGAAAAACAAAGAGTTAAGTTGGGGAGAGTTTGATAAGTGCTAGAAAGTTGTATTTTAAATGAATATTCAAAGCACTTTTATTACTTGTTTTGCAAGTTATTGAGGGATAAGTGATTACTGCCCTTTTACGCTTTATCTATCTTACTTTACCCATTTGTGCATGAATTGAACACAAGACACTAAGCGAAGAAGAAAAATAAAGAAGAAGTACAAATGACAGCTCGCCATGGCGAGCAGAAGGTGACCAAAGGCGAGCACAAGTCAGAGAACACAAGATTTCACTCGCACTCAACACGCAACAGCGAGCAGAAGGCGAGTGAACTCGCAATGGCGAGTGAACTCGCAATGGCGAGTGAACTCGCAATGGCGAGTAAAAGAGCCTCAAAGGCGAGCAAGAGCCAGAGAGCACCAATTTTTACACGCCCTCAACTCGCAACGGCAAGTTAAAGGCGAGCAACTCGCAATGCCGAAGGAATTTACTCGTGAGGCGAGTTAGGGCGGCCAAAACTCCTCAGAGGTTACGTGGCACAAACCCACTGGTTAAGAAACCTCAACTCGTCATGGCGAATGAAATTACTCGCGAGGCGAGTTGATGTAGATCAGAAATTATATAAAAGCCACTTGACCCTTTCATTTGGAGAATCTTGAGAACTTCATATTTTATTGCTGTAATATCTTAGAGAGAGAAATAGGGAGAAATTCATTGTTCTTCATAGAGTGAGAATGATAGAAGGTGGATTCTTCCTCATTTGTTGAGAGATCACAAGTTTGTAATGAATCCTCATCCTTTAATTCAATATTGCAAGGTTACCATGAGAATGAGAAGCTAAATATTCATTATTGGGAGTAGAGGTACTTGACCTTGCTAAACATGTAATCTTTTGATCTATAAATATATGATTCTAGCATATTATTTGATCTTGATGATTATTCTTGCAATTCATACTTATGTTTGATTTAATTGTTATTGAAAAATACTCTATAATCTAGGTTTAGAATAATCATCTATCCAAACATGAATTCTAGACATGGAATTGATGTTTGGATAATCACTCTTTGTATCCAAACTTCATGCTTTCGGATTGTTCAATAGTTTGGGAAATCAACGATTAAAAATACGATCGACTATTGGATCGTTTAATAGATGGAGAAATATTAAACGATACAATTGACTTCACGATATTATTTGGACACAAATGATATTGTTGAGGGATACGTGATAATATTGATTAAAAGCTAGAATTCGTATATGTGATCATTAGAATATATGCGAAGCTTGGTTAAGGAACTCTAATCCTAACAAGTTTTTCGTCTGATTACTCTCCATTTTTATTTTCCCAATTTAGTTTTTATAGTTTCAAACAATCAATCAACTAAACCCTAGCTCATAATGATATCGATTGTTGAACGGCTTATAATATCGCACCAGTCCCTGTGGAGACGATAACAAAAATACTTACTTTTGATACAACATAAGTGGGGTGCCTCTTCAGTTTTGTTTCCGTCGCTTATTTGATTTATCTGAAAATAAATTATTGACAATGGTGCAAATGTATGATTTGGGGTGGGATGTAGGAGGGGAGGCGTGGAAGTGGAGACGGAGGTTAAGAGCATGGGAAGAAGAGATGTTAGAGGAGTGTAAGTTGTTATTACTGACTGTTGTGCTGCAGGTTAATGTTGATGATATTTGGTCTTGGATACCGGATCCTGGAGTTGGATATACTGTTAAAGGGGCTTACCGCTCGCTTACAGGTGGAAGTGGTAACGCTCCTACTACTGTTGTGTGGTATCTGCAGCACTCCTTTGGAGGAAAGAGGTTCTTCTAAAAGTCTCTATCTTTGGTGGGAGCCTTTTTCAAAGTAGGTTGCCTACGAAGGTCAACTAATATCGAAGGGGGATTATTTAACCAGAGGCTCAGTTATGTGTTACTGATTGTGGGGAGATTGAGTCGGATGCTCATTTATTTTTGTCTTGCGGTTTTTTCAGACAGGTGTGGCAGCTTGTTCGGTATTGGTATGATGTTCATTCAGCAGATACCTTAACCATTGCCGATCATTATATTCAATTTGGTTCGCCCTCCGGTCTTGCAAAATCGCGGTCTGTTTTTATGTATTTACTCTGGTTTGCAAGTGTTTGGGTCATCTGAAAGGAAATGAATGTTAGAATTTTCCGTACTACAAAGAACACTTATAACCAGGTCTTTGAAAACATAAAGCTTCTTTCCTTTTGGTGGTATAAATCACAATTTGTTGTTTATCATTATAAGTATCATGATTGGTGTTAGAACCCATTTTTATGCTTTTGTGCTGGCTAGCTTTAATTTTGCTTCAAACTCTGATGTAATTATTGGCGACTCTCTTTGGCACACCTTGTGCTAGAGGGATAGCCCGTTGGTGTTAATATATCTCATTTTGATTTGTTAAAAAAAATGAAAAATCCAACACAAAACAAAAATGTATACATTCCTTTTATATATTGTTATACACATTCCATCCGATCCTTTCTATAAAAAAAAATAATGGGTCAAAAAAAGTTCATGTATTTATATCAAAATATGGATTAAATACATCAATTTTTGTTAACTTATTTGTCTTTTATAAAAGAAGATCAGAGAAATATGTATTATCCGATATTTTTTATATACAAGGAGAACAAGTGTGTTAGTTTTTTTTTTTTAGCAAAACGTGTGTGTTAGTTATCATATTGAAATAGATAATCATGATTAATACATCATTTACACGTCAGTTATGATTCACCATAAAAATGATTTTGTGAAGTAACTATAAGCACATAATTTAATCTATAGTACATACTTAAAGCGAGATAAATATAAATTTACTCATAAGTTTTTTTTTTAGTTCTTCGGTTTGTAGGTAAAAGGGGTCACAAAAATTCAAAGTTCAATTATGAGGTAAATAAAGTCCAATCAAATATTGTTTCATCCAAGAATTGAACTCAAATTCTCTTAAATGATCCGTCTTTTGGCAAGTGTTCTTTGTACACTAGGTTCTTTCCTATCATAAGATTGTGTACATTCATGTCAACCAAAAAAAAAGAATGTGATATCTACAATTCACCGTATTCACTAAAACTTGCGTGTCGCCCTGAACAATGACCATTATAAAAAAATTTATATGAGATGTTGAGAGGTGTAAACTATAAAGTCTTGGGCCAACACAAATAGTTTTTTTAATGGGTCTTGCTAACGAGTGTCATAAACGTATTGGTTAATCAATCCATTAAAAGAAACTTTTACTTAGAAATATAAGTTGTTTCTTTTATCTTGGCAATCATTACACTAATTTTTGATGCAAACTTCCTCCTTTTAGTATTTTAACCAATGCTCCAAAGGATACTCTTTAGCACTTTCCTTCTTTATTTTATAACTAAATAAAGGAAAATGATAGTTTTTTTTTTCTCATTTTCTTTTAATTATATTTTGTCTTTAAACACAGCTAGTTTGTTAGTTTTTTTTTTTACAAGGCCAAGGAAGAAAAACACAAAAAAAGGAAAATTATAAGGGTTGAATTTTTTCGTCCATATAAATGTAACATATTTTGATTTTAGTCCTTATAAAATAAAACAAGGTGTTTTCATCCTCACAAATTTTTTTGTTATGTTTTTTTTATCCCTAACGAAAATAATTTTGATGTGTTCTTGACATTTTTTGAACATAATATGAACATACAAAAATTGAACATAATAAACGCATATAACATGAACATATTTTGAACATAAAAGACTCATAATATTGACATTCATATTAATATAAATTGGCCATTAGGGATCAAAAACAAAATAAAAAAATTGTGAGGACGAAAACATTTTGTTTAATTTTTTAAGGACTAAAATCAAAATTCGCTATATTTTTAAGGACGAAAAACTAATTTAACTTAGATTATAAGCGAATTCTACATAGTCTACTGCTAGGAGGTCTGATAAGTTTGGTGGAGAAGTGTGAATCAAGAAATACGAGGAGGAAGTAGCTACATGTTTTGCTAAGAAGTCATCACAACTATTACCTTTTCAAAAGGTGTGAGTAGTGAAAGTGGTGCAATGAAGGTTGAGAAAATTCTTGATGTCTTGAATGAAAAGTATCATGTTTGCGGTATTGTAAAGTTGACTCTTAAGATTGTTAACACATTGGAAAGAATCCGAAAAACGAATAACATCTTAGAATCAGTTCATTTCTTTAACCAACAAAAGTCCTCAATGAATAGCATGTAGCTCAGCCAGGAAGATCCTAGTGGCTCCTACAATGTAACTACATAGGAGATAATCCAGACAGACTAGAAGGGGAAGGGCATTAATCAATTGCATAATATAAGTTTATCTCCAATAGGTATAAAATTAGTGGTCTTGAACAATTCAAAATTTAGTGGTCTTGAACAATTCTATACAAAACTGTGAGTTACTTAATGTACTTGTTTTAGTAGCAATATGTATGCCTCCACTATCATTTACCAATTTAGAAATTGCATGGCTTAACAAGACTCCATTATATGCCTAAGGTGTTGTCAATTGTTCACTGGACAAACTATTTGGTTTTTTCTTCTTTATTAGTGAATCAAGACCTTATATACTGAATTTTATTTAACTTTATAATGATATGCCAAAAAATTAATTCTAGTATCACTATCACTTATCTTCAACTCTAGACACTCTCACTTAAAGTAGTGGGAGATTATCTATCAACGTAAATGAGTGGATTTCAAAAATAAATAATTAAAAATGTAAATTAGTGGTAGTCACTTATTTTTTCAGAAATTAACTTAAAATAATCGTGGATATCCCACTTAGTTTTTTTGACCCCACTTAATTAAGGAACGTGGATATTCCTAAGAAGTGGCTGCTTTCGTCCAAGTCCAACTTTTGTCTTAGAGAAATGGTGATGATCGATTTCTAACTTTTTTATGTGAAAAATTAATAAATTAGAGGAGGCATTCTCCATGCAATGTTAAGGAAATAACAATTAGCGTGTGGTCAGAGAATTTAGGCACACTCACAAATGGTAGGTAAAAGATAAAAATAGTAAGAAAAAACAATTTATTATTGTTGTTATTGAAAACATTAATAATGTGTATTTTTTTTTAGTGTGTGCTTAAATAAATTGGAAGAAGAGGGACAAGAGGAGGGAATTACATGTGACTCATTTTTAGAATTTTTTGTTTTATTTTGACAGTGATTGTGAACCATTCAATAGACTTATTCCGCCGCTCCTAGGATTAGCGCCGCCGCTCCTAGGGTTAGCGCCACCACCCCCCTTGTGAGGGATTTTGCCGTCATTTGGTGAGTAATCCACTCCCCTGAACGTTTTGCCAATGCCTTGTGCTAATTTTTCCTTGACTTTCCGTTTCATAGTAATAAGGTACTGCTAGTATTTTTCACCTTTTCCGATCCCATTCTTGTTCTTCGTCACTTATTTTCCTCCAACTGCCGACACTTACATTTCAATACATGGTACTACTCTTTCATTGCACGTAATTTTAGAGATAAAGGTGCTGCTGTTGTTACTGTTCTCTTTTCATACAATTAGTGGTAGCAACTATGAATTACCTCCTGTTTGATGAAGTTGATGTGCCATGAGTATCATAGGATGGAACTGCCGAGGTTTAGGGAACCTGAGCGTAGTTCCAACATTAAAATACCTAGTTCGCTACTATAAATCGGACGCCTTATTCTTCAGTGAGACATCCACTCGAATAATACAAATCATTTCCGTTATATGCTTGGTTTTGATAATTGCTTTGTTGTGAGTAGTAATGACCGGAGTGGTGGATTTGCACTATTTTGGCAAGATTCTTTCAATTGTACGGTGTTGAATTACTCTAAT
Source organism: Medicago arabica (assembly GCA_946800305.1). Lineage (NCBI taxonomy): Eukaryota > Viridiplantae > Streptophyta > Magnoliopsida > Fabales > Fabaceae > Medicago > Medicago arabica. The sequence continues at coordinate 736,211 of OX326966.1, read as the reverse complement.
AATCATATAAACGTGGAGGTCAACGATTCAAGTCGTGGACATTGGCAGCTTACAGGTTTTTATGGTTTTCCAGAAAGTGGATGAAGACGTGACTCTTGGAATTTTTTGCGAAGTTTTTATCTAATAACATTTCTTTACCTTGGTGTATATTAGGTGATTTCAATGATATTCTAGATGTTAAAGAAAAAAGAGGAGGTTCGGTGCAGGCTCGTTGGTTAATCAATGGGTTTCAAAAAGCTGTGTCTGATGCAGGTTTGGTTGATGTTTTTATGGAAGTTACCCCTTCACATGGTTTAAAAGTTTAGGTTCTCCAAGGGCAGTTGAAGAACGGTTGGATCGTGCACTTGCTAACACATTCTAGTTTCAGTTATTTCCTAATGCGAAGGTGGAAAATTTAGTAAGCCCGACTTCTAATCATTATCCGATTCTTCTCACCAGGGAGCCTGCTACACGTGTCTGGGTGCCTAAAAGAACCTTTAAATTTGAGAGTGCTTAGTGTGTAGAACCGGGCATTCATGATGTTGTTTATGACAGTTGGTTGTCTAGTGCAGGTATGTCGATGACTGAGAGATTAGATCATTGTGCATCTGATCTTCGATCATGGAGTAAGACTACTTGTAATGGCCTGAAAGAAGAAATTGTCGAGTGCCGGAGAGAATTGAATAGGTGCCGAGGTCAAGGAGCAGCAGCAGATCCTAATCGATGTCCTCATTGAGAAAGAAAATGATTGAGTTAATGATTCAAGAGGATAAGTATTGGAGACAACGAGCAAAAACTCATTGGTGCCGTGATGGTGATTTGAATACTAAATTTTTCATGCGTCTGCTACCTCTCATAAAAAGATAAATCATATTCTTTCTTTAGAAAATGATGTCGAAATACGTGTAACAGATGAACAGGGTCTATGTCAGATTGCTAAAGGTTATTTTGAAGAACTTTTTCTTGAAAATCAAAGTGATCGCGCCACTGTTATGGCAGCCATTGATAATGTTGTTTCGATAGAGGACAATGATTTTCTAACCGCTCCTTTTCATGTACAAGAGTTTAAGGAAGCCATGTATTCCATGCACCCGGATAAGTGTCCTGGTCCGGATGGTTTTAATCCAGGATTTTTCAAAAGTTTTGGTTAGTGTGTAATCCTGTTATTTTTTAGTGATTGTTGTTCTTGGCTGAATAATGATCAGTTTCCACCTTCGCTTAATTCAACTAACATTGCTTTGATCCCTAAAGGAAATGAGCAACATACTATGAAAGACTGGCGTCACGTAGCATTGTGCAATGTGTTGTATAAAGCTTATAGCTAAAGTATTGGCTAATGGATTGAAAAATGTCCTCCATAAATGTGTTTCAGATAACCAGTCGGCGTTTGTTCCTGGACGCTCCATCTTGGATAACGCTATGATTGGTATCGAGGTTATTCATCATATGAAAATAAGTAAAAGGGTAAGAGATAAGAATGTAGCGTTAAAGTTGGATATTAGTAAAGCCTACGACTATATTGATTGGTTATATCTTAAGGAGGTTATGATTAAAATAGGATTTTCTAGCCGTTGGATTAGGTGGATTATGATGCGTGTTGAAACAGTTGATTATTCTGTAATTGTTAATAATGAGTCGGTGGGTCCTATAATTCCTAGTAGGGGTCTTAGACAGGGTGATCCTCTTTCTCCCTATTTGTTTATTTTATGTGCAGAAGGTCTCTCAGCTCTCATCCGGAAAGCTGAAAGGAGAGGGGATATTCATGGCATTTCTATATGTATTAATGCTCCTATTATTTCTCATTTGTTATTTGCAGACGACTGTTTCATATTTTCCAGGGCGGAAGAAAGATAAGCTTTAGTAATGAATAATATTCTTGAGACTTATGAAAAAGCTTCTGGCCAAGCAATTAGCCTCCCCAAATATGAAGTTTATTATAGTTGAAGTGTTCCTGGTCCTACTCAAGACTCTATCACATCCATTCTTGGTACCGATAAGTACTTTGGGTTGCTATCCATGATCGGTAGAAGCAAAGAAGCGACTTTTGGCTTCATCAAAGACCACATTTGGCACAAAATAAATTCTTGGAGCAGCAAGTGCCTCTCTAAAGTCGGAAGAGAAGTGATGATTAAATCGGTACTTCAATCTATTCCTTCTTATATTATGAGTTTTTTTCTTCTACCGAATAAGCCAGTAGGTGCCATAGAAAAAATGATTAATGCTTTCTAGTGGGAACATGGTGCTCTACTAGAAAAGGCTTACATTGGCTATCTTAGGAATGTTTATCTGTTCAGAAGAATTATGGTGGTATGGGGTCGCTCATGAATTAGCTACATTGGCTATCTTGGTTGTAATTTTCAGAACTCTCATGTCGACTTCAATAGGAGGCAAGTCAATGGGGTCGCTCATGAATTAGCTAGGGTAGCCCCATCTCATGCTAGCTCCCACGTCTATGATGATGTACCGTCATGTATCCGTGATTTGATAGTTAATGAAAGACAATGAATTTCTTTCCTAAAAAAAAATTAGATTTCTATTTGTGATCATATAAGAAATAACCTCCATCATAATGGCCGATCCTGAGCGGGTCTAACAATTCGTGTGGTCCAAACTCCAAAAAGTAGGTTCATCTAAAAGTGAGAAATTTCATTAATTTTTTTTGTGTGCATGTACAAAGTTCTTCTAAAGATCTTGGTGAAACAACTTGGGAAATTCTAATCCAAATTCCATGACAAGTTTCATGGAAGAAAACACTCAAAAAGACAAAGACACGGACATTTACGCATGACAAAAACACAGTGACATGCGCCCTCGGGTGTGAACCAGGCGGCTCGGGTGTGGTCCATGCGCCCCGGGGTTTGCTGCTCCAGGAAATAACTGATTTTCCCTCTCTTTTTTTCTATGTGGGTTGGTGGAAAAATCTAGTTTTTCAGCCCAAACCCACTTGATTACGAAAATTAAAAGTGTTGAAACTTTGATCTCAACCCTTGGCAATACTTGGATTTTCTTTAGAACATGAAATATCAATATCACAATCATCCATTAGAAAACTAACCAAACACATTTTCCTAAATTGATGTGCTAACTTATGTTGATGTGACATACTTTGAGTACTTTCGTTATTTGGAGATGGTTCACAATTTTATCTAGGGGACGGATGTTGTGGCTCATATGTACAAGGAGTTTAATGTTGCATCCATTTATAAGACAAATCATTTGGATGGTTACCTTACAATGCTTCAGCTAAAATAAAACATTGTTATTCTTGTAATTATTTTCGAAACTCTTGAAGAGTAAGAATCTGTTTCTCCAGGATCAGAGTCTGAATGGATTCAGAGTCTGATGGAAGACCAGATTCTGTTGCAGCGGAAATTAACAAGAGATAGAGAGAAAGAGAGAACACAAGCAATTATACAGGTTCCTTCCACAAACCGGAAGTAGTCATGTCCCCCTTGCACTTCCAAGGAGAGTTTCACTAAAATGTAATATCAATTACAAGTTGCTCAAACACACAGCTGAGAGACTTCTTTGCTCAAGCACACAAGCAAGAGACTTCTGACACAATTTACAAAAAATTGAATAGAGTTGAAGACACTTGACAAACAATCAAATGTATTCCAATAATATAAACAAAGACAGACTCTGTTTTTCTGATGAACTTAGAATTTATAGAATACAAAGTTTGTAAGAATAATCTAAGTTGTTGATGTGTTTCTGGTTTGACTCAGTTAGAATACAATAGCTTGACAGCGTAGTTTTTCAGTTGTAGAGTCCAACATATTATTCAAGTCTTCTATCATTTATATAGGCGTTGAAAAGAGACGTTGAGACAATCCAGCACATCAAGAGAATTCTGGAAGCTTGATCAATAGATGTTGTTTTGTTGCTTGATATGGTAATAGTCCTTCAAACGCATATTTTGAATTTCATTCCTTTTGAAGCTGAATACCGGTAGTGGAGGTAGTGGAGTAGTGGAAACAGAGTTCGTACACACGTACTCTGTCCTATTCTGCATTCTTTGTCGTTGAGCATCCCACGCTCAAGTTGACTTTGAAGTTAGCCGTTACTCCAAGTGAGTGTTTCTTATGCATCGAAATGCCTTTAGAAATCCTTCTAAACAGATCTTCATATTGTAGGCTTCAGACTCACTGTAGCACTTCAGCTTCTGATGATCTTCAGAATCTCTTGGTCTTCAGGTTCTGATAGTCTTCAGACTCTCTTGAACTTTTAGGTTCTGATCATCTTCAGACTTATTTGAACTTCAGATTCTTTTAGTCTTTAGGACTTCTTGACATAACTTCTGATGATTCTTCAGACTCTCTAGTTCTTCTGAATCACAAGCAACAAGCTTCTCTTGGTTTTGCTCTCAAAATGTTCAAACAGAATACTTTCTAAGATTAAAATTTTGATTAAGATCCTGCATACTTAAACAAATATTAGCATATCCAATTGACAATTTTTAATACCTTGTTATCATCAAAACTCAAAACGTGGTATTGTTGAACACCCTTGTTCCAAAAATCTCCCCCTTTTTGATGATGACAAACATCAGTATTTAAAAGGTCAATTGTTGTTAATCTAATTAACAAGTTGACTAAAGGGTCTGAGGTTTGTAAGCTCAGAGTCTGAGGTTTGTAAACTCTGACTCCCCCTGAATCTGATAGTCCTTAAGTTGAGGTTTGTAAGCTCCCCCTAAGTTCTATCCATGTTAATTAAATTCATGTTTAGCACAAATAGCTGAATCAAATCTCAGAATAATAAAAGAATATGAGAGAAGATTCTTTTTAAATTAAATTGAAGAATTTAATTTAATGGGGCTCAGAATCTAACGAAGTACCTATCGCAAACTTCCCTTTTCTTCAGACTTAGCATGAATAACATAAAAAAAATACTCATTGATCTTTCTCCCCCTTTTGTCATCAACAAAAAGGTTTAAAGACAAGTTTCTCCCCCTTTTTATACAACTTCATGTGAGGAAAAAAATAAATTTTAGAGAAAAATGAGAAGAGAAGATTCAGAGCAAAAACATATTAGAGTTTGTTAAAAACAGGACAGATTCTAAGTAGAATACGATAGTTAGACTTTAGATGTACTTAGATAAATATAGCAAGATATACCAGAAGCACAGATAATTGAAGTAGAAAAACTATCAGAAGTAAAAAAAATTGAATAACACGAAGTAAAAGTTCAGAAGAAAATAGAAAGCAGCAAATAAGAGTACAAACAAAACAAAACAAATTAAACACTAGGTGTGCAACTAAGGTTGGTTTTGTTTGGCAATGTGATCCATCAATTTCTGGAGATCCTCTTGCTGTTTCTTGACTATTTCTTCAAGAGCTTCTGTTCTCCTGAGATGAGCTTCTCTTTCAAGTCTAGCTTCTTCTTGAACTCTGTGAAGCTTCTTCTTAAGCGTATCATAAACCATTGTTTCCCTTGGATTGTATTGATCAGCATCAAAGAATGGTTTATTCGCCAATTGCAGAACAGGAGCCTTCTTCTTAGCTTTTGCTATCTCAGCTTTCCTGATTTCTTCCATATGTTTGGCAAGAACAACAACTTGTTCTTTTACTGCAGCCTTATGAATTTTGGTGACAAAATCCACAAATTCATTCTTCAGAGTAGCAAATTTATCCTCATATCTTACATTGAGGATTGACACAAATCTTTGCTCAATAATATCCTTGAGCTTTGAGCTGGACATTCTATAAAACTCATCTATTCTCAACGAATCAAAGAGGTTGTGAGGAATTAGAGTTTGGTTTGACTCAGATGAAGCTGAAGGTTTAGAAGCTAAGATTGTTTGTAAGGTTTGGAAGCCAGTTACAACAGTTTGCGGTTGGGAAAGAGGTTCAGTAACTATTTCAGACACAGGCTCTGCTATGCATTCTGTTACAGGTTCTGGGTCAGGGATGACATTAGAAACTTGTTCCAGAGTCTCAGAGACTGGTTCCTCTACAGATATCTGGTTCAGGTTGAGGTACAGAGTCTGGTTTTGAAACAGATTCTGTAGTCTTGGTTGTTTTGGATTTTGCAGGGGTCTTTGGTAGTTTTCCTCCTATGTGTCTTTCAAGAGAATCTAGGGTATCTGGAGAGTCTACAAAGATTGTTTCATGTTGAGGAGATGGTTGAGCAGATTGAATGGATTGTTCATGTTCTTCAGTAGGCTGAATTACCTGAAGTGGTTTGAGAAAAGATGGTTGAGCATGATGGTCAGAGGGTAAGTTCAGAGACACTGTGATGGTGTCTTGAATAACCCTGTCAATAGTTGAATCAACATATTCACCTATTCTTGGGCCAAGAGGATCAAATGATGAGATTGGTTTGATTGGAGAGGGAGTTTTATTTTGAAGGGATGGAAGGACTTTGCTCAGGGGTATGTTATCTGATTCAGTTTCAGATGAGGGTGATGACTCTTGATTCGTAGAAGAGAAAGGTGAGTCAAATGAAATGTTACCCGATGTGCCAATTCCGGCTTCTTGAGAAGCTAGTTGGTCAGAAGCATCAGACAGAGTAGCTCCTGATTGATCAGCTTCTGCAGGGGCATCACGACCCTTCTGTTTCAAAGCTGCTGCAAGCAACTTAGCAGCTTCCTTTACAGTCTCATCTCTAAGTCCTTCTGTCACAACCTCTGCTGCCATTGCCTTGCCAGCAGCATGATCATCTTCAATCATGGATACAGAAGTACCTATCTTCTGTGCTACATCCTTAGCCACAGGAACAACTTCTTTCTTCTTTTTCTTGACCTAACTTTCTTCTTCATCAGAATCAGCATCAAGAAATTCAGCAATTTCTTCAACCAGCCTTTTGTGATCTCTGTCAACTTTGCCTTTCTTCGCTTTCTTCTCATCCTTTGCCTTCTTCTCGTCCTTTGTTTTCTTCTCATCCTTGGATTTCTTTATCCTTTCCTTAATTTCCTTGGATGCAGGAGAGACAGACAGAGGCATAGGAGCTATGGTTTCAGAGGCACCAATAGTCCCTCCTGGAAGAGCTATTGATTTGGACTTTTTCTTCTTCTTAGGAGGTTCTTGCTTCTCTTCCTCTTCCTCTAGATTGACATCCTTGGTCCTTTTGCCTTTGACCTTAAGAGGTCCTCCTCCAGCAGTCTCAGGAATGGAAGAATAGTTGATTATTCTATCAGTCTCATTGTAGTAATCTACTACAAATCTTGCAAGGACTTCAGGATTGTCTTCTTTGGAAATAGGGGGGAAGTTCATCATCAGATCAGATTGTACAGAAGATTCCTTCATATCTAGATTAGAAGGGTTGAACTTCCTGACAATCTTCATGTATTGAAGAGTCTTGTCATTGATGATTCTCCCTGTTACTGTTCCAAGCTGAGCGTCTGATACAACACCAGATTCTGTCCAGACCTTCAAGAGGCCTCCTTGATACAGAATCTCAGAAATCAATCTTCCAAAAGGAACTTGTCTTCTGGATTTGATTTGGCCTTCCCTGATGGCCCAGCACATGTGGTGCATCACTTATCTTGGAAAGTTGATCTTCTTCTTTTTAATCAAAAAGTACAGAAGCACTTTGTGATCCATAGACAGAGTGTCTGTTCCTCCACCTTTCTGAAGCATACTGTCCAGAATGATCTTCAGAAGCATCTTATGTTCTGGATGCATGTCTACCAACTTATTTGAGGGTCTTCCTTCAAATAAGAGTGTGTTGCAGATGCCCATCCATTCACTCTTCTTATCCACATTCCAATGAAATTTTCCTTCATTTGTTACCCTGCATGCCCTGGCAACTATTTCTTTATTGATAAGGATTGGAATCCCCATCACATCAAATCTTATCTCTAGACCATTGTACGGTCTCAGACCTATTTGCTTCCTGTTCTTGCCAACCAAGGAGGAGTTGTTCATGATTGCAACAGTTTCTTCTAGGGTTGCATCATCTTTGTCAAAAACTTCCGCCCTCACCCAGAGGTCTCTAACCAATTCTTGATACGTTGGTCCATTCAACATACCAAAGTAACTCATCATTCCTTGTGATAAGAAATGAGAAGAGACGTCGATACCATGCCTCATTAAGGATCCAAAATCAACTGGAGATTCAACTTGAACTTCCAGAGTCTATTTGATGATATTCATTGTTCTGGGTTTAATCACATAGGATTTTCCAGTTTTGATGATCACACCAGATTGAACGAGTTCATTTTCCATTTGTAAGGTTCTAGGTTTGATTTTGAGAACAAAGTTTTTTTCAGAGACTAAAAACGAATGAGTAGTTCAGAGAAAAAAATCAAAGTGTGGAAAGTGAAGTGGGTTGTGTGTGATTGTTATTTATAATGAAAATGGAAAACCATTTGAAAATGAGAAGGGGACAAACAAACATAAGCAATAAAGACTAGTGAGCATGTAGCCGTAAAAGTGTTGGGAAGACGCGAGGGTTACTTGTTAAACGGAATAAAATCATAGCTCTTTGAGTTCCTACCCAATACAGACAGGCCACGTCTGAGAACTTAAAAAGTAACTGTCACCGTACTGGGGCAGGTGTTACTGAACTCAACAGTCATCCTTCCACTAATACGAGCTTCTTAAGAGTCTAAGTTTCCTTAACAGAGTCTGAGTGTCTTCAGAAGCTTATATTCATCAGAGTCTCCAAGAGAGAGTCTGATTCTCAATTAGCTTTTGAGTAACTTTCAGAGTCTGAATTCTGTTTTCAGAAGCACACATTAACCAGAGACATAACACATGTTCAAATTTTTCATTATAAAATCAAATTTTTCAACAGTCAAAGGTTTAGTAAATATATCAGCCCATTGATGACCAGTATCAATGAATTGAATATCTAGAATTCCTTTTTGAACAAAGTCTCTAATAAAATGATGTTTAATCTCAATGTGCTTTGCTCTTGAATGCAGAATTGGATTCTTAGATAAACATATAGCAGTTGTATTATCACAATAAATTGGGATACAGTTTCCAGTTATTTGATAATCATCAAGCTGATGTTTCATCCAGAGTAGCTGTGTACAACAACTAGCAGCTGAGATGTATTCTGCTTCTGCTGTAGACAAAGCAATAGTTGCTTGCCTCTTGCTAGCCCAGGATATCAAATTCTCTCCCGAAAATTGACAATTGCCACTGGTAGATTTTCTTTCGATCTTGTCTCCAACATAGTCAGCATCACAGAATCCAACTAGCTTATAATCAGAAGATTTCTTATACAAAAGTCCAAGATTAGTAGTTCCTTTCAGATATCTAAAGATTCGCTGTTAAGTGAGACTCTCTAGGATCTGATTGAAACCTTGCACACAGACATACGCTGAATAAAATATCTGGTCTGGATGCAGTTAGGTATAACAAAGAACCTATCATACCTCTATACAGCTTCTGATCAACTTTGGTTCCTTGATCTTCTTTGCTCAGAGTGCAGGTTGGATGCATTGGAGTGTTCATTCCTTTGCAGTCCTCAAGATTGAACTTCTTCAGGAGCTCTTTAGTGTATTTGGACTGATGAACATAGACTCCATCTTTGCATTGGTTGATTTGAATTCCTAAAAAGAACTTCAATTCTCCCATCATGCTCATTTCGAATTCATCATGCATTACCTTAGAATTTTTTTTGCAAAGTGAACCATTAGTTGAACCAAAAATGATATCATCAACATAGATTTAAACTATAAGAATGTCCTTCTTCAGAGTCTTTCTGAATAGTGTAGTGTCAACTTGTCCTCTTTCAAAATCATTTTGAATTAAGAAATTACTTAGTCTTCATACCAAGCTCTGGGAGCCTGTTTCAAGCCATATAGTGATTTCTTCAATTTATAAACATGCTTTGGATGTTTTAAATCTTCAAAGCCAGGAGGTTGTTTGACATAAACTTCTTTAGAAATGACACCATTAAGAAAAGCACTCTTAACATCCATTTGATACAAGATTATGTTGTGATTGACTGCATAGGAAAGAAGTAACCTGATTGCTTCCAATCTTGCAACTGGAGCAAATGTTTCAGTGTAATCAATGCCTTCTTGTGGACTGTAGCCTTGTGCAACAAGTCTGGCTTTGTTTCTGATTACTTCTCCTTGTTCACTAAGCTTGTTTCTGAACACCCATTTAGTTCCAATAATGTTCTTGTGTTCAGGCTTAGCTACTAGATCCCACACTTCATTCCGTTTGAATCGATTAAGTTCATCTTGCATTGCTAGAATCCATCATTCATCTCCAAATGCTTCTTCAACAGAGGTTGGTTCAATAACAGATAATAATCCCAAGGCAGACTCTTCTTGTCTGAAATATGATCTAGTTCTTCTGGGACTATCTTTATTGGCAATGAATTGATCCTCAGGATGTGAAGACTTGTATTTGAAAGAGTGTTTGGATTGACTAGCTTGCTGAGAACCATCTTGAGCTTCTTCAAAAACTTCTTCATTAGGAACTTCAGGGTATGCTACAACTTCTGGAGTATCTTCAGATTCTGGAATCTGATCAGATTCTGAGTTAATATCAGAATCTTGAGATCCTGCACAGCTTTCATCTTGCTATGGAGTTTCACTTCCAGGCACTTTGTCATCAAATCTGACATGCATAGATTCTTTAACACATTGTGTTTCTGAATTATACAGTTTGTATGTCTTAGATCTTTCAGAGTAACCTAAAAAGATTCCCTTCTGAGCTTTGACATCAAATTTTTTTAGATAGACTTTATTGTTTAGGATATAACATGTACATCCAAACTGATGAAAGTAAGATATGTTAGGTTTCCTGCCTTTAAAGAGTTCATAAGCTGTTTTGTTCAACAGAGGTCTGATGTAGATCCTGTTCTGAACATAACATGTTGTATTTACTGCTTCTGCCCAAAAATGTTTAGCCAGACTGTTCTCATGGATCATGGTTCTTGCCATTTCTTGTAAAGTTCTGTTCTTTCTCTCTACAACTCCATTCTGTTGTGGAGTTCTAGGTGTAGAGAATTCATGGATAATTCCATGTTTTTCGCAGAAAAGCTCAAATGGCTCATTTTTCAAATTCCATGATCACTTCTGACTTTCAAAATTTTCAATTCTTTTTCAGATTGAATTTGGATGCAGGATTTGCTAAACACAGAACATGAATCATCTTTAGTTTTCAGAAACTTAACCCAACTTCATCTGCTGTAATCATCAACAATGACTAGTCCATACTTACTTCCATATAAGGATGCAGTGCTAACTGGTCCAAATAAGTCAATGTGAAGTAACTCCAAGGGTCTGGAGGTAGAAACAATTTCTTTTGGTTTAAAAGAACTCTTAACAATATTTCCTTTTTGACATGCTCCACAAAGAGCATAAGAATGATAGTCAATGTCTGGTAAGCCTTTGACTAGTTGCAACTTGCTAAGCTTAGAGATTAACCTCCAGTTTGCATGTCCCAACCGTCTATGCCACAGCCATTTCTTATCACCCATTGACAAAAAGCAAACTACCTTCTGATCAGTCAGTTCAGAGAACTTTATTTTGTAAACATTGTTTCTTCTCTTTCCCTTGAAGACTATGGATTGATCATCCTTGTTAACTATAGTGTAGTTGTTCTTATTAAACAAAACATCATAACCACTGTCACACAACTGACTTATGCTCAGTAGGTTATGTTTGAGCCTATCAACAAACCACACATTACTAATAGAGATTAGAAAGTTACCCATAGTTCCAGTACCAATGATTTTTCCAGTCTGGTTTCCTCCAAATCCCACAGTTCCTCCCTCTTTCATGGTTAGGGTTAGGAACATAGACTTTTATCCTGTTATATGTCGCGAGCAGCCACTGTCCAGGTACCAGGCCTTCTGCCTTTCTTGTCCTTTTAGACATACCTGCAACATCAACAATTTCAGACTTAGGTACCCATATTCTCATGGGTCCTCTTGGGTTAGTCCTTGAACCATTGAATTCTTTTTGTATTGTGTGTCTTGAAGTCATTGGCATTGTTTTCCTCCAAACTTTGGGTTTAGAACCTGTCAGTTTAGGATCCAACTTACCTTTCACAGTTTCTCTTCTTTGAAACTTAGGCTTTTGTTTTTCAGACTCTGGCTTCTTCAGAGTCTGTTTACCAGACTCTGATTTTTTTAGAATCTGAATCATTGAAGCCTTAGGTTCAAAGTTTTTCAGAACCTTTGACTTTGCGTTCTGAGATTTTGACTTAGTCATAACTTTAGAACTTGAAGCTTTAGGTTCTGAATGAGCCACTGTGTTGACTTCATCAGACTCACTTACAAAGTGATTTTTCAATGCTTCTCTAGCGACATCAGGACCAGGTTTCAGGATCACTTCATTTGAGCTACCTTCAATGAATCCAAGACCCTGTCCTCTGTTATGATATGTGCTATAGATCATAGATGCTACCCTGGATCTATCAATTCCAGTAGCAATAAATTCTTGTAGAGCAACATCTTGCTCACTCAAGTATTTACAACTACAATTCTTGATCAATAAAGAATCATTTTCTTCTTTTAAACTTTCTAACTCCAGCAGAGTTGAATTATGCCTCTTTGACAGCTTATCAAGCTGCTGTTTGACTTTCTTCAACTCAGTGGATTTAGCTTCATAGTGACCAAGAAGTTCTTTGATAGAATCTACTAATTCAGATCTTGTGAGTTCAGAAAATACCTCAGTCTCACTTTCAGAGTCTGCATCTGATTCTGCCTCAGGTGCCTCTTTTACTGATTCAGTTGTAGTCATTAATCCAACAGCTACATTAGCTTCTCCATCAGCATCATCATCTTCAGACCCTGACTCATTATCAAGATCTTCCCAGGTAGCCATCAGACTTTTCTTGATTTTCTTCTTAAACTTGCTTGACTTAAAGGTTGGCCTTTTTGATTTGGATTTCTCTTTCTGCAACTCTGGACAATCAGCAATAAAGTGCCCAGGCTTCTTGCAGTTGAAGCAACCTTTTTGTTCTTCCTTCTTAAAACCCTTACCACTGCTCTTACTCAGAAACTTCTTGTTCTTTTTAGCAAGGTATTGCATTCTGCTTGAAAGCATAACCATTTCTTTAGCAACATCAGGATCTTCCTCAGAGCTTTCAGAAGCAGAAGATTCATTTTCAGACTCTTCAACCTTGAGAGCTTTTGAGGATCTTCCCTTTGACTTTAAAGCAATTGTTTTAAACTTTCTTGCAGATTCATGTTCATTGAGACTTAACTCATGAACTTTGAGAGAGCTGACAAGATCTTCAACACTCAAAGTGTTTAAATCCTTAGATTCCTCAATTGCAGTAACCTTTGGTCTCCACCTAGATGGTAAGCTCCTTAGAATCTTGGTAACATGGTCAGAAGCTATGTAACTCTTCTTTAGTATATGAAGTCCAGATACTATAGTTTGAAATCTTGAGTACATTTGCTCAATGCTTTCATCCTTTTTCATCTTGAATAATTCATACTGATGAACCAATAGAAGAGCTTTAGCTTCCCTGACCTTCTTGCTCCCTTCATAGTTTGCACAAAGAGAAGCAAACATGGCTTTAGCAGTAGATTTGTCACTCATCTTCATGTATTCAGATTTAGCAATAGCAGTGACAAGAGCTCCTCTATTGATATGATGTTTCTTGTAGAACTTCTTCTGAGCAGCAGTGTGAAGTTTACGGTCAATGGCAGCACCTTCGTCATCAAGTTGTAAGTCACCAACAACATCTTCAAGTATGTCCCAGAGTTCTTCATCAAGACCCATGACATAGTTATAAAAGTTGGTTTTCCACCAAGAAAATTCTTCAAGATCACCATTGAACTTTGGAATTTTCCCATAATCAGCTTTCTTACTGCTGTTATTGGATCCATAGTCGTATGGTATAGTAGCACCAGAATTAGCACCAGAAGTAAAAGGTTCACTGGAAGACATGTTTTTCTCTGGATCTTTTCTGTTACACAGTTAAGTGCTATGACAATAGAGCCGGAGCTCTGATACCATCTGAAGATGAGAAAAACACAAGAAGGGGGGGTTGAATTGTGTTTACTTTTTCGAAACTCTTGAAGAGTAAGAATCTGTTTCTCCAGGATCAGAGTCTGAATGGATTCAGAGTCTGATGAAAGACCAGATTTTGTTGCAGCGGAAATTAACAAGAGATAGAGAGAAAGAGAGAACACAAGCAATTATACAGGTTCCTTCCACAAACCGGAAGTAGTCATGTCCCCCTTGCACTTCCAAGGAGAGTTTCACTAAAATGTAATATCAGTTACAAGTTGCTCAAACACACAGTAAGAGACTTCCAATTGCTCAAGCACGTAGGCAAGAGTCTTCCAATGCTCAAAGACACAACTAAGAGACTTCTTTGCTCAAGCACACAAGCAAGAGACTTCTGACACAATTTACAGAAAATTGAATAGAGTTGGAGACACTTGACAAACAATCAAATGTGTTCCAATAATATAAACAAAGACAGACTCTGTTTTTCTGATGAACTTAGAATTTCTAGAATACAAAGTTTGTAAGAATAATCTAAGTTGTTGATGTGTTTCTGGTTTTACTCAGTTAGAATACAATAGCTTGACAGCGTAGTTTTTCAGTTGTAGAGTCCAACATATTCTTCAAGTCTTCTATCCTTTATATAGGCGTCGAAAAGAGACGTTGAGACAATCCAGCACATCAAGAGAATTCTGGAAGCTTGATCAATAGTTGTTGATTTGTTGCTTGATATGGTAATAGTTATTCAAATGCATATTTTGAATTCCATTCCTTTTGAAGCTTAATACCGGTAGACACAGTTGCCAAACTGTATGAGGCAGTGGAGTAGTGGAAACAGAGTTCGTACACACGTACTCTGTCCTATTCTGCATTCTTTGTCGTTGAGCATCCCACGCTCAAGTTGACTTTGAAGTTAGCCGTTACTCCAAGTGAGTGTTTCTTATGCATCGAAATGCCTTTAGAAATCCTTCTAAACAGATCTTCAGATTGTAGGCTTCAGACTCACTGTAGCACTTCAGTTTTTGATGATCTTCAGACTCTCTTGGTCTTCAGGTTCTGATAGTCTTCAGACTCTCTTGAACTTTTAGGTTCTGATCATCTTCAGACTTATTTGAACTTCAGATTCTTTTAGTCTTCAGAACTTCTTGACATAGCTTCTGATGATTCTTCAGACTCTCTAGTTCTTCAGAATCACAAGCAACAAGCTTCTCTTGGTTTTGCTCTCAAAATGTTCAAACATAATATTTTCTAAGATTAAAATTTTGATTAAGATCCTGCATACTTAAACAAATATTAGCATATCCAATTGACAATTTTTAATATCTTGTTATTATCAAAACTCAAAACGTGGTATTGTTGAACACCCTTGTTCCAACAGATTCAATTGCTGGGAAAGCATTAATGAGTTCGTTGACTTGGGTTCAACACCAAGGAAATAATTTTTCTGTATAATTTTCTTTATTTTTTTTTAACATAGAAGAAGATTTGAATTTAGGGTTTAATTTGTTCTTGATTTTAGGCCCAACTCGCCTCTAATTTAACCTCCCAAAAATATATCATTATTTTTCCTTAAATTATAGCAGGGCCTCTTAATTGTTGAAGACGGCCCTAAAAATATCATATTCGATGTTGTTTACTGAGTAGTATATATTGATGCAAACATGGATATTTAATCACTCCTGAGGAGTGGGGGCTAAGGATTTTACAAAATGATGCATGGAGAATCGACAGACCCTCATTATCATAAACCATTATCGAGAGAATTTGGATATGTTTTTAAGCAATGATTTTGTACTCTATGCCTATGTCGTCATCAATGCAAAAAAGATGCAGTTAATAAACTGTCCTTATTGTGCCCTATGTCAAAAGAAGGTGTCATTTGGTATGAGGTATGCATGCTACGCTATTCGGACAAGAATTTCTATTCCACCATTAGTACAAGACCTTTCACTTTCACATGTGGTATCTACAATGCAGTGTCAACCCTAGTAAGCTCTATGTCCTTAGTGTGTTCCACCTTGCATAAAGTTGCAACTGAAGTAGCAGTAGAGAACTTGTAGGTTGCAATATTCTAAGTAAATGTTTCGAATATTATGACACTTTTCAGTTTAGCACATTGCACACCATATTTGTCTTTTAACAACTGTTAATCCTGCCTAAACAATGTGATCAAAGAATTTCCATTGAATGATTGCTATGGCAACGATAATGCAGAGATTTTTTTACACAAGTTGTCTTATCCCGTACATCACAGTTCCTTTTTATTCAACTATTCCTGGAACTCCTTCATCAAATTGTCTTCTTGTTCCGCAAAAAAAAAAAGACAAATCAAGATTCTAGATTTTCTCATGAATCAATTTACCCATCACATAACCGCTAGTTCAATCACACTCCAATTTTATATAAAAACCTAGAATTTTTCCGGTCTAATTTGGTCTCCAAATCCGCAGTTGGTTTGACTTCTCATAGAGTTACTGATCTAGAAAGGTTTTACGGCCATTTCTTGTCTCGAGTTGACCCGTCGGTTTCTCTTTGAATTCAGTGTGTGAAAGTCGCAACAACTGCCTACTTCGATATTCGATATTCTAACCAGGACATATATAGTGATGATTAAACATATGTAGAAGTAAGAGTTCCGGTCTATAGAAAATTAAACGTGACCAAATCTTCCATCAAAGACATATATACTGAAGCTTTAAATGCTCACTTAAATCAACTTAGAGACAATACAACAAAGAGTAATAAAAGATATAAGACATAAACATTAAAATTGAATGATGTCTAGGTGATATATTCTCTAGGACAATGTACTGAAGATATGTCTAGTCTGGATTGGAAGAGATGTCTAGGTGATATGATTTTTTACGACATACCATTTGATTTTTTGGGAAATCTCGAGGGAAGAGTTCTATATGGAGGACGATGAAGCTTTCTTCGTCTGGGAGACTTTCTCCATGATCAGGAGATCCAGGTAAACTTTGTTTAATTAATATAATCACATTTTTGTAAATTGATTGTTGCTATGACTTATTTATACTGCTTGCTCCCTGTCACTATCATAAGAGGGAAAAAAGTTGTCTACACAAATATTAAAAAATTTAGTTAAGAGCAAAAAATAAATTAAATTTTTTAGATTTCATGTAAAATATGAGATTTGAGGTCATTTTTTTTTCTCTGGAGGGAATACTACATTGAAATTATGAGATTAACAAATGTTATTTGTTTTGTGTAGAGAAGAGAACAAGTATCCTAATTGTTGTCCCTCTTGTTGGTTTGGCGATGCTATTGGCTATGTGTTTGTATTTACTAGTGAGAAGGCGACGAAAGAGTCTTTTGCCTCCTCTTTGCGATAATACAACTCTTCACGAAATTTGTATGTAGAAAAAAATAACTTTAACACGTTTAATAACTGTTTAAACACTAAATCATATAATTTTTATCTAGTTTGTGATGGATATGTCAGTCTACAACATCTTCAATTTACTTGGTCTGAAATTCAAGAAGCAACCAATAACTTTTCAAGGGAGAATGTTATAGGCAATGACGGGTTTGGAGATGTTTACAAGGTGAGAAAATGCAAGATATCTTGGTGTGTATTTACTTATAATATGATAAATCTTGTTTTTATTTTCAAAGATAAACTAAACATTAAAGAACAGGTTATAAAAGTTTTTTAAAAATAGATTAAATATTTCTTAAATTTTTGAAAAAGTTAAAATATTGTTCTAGTGTTTTTGAAAATGCATTTTTTTTTCTAGTTAATTAGCTTGCTTCTTCACTTTGTCACATAGAGTAAAATTTGAAATTTTTGTTTAAAATTAAATGAATCCTTAATTTTTATAATCTCTACAAAAGGAAATACAACACTAAATAGCCTCTACCAAAGTCATCTCAAGATATTTATGTCCTTTCTCCATTCACAAAATCAAGATATTTATGTCCTTTCTCCATTCACAAAAACGCAAGTTTCTACAACACAACAATTACTAGTACCAGTACAATTGATACTTTATATGTGACGAGGTGCCATTGACTTTAATATTTGTCATTCAGGGTCGGCCCAATATATTTTTAGGCCTAAAGAGGAATTTAAATAAAGACCTTTTAAGTACGTTTAGAGAGAATAAGACAAAATTAAGAAAAAATTTCCATAAATACTCTCAATCGAAAATAATTTTATACGACGTGTATCTGACACTAATTAAGTATAAGTATTTTGTCAACTGCAAATCAAACTTTGGTATGTTAGATTGTGAAAATATATCAACTTTCGCTATAATCAGCTCTGTTAGTGTGTGGCCTTTTTAATATATATATATATATTTGTGTGTGTTTGTGTGTACATGCTTGTGTGAGCGTGTGTGTTGAAAACAATATTTAATATAGACATTATTTATCAATTGTTATAGATCTTAAAATAACAAATTAATATTTAAATGATACAAATATAAATTAATTTTTTACTTTTACAAACTTTGATTACGCACTACTTGTTCTAATATATTTAGAACAACCGACATCGAATTAAATTGATATTAATTTGAAGGCAAAAAGAATTCAAGGTTCAAATAACTTATAAAATAGTTAGGATTAAAATCGAACTTGCTAGAAGAACTATGACTCCTCATTTGCATACAACTTGAGCTTCGAGTGAACATGTTTACAAATTTGACGTACGAAATATGAGGCCTAATACGGAACCTAAAAGACTTTAGGGCCTAAAGCCCTTGCTTTAGTGGCAGCCTCCTTGGGTCGGCCCTATCGTCACTCACAACCCAACATGCTTGTTTAAGAATATAAGCCTCTACTATGGTTGGATCAGATACAAACCTCACATGGTATAGTATCAATCATAGTGCATGTTGTTGCAATCTACATTTATCAACTTGACAACAAGTGACAATTTTTGGAATAATGTATTGGCCACTAAGGACCTATGACATCATGTGTTGCTCGAGTGGGATACATCAACGAGTTACATGAAGTGGTATATCAGGATATATATGATATATTTGTATGTTTTACCGACTCCTTAAGGAATCTCTCCTACACAACTGAAGAAAAGGTACTTGTAGAGATTATGAATACCTGCATGTAGACTTAACACCACATTTAGATTTCATCAGGACATTAGAATCTGAGTTAATGAAAAATGGTCATGTGGAGTCGGTGACTTCAATTTGGGAAGTATTTTAGCAGATATTTAGAGAGTTTCGAGGAGGGATGTTGTACCATCGTAAGAGGGGGTGGGGGTTGTGTTATATTTTGATGTATGTCTATAATATATTTTGTTGTGTGCAAAAGTAGATATAGAGTTGCAAATATGTGTACTCTATATGACATTTTAGATTATATAGACTGAACTCATATTTTACACATTTGATTTATATTTTCTGAAATAATTCAAATTAAATGTGATTTACCAACAAATCTTTGGTGTTTTGGATTGTGATTGATTTTGGATTATATAATCCGAAATTTCGTAAATACACTTCAAATTATATAATCCAAACAAGTGCAAAATGAAAAAACTTGAGGGTACACAAAAAACAGAAAGGGTGGGATATGAAATTCCCCTTTGGCCGCCACGTCTTATTACCTTTATCTCTTAATATGACCACATACGAAAGTGCATAATCCTTAAGCCCAGACAATGTTTTCTTTTTTGAGTGGACTCACAACATTCACTCTAACAATCACTCTCTTATCAATATATATTTCAAAACATAAATGAAACTCATTTCATCACATAATAAAAGACTTGTTTGACTATTTCACACATTATAAAAATGAATAAAAGAAAGAGATTACGATGTAGTTACTATATTATTCTTATCAAATATATTGATGTATTTGTATTGTGAGATATCGTATTATAAGTATTAAGTTTCTACAACCGTTTAATTGTGACCAATCTCCATCGAAATATTGGACACACAAGAAGCTCTCCTCTCTCAATTTGTTGTTGTGATTACTATTACCATAAATGCAAAATAAAAAATATTAACATGAGAGTTGTATATGTGTATATTATTATATAGAGGATATAATTTAAAAAATATAATTATTCTGAACTTAAAAATTGAAAATGTCATTCTTGAAAAATTATTTTTCCAAATACTTTTTTAAAAACTTTATGCAGACTAAATTTTTATTGTTGACACCTTCATTAGCATCATACAACACTCGAATTGCTACATTGCATGGAAGTGGAATAATTTTTCCACACATTTAAATTTCCTTGGTCATTTTAAGACAATTTGTACATTGGTTATAGGTGATATGAGATCGATCATAGATCACACATTTGTGTGAAATCGAAGCTGATGTTGGGTAGAATTGATATTCATGAATCAGAGAAGTTTCCATGGATTACATGCATCCGTGTTGAATCTCTTGAGTCTTCCAAGCAACATAACAAGTATAAGAATGATCTTACCCTCATCACTCCATTTTCCAACAAATCCAATCCACTTGTTTTCACAATTTGCCTCTAGATGCATCTGTCGTTCACAACTGTATCCCATAGTAAATCCTACGTTCTGATATGCACTGCCACACATAACATGTCGTAGTGTTATATTAGCGGTGCAACATTTAAAAAGTGTATTACATCAAACATTATTACCTACATATATTTTAACATTAAGGTGAAGTGTTCAAAAAAATATTTATGGCATCAAATATTATTACTTACATACATCTTCTTTTTATTGTTTTCCAATTCAATATTAATTTTACTGATAAATATTTCATCAACAACGTTATAAATAAATTAATTGATCCAATTTGTTTTAAATTAAGTCTGGGTAATACATCTATGAACCTTAGTTTCAAGAGCGATGAATTTTGACTTACCAACTTTGAAATAGACATCCACATACACACTTTTAACTGAGTTTGATGAAAAAAGGATAATGGTGCATATATATTATGATCTAAAGGACAAGGTGCACACTTTTAATGACTTAAAAGACCAATTTAAACTAAAAAAAACCAATATATTACAAACATTAAACTTAAAGAACCTCGAGATATATTTGAGCTATATTATAAAGATACATATGAGTTAATTTTAAGGGAGCTTCTATGATGAACACGTAAATTAAAGGTACACACACGTTCTAAAATACAACAACAACAGTCAAACTTTATTATACTAAATGAGTCGGCTACATCGCTCGATTTACGTCATAATATTTTATCGTAAATAATATTTCGGTCCAACTTTTAATCTTTATATCTTTGTTTATAGTTTATGTTATACTCAATAAAAAACAAGTAACATGATATCTTGGTGTTTTTTTTTAATATATTACACATACTTGATATACCAACATATTCTTCATGACATCTTTAAAGTTGCTCTTCTCCTTTTGTTTTTAATGCTCTATTACTATCGGCAGATTCTACTTGTATTCATTTTTCTAGAAAACTTTTGTGTGGAATCCCTTTTATTCACCAAAGGATATCAGTAAAATACAAGATCATTGAGATTACTCACCTTATTATTTTTTACAATAATACGTCCATGCATGTAACTAATTATTCAAACTATTAATTTTTAATGAATTACATTATAATAGTCAACCTTTCAATTATGATAATTACCGTGTAAAAACAACTTATAAATCAAAATTAGTTTGTTTTATCCTTCTAAACAAAACCAGGCTACATGGATTAGAATGTATGGATATAAATGACACAAAGTGGGTATATGCATGAGTTGTAATCCTAGCTGTCTTGTTTTGGTTGATATAACTCTTGTCTGCTAAGATGAATATCGTACACGCACTTGACATATATTCGACTCGATATCGCCATGCTGATTTTAATCATATTTTGTTTTGGTGTAAATGGTATCTTCTACGTGTACAAAGACTAATCATTCGAGTTTTGTAGAACTTAATACGTGTACAAACTTTTTCTAAGACTTAATCTGATCTGCTATGTGGATTTTAAATAAATTTTATGATATATCAATGTTATATGTTAACTATCCGCCCGACTATCTAGAAACCAAATTTTAGTTTTGCTGAATGGTTCGTCTCAGAAAAATTTATTTGAGTTCAATAACTTTATTAAAATTTCTAATGAAAATACGAATTTGATTGAAGGATTTGTCTTAAGAAAATTATACGGTGTCACACCTATCATTATAATTTTTAACATACTCACTTCGATCATAATTATAAATAAATTTTCTTTTTCATTTTTATTGAATAACTAACGTTTCTAGTCTACAATGTATATTAAATACATAAATTATTTAATAAATTTAAGAAGTAAATCTTTGCTTATAGTAATAATTGGAGGAAGTATATCTCATTTAAAGTGAAGAGAAAACAAAGTAACTTGAATAATTATAAACCCAAAAAAAAAAGATTTTTTTTAATGTTGGAACTAGAGAGTGTGATTTTAATATAAATCTAACCTGACAACTTCAACAACAATATTGAAGACATTGAAATTGAGTGGATCGTCCTTCAATTGTTTCCTCTCGGTTATGCAAACTAGTATAATGAAAATGACTAAATAAGAGAGTCGAGATAATATCTTATTCTGCTTCCTCTCACTGCTTTCTGACATTATTTCCCCATTGTCTTTCCAAGGGAGGAATGAGGTGTAAGGTGGAAGGTACCTGTACAAATTATCATGATGGTTATTATTTTACTTGTTTGTTAATAACTCAGGAAACAATATATTATATACTATACTAAATTTTATTTTAGTAATCTAAATTATACTATTTAGATTTTACTTTGGTTCTCTATTTTTTCTTTCCATTCATGTCTATTAATTACAAACACTACACACTTAATAAGTCTCCTAACTTTTTTTTCTTTTTATTTTTAGGGAAATATTAACTTACGCCCTAAGGGCACAAGTTAGCATGACTCTTATTTGTATCTCTTAAATTATACACATTATACACTTTTATCTCTTAAATTTTAAAGATTAGACATTTTTATCCCTTAGTTACAAACAACATAAATGACTAGTCCAGCTAAGGACTTAGATGCTCCTAAGAGAATCCACATATAATTCTCTACATTTGTGTATTTTAGTGGATCACACAAGTACATATCTTTAGATTGTAATTTTTTAATATTATTATTTATAAACATTTAATCTCTTCAATTCAATCCCTCAATTTTTTTAATTAAATCTTTATACGAAACTCTATATCATTATATTTGAAATAAAAAAAGTTTTTTAGTGTAAAAAATATGTGGATATGTTCAACACCAATACTTATTGTGTTAGGTGTTCCCATTAAAAATGGCCTAATAATAATAATAATAATAATTAGTGGTTTAAAAGATAGAGAGAGTGGGAGATACTAACATCATGAGGACAAATAGTACCAAGATTGCTTGTGATATAATTGAGAGGTCCACAATAGTTTCTCCAGCGTGTCTTGAATTTATGCTTTGGAATAACACACCAATCAATTTTTGATAATAATTCAACCCTTTCAAACCTTCTGAATTCCAATCCATTAGACAAAACAAAGTAACTTGAATAATAATAAACCCAAAAACAGTAGCCATAAGGCAAAGAGTGTGTTTCCCATGTAACAAGTGTTTGTAACCAACCTCCTCTACATTGTTCAAAAGATACCTACACTCTTTCATCTTATAAAATTTCCCTAATATCCATATACAAAATCTCAAGCATGGAGGGTATAATGTGTTCCCAAGAAGTAGTTGTGGAATGAGAATAAGAAGAAGACCTGAATTCTTTCTAAAAACAACCATGTTTTCATTTGTTGGAATAAATCCACAACTTGCAAATGTTGAAACTGTAGTAAAAATTGAGAAAGTGGACATTTTTATACCCTTTCTTTTTAGTACTTGTTTAGCACTAGGAATCATTGCAAGGTAAAGTGACACCCCAAATAGACCTATAATATGGAGAATTACAATATAACCAAGAACTATATAACCCAAATATTTCATAGACAAATACCTCAAATTTTCAGTTGTGGTACTCAATGATTCATGTGATTTAATGTTTGGCTTTGACAAGGAAGTTATGTGAAGGTTAGAATTTGTGACCATTTCAACTTCAACCTGAATTTGATCAACAATGATGGGGTTTGCAAAAGCAAAACGTGCATGAGAAGAATCAATTTTATCTAGATCAGTTTTGAGCTTTGATCTAATGAAATAAAGCCCTAACATGGAGGTAAAGATTTCACCACCTATGAACATTAAGATGGTAATGATGATTAATTGAGGGTTAGAAAAAATTTCCATTTCAACTGTGGACATGCTTGAAACTGTGGTGGATGAAACGGATGTGAAGAACAAATCTAAGTTTTTAGGTGTTGTTTGATATAAAGGGTTTAGAGCTTTGAGAAATCCAAACCCAAAAAAGGAAATAGAGGTGAAATATAGAATTTGAACACATAATGGATTTGCTCTTAGGAGGATGAAGCGATAAAAACATGCTGCTAAGAAAAAAAATGATTTGGTTAGACAAGCAACTTTTTGACATGAAGTGTTACAAAGGAGTTGAAACTTTTTCATATAATAACAACCTAAGATCTCCATCTTGATTGTTTTGTTTCTAATATTTACTAGTGAATATTTGATGCAATGATTGATTTCCAATGCAAGAGAGGGTATTTAAAGAATAATTTACGTGTAGGTAATGCTACCCTTTTTGTGGCTATCATGTGTTTATTTAAATGTCTTTTATTTTTTCTATAATAATTTATATAGAGTTTTGTCTTTTTCGATAATAATTTGTATGGAGTCTTGTCTTAGTATATCTGATATTTAAGGTCCAACACTGAACCATCATCCATTTTACCTACTATAGCTGGTTAGTTTGATACCCTAGAGTTTTAGTAAGTATGTATTAAACATTCAATCATTTAACATCATGTATTTTGTTATATTTACTTATTGGTTTTTTCTAAATTGCCTTGAAAAATTGGTGGGTAATTTACCCAAACCAATAAAAAACATCCATGTGTACTTCATTATAAAAATAACATTTATTATTTTATTTTGCATGTATCCCATTTTAAGATTAATAAATTAAAAATACCAATGCAGGGAATCGAACCAAGGTACACTCACTCATCATCATATAACTTAATCACTTAACTGATACATCTCTTGGTGAAATGAAGTGGAATGCAAAAATATATGTTATCAGTGAGCCATTTTTTATATATGTGTGTGTGTGTGAAATACTAAATATTTCTAAAATAGACAATATACATTCATTCATTTATTTATTTTTTATATTTTAAATATTATTCTTTTATATAAATTCATACTATTTATCTAGATTCGATAAACTACAACAATGTTTCATTTTTTTTTGAAGAGTCAACAATGTTTCATTTGTGATCAACCGAATTGTGATCTATTTTAGGTTCGACATTTCTTTTGTATTAGATGAACTGTTTAAAGGTATTAAACATTACATTTATCTTAACAGTCTTCAATACAAGTCAATCTCACAATCTGTCTCATTAGAAACCTAATCAACATTGAAGAACATTACTCTGACGAACAAAACAGACTCAACCGACTAATAGTATCAAATATAATCAATCATATCATTGAATATGACCTTATTAAAATAAGAACGAAGCAGAAACTGTAATTTCAAAAAATCGAAATCTACGGTGTAAGTCAATCTGACAAACTATCCCATTGAAAACCTAGTCAACATGGAATGACATTACTCTAACGATCGAAACAGACTCAACTGACTACGGTATCAAATATAATCAATAAGGCCATTGAATATGACCTTATTGGAATAAGAAAGAAGCATGAACAGGAATTTAGGTAATCAAAATATTTGGTGTAAGTTGATCTGACAAACTATCTCATTGGAAACCTAGTCAACATAGAATGACATTACTCTAACGATCAAAACGGACCCAACTGACTAATGGTATCAAATATAATCAATCAGACTGTGGAATTTGACCTTATTGGAATAAGAAATAAGCAGGAACGGGAATTTAGAAAATCGGAATCTTCGGTGTAAGTCGATATGATAAACTATCTCATTAAAAACCTAGTCAACATGGAAGGACATTACTTCGACGATCAAAACAAACTTAGCCGACTAACGGTATCAAATATAATCAATCCCACCAATGAATATGACCTTATTTGAATAAGAACAAAGCAGAAACAAGTATTTCAAAAATCGGAATCTTTAGTGAAGTCAATCTGACAAACTATCTCATTAAAAACCTAGTGAACATGGAAGAACATTACACTGACGATCAAAATGGATCCAACCGACTAACACTATCAAATATGATCAATCAGACCTTTGAATATGATCTTGTTGAAATAAGAACAAAGCAAGAATTGGAACTTCAAATATCAGAATCTTTGGTGTAAGTCGATCTGACAAACTATCTCATTAGAAACCTAATCAACATGGAAGGACATTACTCCGATGATTAAAACGGACCCAGCTGACTAACAGAATCAAATATAATCAATCGGACTGTTGAATATGACCTCATCGGAATAAGAACGAAGCAAGAAAAATAATTTCGGAAATTAAAATCTTCGGTGTAAGTCAATCTGACAAACTATCCAAGTAGAAACCTAATTATCGTGAGGCTTGTGTTATTCTTTGATATTATTTCTTTGTACTAAGTGCACTAAATTTTATCCGCATGTGCATCTATTAATTTGCAGGTACTTAATATATGGTTTATTTTATTTTATT
The DNA here is from genome assembly GCA_946800305.1 of Medicago arabica. Lineage (NCBI taxonomy): Eukaryota > Viridiplantae > Streptophyta > Magnoliopsida > Fabales > Fabaceae > Medicago > Medicago arabica. The sequence goes on along the minus strand of OX326966.1, from coordinate 709,630 downwards.
CGTGCGTACCCATTAAGATATTCATTTTGTACCGGTCCATGGTGAACTTTACTTCCATATACCACGCATACTTAATTTTTGTCATCCTCTAATTATATTGTTTAACCCGGGGAACGTCGGGTGTTACACTAGTATTCAATAATATAATGGAAATTTTTTTGGGAAATGCTAACTGGTGCCCCGGACAAAGGTTAAAGATATTAAAAAAGGAAAATATATAGTAGTTATTGCATTAAAAATTGTGTAATTAATCCATAAAAAGTAATAATTAAAATTCCTTTTTTTAGCAATAACATCCTTTTTTGGCATCCTTAACCGGTGTTCAGGGGCACCGGTTAGCATGACCCATTTTTTTGTAGAATCTAAACTATATGTCACTCGATTTGGTATTAAAAAGAGTCGGACCCGAGATCTTAAGGAATAATAAAAGGAAAATTATCATCGATACACTAAGATAAAATATTTGCAAAGGTGCAATTAGAAAGTAAAAGTGTGACTGTTATCATATGTGAGTTCTCTTAACTTATGTGAGATAAAATATTTATTCTTGGATCATTGATTAATCAAGTTGCCAAAACAAATATTTGTTTATCTTTTCACTGATTCACGTTCTCTCAATCACACAGTAATCATAAAATCTCAAAAAACAAAAATTTATTTTATTTTGGAATTATTATGGAATCATTCGTATTTGTTTTAAATATATAATATCCGGTCCATACTATTTTGGTCAATGAGATTTGTCCATTTTTTCTGGTTCAAATAGCATGGACCAAAATATTGCCTCTTTTTGGCTCTGCTGAGCTGACTTTTTCTTCTTTCAAAATTACTTTAACTTTCAATGATCCAAAAAGAGTGAACAGACGGGTTCGGTAGTAAAAATAATAAAGATATAAAACTATTAATCAATTTTTTGCTACTTGTTCCGGAAGTAAAAAAAAATTCATCTTCTCTTGAATAACTTTCTTCAAAAGGGCTCCTACTTCCCCAATGAATGTCTTGGTGGAAGATATGATTTCGTTGAATTCAAGTTTATTTGTTTTTAAATACGCCCGTATCTCAACGAGAAAATAATCACAAGTTATGAAAGTTTTATGAAATTGACTTTTTCATACCGGTAAAAGAATTGCTTCCGCAATATAAGCACATATATTTTGCGACGAGTGTAGTCCAATTATTTAACAATGTTTTGCAAATAAAATAAACAAATATTTAATAAAAACACTACATTAACATTGATATTTTAAAAATAGTTATTAGTTTTCAAAATGTTGTCATATTAACTTTCTCGTATGAATACATAAAAATTTACATCGAGATACAAGGAAATACAATCCTCATCGAGCGTAATGCAAATATTTAACCAATTTTTTACATATAAAAGACAAAAATATTTAATAGAAACATTACATTTATCCTTGACAATTTTCATCTAATACTTTTAAATAGTTCATCTAATTCAAAAGAAATATAGGACCTAAAATAAATCACAATTGAAACATTGAAACATTGTTGTAGTTCATTGAATCTAGATAAATAATATGCATTTATATAAGAGAATAATATTTAAAATATAAAAAAAATCAAATGAATGAATTCATACTGTTTTATTTTAGAATTATTTATTATTTTAATATAAATGCATATAATCTCTAAAAAAATATCTGACTAATATCATATATTTTGCTTTCCGATTCTTATCATAAAAGATGTATTGTTCAAGTGGTTAAGTTAAATGAATAAAAGTGAGTGTGTCTTGGTTCGATTCCAGGTGGTTGTATTTTTTATTTTTAATCATTTTTGCTATGCAAATAATAAAATAGATGCTAAAATTGCAAAATAAAATAATAAATGTTATTTTTATAATGGAGTACACGTGGCTGTTTTTTATTGGGTTGGGTAAATTACCCACCAATTTTTTAAGGTAGCCTAGGCCTCACCTTAATTATTTTGAAGTAATTTTGTGTCTTGAATCAATTATACCTAATCTACATCGTAGGTGCCCACCAAATTTTAGAGTGGCAAAATATTTTTCATATTAGAATAAAAGTATATCTGTGTCAAAAAAAATTAGGATATAATCCCTCTCAAAAAAATAAATGCAGTTGTGATATAACCATCCCGTGTGAAACCCGTGTCGAGTTATTAGTTATACTATTAGTTAAAGAATAAAAGAACAAGACCAAGAATAAGTAGTTTTTCTACCAAAGAAAAATAAATAAATAGTTTTGGCTTTTTCATATATAACAGGTTTTGAGTACTTCTTTACTCTTCAGAATTGAATAGTAAACATTTATATATATATGTACTATGGATGCATAATGCTTCTATGTCGCACATGGGCATGAGAATAGCCAGACAGAGCAGATTTTTTTTTTTTTAAATGACACTGTTAAAATTGTTTCTGGCGTTTGAAAATTGTACTGAAATTCTCCAAGTCTTTGTACGCTATATATTGATTTTAACGGAATAAGCACTTATAAACTTACATAAGTTTTGTTTTTCTTCAAAACCTCAAGTTCTTATATGAGAGAAAATCTAAGAGTCGTTATGGAAGAAGCGCCAACGCATCAAATTATTCATTGAGAAGCTTGATCTGAGACGTTGAGTCTTTACTCAAATGGATAATGTCGTTGAGTAGTCATTCGATATTCATTTGCTTATAATTGAATGATTCGTTACATTATCTTTGCCTTTAAATTTCTTTATTTGTTTCTGCACGTGATCAAAAGTAGACAAATTGTGGTACTCTGAGTCCGAAAGTGACCTTCCTTCCGAAGACGACAAAATGAGTCAGAGTCTTCATATGCTGACGTGGTCTTCAAATGCTTGATGCCTTTAGAGTCTTCATTAATTCCTTCAGATGCTTCTGAACAAAAATTATCTTCTGATCAGGATGTTGATTATCTGGTTGACCATTCTTCAAATCTTGTTCTAAGTCTTAGTAGCTTCTCATATGCTTCAGATGCACTCTTATGTGTTCAGAGTCTTCACATTTCATGATGCCCTCTTATGGTCCTGCACACTTGAAAGTTTTTCTCTACGGGTTTGATGAAAAAGCCCAGTTGGAAATTAGAATGAAGCGGATCAAGAAGAAAGCAAGCATTAGGAGCTTCAAGGTAGGAGTCCTTTCCTCAACTTTAGTCTCTAGAGTACGTTTTATTCTTTAGTAATTTTGTCTTTAGTTACCATCAGTGACTAAACCCTAATTCGGTAGGATTCTAAGATAAACTTGATCTATTCATAGTTTTAAAAACTGAACCGATCATCGAACTGGTAAGGGTAGAGGGTCAGTGGGTCATTGGTCGAACCACTGGATCATGGTCGAATCGCATGAAAAAATTGGATTAAATCGGATGAGTCGGTCATATAACTCGGTCGCTATGAAGTTTTTATCTTTACATTTAAATAGGATGACTCGGGCTGTACAAAATGAATAGGCTTAATTGGTCTTTTGGTCCTCTAATTAATTTTCAATTTTCATTTTAGTCCCATAACTTGTAAAATCAATGTTTTGGTCGAATCGCATAGATTTGTTAGAAATTAGTATTATGGAATGACTGCTCAATTATATTTGAAGCATAAATAGTAAAAAAAAAATAAAACTAATAAATAGTGTTAAAAAATGAAAAACAACAAATAATATATTTACACAATATATCATACTAATAAAATAAAGGCTAAAATATTATTTTGGTCCCTTAACAACATTTATAGTATCGTTTTGGTCCCATAAGTAATAAAAACTCCGTTTAGGTCCTTTAACTTGATTTAAAGTATCAGTTTGGTCCTTTATGTTATTTTAATTCAAAAAACGTTAAATTTAGGGACTAAACTAATACTAATTAAATAAGCTAAAGGACCAAACTAATACTAATTAAATAAGTTAAGGGACCAAAATTTAACGTTTTTTGAATTAAATTAACAGAAAGGACCAAACTGATACTTTAAATAAAGTTACGGGACCTAAACGGAGTTTTTATTACTTATGGGACCAAAGCGATACTAAAAATGTTGTTAAGGGACCAAAAGAGCAATTTAGCCTAAAATAATTTTTTTTTTGGAGAGAATATCATACTAATAAAATAAGTAAGTACTAACATATTTGGATTAAATGGATAATGCTTTGTGTGGAAACGGTTGATTACTCGATTATTGTGAATGGTGCAGCAGTTGGAACAATTGTTCCTGGTAAAGGCTTACGACAGGGAGACCCTCTCTCGCCGTATTTATTCATATTGTGTGCTGAAGGATTGTCGGCATTGATAAAAAAAGCAGAAGGTCAAGGACTAATTCATGAAGTAAAAATCTGTAATAACACTCCAATTATCTCCCACTTGTTACTTGCCGACGACTGTTTTCTCTTTTTCAAAGGCTCCGCTGATGAAGCAAACGTAATGAAAGGGATCTTAGCAACTTATGAAGCGGCATCCAGGCAAGCTATAAACCTCCAAGAAGTCAAGCAGCAAGGATGCACGCGCAACACTCCTAGACACGAAGCAACATGGACAACACTTTCTCCGGGAAGGTATAAGTGCAATGTTGACGCTTCTTTCTCCGAAGCTCAAGACATAGTGGGTATAGGTATGTGTATCAGAGACGCAGAAGGAGCTTTTGTGTTGGCTCGAACATAATGCTTTTCTCCTATCACTGATGTTGACATTGGGGAGGCTATCGGGCTCTTAAAAGCTATGGAATGGGTAAGGGATCTCCATCTTCGAAATATGGATTTCGAAGTTGACTCAAAGACGGTTGCGGACAATATTTATGGGAAGCAAAATGGTGTATCATATTTTAGCGCCATCATTACACATTGTGTACACGTCCTTTGCACTGATCTTACGAACTCTCATGTTAAGTTCATTAGGAGACAAGCAAACGAAGTTGGTCATAGCTTAGCTAAGGCGGCTTTATCGAAAGCTAGTTTCCGCGTTTACTATCATATTCCAACATGTATTGAATCTATTATTATTAATGAAATGCATTAAGCTTGTTTCTGTAAAAAAAAATAGCATGTGGATTGATTCAATTTAATTGGTTTGTTTGGTTTTCATAAATGAATCCAGAAGTCTGAAATTTTTTGCAACCGCAATACACCAACCGATGTGAGAACATAAATTTCAAACATTATGGGTGTACGACAAGTACTTGGTACCGGTAAATATTTAGGGGTACCATCAATGGTTGGAAGAAGTAAAACATCCACTTTCAAATTTATAAAGGACATCATATGGAATAAAATCAACTCCTGGAGTAGCAGGTGCCTCTCTCAAGCAGGCAAAGAGGTCTTAATCAAATTTGTCCTACAACCCATCCCTTCCTATTTAATGAGCACCTTCCTTCTACCAAACTCTTTAATCAAAGATATAGATAAAATGCCAACCGCTTTTTGGTGGGGTCACGTAAATGGAAATAGGAGAGGCATGCATTGGCTATCTTGGGAGCGACTTACAGTTCCAAAATGTTTTGGAGGTATGGGTTTTAAAAGCCTCAAGGCTTTTAACATGGCAATGTTAGGAAAACAGGCGTGGAAGCTTCTTACTAATCCTGATTCCTTGATCACTAGGTTATTTAAAGTTATATATTATCCCTCTAGTGACTATTTTTCCGCAAGAGAAGGACAAAACCCAAGCTTTGTCTGGAGAAGTCTTTGGAGCGTCAAGACGGTTGTTGAAAATGGTTTTCGATGGAGCATTGGGTCGGGAACTAACATATCAGTTTGGAACCCCTCATGGATCCAGGGTAATTACTCTATCCCTCGGCCTGCAGACATGAATATCGCAATGGTATCACTTAAAGTGTCAGATATGTTCATTCCAAATACGAAGCAATGGCATATGGAAAATATTTTCATTTTATTTGACAACAATTCAGCTCAACAGATTTGCACAACTCCACTTTATAACTCGGTGCAGCATGATACACCCATGTGGAAATTGGAAAAAATGGAATTTACTTTGTTCGCAGTGCATACAGAAGCATCATGGAAAGTAGCGTGACCGTCCAGCAGCACATAATTGACGGTAACTGGAAGCTTTTATGGCGCAACAATGTCCCACCTCGAATTAAAAACTTTCTTTGGCGTGTTACCCGGGGCTGTCTTCCAACACGGCTTCGATTACATTCTAGAGGTGTTTCATGCCCTTTGCAATGTCCATTTTGTAGCGAGGATGAAGACAACACGCACGCGCTATTCACCTGCCCCAAAAGCGTGCAGTGATGGCAACAAATGGGTCTTTGGAATGAAGTGTCAAATGTTGTTTCAAACGTCGGCAATATCTCTACTACCATTTTTGACATTCTTCAACACCTACAACCTTCCCAACATCCAACCTTCAGCACTTTAATGTGGAGCATATGGAAAAACAAAAATAACAAAGTATGGAATGATTCCACAGACACGTGTCAGGAATTTGAACAGATTTTGACAAAATAACATCGAAAACTTGTACTCACATATATAAATAATGAGTTAAATAAACAACTTGAATCAAGCGGTAACAAACCCATAAGATATCTTTTCCTCCAAAAGAAAACCATAATTAAGATCTCTCCAACTCAATTCAACCATTGATAAAACTTGTATATTACAAGAATAATATCACTTGAGCACCACAAAGTTAGCCATTTTGCTTAAAGAAAACTTGGTCTTTAAGGTTCACAATAATTGAAAATATGTTGCAAACCCTATCAATTGTGTTGAGTAGAATACCTTTGTTAGATTATTCTTCAATTTCTTGTGTTTCTTATTATTGAACATTGCACCGCCAATCATCAAGAACTTTGATATTCAGTTAACTTGATGTCTAGTATAGCTATGTGAGATCTCAATCTATAGAGTAGGTAGTTAGTTCCTTGGGCTGTTAACTAACCTATAAGGCTATAACTGAGTGCTTGAGAAAACATATAAAAATTTGTTTCGAGTTTCACTCATCACATTAGACAAAATGCTTTGAATCTCGATAAATCTTGTGTCCTTCCTCTTCCCATCAAGAAAGGTTCAAATCTTAACACAGTGCAACCGAGAATGGTGTAGTGTCGGTATATTCTTGCTACAAGGCAGTATCCAAGCTTTGAAGTTGTTGTGAAAAATGATGTTCCTATAAAGTCCAAGTTTTTGGTTGGAGACTTCTTTCAAAACTTCCTATACCATAGATCAATTAATCAATGAGTTTTATGGGGCCCATAAATGTGTGTGCTCTTTAAAAAACAAAACAATAAATCATCTTCTTAATGAATTTAGGGCGGGAAAGTTGTTTTGACATTAACATATTTTTTTGAGTGTTTTATGAAAGAGAAATAATGAAAGAAAAATAATGAATAAGATGAGAGAGAGAGAGAGACGGAAGGAGAGAGAGAGAATGACATTTTGCCTCAAAGTCACCAAATCTCAACTCATCTTCTCTTGTTGTTATGAGGTGAAGGTGTGACAACATGTATTCGTATCGATGTGGTCTGCTTTTTGTTATATATATTAACAATATTTTCCTTTTTTTTTTCAATTCCATATATACGAATTGACAACAAATCAACTTTAATTTTTTCAAATTGATTTTCTAAACCTCAATGCGTGTTTGCATTGAGGTTTTTATCTTCCATATAAAAGAAATGAAGTATTCCTTGTGCTCTCTTATTTCATTTTGTTCATTTTTTTTTTCAATAAGTTTTTTAAGCCTTTCATTTTAAAATCTTTTTAATACAACTAAAATACATAATAAGAATTAATTACTAACTAAAAGTGATTATTTTATAAAAAAAAAATAAAGTTGTAAAGATGACAAACTTTTACTAACATGAAAATATACTGATTTGGAAATTTAAATTCATATTTAGGGGATGTATTGGATTAGGATTCTAAGGGATAATTTTAAAAGAATTTTTAATGATGAAAAAGTTTTGTGGTAAGACTTTTTACTATTTAAAAAAAGTCTTGTGGGATTCAATCAAGACTCTTTGTCATTTTAAAAAAGTCTTGAGGTATTCAATCAAGACTTTTTATACCTTAAAAAAAGTCTTGTGGTATTCAAAATCATTCAAATTTCGAAGGATTGTTTGATAAATTGGATTTTGTGGGATTTTCTAGTGAAATTTTAGCATGAAAAAGTCTTTTAGAAAAACATGAGATTTCTTAGGATTGTTTTTCTTTTAAAATTTTACTTTCTCCCTCTTCTCTCTCTCCCCTCTCTTCCTCTCTCACTTTTCTCCCTTCTCTCTCCTCTCTTCCCCCCTCTCTCTCTAACTCTCGTGAAAAAGAAAATAAATAAAAGTATGTATTTAGAATATTATGATAGAAAGTGTGTTGTAATCATTTCATTTCAATGAGTTCTTAAAATCTTATAAATCCACAAAATCATTTCAAATCCTTTAAAATCTTATGATGTAAATCCATTGAAATCCAAATTGTAAATCCTGATAGTCTTTTAAAATCATGAAAGTCATTAAAATTCTACAAAATCTTTTAAAATCCTTGAAACTTTTTTAAGCAAAAATTGTCTTTTAAAATCCTAATGCAATACACCCACCCTTAGTTCAGGGTGTTGATGGTTTTACAACTTTCTCTCAACTTTTTCTTTTCTCAAACCAAGCCGTAGTAACTTTTCTTTTTCTTGATCTATTAAAGAGGGGTGATTTAGGGTCAATTTTGACTTGAAATCCTCCGAATTATTATTTTTTTTCTCTTTTAATTGAATAAGTGATTTTCACATATTTTCAATTATCTTTCGTTTGTTTTTGTGATTCTGTCGTCTCACACAACTTTGTTTATTTTGATTTCCCGTCTTTATGCGGTATGTTTTTTATTTCCGTCTTAGTGCGATGTTTATTTGATTAAGGTTGAAAGATTAATTTGAGCAATTGCATATTCAATCAATGACTTTGTGTCATCAACGTTGCAGATTCGAAAACATAGTATTTCGATGGCATAAATATAGTAGTATTTGTTAGCATATGTACTTTGTTGTTTTATGTTATTAACATGGATGTTTGAAATTTGTTTACAAATTCATCCTTTAAAATATTATATTGATGTACTCTATCAATTTTAATGAATATCATTTATTTCTGGAAAAGAAGAAACGAGTTCATGGTCTACAATGGTTCATGGATCACCCATGTAGGGTCTCTGCAGTTCTTCACTAACATAAAACTGAACCAGAAAAACATATATATAGAAGATACACACGATCTACATGGTCCATGCATGTGTAGCTTCTATGACCATATATTGTCCTGATTAATTCTAGAACTACCTTATTATACCTGCACATGGAGCTGCTGGAGCACAAACATGGGTCCCAATATTAACTTGGGTGCCACCAATTTCATATTTATAATTTATGTGATTGGGTCTATCTCTCTATTCTAATTGGAGCCTAAGAAATATAGAGGATCTTGATCTATCTTTCTTCAAATAAAAGTGTATATTAAATAGAGAGAATTTTGACCCTGCTAACTAGGACAGGTGCCATGCCTTGCCTCCATTCATATTGAATTTCTTGAGCCTCCCAAAGAACATTACCAAGATAAGAATAAGCTTCCCTTCTGTACTCCATCTACCTGAAAATCCAATCCATGAATCTTTGCACATTAAATCAGGTTTCAATTGTCTTGAGCAGCTATATCCTGTCGACAACCCTACGTTCCCATAAGCACTGCACAATTTAATCATCATAATGTTACCCATTAATAATATAATATACCTTGCATTTAATCCATAATATAGTACTCCCATGTGAACAGTTTGATTGAACCCATCGTTTCATAGATATTGATATATTGTTTTCAAAACTATGATAAAGTTCAAATCAATAAACTCAAGGTTTAATAACAATTTTGACCCCCTAAATATCAGAAAATTGCGATTTTGACCTCTAATAAAATAAAATACAATCCAGCCTCTTAAATATTGTCCATTTTGCAGTTTTGGCTCTCTAGATCAATTTTGACCAAGTCAATGCTGACGTGGACGCCACATGTGTAATTTTATTTATTTTTTATTCTTTTTAATAATTTTTAATTAAAAATAAATAATAATAATTTTTTATATTTTTTTAATAATAAAAAAAATTACACACGTGGCGTCCACGTCGGCATTGACTTGGTCAAAATTGACATGGGACGCCAAAACTGCCAAAATCGCAACTTCTTAATACTTAGGGGGTCATAACTGCTATGAAGTCTAAACTGAAACTCTCCATCTCTTTTATATATATATATATATATATATAAACATCGTTTTTTTTTATTTTAGGCTTAATTGGTCTTTAGATCCCCTAAGTAATTTTCAGTTTACGTTTTGGTCCCATAACTCGTAAAACTCACATTTTAATCCTTCTTATTTTGTTCCGTTAGTCAAAAAGGTCATTGGCCGTTAACTTTAACTTTAAATGTCTAAAATAAAATACAAACAATGTTGGCCCACCGTAAACCTTATTAATTATTTTAATTTTAATAGTTGAATCTTTTTTATCATAAAGGTAAATGTTGGATCATAAAGTTTCATTTTATCTTATGATATACCATCAATACTTAACTCCTTCTTCCTGCTATTCGCCCAAAAGAAACACAGACACCAACTTTAATTTCAAATCTCAATTTTGGATCCTAAAGTTTTGATTATTTTTTTCTTCCCTTTTTCTTATTTATTTGAACAGTTCATATATTAATAACAAAGGAAAATGAGAGGACTCAAGAAAACAAGGGACAGTACCCTAGCAAGCTTGGATCAAAGTTTTATGACTTCTCATTCTCCACTCTCACGTTTCAACAACAACAACCGACATTGAATGACATCCAATAAGAATTGATGATATTGCCACATACTTTAAGAGAGAGAGAGAGAGAGATATGCGTGCCTTATGACTTCAAGAGTTATGGTCAAGACGTTGAAGTTGAGGGGATCTTCTTTCAAGCTTTGTCTCTCAGTGATGCAAATGAGAATAATGAAAATAACCAAGTAAGATAGCTGAGAGAATATAATACGATCCACTAGGCTATTTTGGTCTCTTTTCACATCATTTTGGTCCCTTACTGGTAAAAATGTTGTGTATGGTGGAAGATACCTGTTGGAAGGAAATTTCAAAGAATAATTATATTATGTGAACACATATTATTTTCAAATATTCATTAAACACTTCTTTTTTCTCTTTATCTTTTTATTTTTATCACATCATTAATCTATCACATTTGAAGAAGTCGGTGAAATACACGAGTATCCATGAAACATTTTTCATATATAAGTTATACCCGAAATAAAACAAAACATCAATTTCCATTAACAGTTGATGCCCATGAATAACTGATTTGATTCTCGGACAACATATATATTTTTATATAGAAAGTTGCTTGATCTCATAAAGGAGCATAATTAAACTTTTGATTATTATTATACAAGGAAGATATTCCATAATTCGTATTTTGCATTCACACAAACTCACACATACGTACAACTTTAAAATTGCAAGCTACTGAGAACGCATAAATCACAAATTAGAATTTATTTTTGTGAGTAGTCAAATCTATTATCATATTCTAGTTCCGTGCACCATGTAAAGTGGTAAAACGGAATTTATGCAAAGCAAATTTTGGTTAATGCATATTGGAAGAGCAATTATAAATTATACTATATAGAAAGAAAAGAAGAAAAAAAAGAGCTAACAAAGTCTAGACATAAATGGTTAAGTTGCATTTTAATTAAGGCTATTTTTCGGAAAGTATTAGTTTGATCTCTAAGTTAAATAATATTTAATTAGGTTTATCTTTCAAAAAAATATTTAATTAGGTTTAACTTATGTCTCAACAAAATTTTAAGTTAATTAGCAAGGTATTTACATTAGGAACAATAGCATGAAAAAATGTTTTCCTAACAAATGTCGCAAGTGCAAATGTTTTTCCCTTAAAAAGGAAATGTTTTAAACTTTTAAAAAGTTAAATAGACCGCTTCCATAATTGTATTGGCATGAGAGACTAAAGATGATGATTCATTAACTGCAAGGCGATTTAAAAAAATTAAAATTATCATAACACTCTTTTAGTTTAGTGGCTTTTCGAAGAAAAGTGTGAGTTTCTCCGGATATAAAAGGTGTTCATCTTAATACGCACCTAATATTTATATATATAGTGGAATTTTTATTTATTTTTAAGTGTGTAATGTGTAGTGGATTGTCTACTAAGAAATCAGACATGCATATTATCATGAAGAAAGAAAAAAATAATGCATGCATATTGTCTTGAAAAACCAATAAGCTTTGTCGCCATCATGGGTACGATAATATTTGCTATTTCGAATGATATTTCTTCAAAGTTGGAAAAGAAAATAAAAAGAGCATGTAGCGGTTAAGAAGCTTACACGATACATGATGTTTATTGAGTAATTTAATTTACTCACAAATTGAGGACTAAGTAACAAACTATATTATGGTGCTCCCTTAAATATTAAGGGAAAGTGGGTTTAATTAATAATAATTACATCGGTGGTGTGATCAACCATTGGAATGTTTATTGGAGGCTAATATTTTTTTGTTTATCTTCGATCCTACATGTACTTTGAGAGATTAACCATATAAAAAGGTTTGTAAACCAAAACAACTCATTTATATATTTTTCAACATGCCTAGTTGCATCGTAGCATTTTTGTTCACACTTGACATTAACAATTGCTTCCTATATATATTCTTACTCAAGGATAAGTTTTTTCATGAAAACTTTTGATATATGGTGCCAATCACAAATTTATAGTCATTAGCTCTGATACCACCGTTGGATCGGATCGCAGGGCATCTTAAATCAACATGGGGAGATCACCTCCATGTTGGATTAATAGCAACCATGTAAATAAATGTTTGGACTCTACATCTTTTATATATGACCTAGCAACCATATTAATAGCAACTATTTAATATATGACGTAGCATTAAGATAGTAACTTACATCATGACAATGAAGAGCACCAATATGGCTGAAGAGATGGAGTATGTATCAAAAACAGATTCACCAGAATGTCTAACATTTGTAACTTGAAACAAAGACGCAACTAATTTCTGATAGATATTTAGTCCCTCCATAATCTTAGAACTCCACTCCATACAACAGAACAATATAAATTGTATCACATTGAAACCAAAGACAGTGCCAACAAGGTTCCAACAATGAAGAGTAGAGAGCAAATGATCATAAGCCATTTCCTTTGAATTATTCAGCAAGTAAGAGAATTCTTCTCTTTTTGTAATACTTTTCAAAAAAGTTATTACTAGCCTCAAACATGGTGCATATAGGGCATTACCTAAAAGTACATGTGGAAGAATAAGAAGAAGAAGTCCTGAATTCTTCTTGAAAACCATCATGTTCTCATTGGTAGGTACATAACCACAACTTGCAAATGTTGAAACTATGGTAAATAAAGAAAATGTTTCAATATTGATGCCTTTGTTTTGGAGAATATTTTTAGCACTTGGTATATAGGTTATGTACAAAGTCACCAAACTAAAACCAAAAAAATGAACCACCATAAGGTAACACAAAACTACATAACTTAGATACCTAAGAGAATTATACTTAAGTTTATCTTTATCGTTAATATTATTTTTTTCAATTTGTGCATGATTTTCTGATTGAGGCATAGAAACCAAACCAAGTTCCATTTGATGGATTTTATGTGAGAGAGTTGTACTACTAACACAACTACTACATTCATTTTTGACACAATGTTTTTGGGTGAAATTTAACCTATCAAGAAAAAGTTGAAGCATGGAAGTAAAAACTTCACCACCAACAAACATAAGAAAAGTAAGAAGAATGAGTTGGGAATTAGAAAAGTGCTCCATTTCTATTGATGTCATGCTAGAAACAGTGGAAGCAGAAACAGAAGTGTAAAATAGATCAAAGTCTTTGGGTCCAAAAGAAGTTTTTGGCTTTGAAAACTTGAGACCCAAGTAACCAAAAAAAGAAAGGATAATGAAATAACATAGTTGAATGAAAAAGTTGTTAAATTGGAATTGGAATGATAGGGCACGAGGCAAGGAACCATGAAAGAATTTTTTTCTTATGAACAAGAAACCATGAAAAATGTTGCGAAAAAAAATACAAAGATTTTGTAACTTTATACCAAAGTTCTTCATCCTTGTGTTTAGTTTAATTAATTCAACAACAATCTTGGCTTGAATGTAGATCAAGTGGAAAGGCATTTATATAGTAAAGCAATAGCAAGGTATAGTGAGTGGTATATGCACATCAACTTCATAGGAAAATATAAAGAATATAAAAAGTTTTGTTCCACTTTTAGTACTACGGCCATATTGCCATTGTTCTTTGGAATAAATAATATTTTTTCCACTATTTTTTGGTATAGTGATATTTGTCTCACGAATTTTTTTTTTAGCAAGAAGGTTTTTTAATTACATTAACACATGTTGAGTGTTATGTAGCTCAACTGATTTGAGTTAAATGTAAAAGAAATTAAATGAGTCAAAGATCTTAATAAACCAGAAAAAATGGGAATTTGTAATATACTAACATCTAATTATTATCTACTAACATTTGTCTATCTTGCTAACAACATACTTTTTAATACATATTTTTCAACTCACCATTTTTATTGATTAAATCTCGCAAAATTTATGTGACTCGTGTGATTTGAGAGGTCAATATCAATGTTAAAGAAAGAATTTTTCAAAACGTGTGTTAGAAGAAAAAAAATCGAGTGGATTAATCCTAAAAAATATGTTCAATCTTCCTCTTGTGTATGATTGTAAATTTAAGTCTACGAATAATATATTTGTGCATAACACAACGCTTGAGAGACAGGGGCGGACCAGTGTGGCACATTTTATTTTTTGTCTGGCATTGCAAGAATCGAACCCATGTTCCATTGGTAAAAGAAACACACATTTGTCACTCATAACACCATATATATGTGATTAAATTACAAAATTTGAGTTATATAATATAATATTTAGCTAAAACAATTTTTAAAAAAAATATAATTGGGCCTGGACTAGTGTGGCACTTGCCACAGTGAGCCTAGTCCAGGTCCGCCCCTGTTGAGAGACCAAAGTCGTAAGTAAGTCATACTTGATTAACTAAAAATTAGGGAGATCTCGTTATTATTGCATAAAGGAGAAAATGATATAGCCATAGTAAACAAAAAGTAGAATCGAACTAAGAAAAAAATAGTGAGATTTATGGGGAAGAATCTAGAGAATAAAATATTCCTCTTAGCTGATACACATACGTGTTTGTATTAATTATAAATAAATGCTCAAAGTAAGCAATTTGATATTTTTTGTATAAATAAATGCTGAAATAGGAGAATGACAACTAGTGTTTTAAGAGTGATGATTAAGCATTCCAAACAAGTAAGTTTTTATGAAAATGTTATATAATCATGACTTGATTATTGATTAAAAGTAACATCTTATAATTTCAAAATAAAAAATTTATTTGTAGATTCTTTAACCATTATCTGAGGGCACTGGTTAGCAAAACTCGTGTGTATATATATATATAGTAAGCATTTTGTGTTTCTTCCTCTTTTGACCCACTTATTGGACGTATATAATTTTATACCGTGAATTGTCGTTTGCATGTGTATCCTTTAGTGTTTTATACCATGTGTTTGTCCTCTCATGCTAGATTTGAAGGCTTTGGACTCTTTCTCCCCATTTCTGTCTTTATCGTGGTAGTTTTCATTAAATAAGGTATTGAATTATATATTTATTTTTAAAAAAAAGCTAAATTAACCTACTAAATTGATATTGAGGAGAATCAAATCTGAGATATATATTAAGGAAGAACACACTATTTGATCCCAAGTCATTACCATCGAACCAATCCAAATGAGTTCATATTGAATTATGTATTATCCGTGTGGCATTGTGGTAAGTATGAGATAAGTTAGAAGTTTAGCATAGAAATATTTTTAGGAAAGAAGTTTAACATTAAATAAAAATAAATAAATGTTGTTGGATATATGTGTATTGGCTTCATTATTGCTAAAACAAATATCCATGTATGATGTTGGATATGATGTTTCAACGTCTTGGCACGGTTCAGTGTACCATGTTTAGTTTATGTGCATTGGTTTACAAGCGCTTTACCTTATTAAGGAATTCACGCCTTATTTCTTGCTGGCCAAGTAGCGTGCTTTTAGTCTAGAATCAACTGTGTTTTTATTTTCTAAAGGAGTAACAATATTTTAGGAAACTTTAGATGTGTATGGTTTGTTCCTAAAGATGTTCCGACATTTTAGGAGTTGCTTTATTTGTTACTTATTCTTGTTAAGTGGATCGGCTTTAGGATCTACATTGTTCTGAAGCCCAACAAGACTATTTAGCATGTATTGCTTCAGTATATATACAAGACTGCAAGACCTAATTATTCATTCAAGCTGTCATTGAAGAGATGGATTTTTTAAGGTTTTGAGTCATTGTTATTTGTGAGCCTTTCTTGTATCACATTGATACATGTTAAGGGTTGTGTTTTATTGAGTTGTAAGTTGTGTACTACTCCTAAGCTTTGAAGCACGGAGGTAGTTTGTGTTTGAAGGTAACTTCATCTTATTGAGTTGTAATCTGATAATCAGAGGGGTTGTAATTGATTGAGTGGAAGTGAGATAGGATCTCATATCTAGGAGTTCCTAGGTTGAAGTTAATACAGGTAGGTCCTAGGTCTAGAGTTGTAAACTTGGAGTTTGCTGAGAACTTAGAATAAGGACTACACTAGTGAATTTCCTTCCTGGCTTGGTAGCCCCCAGAGTAGATATGTTTGTCACCGAACTAGTTTAACAATCCTCCTATGCATTTTACTTTCTTGTTTTTTACTTTTACGTGTTTATGTTTGTTATTGTTAGCATGATGTTTAAACATTAAACACAACATTCGAATTCGTGCATCTGGTGTTGGAACATCGTATAGAACATCTTAAAGCTAACATGCTAGAATTTCAATTGGCATCACAGCAGGCACCCTGCCTGTTTTAGGGTGAGCTCCAGGGAAGATACTTTCTAGCATTATGGACAAGGAAAGATGATTTGTGAACAGACCACCTCTGTTGGTTGGTTCCAACTATGACTATTGGGAATCTCATATGATTTGTTTCCTCAAATCCATTGATAGCAGAACCTGGAAAGTTGTCCTAAGAGGTTGGGAACATCCAGTGGTTCTTGACAAAGATGGAAACAAGACAACTGTCTTGAAACCAGAAGAAGAGTGGTCCACTGTTGAAGATGAATTAGCTCTTGGAAACTCCAAAGCATTGTATGCGTTGTTCAATGG
This sequence comes from Medicago arabica, assembly GCA_946800305.1. Classification (NCBI taxonomy): domain Eukaryota; kingdom Viridiplantae; phylum Streptophyta; class Magnoliopsida; order Fabales; family Fabaceae; genus Medicago; species Medicago arabica. The sequence goes on along the minus strand of OX326966.1, from coordinate 692,363 downwards.
GGTAGACAAGAATACGTTAAGATTGATCAAGCAATGCATTGCGACTAAGAATGCTAAGGAAAATCTCAAAATTGCCCATGAAGATACATCTAAAGTGAAAAGTTCAAGACTTCAACTTCTTACTACAAAATTTGAGAATCTAAAAATGATGGAGGATGAGAACATACATGATTATTACTTGAATATTTTGGATATTGCTAATTCTTTTAACTCACTTGGAGAGAAAATTTCTGATGAAAAGCTTGTTAGAAAAATTCTCAGATATCTATCTAAGAGATTTGATATGAAGGTAATTGTTATTGAAAAAGCCCAGGACATCTCAAATTTGAAGGTTGATGAGTTGATAGGGTCATTTCAGAACTTTGAAATAATTTTCAATAACAAGACTGACAAGAAAGGCAAAGGTACTGCTTTTGCTTCAAATGTCGATACTGAAGAGACACAAGGAAATTTTGAGGATGATGAAAGCTTGTCAGAGGCAATTGTGTTACTTGAAAGATAGTTTAACAAGATTCTAAAACAAGCTAACTTGAGATCCAGATCAAATGGTTAGAACATCAGGTTCGACATCAGTAAGCAACAAGATAATTCGAAGAAAACAAGAACTGATGAGAAGAGCAATCAATCCAAGGGAGTTCAGTGTCATGAATGTGAAGGATTTTGGCACATTAGAACAGAATGTGCTAAATATCTCAAGAATCAGAAGAAAAGCTTGGTTGTTTCCTGATCTGATGTAGATTTAGAAGGAGAAGTGGAGAATGAATCTGCTAAGAATGTCACTACTTTAATTGGTAGATACATGTCTGATTCTGATTCATGTGATAAAGAATTGACTTATGAATAGCTAACTATCTCCTGCAAATAACTATATAGCAGAAGTGAAGAAATATGAAAGTTACTAGCGAAGCAAAAAAAAAAAGACATTAGTCAACTGCATGCTGAAAGAAGTGATCATCTGGCAAAAATATTTGAACTCAATGATAAGGTAACTCAACTAAACTCCCAACTTGAGCATGTAAAGAAGCAGGTAAAAATGATGACCACATGAACTGATATGTTGGAAGAAATTTTAGAAGGCCAAATCAAAGGAAAACTAAATGGTATAGGCTTTTATCATGAAGCTCAAAACAAGAATTTTGCTTGTGCTTTGGAAGATTGTGGAGTGGTAAGGAAGAAAAAGTAAGTTCAAGATATAAAATTTGTTGTTGCTGATGGAACATATGATCCCACCATGAGTAAATAAATGTTGCAACATCCCAAGGAACATCAAAGTTCTAAGAGTAAGAAGATATCTCGCCCTTGCGCATTATGGAAAGAGGTGTTGAAAGAGAAATATGGTAGTAATATAGGTGAAGTGATGACAGATCGAGGAGGTAATTGGCACCGACATGCATCAATATGGTGGAAAGACATTATGACTATTGACGATGGTGATGGGATGAACTCGTTTAATACGACAGTGACTAGGAAAGTGCATAATGGTCTAGATACTTACTTTTGGAAGACAAAGTGGAAGGGAGAGGTGGATTTTTGTAACAAATATCCAAGGCTCTTTGCTATTTCAAACCAAAAAGAAGCTAAGGTTGGGGAGATAGGTGTCATGTCGGATACCGGTTTTGATTGGCTTTTCATTTGGAGGCATAGGTTGTTCGTTTCAGAGGAAGAACTTCTTACAAATTTATTATTGGATCTTCATGGTTTTGTGATATCACACGGGATGGATGAGTGGTTGTGGAAACTTGAGGTAGATGGTAGGTTCTCGGTGAGTTCAATGTACAAGAAGCTAGAGGTGGTGGCGAGTATGGGGAATGATTAGGGGTAAAGGAGAAACGTGTTTTTAGTCAAGTTTGGAAGAGTTCGGCTCCTTCAAATGTGGTGGCGCTCTCTTGGAGGTCTTTGCTTAATCGAATTCCGACCCGTTTAAACCTTGATCACCGTCATGCTCTTCCTACGGATTCGAGTTTGCGTTGTGTTTTGTGTGATTTGGAGGAAGAAAATACCAACCATTTATTCTTGCATTGCAATGTTGCTAGTTTTGTTTGGGAGAAAGTTAAAAGGTGTCTTGAGAATGATTTTATTACACCGCATAATTTGTTCGCTCATTGGCTTTGTTGGAATGCGGGGAGGACGGCTAATAAACATTTACAAAGAGGTAAGCGTTTAGTTTGGCACACCACTATGTGCGTTATTTGGAGAGCTAGGAATAACTGTATTTTTAACAATGTGGTAATTTCGGTGAAGGATATTGTTGATGAAATTAAAGTTTTGTCTTGGAGGTGGAGCCTTTCTAGAATAAAGATTCCATCGTGCCTTTACTACGAATGGTGTTGGAATCCGAGATTTTATCTCTGGGTGTAAGGGCGGTGGCAGAAAGGGCAGTAGTGTTTGAGTGTTTTGGTGCTGCTTTAGGTTCCTTGCGGCTCTTGTGGTAGCTACTAGAGTGTTAGAATTGTGGTTGTTTGTGCTGTCGTAATGCAGCTGATGTTGTTGTGTTTTTGTTGCGGTGTGATATCCTTTTGCGGGTGTTTTTTCTAGCTGGCGTTAGGGTAGAGCAACGGGCGTGTTCGGGTTCTAAATCTCCCACCATCCCAAACTGAGAAGCATATATAGCAGACCCACTCTCGATCGTTAGCTAGTTCGGATTGGTCGGATTTCGGTTTGTCGGATCAACGGTTTGCTCGGATGGGTTGCAACGGATTTAAACAAATAAAGAAAATAAAATACAGAGAGGTGGTCATCAATGAAGTTGTCGTCATGTAGCATGAAGCTTCATCCTAGAGCACCATGAACTGTCATCTTGCATAAAAGTTCCATCCCGTGGTCATCCATGCAAGGCACTGTCACAAAGCACTGTGAAACTAGAATATAGTGGTGGAAAGCAAGTTTTCAAGTATCCATGGGGAATTATAAACAACACACAACAACAACATAGAGGAATAGTTGATAAAAAACAAAACAGAAATATTTTACGCTGAAAAGAAAGAAAAACAATGGAGTAATACAAGTTGTGTTGAAAGTGTGTTACCAAAAGGGAAGAAAAATAAATGTGAGTGTCAGAAGTATTAGTCTGGAAGAAATAAAGTAGCTATAGGTATGCTAGCTGGCAAACAAATATGTAGTAAATAGGTTGGCAACAAGCACGTGGGTGAAAGTAAGTCTACATAATTTAAAATGAAGTGTCTTTCGGACGGGTGTGGGCTTTGACGGATTTATTTTTCATAACCGTAATCGACCGAACTAACCCATTTATAACTGAATTCAGCTATTTTAAGACTCAAACCCCATTTTAACCCGCCCGATAGACCCACGGTTGACTCGGATATCTCGGTTTGCGGGCGGGTTCGGTAATTGTGCTCACCCCTAGCTGGCGTGGTGTTTCCCTGCTCCAAAAACTGTTTTCAACACCATTGCTCATGTTCTACTGTTGGCTGCGGTGTGCTTTTGGCTTTGCTGCTGTTTTTTGGTGTGTTGCGGTTGTATGCCTGCTGTTGGCTCTGTTGTCTGGTTTTCCTAGTGTAGCGCGCGCTTGGTTGTTGCTTTTGTGTTGGCAGGGATATTTTGGGGTGTTTGTTTGGAAGACGGGTCTTGGCTGTTCTCTGTTGGTTCGGCTGCTTTATTGGTGTTGACGCAGGGGTAGGCATGTGGTCTTTCACGTGTATATGCTTGCGTCATGGCTATGGTGGTTTTTTCCTCTGCTTTAGGGTGGTTTTTTATAGGGGTTTTCGTTCGAGACAGTGTTAGTGTGGCAACCGATTTCTCCTTCTTTGTATTTTTTTCCTCCACCCGAGCTTATTAGTGTTTCTTGCACGGGCTTGTTGGTTAATAATATTTTGCCGATTAAATAAAAAAAGGTCGTTTTGTTTCAAGTTGTATGGATATCTTAATCAATCTCAGCAAAAAAATCACTTGAAACAGAAGTGAGAAATGTCAAGAAGGAGTGGAAACCAAAATGTGACAATGTTGGGTTAATGGCTCACACCTCTCTAAGAGCATCATCTAGGGAAGGCTGGTATTTTGAAAGTGGATGCTCTAGACACATGACTGGAGTTAATAAATTTCTTGACACTATGAAATCTTACACTAGCAGCCATGTCACTTTCGGTGATGGGGCAGAAGGAAAGATCCTAGGCATTCGAAACTTAATCAATGATGGATTATCAAGACTAGACAATGTCCTATTGGTAAAAGGGCTAACCTCTAATTTGATTAGCATAAGCCAATTGTGTGATTAAGGGATGGATATGAACTTCAACAAATCTGAATGTTTGGTGACTGATAAGAAAGGAGACGTGTATGAGAGGTACTAGGTCTAAGGACAATTGTTACTTGTGGATATCTCAAGAAGAAGCACATTTGTCCACTTGTCTTATGAGTAAAGAAGAAGAGGTTAAATTGTGGCACCAAAAACATGGCCACTTAAACCTAAAAGAGATTAAGAAAGCCATTTCAGCAAAGGCAATCAGAGGATTACCTGAACTCAAAATTGTTGAAGACAACATATGTGGTGAATGTCAGATTGGTAAACAAACTAGGATGTCTCATCCGAGGTTGGAACATCAGGTAACATCCAAAGTTTTTGAACTTCTGCACATGGATTTGACATGACGTATGCAAGTTGAAAGCATTGGTGGAAAGAGGTATGCATTTGTGGTTGTTGATGATTTCTCAAGGTTTACTTAGCTGAATTTCATTAGGGAGAAATCAGATACCCTTGATGTGTTCAAAGATTTGTGCACACAACTGCAAAGAGAAAAAGATAGTGTCATTGTAAGGATCAGAAGTGATCATGGGACAGAATTTGAAAATGCAAAGTTCAATGAATTCTACTCTTGTGAAGGAATCAAACATGAATTTTCTTCCCCTATAACACCTCAACAAAATGGTGTAGTGAAAATGAAGAACATAACCCTAGAAGAATCAGCCAAAGTTATGCTTCATGCAAAACAGCCTTATCATTTTTGGGCTGAAGCTATGAATACAGTCTGCCATGTACACAATATGGTTACTCTAAGGTCTGACACCACAACTACCTTATATGAGATGTGGAAAGGGAAAAAACCTACTGTCAAATATTTTCATGTTTTTGGAAGCAAGTGTTACATATTGGCAGATAGAGAACATAGAAGGAAAATGGATCCCAAGAGTGATGAGGGGATTTTTCTTAGATACTCTACAAACAGCAGAGCATACAGAGTATTCAATTCCAGAACCAAGGTTGTTGTGGAATCTATCAATGTTGTGATAGATGATATTTCTGTAGACAAAGTTCCTTATGTTGAACTAGATGTTGAAACATCTGTTCAGGAAACAAATGCACCTACCCAAGTGAATGAATCTGAGTCTGAGAAAGGAGAAACTGAGCAGGCTGAGCAAGATCATGTGTCAACAAGTAAAGGTTTTTCCATCATAGTTCAGAAGAACCATCCTTAAGATCTTATTATTGGGAATCTTGATCAAAGGATCACAACTAGGAGATCCAATGAAGTAATATACAATTCTTGTTTTGTGTCCAAGTTTGAACCTAAGAATGTTAAAGAAGCTCTCGCTGATGAATTTTGGATTGAAGTAATGCAAGAGGAATTGAATCAGTTCAAGAGAAGTGAAGTGTGGGATTTGGTTTCAAGACCAAAAGGCATAAATGTAATTGGAACAAAATGGATCTATAAAAATAAGACTGATGAAAATGGAACTGTGACCAGGAACAAGGCTAGACTGGTTGCTCAGGGTTATACTCAAGTTGAAGGACTTGACTTTGATGAAATCTTTGCCTCTGTTGCTAGATTGGAATCCATAAGGTTGCTTTTGGGAGTGGCTTGTAATCTTAAATTCAAACTGTTTTAGATGGATGTGAAGAGTGTCTTCCTAAATGGTTACTTACATTAAAAAGTTTATGTTGAACAGCCAAAGGGGTTTATAGATCCTAACTTTCCTAAACATGTCTATAAGTTGAAGAAAGCTTTGTATGGGTTGAAATAAGCACCTAGGCATGGTATGAAAGACTCTGAGTTTCTGGTAAATCAAGGTTACAGAAAAAGATGATCGGATAAGACCTTGTTTGTGAAGGATGATAATGGAAGACTAACGATAGCACAAATTTATGTTGATGACATTGTTTTTGGTGGGATGCTCAAGCCCATAATAACCTAACATACTACATAACCCTAATTATTTGTTGCAAGGAATATGTTGCCGCACTACATCTTCTTCTCTAGTTCCACATTACTGATCTCAAACTAAAATCAATTATGCACTCTTCTTTCTCTAGAGTGTTGCACCTCTTCTTCACTTCTTTTTCTTTTATTCAGTTCCGTACATACTTGTGAGAAAAAGAGTGGACCATGGGTGCAAAGAGATATTTTTAAGGTATGCAAAGTCTAAAAAATATAGCATTATGAATGTAAATGTTGAAAGTTGAGGGTGTGCAGGTGCACACTGTAACGCCCGTTTCGATTATTTAATTAATTTGTCGAGTTTAGGATATATTTATATGATTTATGTGATTTATGTGATATGTTGTGATTTTATTAGGTGGCCTATTTTATTATTTAATAGAATAAGGTTTGAAAATAAAATAAATATTAAGTTGTGGGGCTGCTTTTGAATTAGATAGAATTATGAGGGAATAAGTGGAATAAGGTAAAATAGATAGAAGAGGTATAAAAGGGAAAATCTAGGTTTAGAAACAGACAGTATGTACAATCAGTTTTGGGAGAAAAAGGGAGAAAACTAGAAGTGAGGAACCAAGAGGCTGCTGCTCCAATTTTCTTAAGGTAAGGATGAGACTAACATTCAATCTTATTAAGTCTGTAATTCTGATGGTTAAGTTTAACAAGAGTAGGAAGAGTTATGGAGGATTTGAGAATTAGGTTGAAATTGATGAATTGAGGATTAGATGATGAGAAGTTGTTAGATTGATGTAGAAACTGCGTGCAGACCTTAGATAAACCATAGGATGATTATAGTTAACAGGTTATAGGATTAATTCAAGTAATTTGAGAATTTGAGAATTAGGTCAAAAAGTGATCAATTAATGATTAGATTATGAGAAAGTGTACCATTGTTGTAGAAAACTATTTACAGACCATAAGGTAACTCTTAAACATCATTATAGTCGAAATTGGGGAGGAACATGATGAAAATTGAGATTTTTGATGAAAATTGTCGTAACCCCGTAAGTGTTCTGTCATCGCTCGCCACAGCGAGCAACCAGTTCGCCACGGCGAGTGTTCTTCATCAGCTCGCGAGGCGAGCCATCCCACTCGCCATAGCGAGTAATACCCTTGACAGCTCGCAAGGCGAGCAGTTCAACTCACCACAGCGAGTGACCCTTGATGGCTCGCAAGGCGAGCAGCCTAACTCGCCATAGCGAGTAACCCTAGTTGGCTCGCAAGGCGAGTAGCCCAACTCGCCATAGCGAGTAACCCCGAGGCAGACTACCTTATAGGACTTTTAAGTGACTTTTGTCGCACAATTAGATGTGAGATGATCCTTAGAGTAATGAATTAGTTTAGGCTACTGTTGTAGTTCTGAGAATATAAGTTAAGGAGATGTGAATGTTTTTACTAATGAGATATAATTGTATACGCTTCGTGTGAAATATATATAAAGTCTAAGATGAAGTTGTTGCTGATTATCATTTGATTACTGTCATGATTAAGCTGCTGAATTCTATTGTTGATTGATTCTATTATCAATAAGTTGCATGAGTCGGTCTATGAAATAAGAAGTTGATCCAAATTGTTGGAATCCTAAGATGTCGATGCTTTGTAAGTTGTATGATGTCGAGTTCATGCATACCCATTTCAGTTGGGGGCTTGATGCCCTGTGAGTTTTTACTCTACACGTTGGGGGCTTGATGCCCTGGAGCTTTAGCTCACTTGCGATGAGGGCTTGACGCCCTGGAAGTATATTAATACTTATTACGTTGAGGGCTTGATGCCCTGGATTGGTACCACATGCATGAATAAGATGTCTAAGTTGCATAGTCGAGTTGAAGTTGCATATGTTGAGTTCAAGTCGTAGAAGTCGCATTGTCGTTGTCGTTAAGTTGTCAATTGTCAATGTGTTATTGATAAAGAACTAAGTGAAGTATTAATATTTATTAATCGTGGTTGCTTATGTTATTATGTGATGATTTATGATGTTATATGAAGATGGTTATGATTTGATTATTATGTGATATGTGATGGTGTATATAATTCGATGAATATGAAGTTAATAATGATTAGAAGTTGAATAAGTTATTAATGGAATATTATAAGAAGATTTAATGTTATTAATTTATGAAGTTATGATGTTAAATATAATTGATGAATTATATGCTTAATATTATTGTTTTGTGAAATTTCACCCCTTCTGCTTGAAAATGTTGCTCTTCACATGAGTAACTTGCAGGTGATCCAGAGTAGTGCAGATGTGAGTATATCCTCGTGTCGTCATAGGAGTGTCGCTCTGATATGTAACGGGATGGGGAATATCATTTATTATGTTTATCCTTATTGATTACGTAACTTTTGAAGTTATCGTTGAACAATTTTAACTGGTATTTGAATTATGTTGATGATGTTGAGGCCTAGTGCCAAGCTTGAATTTTATAAGCTAATTAAGATTAAGTTTTCCGCTGCAATATTATTTAATTGTTTGAAAGCAGGTGTTTATTTAAATAACGGATTTTAAACCCTATTATGTTGAAAGGATTTTTGAAGTATGAAAAAGTGACATCCTGTTTTTATGTTGAACTCTGATAAACTATGTATTATTTTACAAGTTGGGAAAACGGGGTGTTACACACACCCTCAACTACATGTAGATCTGCCTCTGCTACCCCGTCTCCTTGAGCTTGGTTTAGTGGTCGGAACAATACATAATATATAGGGATTGAAGATTGAACTCAGACATTCTACTTCTCCACATTAAAATGGATGAGCTCCAGCCATCGGGTTATTTGACCAAAAAACTCTAATACTACTCCAAAACAAGAGTCATACTAGGTCAAAAAACATTCAAGTTGAAAATGGTACATCTTAAAATAGATTTTCATTAATGGAGTGTCTAATATATATGAAGCTGGTCCAGAAATGAATCTTACTATTTTTAATAAATTTTAGTAAAAATAATTACGGAATAAAATATTATATTTGTTTTTTTCAAGGATAATATTTTTTATTTATTCTTTATCATTATAAAATTCAGTTTTCACTAAAATTAATAAGATTTCGCTCTTAGACCATTTTTAATAAATTCATATTTGATGCACCATTTCATTAATACAAAGAATAAACACTATAAATTATACCTTTCTCTCCCTTCAATTTAAAAATGATTTTCATCAAAAAAAAGATTTTATTTTCAACATAAAAATAATACTTTTCAAAAAAATAAATTTTAAAAAGCACCTACGCATAAACATGGTGGCATTTACCATGAGAAAGGTTAATCCTTTCCCACCATGGGAAAGGTGACATTTTACTGACAGCCGGCAATGAAACAGGTTTGTAGGAGCTTTTTTTGGAGTATTAGTTTGGACAAACAAAATTTTGTGCAATATTAAACTAACATTTGGATTACACCTCCCCTTTTTACATTCTCATACCACATAGTCATGTTGTTACATTTTCAGACCACAGAGTCATGTGGTTACATTCTCAGATTTCACCCCAACATACCTTCAACAACAAGACCGAAAATGTTTGTCCTACTTTGAAGAACTTAGTTATGCGAAGAACTAGTTGAGGCCAAATCTTCATACCACAGGTTGTAAACTTGCTGATTAGATTCTTTTAAGGCAAAAAATCTCATTTATTTATGATTTGGTACCAAGTTGTAAACTTGTGTAAAACTTAAGAATAATTTTGAATCGATTTCTATCTGTTATAAAAAGAAATAATTGATTTTGGTTTGTTATGAATAATTTCTTTGTTATATAATTTCTACTTGTTTCCGGTTGTCTGTAATGAATTTGAATTTTGTCACTTTCATTGATTTTTGTGGTTGATCAAGATTTTTCAATTCAATCACACAAAAAGATGACAACATTTTTTGCCTAACGAAGGAATTGAAATTTTTGGCCATTTTTGTCACTTTTTCCAGTTGTGATTTTTGAAATTTCGATCTCAGAATGAATTGAAGTTATTGAGAGAATCAAAAGGGCAGAACAAAATTTCTGCTGGTGGTGGCTGGAAAGTTCGCGACAAATGACGGTGATTGTGGCGGCTAGAAATTTCGCGAGAGAGGAGGGTAATGATGGCGGCCAGAAATTTGTTGGGAGATGATGGAAAGGATTAGAGGCCTAAAATTGTGTACAAATCCCAATAAATAAAATAACATTTTCCCTATACTATATGGGGTCGGAATTTTTGTAAAATATCAAAAAACAAAAAGTTAAGAAAAGGTTAAAGGTGAACAATATCAGCCATTCAAAAAAATTTAATAATATATGGCTTAATTGATATGTCGATCGTTTAACTTATTTCTTTTATTCAATTTGTTCCCATAAGTTTCAACTTTCGCAAACTGGTTCCTCAACTCACCTCTCGTTAATCAACGTGGTCCCCTCAAAAAAGAGACTGTTGGATGAAGGAGGTCTATCAGATCTTACAGTGTATCACCAACATCTAATTTATTTTACTTTTCTTCATCTTCTTCCTCTCCTTCATTTTCATACCATCTTCATAAAAAAAACCCTTTTTTTTTCTCTCTACAAAATTGATCTATCATACAACCTTCTAATTTTTTCTTTTCTTCATCATCTTTGTAAAAAATAAAATAAAAACTCAAATTCATTAATTTTAATTAAATCCTCAAATAATTTCTTCCTCCATTACATTATTCTTCCATCCCTAATTCTCAATTTTAAAAACCCACACCCATTACTCACCCAAACCCAAACACTACTCCAAATCATATAGATCTATCATCATCAATAGCAACACGCATACATTGTTGGTCATGATTGTGGTGTTGAGGGAGTTGGCTTTGGTGAAGTAAAAGGTGGTTTAGGATGTTAAGGTTGAAAATTCAAGGAAAGTAACTGTTGTGGAAGAAGGTGATGTTGTTAAGGATAAAGTTTGTGTTTTTATGGGTCAAAGTAGTGGTTGTAGAAGAAAATCATTATGTGGGTCAATTAAGGGATCACCAAATTAGTTTTTGTTTCTCATCAATTTGTTCAATGAAGGGAAACAACAAAAAATCTCACAAATTTGAGACACAATTGATTTTTTATGGTTTTGGTTTCCTGATGTGAATCGTCATTAACAAGTAATTTATTCTAATTTTCACAAACCATGAACCAATTCATACTCACCTGCGCAATTTGCACCTTCTTTGTTTATTATGGTTTTTGGCTTTTTATGAGAAAACGAGAGATATAGAGATTTGAAGATGAGTGAAGTTTTTGAATGAGTAAATAAAGAAAGAACGAATATTGAGAAGAATGAAGGTGAAAAAAAGGGTGTTAGTTTTGCATTGAGTTTGTGGTTGAAGATGAATAAATTTGTTGTTGAAGGTGATGGATTGGATAAATGGATGTTAGTTTTGATTGTGTGTTAAATTATATGGTGATGTTAATTCTAGATTTAAGGGTTTGTTTGATTATGTGTTTTTGTGGAAGTTGAAATGATGAATTTTGTAGAGAAAAAAAAAATAAAAAAGTTTTTTTGATGAAGATGGTATGAAGATGAAGTGGAGGAAGAAGATAAAGAAAAGTAAAATTAATTAGGTGTTGGTTATACACCGTAAGATCTGATATGCCTCCTTCATCCAATGGTCTTCTTTTTGAGATGACCACGTTGATTAACGATAGGTGAGTTGAGGGACTAGTTTGCGAAAGTTAAGACATATGGAACCAAATTGAATAAAAGAAATAACTTAAAGGACTGACAGATCAATTAAGCTATAATATATCTATGGTCAAAATCTGTCTTTTCCACTGTCTTTCCCATGGTAGGAAAGGATTCGAACTTCCCATTATAAACGCCACCCATAAACATAACTCCAATTTCAAAAACAATTTTTTAAGAACCTATAACAAACAAGTCGTTAATTCATTCCCACACTAAAAATGATTTTGCGAACTAAACTAACAACATGGGTTTTGGTCTTTGTACAAAATAATTGACAACACAGTTTTTAACACAAACACATTTTTATGATTGATTAAAATTTACATGTACCATCAAATTTATATGAAATCTACATGAATTGATGGGATCAAAATGTTAAAAAGTTTCTTGCTCATACATTTTACAATAACACATCTTTCAACAATTACTCACTATGAATCTTTTTTGCCTGCCAATAAGCATATGACACATTCTTGCCTCCCAATAAGCATATGACACATTTTTGCCTAAAAGCGTCACAATTGTCCAATCTCTAGAAAGCCTTTGATCCAAGCATTAGCCCCCAAATATTGAAAATAGTAGTGAACAGTTTTTCGGTGAATCAAGAGAATGGACATGCATTGAAGGGAAGCAACGATATCCCAATTAGATTGGTACCTCGATGAACCTCCATCTCATGCTGCCAAACTCAAAAATATTATTTAAAATAGGAGAAGAAATATGTACAAGATGGGGGCTAGGCCAAAACCCTTCAGAAGAAAGAAAGAAAAAACTAAAACAAACAGATAAAACAGCTGCCTAAGAAAACCTAAATTGAGGCAGTTGTGAATAAAGTTACTACATATAAACAACATATTGTTATAAAATAAAATTGACTTTTTACGACAACAAAAATTGGTTGAATATTTTAGTGGCAAGATTCAAACACCTTTTTTTTTTAAAGGAAGATTCACACACCTTAAATAAAGAGAAATGAGAAATTTCAAATTCAACCTAAACGTATGTATATCAACGTCATTACAGATAGATATATATATATATATATATATATATATATATATATATATATCATGTACTTGCATAAAGTTTATTTACAAATTATCATATGCATTATTTATATTTTATAATTAAAAAAAATACTCATTTACTACCATATTAACCAACAACAACAGAAATTTGAAAATCAGATCAAGCATTGGTCACCAGGACCAGATGGTAAAATTATATCGACTAGTGTAGAATCAGTTGATGCAGAAATGATTGACAATTAACCGTGGCAAACAAATATCTTGATAGTTCCTATTCCTAACCGTGATCAAAGTATTTCTTTTATCATATCCACATATACATGCATATATTTCAATCGTTCAACTAATTTTATAGTTTTAAACAACAAATAATTAGACGTGTGGAGATTGTGGTTCTGTTTGGTAAAATTAGCGGATAGCTGATAGCTTATAGCTGATAGTTTATAGCTTATAGCTGATGACTGATAGCTGATAAGCTAATTGGGGTGTTTGGTTAAATTAGCGGTTCAACTAGTTGATAAATGTAAAATGACATAAAAGGACATTCTGAATTCATAATAAAATTTACAACAATTAATATTTAAAACACTTTATTCTTTACAAAATATTTAGAATACTTAAAATTTAGTATTATTTTCCACTAAGATTTTATTTTAAACTTTTATTTCATTCAAGTTTTATAACGAGCAAAAAAAAAACTATGTATCTATCTATCCATTTTAACTTATAAATCTAAGAATAAAATTATAAACTATAAACTTAACAAAATAACGTTAAATTCAACTAACAAAGAAAATTATAAACGTAATTTATTGTAGCAAATGACAATAATATAACATAACAATACTTTTTTTTAATGAAAAAAGTAACGTAACAATGAATATAATGAATTACGCTACTTTTGTAATGTCCCTGAAAAAAGCATAACAATATGACATCTATAAAAGCACGTAAAAACGTAACATTTTGAAAAAAAATAAAATAATATATAAACATTTTTTTTTAAGAAAAAAAAATATAAACATAACATTAACATGTTAGTCAAAACAAAATAAATGTAACTTAAACAAATTATAAAGGGGTAGAATTGGTTTTTAGATAAAACAATAAGGGTCAAATTGGAAGAAAAAATGATAAGCTATAAGCTATAAGCTCAAACACTATTTGGAGTAGCGTCTGAAAAATAGCTTATAAGCTCATGGAAGTTCGTGAAATAAGCTATAAGCTCGTTGTGAAAAACTGTTACCTAACAGAACTTTTTTTGTCATACAAGCTTATAAGCTATCCGCTATAAGCTCGTTTTATGGTCTTACCAAACAGAGTCTTTGTTTCATTGGTTACTTACTCTTACTCATACTCATGATCAAATTATAATGTGTTTTGGCCAATACAACACAGCCAGGTGTTGATCAAATTAAGAACACATGTGAAGACTAATTTCTTTAAAATTAAGGTTACTGGGGATGTGGTCATTTTTTCAACGAAAACTTTAATTGAAAGATAACTGTAGAAAATTAATACTCCATCCGTTTTTTTTTTCCATGTAGTTTAGTGGCTAGAGCTTACACATTTTAAATGTGGAGAAGTATGGTGTATGGGGTTCGAACATCGGCTCCTACACATAATATACAATATTCCAACCAACTGAGTTAAGTTCACGGGGATTACTCCATCCGTTTTATAATAAGTGAGCATTTTGCAAAATAATATATTAATATTGTCCAAAAAAAATTGACTCGTTTCACTTTTCAAAACAACATTAATTACTTTTTTCAATTAAAACTCTAGTTAATTTCATCACTTCCAATTTAATAATATATTCTACTTTGCATTTATGATAAAGATAAATACATCAATAAATGACAAGACATTTAAAACCATTTTCTCTCTTTCACTTATTCATTTTTTCTTTAATATGTTTGAAATGAACAAAAGACTCGCTTATAATAGGACGGATGGAGTATATTTCAAATTAAATATACTATAAAAAAAAAATTAATTTGTACGAGAAGGCTATAGCATTAACTCTTTAATAGTTTATCTCCATTTTTAAGTACATAAGGACATATTAATTAATATTGTATCACTAGTGTGACATGTGAATGGAGGTATCGATTATCATTCTCTTTTTCAATTTGCCAGGGAGAAATTGGGTGTCCTTGAACCTATCATATATACAAAACTCTTAGTAACTTAACATGTATATATGTTTTAATAGCATTATTATGTATGCATCCACTATCATTTACACTACCAATTTGAAGATTAATTGCATGGCTAAATGACTCCAATTATAAAGATGATCACTGGTTGAATGTGTTGTCAGTTGTTCACTCAACAAGCTCATTTGGTGTTTTCTTCTTTATAAGTCAATCTAGGCCATATATACGTTGCATTTTGTTTTATTTTATGATAATATTAATGTGTCAAGAAAAAAAATGTACTTTCACTATCATTTCCCGCATCAATTAATCAAGGCCATATATATAAATGATGCCTTTTATTTAATTTATTTATGATAATAACATAACGAAAAAAACTATACTACCACTATATCATTTCCCTATCAATTCATCACTTATCACTTATCTTCAACCCTAGACATTCTCTCACTTAAAGTAGTGGGAGTCTTTATCTATCAATGTAAATTAGTGGTATTCTTAAAATTAAAAAAAAAAATGTAAATTAGTGGTTGCACTAGATTTCCTAAAATAGCATAAAATATGATTGTGGATATCCCACTTTTACTCTCTCCGTTTCTAAATATAAGTAAAATTAACTTTTTAAGTTCATTCATTTAATGATGTGTGTGGTCTATATTATGAACCACATACATCATTAAATGAATGAACTTAAAAAATGAATTTTGCTTATATTTAGAAACGGAAGGAGTAATTAAGGGTCGTGGATATCTCCCATGAAGTGGGCGGCTTTCCTTCAACATATTTTGTTTCAAGCTTCTAACACATGCTCAAATTATAAGTGACATTTAAAGAAGTGATGATCAATCTCTAGACCTCTTGAGAAAACTCTCTATTTTTCTTTCCTTTTTTGATGGAAAATAAGTTTAAATTATGGTAGTCATGCACGGTCGGTTCAATGGTTAACGATAATCATAGTCTATGTTCCTTCAAAAAAGATAATCATAGTCTATGTTGGAATTTACATACATACTATAAACATATAAATTTTAAATTTATATCCAAATAACTATTAATGCTTAATATATGCAAAGATCGGCATTTGAACCTTAGACACCCCACTTCTACACATTTAAAATGTGTGAACTCCAGCTATTAGGGTTTCTCGACAAAAAAAGAGTATCTATCAATTTGTGACAATTTGTTGGCTAACATTTTGGAGAAAACTCTTGATAAAATAGACATGCGGAATCTAATGGTCCTCTTTTAAGAAAAAAAGATCAAACGGTTTATTTAAAATAATTAATAGGATCTATGGTGGACCACTCTTAAAGTTGATCCACCATAGACATTTAGGGTTAAAGTTAACAGCCAGGGATTTATTTGAATAACGGAGACAAACATATAAGGGACCAAAACGTTGATTTTACGAGATATAGGACCAAAATGAAAACTGAAAATTAATTAGGGACCAATTAAGTAAACTTCGTACTTAAGCCCTAATTTATTATCTAACATAAACCTACTCCACTTCATCTTCCACTCCCTCTTTTGAAGACGGGTCGTTTCTCCTATCTTGAGAATGTAAAACCAATTCCCTTTGGCTAACAACTCTTTATGTATTCCTCGAGTTATAAGGATCTCATATTGCGTTGTATAAAGAGATTAGATCAAGAAAGGAAAAAAAAACTTTGAGGGATCCTACCCAAATGCCACCTCCAACGGAGGTGCTAGTCCCTTTGAGGCCTCCTTCTAATAAGTCTCATTTCTCTACTCTTTGGCTTCTTCAAAAAAAAAGTGTCAATTCTTTAGCAGACCATTCATCACGTCAATTAGATGTTAATGAGGATGCAACGCTATCGGAAGACATACCTTTGACTGGACTTTCTCCTTTTTAGAAGAAACCTTAGGCATTTTTTTCCTTATTATATTATCGTTGAATCGGATAAATAGTCGGCTTGTGGCTATCATTTCAAGAATATCAATAGAACTCTCTTTTGGTTGATCTTCGATACTTATACTTTCTTTTGTTTATGCTCCTATTTAGCTCTTTGGGTTCCATATTTACTAGCTGAAATGCTCCTCCTTCATTAGCCTAATTTAACGATAAAGACAGTCATATTTGAAACAATGCTAATATATTGCAAGATTTGGTGCATTTCGGATTATAGAATCTAAAACGCTTATAACACGATTCAAATTTTGGAATCCGATCATAGGTAAAACGTAGTAGGGCGCGTGAGAAACTTAGAATGAAGGAAATAATTTCACTCAATTTATCTAGCTAAAGCCCAATCCAATATTTTGTTTTCTAGAAAAATGTTAAATATATGTTATTATTTTTATTTTGCTAATTAAAAATAAAGAAAAAAAAATGTTTCCTCCAAAAGCTGAAGGACTCTTCATTTCAAGGGTAACTTGCACCTCCCTCTGCTCTTCTTTTCTTCTATTTTTTTATCTCTTAATCTTTTGCTCATTTTTATGTCGACAGTGTGTATTAGTTTTAGAGATTTTATATATTGTTTCCTTTTGTTTTTCTTTCGTTTATCTCTTAACTTTTTGTTAAAGGCATAAACCCATCTTTTATTCAGTTTCATTAAACTAAACCTCTTTATTTTCTTCTTGCAATTTTTTTTACTTAAATCAAAATTTCTTTTATGCCATAACTATCTTACTACTAAACTCAACATCTTGATAACTCTTAAGTCTTTAGGACACCTCAACTGTAACAGTTTGGTGAGCCTAAGAATCGCAAAGATATTTCAACTATAAAAAAAGAGAATAGCTTAGATGTTACATCTTATCTTGTTTAGGGCGTTTAAGTTGCTAAAACTTGGTGATTCTAAATTTTCCAGCAATTTTTCTTTTAAAGCATGAAACATATAAGTATTTTCCATCCGCGTAGTTTTGATTTCTTTATTGCATTGTGAGTATGTAGGAATAGGGAAGCACCATCTCTAGCTGAATAAATGTTTTTTCTCAATTTCCCCTATTGATGGAGCAAGAATTTAGCTAAGGCTCAACTGATGCCCTTAATTATAATTTCCGTTTCTTTAAGTGATTAATATCGAGGGAGAAACTTTGTCCCTCAAGGTTTTCTAGTGTCACCAGTAGAGCGTTAGATACGGCGGTTATTTTTGGGTTTGTTGAGTTGCACTGAGAAATGCGTAAAAAATAGGTAAAAATATAAAATAAACTTGTTTGATTGATTGAATGTGTCTAATACAAAGTACAAACTGGGTATTTAGAGCAAAAACTATGTTTATTAACCAAATGGCATGGCTTACAATGTCAAGTCTTTGCTCGACGAAATTTGGAGGTAGTGTGTGGTTTCCCTCCTTGAGGGGATTGTGGATGATACAATTCTGTGTCTAGCTCCACTATGATTGTGTTTCGTCCATCATCCCTCTTTGCGGTTAGTGGTGCTACAAACATGAAACATACTTTTTGTGCACCATTTTTCTCGCTCGTCTAACCTTCATCAGTTAAGAGGTTTCCTCGTCTAAAGTTCAATTGTCTATTTGTCGATGTCGGCTAACATGATATTCCTTTATAGGTGTAAACACTCCTATATATTTTATATTAATTTTGTAAATAAATTATTTTTATATTCTAATATTAATTTTCAGGTGGATTCTAGGGTGAGGGTGTTCCTCACCGGTGGAAATTTAGTTTTTGTTCATTACAACCTATTACTTTGATATTCTATCAAAACAAGATTTGTGAGATATGCATAAAGCAGCATGTCATCTTTTCTTATTTGGTTTGGGAACAAGATTGTAATGCTAACCTTCCCTGTATTTTTATACTTGTGAATCCAAGAATGAAATCAAACACATGTTGAACGATCCCAAATTCCTTTTTACTCAAACGTATTCTTGGTAGTTGGTACTATTGGGCATGCTCTAGTCATATACAAGTTCCAAAATAAGAGGCTATATATTAAAGCATCGCTGATAAACCCTCTTTTCCATAATTATTTTTGTTTCTCAACTACATTATAATATAGAAGTAGTACTACTACCTCAAATTTCCTAGTGACTAGTGATATGCCTATTCCTAGTAAACAGACATAATGAAGGGCACTGAATTCTTTGACTATTATTAAGACAAAAAGATATCAAACCCTAATCGGTTCATTGCTCAACAACTGAAATTTGAAGCACACACCTTTACACGGTGTCCAACTTGATTTTTCATTATTTAGTGGTTAGAAGTGTTTCCATGTTCATGATTTCTTATAATACTTTCTTGTGCTTTACACAAATATGAGTAATACAGCAAAAAATATAATGAAAGTCACTGCAAAGAGCATAAGAGGTAGTAGCTACTCTTGCAAGAGTATTAAATACTACCATTAGCTTTTCACCTAGCAGCAAATACAGTCTAATAGTTTGTTTTTCATATATATTATTAATTTTGAACCATGGTTGCAATTTAAAATCACAGAAATATCAATGAAGACAGCCAAACATGGAGTGGTTTGATAGAACCAAACTACATAAACAAACAACCCTTGGTGAGTTAAGAAAAAACACATGTTGTAGCCTCATATTAAGGTCTAACTTTCATAACCCCAGCTTATTACAAAACATTTATCTTACTTAAGGCTTGAACTTCCTGTATGGTCGGCCATTGTCTTCATCTTGCATATGCTGTAATCATAAAATCATGTCTAAGTGCAAACAAAAACACCCATACATACATGCATACATGAAAAAAGGTAAAATTAAAAACAAAATAGTTTAAAAATCATATCACATCATTTAACAATTATAAATTAAAAATACATTACAACTAAATGATCAGACAGATTTTAAACTGAACCAAAAGGAATCAACAAACAACAAACAACAAAATGAATCATGGAGCGACTCAAAAAAGTAGGGTCTAATTGCTTGTTTGGATTCTCATTTTCCTAGCTTGGCTCATGTTATAAAGCCAAGGTTTGTGAGAAGCTGGAAATTTAAGCTTCATCTTGGACATGTGTTCTGTCACTTTTGAACGTATAATGTGTGTTTGGTTGGTATCATGGTGGATTTATAAAACCACATTGACTCACTGTGATTTTGCAAAAGCTACACCATGATACCAAACATACACATACACCTAGTAGTTCAAAATTCCAGTAACAAATAAATCCTTATCATGTGTTAGGACAAAAACATTCAATTTATTATAGATAACAAGGTTTGTGGACAGTGATGAGCAGCCATCCATGATTCAACAT
This sequence comes from Medicago arabica, assembly GCA_946800305.1. Taxonomy (NCBI): domain Eukaryota; kingdom Viridiplantae; phylum Streptophyta; class Magnoliopsida; order Fabales; family Fabaceae; genus Medicago; species Medicago arabica. Next base: position 672,124 of record OX326966.1, on the reverse strand, counting down.
CTTAAACTCCAACTTCACAATTTAGATATTGCAACAAAAAATTCAAGCAAGCATAGAAAATTACTGTCTGCTCATTTTGTTTAAATATAATAAACAAAAACGTTAACTAGGCCCCATTTTGATAAACAACTTATTTGCAGCTTATAACATAAGTGTTTATCATGATAAGTGCTTATGCATAAGCTATTTATATATTGAAAAGATAAAGGAACTGTTTGTATTGGCTTATTTGAAGTTATCTACTGACATAAGTTTTGTGAGACTGTTTGGAAGAAACAACAATGCATCATTTAAGTACAATACATTACTACTGAGTACTAAAGGATCGGACCGATTTTAAACTTAACCAAAAGGAATTCAGCAGCAAACAACAAGACCAAGCATGGATTGAGTCCGAAAAGTCTGTGTTGTAAATTGCAGACTGCAGAAAATAGTTGTTTGTTCAAATTCCACTACGTTACAATGCTACAGCGACGATATAGCCATTATTTAACAAAACTATGAACTAAATAGCATATAACGGAACAATTGTGACTTGTTCTAATTTCATTTGGGATAGTTCTATAGCGCCACTATAGCCACTATCTGAGCTTTACAAACCATAGAAGGTCTAATTGCTTGTTTGGATTCATGTTTTCTAAGCATGGCTCGTGTTTCAAAGCCAGGGTATGTAAGAAGCTGGACATTGGAGCTTCATTTTGGACTTGCGTTTGGCAACTTTTGAACGCGAAAACAAACATATATTAAGTTCAAGAATTCAGTAACATAAATCAATCACATTATCATGTATTAGGACTCAAACTTCCAATTTACTACAGCTAACAAGGTTTGTAGACAGTGTGGAGCACCCATTTATGCTCCAACGTCTCAAACTTTAAATTCACAATTTAAACATTACAACCAATAATTCAAGCAAGCATTTAAAATTACTGTCTGCATGCATCTTTAAACAACCATACTCAATTTGTTTAGATCAAAACACACACAATCATTAACCAATTCCAAAAGCTGGAAAATCCAACTTTAGGAGTTGTTTGGATTTTCTTATTTGAGCTTATCTACTAACATAAGCACTTGTGGGACTGTTTGGGAGAACTAATGAAAACAGCTTAAGACAAGCTCATAAGCTATTTTCAACTTATTTTTATAAGCTCTCAAAAATAGCTTACAAAATCCATTTAACTGTATTTTGGGCCTGCTTGAATTGGCTTATTTGAGCTTACCTACTGGCACAAGTCTTGTGAGACTGTTTGAGAGAACTTATGAAAACGGGTTATGACAATTTTCACAAGCTTTTTTCGGCTTATTTTCATAAGTTCTCCAAAATAGCTTATAATAAAACAATTTAACTTTATTTAATCTTTTTCTATAAAAATAGCTTATTTAAGCTTATAGCATAAGTGCTTATCATGACAAGCGCTTGTGCTATAAGGTGCAAATGAAGTAGATTATGCAAACAGAACTTGATCAAAATCAAATTGTCCAAGTCAATGCATTCACAATAACAAGCACTCAATCACACATTCAACATGTAGCAGCTTGTACATTAAAAAGAAGCACAATTCTCATGATGCAACATCGTGATGGCATAAATTAAAGTTGTAAATATGAAAATTCAACTAATCATCACAAACCTAATAAAACCCCTAAATTCATCTGAACTGTAGATAAATTGATCGATCATCGCAAACCTAATAAAATCCCAAAATTCTGAATTGTTAATAAATTGATGTTTTTCATAAGTTTGTGTTTATCTAAGGGCCTGTTTGGATTGGCTTCTTTTTTAGCGTATGAAAAATATCTTATGCAAATAAATAAGCTTTTATATTAATTCATAAGTTCTCACAAACAAAAATTGTGTCTTGATAAGCTGTTTTTTCAAAAATTACTTTGACAAGCTATTGAATAATACATTCTTTATTTGCATAAGCTCAAAAAGTAAACCAATCCAAACGGTCCCAAAACTTATAACAATAAGTTGAAAACAGCTTATGAACAATGTCATAAGTTGTTTTTCATAAGTTCTTCCAATCAAGCTCACAAAAGCTCAAATAAGTCATTCCAAGCTAGCCCATATTCCCAAAAGCTGAAAAAAATCCAACTTTACTCAAAATAAAATTACCCACGTAAAAAAGGCATTGACAATCACATAGAATCTCAAATTCCTAAATTCAAATAATCAGAAATTCAGAATTGGCTTACGAATTCTTTGACGATGCCTTTGTAGACGAGAACAGGAAGAGCGATACCGAATATACCAACAAGAAGAAGATTGCGACGACTCCAACGGAAATTGTGTTCGAGATTCTCTCTAGCAGTTCCCCAATCTTCAATGTATTTGTTCTTCTTTGCTTCCATTCCTCCACCCATTTTCGATGATGATGATTCTTCTTCTTCCTTCTTCCTTCTTCCTTCAGATCTCTCTCTCTCTCTTGTTCTCTTTCTCTCACCTCACTCACTGTATTTACCCCTCTCTCTCTGTCAAGGGGGCTGGGCTTGGGCCTAACCCACCCAACTCTATCCTCCGGGTCGAGTAAATCATCAAATTACTCTTTATTTTTGCAAGTGATTCTCAAATTAATTCTTAACAATGTCAATATTTCAAATTAAACTCCGTTTATGTCAAAAGTTTTTTAATTAGGTCTTTGTCTTCATGTTTTTCTCACATGATGACGGACTAAATTGAGAAACTTTTGACAAAAAGAGAGATTATTTTGAAATATTAATAGAGTCTGAAACTAAATTGATATTCTCTTACAAAGGCAGAGATCAACTCGGTGGTTTACTTCATATGGGTCTAAGACTAACAAATTAATTTTTTTTATGAACTCGTGCTCTTTGCGCAACTGCAATGACTAACCAATCGATGACAATATTGAAAGACTTGCCTCTCTCAAGAAATTTGACATTATTGTATTTCGCACGACTACCCTTCAGAAGGAAAAAAAAATACAACAAAAATATATATTTTATTACAAAAAAAAAAATCAACAAAAATCATATTCACGCGTTAAAAAAGGATACGATGTAAACGTGCCTGAAAATTAAAATGGGTCAATTTGTTATTCACTGTATAGTATGTATCAAAAAAATTATGCTAAATACTTCTTTTGATCCTTTAAGTTTGACAAAAACACGGGTTAGTCCTTTAAATTTTTAAGTTTCAAATATGTCATTTAAGTTGTTAATTTGGTGGGGTTCTCATATGATCTTTCACAAAATGTCTCACTACAATAAACACCACGAGATTGAAGCATGTATCTCATGGGTAGACATCCCATAACTGCCCCCATAGAAATACCTATAATTTTTGTGGAATTCAAATTCTCTAAATTTTCATCTAATTACCTTTCATTCTCAACTCGTTGTTATCCACCAAACTCTACATGGTACAGTGATATGTCGATTTAACTGTGTAGTCCATATGGGTTTTAAATTTCCAACATTGTTTATCATTTTCCACTCATTTCCAGTTTCCTCAACTAACTCGCATACCTTTACGTTTTCCATCCTAGTTGGTATGTCACTTGTCGCATAGGCTCTCCCCTTGTCCCTAATCATGGGTCATACTATGATCTTTTCTGCGAACCATCTCCATGTGAGGCCTCCTCTTACTACTACTTGTGAAGCATGGATACTAGGTCCGACATAACTCGGGTTGTGACCCAATTTTGCGTCCATAAAATTTCATCTTGAAAAATATCTAGCTCTGCAAACTTTTGCATCTATAGTATCATGGTTGGTTTCTAATATCTAACCTTTCTTCCCTAGCATTTGAAAACCCATACCACCATATTCTTTCCTCGTTGTCAATTTCTCTCATCTTAACCAATTGATACCTTTTCTAGTTTGTTGATTCGAACCTCACCAAAATAAATTCAACATTTTCTAGATCTCCTCACTTAAACAATTAGGAGATATGGTTACTCTTCCTTCTAGCACATGCCATGACATAAAAAAATTGAATTTGTATCGTCGTCTTTCAACCAATTAACCTTTTTCCCTCTGCCTCTAATACGCGACCTCTTATGCAAGTAGGTAGCTCATTATGGGTTGTATGCCATTGTCATCTTCCTTCTCTCGTGACACCTCCATCTCTATGGCTTTTTTGATATGCAATCATATAATTGTTCCTTACTTCTTCAACTCCTTTGTACAATTACGAACATTGGCAAGCACCTCTCCATTTTCCATCATATTACATCCCTCAGTTACGATTATCTTTAAGTCTTCCTCCTCTAGTCAGGCGTTTTCAAACTTAATAGCTCGGTTAACGGTATTTCTTTGCTTCTCGACAACATTTAAAAGGATTGGGGAATGGTCAAATCTATCTGCAATGAGATTGGTCAGCGTAGCATTTAGAAACACATCAAACCAATCTTGAGTAGCCATGGCACGGTCTAGTCGCTCTTCCTTCCTACCTTGCACACTACAACCTCTACACCATGTATATTGGTACCATGTATGTTTGATCCGAACACAAGCTAGCGGTAGTCTACTACAACGGTGGAACACCACCTCATCTGTTTAGTATTTGCAACGATGTCACACTCTCCGGACTGAAGGATGAGCTGGATCAAATCAACCGTCAACTCAACCACAGAGACACGAGGAGGGTGGTCGGTGTTGAATATTGATGTGCATTTACCGACTCAGTCAGATCTATTCGGTTCAACCAGATGAAACTTACGAACGACGCCGACGTGAGAACCATGTTCTCTATCTTTGGTCAGCACAGTACTATAGGACCGATCGAGTTGGACGCTTTGTTGGTCAGATCTACTGAACAAATTCTAAAAAGTTTAATGCGGCCCAAGACCTATGAAGAGATCACGGCACTCTTGGAACCACCAGACGAAGAAATTAGTTTAGATGATCCGTGATAATGCGCTATGTTTTAATTAATCACGTGTTTTATGATGTTTTAATTATGTCTTAGTTATATGTTGTTGAATTAAGTTGTTGCATTATGATTTGAATAATATATGTATTATTTCAACTTTCATTATGTTTTAATTTAAGTCAAAGATGTTCATTTAAACGCTCTGAATTCAATTTTTAGGGTGTAAGTACAATCCGGATTATAAAATCCGGACAGCCTCAGCATAGGATTCTTTTGTGAGGACCACATTTCACCCACAGTTTTTGTGGTCCACAACATCCATGAACCCCAATAAATAAGTGTTTTCGGTTTTCACACAAACACATCAAAGAAATTATGAAATTTTTTGTCATTGTGCTGAGGATCTTTGTCATGCTGCCGCAAAATAGATTGCTCTCTATGTGACAAATATATTGCTTTCTATGTGTCAGCATAGTGGAGATCCTCAGTATGCTATCAAAAATACAAAGAAACCATGCAAATTTTTGTCATTAAGCTGATGATCTATCTAATGCAGTCGCAAATAGATATATTTCTATTTGACTGCATTATATAAATCCTCAGCATGCTGTCAAAAATATAAGGATACAAACCTATTGCAGATCTGAATCCGAAAATGTTTTTATGAGCTTGATCTAGTTGGTCTTCCGATATATATATATATGTCAGTTGGCAGAACAGCTAGGTCGAGTTCAAAAGCACCTCTTCGAACACCATCCTACAATATATTGTTGTTTATGTTTGGTTTATACTCCTTACTTGATTTTTTATGCATTTATTACTTATTTTTCATGAAATCTCTCAAAAAAAACTCTCTAAAATAGGCTTTCTGGTGCAGTTCAGATTATATAATCCCGAATGTTTTTGTCATTTCCAGACTATATAATCTGGAAGCCCTCTGTTTCATTTGGCCGGTGGCGTTTCACCAAAGGTTTGGCCGGTTAGTGGAGTCTTAATGCATTTTTGAACGATTTTGAGTGTGGAACACGTTTTATTTGACTGCACCTATGACCTAGGAATGGTTTAAAGCTATAAATAGGCTTGCATGTTCAACAAATCCCATCATTCTTCACTTCTTCTCTTTTCTTTAATTTTCTTCAATTTTTTTAAGTTTTGTAAGAGTGTTTGTGGTGTCATGGTCATTGTTGACCGTTCATACGACTTCTGCAATTGCATTGTAGCTTATGCAGGGGTTATATAACAGTTAATAGAGACCCTTGACATCAAGAAAAGTCACTAAAATTTCATATTGAATGTGTCTGGATTTTAAAATCCAGAAAACGTTAACAATCTGGTTCGGAAAATAAAATCCAAACCAGAGGTATTTTTGGAATTTTTACAGGGCGCCCGAGAAAGCAGCAGGGTAGGAAAAGTAATACTCAAAATATACATGTTTGTTGAATGAAACTAGATTTGAAAGCCCACATTTTGTCAATTTCATTATGTCCATTTGGCCTCGAGGAAATTGTTGCATGCATCCTTCTTTCCACAAATTAGTGGTTAAGCAAAACCAAATGGTAAATATTTCCATTGTCATTTGCAATAGTCTTACTAATTAGCATTTGACTATATACTTGGAACCATGAGTGCATATTAACCACGGATCCAAATAAGTCCAAGAAAAATAGCAAATGAATGCTACGAATGTCATTCTTTTGAGGAACACACCTCCACGTTAATGAAACATATTTTTGGCCAAATTTTTAATGTAAAAGATTATACAGGAATATATTTATCAGCATGGCCATTAAGTGACAGTATATTGATAACATGTGCAACTACAAGTATTTTCTTCAAAAAAAAAAGCAACTATAAGTATTAAATTTTTTATTGAAAAACACTAATTATTTATTAAAAAGTAATATATTTAATATAAAATACATAAGTTCTACAAGACAAACTTACTATTTAAATTTCTTAACATGTGCAAATTTGCACATGATCGAAAAACTCTTAATATTAATACAATTTATCATCATTTGTGATAGGATATTAGAATAAGATGCACAAATGTGGTGACTCCTAGGCTCTGTTTGGTAAAAAGAAGCTATAAGCTAGCTGATAGCTGATAAACTAACTGATAGCTGAAAAGTTAGCTGATAGCTTAAAAGCTGCTAGTTTAAAATTAAAGTGTTTGATAAATTTAACTGTTTTAAATATAAAATGACTTAAAAGTACATGACAATTTAATTTACAAAAAATCAAAATTATGTCAAAAACAAAACATAACCTTTGAAAATAAATATTCATCAAAACCTATAAAAGTCAAGTATTGTCTTTCTGGAACAATAGAAGCAATAACTAAGTGTAAGGAAGTTCTTTGAAGACATTGAATGTCATTGGGTGTTTTCTATTTGAGCAATTCATGAAACTTATGGAGAGAGTTCTTTTTGCTGCATTCACTTGCATTTTAGCATTAGGTACGTTACATTTTGCTTCTCTTCTACTGTTATATATTATTTGTTTTTGCTACATAATATTATACATCTCATTAATTATTTAGGCATATAAAATCACTAAAAATAGTGTGTTATGGACCTTAGGAGGCTCAATAATAGGAACAATAGCAGGAGCTATCAAAGGCCAAACCACAGATAAATAATTTTCTCACATTCCTTTCTTTGCAATTAACAAAAGCTGGGACCAATAACCTTTGAAAATTCTCAAGAAACTGGTTCCATTTCTCTTCATCCATATCTGTTAGCTTCACAAAACTTAAACTAGTAATCAACTCATTCACACTAGTATTTCTAGACGATGTCGCAACTAATGATCAACTCCTTTGCTTCACATCCGAGTTCTGCAGACTTCTCCCATTAATCATTGTGTTTTTCACTGACTCGGATAGCTTTGAAATAACAGGTAGAGGATTGGACAGGTACCAATTGAAAAATACATAACGAGGCCAAAAACAAGTCTGGCTAACCGAAAGGCACACCACAAAAACACCGGCAGCTGCTGTCACCAAATAGCAGCAAGGTCCCAAAAGAACCAAAACGCAGGAAGCAAACAACACCAAGCAGCCTCAACAACAGCAAACCGTCCCACAGAGCTACTGTCAGCTCCCCATTTTCAAGGCTTTTATAACCCTAGTAAATATTGTATCAGAATCATAGAGCAACACATACATTCTCTTCTGTTACAGTAGCAGAAAGAGCACGAGGAAATCCAACGAAGAGAGACGCACAAAACCTTAATTCATGTACACAACATTAAAATCAACATCATGGTTCAAACGAATTATTGAACAAGAGTCAAGGCTCAATTTTAATTAATAAACTGTATTATTGCCAAACACCATAAATCAAACTTGCCAAATAACTTAGAAAAAAATAAGATCCTTTAAATACATATGACATAATAATATTAAAAAAATGCCTAGAGAACTTTTATGAGTGCTACGAACTTGTTCGATAAATTGCCCAAGAGAGACCGTGCTTTTCTTTTTTGTTTCAAAGAGGTTGTTACTATCACCGGCGCGAGGAACAAGTTCGGTAAATTGCCCAAGAGGGATCGTGCTTTTTCCAGAGAGGTTATTACTATAAATGATGGTTTGCAATATATTAACCCTACTCTTGCAGAATTTCAATTCTTAAATGCAACTATCACCACATTGTTTTGGGACAAATAAACCTCTAGAGGCATTTATCATTATGTTTAAGTTGGGTGAAGCTAGTGCACTGTGTAAACTTAAACTTTCTCAGACAGGTTTGATCACAATTACTGACTATATAAATGTCATTGTTCGCTGATTGTTGGTTCAACACATGTGTTGCACCATAAAGCTATTGAGCTACCATCACAACTATGTCATGATCAGCCAGACATGTTAAGGGCCACTATGTGTTGTTTTTGGATTTCCAAACTGTTGTATTTGGATTTCCAAATTCTATTATCTACCGAAGTTGTTACTAGGTTGAGTCACGACCAGGTCGCTCTCTTTAAGACGTTTCGTGGCATTGCCCCAAAATTGTGTGCAAGGCAGACTATCAACCACGCCGCCTCCAGGATAAAACAAGTCCAGCTACAACTGTTTGATTAACTACTGCACTGTAGAAAATCGTTCGAGAATTACACCTTCAATATGGTACCAAGAACGTTCTTTTAATACTGAAATCACTTTAGTATGGCACTGTTACCACTCTATTATGGTGTTGAGACCACTCAAATATGGTGTTATCACCATTCTAATTATGAACTTCTCCAACTATGATACTATGATCACTCAAATATGGTTTTACACCATTCTAAAGTCTAACTCCTTCAAAAATCGAAAAAGAATATATTTTAAGATCATTCATAATTTTGAAGGGACATTATACCGAAAAGGGACTATGGTCTTAAGAACACTCTTAATTCCGAAGTGACAGAAAAAAGGAGATGAAGAGATTAAAGACTCGTCAACACAAGTCAAGAAAGGGAGAAGAGAGAAAGAGTTCCCGACAACTCAATGAAACTCTTTAGTGTGTCTTTTGAACTGAGTAGAGTCATCTATTTATATAGAGATTTTGTAACTGTTTTAGCAAAAATTGCGGTAGCAGTTACTCTAATAGATAAGACCAAAAATGAAACTTATCCATTAATCAATTCAACACACTTGTGGATAAGATCAAGACGAAACAAATCCACAAAACTGGAGGAAACAAACTCATTGAATTTGAATGAAGGATATTCACGAATAAAAATAATAATTACTATTATTTTTATCATTATCAAGTATTTAATTAAATACCACAATTTAAACACTATTAATGTGTGTGTTCTATTTTATGTGGGACCCCTACACTCTATTTTTTCAATTCACACAACATTAGATCAAAGTATAATTACTTAGTGTTTCATCTTCCAACATCAAACTAATGTTCCAACACTATGTGTTATCTTCAATTGCTATTCTAATATGTAGTAGTGACAAGGCAAAACAATTATTATTGGAAAATTCTGGTGTGGCAGGTATACTCCTTTCCCTACTTGGCTATGTATCTGCATAAGCTTCTTTTGTTGCCATGATAACACATAAGTTCTCAACATTTATTATAAATGTCCATAAGCATGCTCACGAGTTCCTTGGAATCTGTGGGTTTGTTCACTTGTATTGCAATGATGTTTTGCATGATTTGAACCTACTTTTGCTTTTTGCTACACATTGTGAGAGCAAATTTTGTTCCCCAAGGTTGTTTGATTCGACAAAACTGATAGGGGAGGTGGTTGATTGGTTGCAATGTCAAACTTAAGATACATTTTCAATAATTCTTTACACATCACACATATCATATTTGCAAAATTTAACACTAATCATATATCATTTGATACGTTAATGAGTTACATCCAAATTAATAAAACACAATAATTTTTATATATCTCGTTAACATAGCAAATGATATCTGATTAATGTAAATTCTTGTAGACGTGATTTATGTGTCAATTGCTTTCAATCAAATGATGGATTTTGTAAATTATTAAGATTAATCTACAACTTTTGTATTTAAATTATTTTTAAACTTCACAATGGTTTCTTATTTTTTTTCTTTTCATTCTTATCTCTTAATTTATAAAGGCTTAAATGTGTAATTGGTCCCTACACTTTCACAAAATTTTGGTTTTGGTCCTTACACTTTTTTTTGTTTGGTTTTAGTCCTCACACTTTGTAAAAAAGTTGCAATTAGTCCCTACCGTTAGTCAACTGTTAAAAAAAAGAAAGGATAACAGAGTGCCACATGTCATGTACTTATTGGGCCATGTGGCACTGTAAAATTGTTTGCATAATTCATTAAAGGCTTTATTATATATATTTCGTCCCTGCAATTAGGGGTCGTTTAAAAATTTGTCCCTGTAATCGTTAATCTTGGCAAATTAGCATTGCAAAGTTTAATCATTTAAAATTTCGTCCATTGACCCACTTAATTACTGTCACGTCATTAATTTGATGACGTGGCTCTGTTAATTGGACAATCCACCCTTGAAATGACAGTTTTTCTCATGTCTTCATCTTCTTCTCATTCCCTCTTCTTCTTCTCACTGGATCTGCAATTTTGATTAGAAAATCCATCAAGACCTTCTTCTTCCACTCCAATTTTGATTTCATTTCTGATTGGTCTACTGATTTCAATTAACATTCTTCTTTTGTTCTTCCACTCAGCGAGACTTCTTCCTCCTCATGAGACAACAACAACTTCATCTTTCACAACAACATTTGTGGTCTACCACAACGACGAAACACCGTTGCAAGATCTGAAAAAAGCGTTGTCGTTATCTACCAGAACGGTTTCCCGTTCGTGGCAAATCGAGGCGTTGTCTTATCATTAGACAACGCTTTTGTTCACATACAACAACAGCGTTAGAAAAATCGTAGTAATAGGCACCATAAGAGAACTCTTTTGTTCACATACCGCTATGAAATTTTTAAAATGATGTCTTTGATACCCTATCAGAACAATTTTTTGTCGTTGTCGTAGAGCTAAAATGTTGTAGTGTTTTTCCTCTCTCCCGCGCTATGCTCTCTCTCTCCCCCCTCTCCCTCCCTCCCTCCCTCTCCCTCTCATCCCTCCGTGTTCAGTGCTTCTTCTTCGTCTTCCTCTCCCACCTTGAAATCGCAAAAACTCTGCACAAAATCAAATCCTCCTCACATCTCATATGAATTTTGTCCGAATTGAACATCATAAGATATGGAAAGTGAAGCGTAAGACATATGGTTTGTCTTGTCCTTGTAGCTCGAATCCCATTTCATAATTTGAATTGATTAAGCATTTCGGTCCTTCCCTATTTCTGTTCATGTAGCTCAAATTCAGAATTTGAATTGATTTGTACATGGTATTCCCTTTGCTCTCTGCAACTGATTCCCTCTCTTCTTCCCATTTGATTTTTTAGAAAATTGGTTTCTGAAATTTTAGAAAATTGATTCCCTCCTCTCCACTATTCGTAGTTCTTTCCCTCCTCTCCGATGTTCGCCGTTCTTCTAGATTATATGGATTGGGTGAGTTTTGGTTTGTGGCATGATATTTGAGGTGGATGCGGGTTGTTGTTGTTGTTGTATCTAATTGAACTGGGGAAATGGATTACTTGTTGCAACATCAAATGCTCTCAGAAACAATCTACATAATCTTCTTTAAAAAAAATTAGTGGAAAAAAAATTTGGTTTTGTGTTTATTGTTGATTATAATGTTCAATGGGAGAGATGAAGGATTGATGTTGATGATGAAGATTGTTGGATTGTGGTAGAGATGAAGATCTAAGAAGAAGGATGATGAGGGTAATTTTGTCCATTCCCATGCCATTTTGCTAATTTGATGACGTGACAGTAATTAAGTGGGTTAAGGGACGGAATTTTAAATTTGCCAAGATTAATGATTATATGGACGAATTTTTAAACGACCTCAAATTGCATGCACGAAATACATATTAAAGCCTTCGTTAAATGGTTACCTATTTTCTTCTATTTTTAATTATAAAAATATGTTATAAATTAGTAATAATATTAATTAATTAATTTTGTTTAAAAACAATTATTAATTAAGTCTGAAAAAATGTTCTCCTGCTCCTTCTTCTTCCATTCCAGTATGCACTCACCTTCCACATCAAGTTCACTAACACCTCTATCACGCACTCCCACCTTCATCATCTTCGTCCAATTCTTCGAAATTTTCATTCAAATTCCTTTATTCCCAAAATCCATATCTGTTATTGGATTTTGATTAGCCTTTTCTTTTTATTATTTCTGACATTTCGAATCCCTTTTGTGATTTTGAGGTCTTATGAAAATTTTGGGTTTTGTTGTTGTATGGTACAACTTTGTTGAAAGATTTTAAATGTTGATTGTTGTTGAATTTATGGGTTTATTATCGTTGTTGTTTGTGTTTTTGGGTTGTATAATTTGTAAAGAGATGAATAAGATGGTTTGGGTGGTGATGAAGCAAATCATGATGATGGATGTGGTTGGATTCACGTAAAGAAGAAGGAGAAGAAGTTGGGTGGTAATTTTTAATTAATAAAATGATACAAAAACAAATTAAAAACTTTTGTCCATTTAATTTTTAATGAATTCTTTAAAACACCACGTGGCTCAATAAGTACATGACACATGGCATTCTGTTATCCTTCATTTTCTTTTTTAACGGTTCACTAACGGTAGGGATTAGTTGCAAATTTTTTATAATGTGTGAGGACCAAAGCCAAACAAAGAAAAAATGTAGGGACTAAAACCAAAATCTTATGAAAGTGTCGGGACCAATTCCACATTTAAACCATTTATAAATGTTAAACACTTTTCTCCCTTAACTTTTTTTCAATTCATTTTCATACTTGAGTTATATGAATTGAAAATGTTAGACACTTATTAATTATATGTATTTGTCTCTTTAATTATATCAAAAAAATAAGGCTAAGGTTCTTTTCTAAAACCTATATAACTGAAAAAGCCAGACTATATGCCACATAAAAAGCCTATATAACCGTAATTAAGGATGATATAAATCAGACCGACAATCATAAAAAAATGGTATAAATCGGACCGACAATCATAAATTTACATCGAAGCCTTCTTCAGATCTATGCCACATTAGATTTCTTTTTAAATAGATAAGGGTAATTTTTTTATAAAAATAAACTATATAACCGAAATGCCACACTATATGCCACATAAAAAGCCTATATAACTGTGATTAAGGCTGGAATAAATCAGACCGACAATCATGAATTTACGTCCAAGCCTACTTCAGGCCTATGCCACATTAGATTTCTTTTTAAATAGATAAGGCTATTTTTTTTTTAAAACGTGTATAACTGCAAAAGACTATACTATATTCTAGCCACACAAAAAAGCCTATATACCTGTGATTAAGGTTGAAATAAATCAGGCCGACAATCATAGATTTACGTCCAAGTTTACTTCAAACATATGCCATGTTAGATTTTTTTTTTAATCTATAAGGTTAAGATTTAAAAAAAAAACATATATAACTAAAAGGCTGTATATGCCATACAAAAAGCCTATATACTTGTGATTAAGGTTGGAATTAATCAGAGCGACAATCATGGATTTACATCCAAGCCTACTTCAGACTCATCCCACGTTAGATTTCTTTTTAAATAGACAAGGTTAAGATTTTAAAAAAAAAAACAATATAACTAAAAAGGTGAGACTCTATGCCACACAAAAAGTCTTTTTAGGCCTAACATACTATCTTATTTTTTTCCAAGCAAACAAACTTACGACATTTCATTAATAACAATAGTAGCAGTACAACTTAGAATTAAATCAAACGTGAAGCGAGACGTATGGGATAAAGTTGACATTGCAAGAGCATGAGTGCTTATGTTTGCTTGGTGCCAAATAAACACAACTTCACATTTGTTAAAATTTTGGAGTAAAATTTAGCAATTATCAACAAGTAAACCATGCCTCGAATTATTCACCTTATTAGAATGCACATCATCTACTAATATTTTGTGCTTTATGTGCTATATTTTCGTCTTTTTATTTTACATAAAAGTATTTTCGTTAATTTAAACATACATGCTTACACACACTCTCTCTATATATATATTATTATAAAATGTAACTGAACTATGTCGTTCTCCTCCACAAGAAAAACTCATAAAAAGGTTAAGATTGGAATAAATCTATATCTAACTGAAATATATTAGTCTCTCTAGTTATATATATAAAAAATAAGGCTAAGACTTTTTTATACAGATAAGGCTAAGATTCTTCTTTAAAACCTATATAACTGAAAATACTAGACTTTATGCCACATAAAAGTCTATATAACCGTGATTAAGGTTGGAATAAATTAGACCGACAATCATGAATTTACATCCAAACCTTCTTCAGACCTTATGTCATATTAGATTTCTTTTTAAATAGATAATGCTAAGATTTTAAAAAATTAAAAACTTATATAATTGAAAAGTCCAGACTCTATGCCACACAAAAAGCTTATATACCCGTGATTAAGGTTAGGATAAATCAGACCGACAATCATAAACTTACATCCAAGCATACTTCATACCTATGTCACGTTAGATTTCATTTTAAAAGGATAAGGTTAAGATTTTTTTAAAAACCTATATAACTGAAAAAGCCAGACTCTATGCCACCAAAAAAAAAAAAAATCCTTTTTAGGCCTAACAAACAAACCTACTTTTTTTTTCCTCCAAGCAATCAAGCTTAAGACATTTCATTAATAACAAGAGTAGTTGTACAACTTAGAATTACATCAAACGTGATGTGAGAAGCATGGTATAAAGTTGCCATTGTAATAACATGAGTGCTTTCGTTTGCTTGACGCCGAATAAGCACAACTTCACAGTTGTTAAAATTTTGGAGTAAAATTTTACAATTGTAAACAATTAAACCATACTTCGAATTATTCACCCTATTATAATATACATCATCTACTAACATTTTGTACTTTATGTTAAATATTTTGGTCTTTTTATTTTACATAAAAATAACTGAAATAATTTATTCTCCTCTCACAAGAAAAACTCATAAAAAACTGAAATAAGTTGTTATATAAAAGCATACTCTCGAACTCCTCTATTTTTTTTTTTACTCTCTAGTTATGATGATAAATCTCAAAATATAACTTAATTTTGTTGATATATTAATTATAATTCGTAAGTCTTTTTAAACTTGTGTAAGATTACATTTTGAAAATGTTAAAATGAAATAAGTTTTTAACTAGATATAAAGGTTTTATAGACGTCAAAAAGGTTAAGCTCTTGCCAAAAAATAAACCTAAAATAGATAACAAGCCAGACTTGTCTTTGAAATTTTATACCATGTCAGGTTTAGGCCTTACAAAATATCATTCGACCCGGTACACTTTCATCCCTACATATGACTAATTTCCTTTAGGGTTCGTTTGGTTCGAGAGTTTTGGAGAGGAGGGGAGATTTTTAATTTGATGTGTTTGATTCAATTTGTAGAAGGGGAGGGGAGGGAAGGGGAGAGGAGCAAATCTCTTTCAAATCTCAATATTAACCTTGCAACAACTTTTATTATTATTAGATTATATTATTTTGTAACAATCATATTATTAGTAGGTTATCTTATTCTTGTAACAAATTTTTTTATTTTGTTATATTTTCCTTATAACAACTTTGATTATATATTAAGAGATGTGCTAATTTTTTACAGAAGTAGTTGACAAAAAATGCAAAGATTGCAAAAAATTGCTCTTATAAAAAAAAATGATGCAAGGAGTAAAATTCATGAGCCAGCTTGAGATAAAATAAACAACTTAGATATGCGCTACTCTTTCGTCGGTTTCTGAAATTGTAAAAACTAGCAGAAGTTTAAGGGTAAAATGGTAAAATAATCTTAAAATTCCTCCCCCCCTTGCGAACCAAACACGTTTTTAATTAAAAATATTTGTCATCCTCATCCCTCCGTTAAAATCCCTCCCCTTCCCACCCTCCTAATTCTCAAACCAAACAGACCCTTAAAATTTGTTCTAGACTATGTCAAAACCCAGTTCCTCATTGGATCAGATAATATCTAGTTATCAACACACACAAGGATTATGACATGGACGTGCACTAGAAAACACCATATTAGGACCACATACGCTAATCTAAACCATCCATATCAGATCCAAAGCTAAGTTACTCTAATCTATCGACATATGTCCTCCCACGATCGAATAAGTGTTGGAGTGACGAAAAACCCTACTTCAACACTATAAATGCTAACTCATAATCTTCTTACACACTTTTCTACCCTAAAAAGATTGTTTATCTACGTATTCTTATTTGATGATCCCTCCAAATACAAGGAAGCTACTAATCAAAATTCGACAATCACAAAACCGTTTCCACCATCATCACAAGATCGTAGATCTCAATCTTTGATAAATTACTCAAACTCGTAGGTTTTACTTCATCTATCCCATAATACAACGCATGCCAATGCATAACTTTGAGCTTAAATATCTTGAATAATATATTAGAAAAAATTATGAAAATACTCATGGAAACAAATCTAACGACATCTTATATGATAATATTTAACTTTGTATATTAGTAGAAAAATATAATCAAAGTAAGTTAGATCAAAATTGCACATTTTCAAAAACGTAGAATTAAATTAAATGCTTAATGAGTGGCTAGAGTGTACCTAGTTAACATTTGCTTACTTTTATGTTTGAACCTTAAATTAAATTAAATGAGATTAAATTTGATTAACCATTGTAACGATTTATGTGGGACCCTATGAGTAGAATATAAGAGACAAGAAGTAGAGTTAGAAGTGGGAATAGAGAAAGAGAAAGAGAAAGAGAAGAGAAGCTCCTTCCTTCCTTACATTGATTTGTGTGACGAATTTCGAAGCAACAAAATCTTTCGTACGTTTTTCTTCTTCAACCTTCAAAACCTTCTCTAGATCCCCTTTTTATTTTTCTTATTAGATCATCAAAAATGTTAGATTTTGTTTCATGCAACCTTTTCTTTATTTAGATTTCATCAAAATCTTATCTTTATATGCTGAATTATTGATCTGATTTTGTTACCGCAGGTTTAAGGAACAGAGATCTTAACTTTGGCTTTCTCTGTGTTCTTCTACCTTCCTCCGACAAGGTTTGTCTCTGTTTCATGTCTACCTCGTACCCTACATTGTTTGTGTTTTTCAATAAAGTTTGTTTTTTCTTCTTCATAGGGGATAGATAGCCCTTTTACTTCCCTAGGCTGTTATTTATTGTTGGGCTGTGTTTGGTTGAAATGGGTCATTTTGTTTTTGTTATGTGTTAATGGTAATCTTGCTAATTGTAACTAAAGGGTTAAACTTGAACCAAACCACCATAAATTTGATATTTTTTTGGTCATTTTCTATGTTATACCGAATTGCGCGCAACTGCAGAGTGCAGAGAGTAATCCCTCGAGTTGGGTGGCAAAACTCTCTCTGAATAGATTTATCACTGCTGCATTCCTAGAGCTTGATTTGAACCCATGACCTTGTTGGGTCTATGTGATACATTTTGTGCTATGGTGTTTATGATGTACATTTCTAATTTAGTAACTTGGTTTTATAATGATTAGAGCTAAGTATGAAACAAATCAAAATAGGTGAATCTAGGTCCTTTGCCACTTTCTACATTTGGTTATGAGATAATAAATGATTTTGAATGTCTTTCTTGGCAAATTAAACCTGCATTCTGAGAGGGTTAAATTTACATTCCAAAACAGTATTTAATTCTTTTTGCTATTTATGATTTGTTACGTTGAATCTTGTTCTGAGCTTGGGCTAGCTGCTTTTATACCGTTTTCATGTTTGCCACCTAGTTTTCAAGGTCCTAGATGGGGTTTCCTAACCTATGTCTTAAACTAGTCATTTTCCTTCTTTGAGGGTTTTGGATGTTGTGCACAATGTTGTTACTATCATGCGACTTGTGTCATGATTCGAAATGATATCAGATGCAATTGATACATATCCGAAACACTAATCTCCAAGTTTTTCCGCTTCATAATCCGAAAACCTTGGCTGTGCCTAATTCTTATTTAATGAATGGACAAAAGACGATATGCATAGCTGTTAAGTGGATCGATATACAGTCTCAAGAAACATGACAATAACAATTCTGTGTGTTGAATTTATTCAAGAATGTGATTTTGCCTGATTAAGCATATTTCATAAGGTTTGTTGTTTAACAATATTAAGGTTTATTGTTTTAATATTGAATGTATCAGGTGCGAGATTTCTAGTAAAATCAAATGCATCGTGCTTCATTTTCTCTTACACCCAAGAATCAAGTCAAGGACCTAACAGGTTCAAGTTTGCCCAATAATCAACATAGAAGTCTTCCGGATCCCATATATGTTTCTTCTTCAGATGATGAAAACAACCTTTCTAATGATGATGCATCTAAGCAGCTAGTCCTTTATGACCCTGAGACAAATGGAGACAACGCAAATCAACTTACCCCTGATCCTATTCGATGTAGACCTCCACGTCCGCGAAGCAGACCTCCAGGTTCAGCTCCTAGAGTTTTGCCAGCAGTCGGTGCTTTCACTGTTCAATGTGCTAACTGTTTTAAATGGAGGTTGATTCCAACCAAGGAAAAATACGAAGAAATTCGTGAATATATCCTTCAAGAACCCTTTGTCTGTGACAAAGCTCGTGAGTGGCGACCTGATGTATCTTGCGATGATCCAGAGGATATTTCTCAGGATGGCAGTAGGATTTGGGCTATTGATAAGCCAAGCATTGCACAGCCTCCAGATGGATGGCAGCGACTGCTACGAATCAGAGGTGAAGGAAGCAGCAAATTTGCAGACATGTATGTATCCATTATTATTGGTCATTCTTTTTTTCTGTTATTAGAAAATACATACAACCTTATAAAATGATACAACACCACTGCTCTCCCATTCATTATGAAAATTTTCTGCTAGAAAGTCTACCCTCATGGAATTTATAATTTGTTTATCATCATTTTGTCACTGTTCTAATTTTTTTAATATTTCAGATACTATGAAGCACCATCAGGCAAGAAACTGCGCTCAATGGTCGAGGTCCACAAGTATGTTCCTGCCGCTTCTGCTTTACTATCTCTGCAATGTGACCTTGAAAGCTACCTTGTCTTAATTGAATTATTGTTATCATCATTATTAAACACCGTCTTTCATCTTTCTTACATTTTGCTCCTGTTGCTTGTGTTTTAAGGTTCTTGGCGGAACATCCTGAGTACATGACAGCTGGTGTAACTCCTGCGAAGTTCTCATTTCAAATTCCTAAGCCATTGCAAGAAAACTATGTGAGGAAGCGCTCTCATGCTAAATTTATTGAACCTGAGCAAGGTACAGAAAATTTTAACCAAATCACAAGGGTTTGTCTGATGTTAAACTTGCTGCACCAAAATTTCTATTTTAGGGTGATAAAGTGTAATTTGTACATTACTTTATATATCTTTTTCACACTTGCACGTTCCCGCTTCTGTTTTTTTAAGACATCCATTTTATGTTACTTTTTGTTTCATCTTCAGGTCCTTATAAAGTATTATACTATTGTTATTCACCATGTATTTTTTCCAACAGTGAAGTATAATTTTGTACATGGTGTATAGCGTATCAAAAAGTAAATGTTAATCTAGCACCCTTTTTTTGAATGAAATGTTGGTACTGAGGATTTTTGTGCATGATGTTACCTGTGATGCAGTGAGTCCTTTAGCTTGGGTAGGTCCAGAAGATGGTAATTTGGATGACAGATCACTGGGGCTTCCTGGTCCATGCATGGAATCACATGTTTCTGAGCCTGTTAGCCGTCCTGCAAAGAAGCAAGCAACTGAGAGTTCCCCATATAAAGAAGATGCAGTCTAGTAAGAACATTCGTTCATAAGTTAAAACAGAAGGAAGGACCTGATCAGATCTCTTAATCCCCTTTTTTTGCGTTACTTTTGGGTGTAATATTACATCTTACTCTGTAATGTCTTGCAAATAGAGAAATGTATGATTTTTTGGATTAGTAAAAACCAACTGTTGAAAATGAACTGCTACAACGGATGGAAGATATAGCTTGGCATGTATTTTGAGGTATGAACTGAGCATGCCAAAAACAATGTGTATAATGATATATTATCAGTTTGGGTTGAAAAGTATTTATCCTAGTCTTTTGAGTGCCCTAGAAGTTAACTTAGAATATCAATATCTAATCTTTAGGTTTGTTGTATTCTGCTATATTCTGCCAGTATTTTGCCGGAATAATTGTTCCAGCAAATCAAAATTTGAGTTTTCCTGAACAGTTTTTTTTTTTAATGAACTTGTTTTTCTGACAAACTCAAATTCAATTTTTATCACTAGTCCATTTCTATTCTGTGATTAACCTTTTCAGAACCTATTTCTAGTCTGACAAACTTAAATTTTGATTTTCTAGAAGAAATTTTGGTTGGACGTTTTTCTGTGCAATTTTATCCATAACAGCACAGTTTATCTTCAAATTTTGAAACACATGTTTGGAGCATCCCAACAAAGTTAGATGTGTATGAGAAGCCATGATATGTTGTAATATTTAGCCAAGTTGTTCTCAATGTGTTAAAATTATTTAATTCAGTGTATTATAGAAAGAAAAGTTTTTTATGACTTACTAGTTTTGAATTTATATAGTTGTAGGCTTGGTCTGCCAATAGATGTTACTGACATTTTTCCTAGTCTACATGGTATTGCTCACAATTTGAAGATAATATTTTTGAAAGCTAGTTATCACAGTTAAAAAAAAGTCTCAAAAGATCATTTTCAGAGTGCAATTATATTTTCTTCAATTATATCAAAATAAACTAAATGATGCAAGTTGATTTTCTTTAAGGGCATGAGATGATTTTAGTATAATCTTGAGATTAGAGGAAGTATATTACTATATAGAATGAGATCAATCATAGCCGGATGACAAACTTTTACATTTATGTGACTTGCTATATAGACTGGAATTTGGATTTCATTTACAGACAAAATTCATGGTACAAGTATAGTATCTTTATTGAAATTTTGAAATATACATTCAAGTCAAGGGGGTTACAAATTTTGGCTGGATACTCGATATTTCCTACAATGCATCTCATGCATCCATATGCATGGTAGGTAACCTTAAACCTGACTTGTATGTGGCTGCCTGATGTGATGCTGTAGAACCAACCGAAGGAAAACGTTAAAGAACTACATGTACTCAGACCATTACAGTCTTCCCAGTGATGATGTGCTTGAACGGCTTTCATATCCGGATATGCCAGACGAAGAACTGGATTGACTCATAACGTCCTGCAACAAAACATACATGTTTATAATTCAATATTAATAATTTGACATTGTCGATGCGATATTATTATATAATTATTGAAATCACACGAAATGACTCACTTGATTTGTTGAAGAAGTTGAGGAGTTGATGAAATAATTATTGTTACTTCTGGGATTGAATGCTGCTGCACCACCTCTAAACATCATCATAGGCATGTTTTCTTCGGCGAATATTCTGAGTTTGTTGAGCTCAGGAAGCACAACTTTTCCAAGATCAGGTCTATCTTTTCTCCTCATTTCAGCACACTGGAGGCAAAGTTTGGCGAAATGCAAGGTGTGTTCCATAGGCCAGTCTTGAACAGCAGGATCAAGCATGTCAGGAAAAGTTCCCTTATCAATAGATCTACCAACATGATGAGTCAAACCCATTGGAGGTTTGGCAGTAATCACTTGTAAAAGCATGATTCCAAGTGAGTAAATATCAGATTTGATACCAAGCATGCCGGTTTGCTGGTATTCAGGGTCAATATAACAGAAAGTTCCAGCAGTCGAAGTCATGCGATACTGAGTGACAGTGTCTTGAACAGAAGGAGGAACAAGCCTTGCTAAACCAACATCACCAATCTTGCTCACATAGTTTCGGTCAAGCAAAATGTTTCCAGGTTTTAAGTCACGATGCACAATCGGTTCTGGTTTAGTCTGGTGAAGGAAAAGAAGCCCAGTGGCTATTTCAGCAGCAATTTGGAATCTCAACTGCCAAGGAAGAGGTGGTTGTTTACCTCTCCTAAACAAACAATCATCCAAACTTCCATTAGCCATGTACTCGTACACTATGCAACCATATTCCGGACATGCTCCCAACAGAAGGACCATGTTTGGATGTCTTATACAACTCAACACTTCAACTTCCTGGTTAAATTGTTGCCTTCCTTGAGCTGCATCTGATTTCAACACTTTGATAGCAACCTGTGTATGATCAAGTTCACATTTGAAAACAGGACCATACCCTCCTTCACCAATTTTAAGACTATCTGAAAACCGGTTTGTTGCCTCTTCAATTTCCTCAATACTGTATCGTCTGTATCTGGCAGTGGTGTAAGATTCTTCTGACTTCTTCCTCTGACTTGCTTCTATTTCGCTTTTCCTCTCTACATACATTCGTTTTTGTGCTTCCAACGTTGCGATCTTCTGAGATGCTTCAGCTGCTTTTAGTGCAGCTTTACATTTTTCTTGCTCCATCTCTACCATAGCCATAGCTGCTCCTTCCCCTTCTCTTGCCTCTTCCAACTTCTTTTCTTCTTCAGATTTCCAACGTTGAAGCTCTATTGCCTTCTGCTTCGCTGTGAGTGCTTCCTTGCAAGCTGAACTGTACATTTCCATAGTCTGTTTTAGTTCAAGCTTGAGCCTCCTCATCTCTGATTCGACTTCATCGGTGGCATCAGATAACCTTAATGAAGAAGGACCATTAGAACCTTGGGAGCTGAATGAATAGTTATCCAAAGGAGACGACAAGTCAATCGACTTTGGTCCTCCACCAGAAAAGGATGAAGCGAAGCTGCTTCTTGCATCATATTCGGATGAAAGCCTACCAGGGTATTCGGTCGAAATCCGACCATTAGGAAGTCCATTACTAATACTACTAGAGGAGTCTAGATCATCAATGTTATACAACGAAGGAAATATTCGATCAATACTCGGTCTTCCACTGCTCACGAATGATATATCTGAATCATTAATCGATGACTCGTATGGTTTGTTTCCTCTCCTGTTGAATGGTGATCTGATCAAACATGTCATCATCAACATCATCAATTAGTATCAATGAATGAATGAATGAAATTATTATTATTAGATTAAATTAAGTGAATATATATTGTAACAACATACATCATTTCTTGGTCATCATCCAACCCCTGCCTCATCCCATATGC
Organism: Medicago arabica; assembly: GCA_946800305.1. Lineage (NCBI taxonomy): Eukaryota > Viridiplantae > Streptophyta > Magnoliopsida > Fabales > Fabaceae > Medicago > Medicago arabica. The sequence goes on along the minus strand of OX326966.1, from coordinate 648,589 downwards.
TGCATGCCTCTCTGCTGAAGCTGTATATAAATTTCATTCATACATACAATTAATCAAATTTGTTGTGATCATATATAAAACCAAATTGTTAATTATTAAATTAATGTAGACATACGTCGTGGTGGGTAGTTACGCAACATTTGAGGGTCTGATCGTTCGGGACTTCTCGTTGGCATTGCATGCGGCTGTTGAAATTGGTTGGCACGCTGTGGTGTAATTTGTGGCGTAGGCACAACCGCTGGCTTTGGAATTGGAGCTGTTGCAGATTTAACACTTGATATTTTGCCTTTAGATATAATGTATATAGTGCAAAATGGTGGTGCTCCTTTTGAAACTGCAGTTGGAACATCTGTTGTCCTGAACCTTCTGTCATAAATTGTTCATCATATCACACCATTAAATTATATATACATCATTTAAATTAAATAAACAAAAATGAAATTAATCAATACTTTGTAACAAAATATAAGAAAAAACGAGTCAAGGAAATTTGAACCAAATGCGTCAACTTTCTCTGACTAATTTTTGTTTATATTTTGTTTCAGATGAAATATTAACGTACCTAACAATACCTCCTCTCGAACATGCTCCGAGTACAAGAAGCTCAATAGAATTAGTGGTAATACATTCTATTAATGCCTTTGGTATATCTGTATCTTCTAACAACAATTCTTTGCATTGTATCTGCAGTTTCAAATCAATTTTTTGTTTTAATTTCCCTTATTATTGAATTACTTACAAAAATTAATAAAACATATATGATAACGTCCTTACATTTTTTCTATTACAGAAGACACGAAATGAATCAAAAAGATCTCTGGATTCACTATCCATTACATCTTCGTTCACATCGCCGTTGGCTGCACCATATTCAAACCACAAATTAATTGTTTTAAATTGTAATTTGAATATCTATATGATCCTAAGATGTTACAATTAATTATTCTAATTTTTGTTTACATAATTGTAACATATTATTATTGTTCATGCATGGTTGAAGCAATAAAACATAAATGTGTATATAAATTTAGGAAATGTACGTATATGCATTTCAACATGTTGATGCATGGTTGAAACAATATAATATAACATGATAAATAGGTAGATGAAGGAAAGAATTACATGGTATGGAAGTGGAAGAATTAGATTTTTGTTTAACATGAATTAAAAAGAGGCATTGATCTTTAGGAAGAAGATTTTCAACAGCCCATTTGACTGCATGTTGGCTTGTTTTATTATTCTCAATTGCCACAGCCACAACACGTCCTGCACCAAACTTCTTTTCTGCTCCATTCAACCTAGACATTTTGAATATTTCTCTCTATATGATATGATATATGATATGATATGATTAATCAATGTTAGCTAGCTAATATTTGAAAGAATGTTAAAGAAAAATAGAATTAACTAGCAATTTGATATAACAAAAACCTAACATGTTGTTATATGTTGTTAATTATGTTAGTTAATTTGTTAAAACTCCAACGCCAGTCTGTGACTGGTTTTTTTGTTGAAGTTTTAACAAAATAACTCAAATGAAGAGTGCAAATTCTGTATTAGCTAGATCATTGTTGTTAGGTTCTAAATTTAGTGAATATATCTATATGCTCCATCACAGCGATATAATTGGAAACCCTTTCATTTTGGGTACGTACAATTTTGGCTTAGTTAGGTATCTTTTCTACCTCCTTAATTTGACGTAAACATAAAAGCATTTTAGCTTGTTACAGTTGTAGTTTGATTTGATACACATGATCTGAAATGGCAAAATAGAAACGCAATCATTATCTTTTTTTTTTTTACTTATTTTTTTTCTTCCAAAAATAATACGATATTTACTACATTCAAATTGATATAGGACATCTTTCGATAACATTAAAAACGTAAAAGATAATATGCGAACAAACCCACAACATCTAAGTTAATAACATACAACAACAAAATGCCTACAAATAATATGATATACTTAAAATGACCGAAGTGTCAATGTCTCCAGATTTGCAAGGTTGACAACCAATCATTGATTGAATAACCGATCTTTTAGAATGAATCAAATGAACATTGCAACACGGCGACAAATCAAATAACGTCATATAAGACGATGAACAACACAAAACCGCACTCAGACGACGAAATCACAAAGAAAAAAATCTTCGAGAATCACTTATTAAGATTGAAATGTAGAGAAAAAAATGTAGAAGGGGAGGTTTTACCTCAATGAAAAAATGAAAGAAAAAACTAAAGAGAGAAAATTAAGACCAACTTTTGGTAATGGAGGACAATCATTTTTTCTTTACAAAAATATTGTATAATACTGGATTAGTCCTTTAAATTTTTTAAGTTTGATAAAAATACTGGATTAGTCCTTTAAGTTTTTTAAGTTTCAAATAAGTCGTTTATTTAATGTATCTATTTGACGTTTTTTAAGTTTTTAAGTTTCAAATAAGTCCTTAAAAGGGTATCAGTGTAATAAATTAACAATGACCTATTTAAAACTTAAAAAACTTAAGGACTAATCAAGTATTTTTGTCAAACTTAAAGGATCAAAAGAAGTATTTGACCAATAAATTATTAATTATATTTTGAATATAATTTAACGAGAAGATCAAATCTATAATTATTATGATTTTTCTTTATTTAGTAAAAATAAATTAGAGTAAAAAAATACACTTGATGTGGTTAAATGATTTTTTTAGATTTTATTGGATATATTATATATATTTGTATTGATTCGGTTAGGGATGTTGATGGGTATCCATGGATACGAGTAGTATGATATCCATCTCCGTCCCGTTGGATAAATATGTTACCTGTGCCCATCTCCGTACCTGTGCAGGTATCTATATACAGGTAATCCACGTGTGTTTAGATACCCACGAGTACCCATGAATTTTTGAATTAATTTTTTTTTTGTATAAAGAAAAATATTATTTTAACTAGCGAAAAGACGGGCACTCCATGCCCGTCTTTCCGTTCTTTTTATTGCGCTAACGTTTGTAAATTATAAACGGTATTTTTTTTTTGAAATTTTGGTTTTGATTAAAAGTAAAAATATGAATGTTGGTTGCTTTTTTTAATGACACAAACAACAATCTTTATTATAGAAAAAGTTGTTTAATGGTATAATTGGGATAATAAAAAAGTATATTCATATATTTGTATCGTGTTTGTTAAAAAAGTTGTTTAATTGTTATATTTGTTAAATGATAAAGAGAATGGTAAAAAACAGATATACATATATTCATATCGTGTTTGTTACATTTGTTTTAATATTTAAATTTATTTTTATCTATTTGTTACATGTGATATTTGTATTGAAAAGTAAGGGTATTTTTGGAAAGAAAAATCCAACCCAAAAGTATGTTGAAATGAGTAGTTTTCTTTATATATACTAGCGAAAAGACGGGCACGGAGTGCCCGTCTTTCCACTATTTTTATTGCACTAAAGTTTGAAAAATATGAACGGTATTTTTTTTATGAAATTTTGGTTCTGATTAAAAGTAAAAATATAAATGTTGTTTCTTTTTTTAATGACACGAACAAACAATCTTTATTATAGAAAAAATTGGTTTAAGAATATAATTGAAATAATGAAAAAGTAAGTATAAATATACTCATCCAATTTGTACAGATATACATACATTCATCGTGTTTGTTACATTTGTTTTAATATTTAAATTTGTTCTTATCTATTTGTTACATGTGTTATTTGTATTTAATATTAAGGGTATTTTTGGAAAGAAAATTTCAATCAAAAAATGTGCTGAAAGGGGTAGTTTTCTTTATATATATATATATATATATATATATATATATATATATATATATATATATATATAAGAATAGATTACCTACAAACTTCAACTTTTAAATTTCCATACACAACATATTCCATTCAAATTTCACAATCCATACCTTAATCCAATAAAAATCACTCATCACGTTAAAACTCAAAAACAACGCGTTACAACTCACTCATCACGTTATTCTATGCCTTCAATTATTTCTTTTCCAGGAGCAGAAAGCATGAGGAGTTTGAAGGTGCTAGGAGGTTTAGCTTTGAGCTCAATTGTTTTAGTCTTGATCTTCTAGTCTAGTCTAGATGTAATTTCTAGCTCTTAGTTAGTTTTAGCTATTATGAGTACGTAGTACATTTACTTTCTTTAATTTAGTCTTTAAACCGATCGTTAAATAAACTTATGACTGATTTTGATAAACAAATTTGCGAAATATCACTAAACTACTAGTTTCTAATGTTACCGACCTATTACGTGACTTAGTTGACACTTTTAATCTCTAAATCGGTCACTTTATGACATTATTGGGTAGCGAAAAACCATTGATAACACGTAGAGTAAAATTAGAAATGAATGATTACGCATGAGGGTCACTAAATTGCAATGGAAATAAACAAAAAAAAAGGTATTGATTCAACCTCCAGTGGACCTCATCTCAAAATTCATTATTTACATTAAGCTCTTGTTCTCCTCAACTTTCCAATATACTAACCTCACCTCATTAATTACACTGGGAATTAAAACATTGAAATTAACCCAGTAAGGTAACAGAGATGCATTCATATGAACACCATTGCTTTCCATCATTCGTTCATTCATTTCATTGCATTGCATTGCATGCATTTGTTTTTGAGGGGATAACATCATATACATCCAAATCATGTTGATGCCAACCCTCATTCATGATGAAATTGATTTGATTTCTTCCTTCCCATGAAGACAATTCTTTCTTAACTTTGAAGACTCACTTCATGTATATAAGCTTCACCAGCAAATATATATATCTAAGAAGAATTCAAATCATCCTCATGATTACTCTCTTGTATCTCTTGAATTGTTTCATAAGCTTCTTTCAAATCTAATCTCTTATCAATATCCATATCACAACATGCCAATGCAATCTTCAAAAGCTTAACCATCTCCCCCTCATTATTACTTGTTAACTCCATATCTTTATCAAAAACTTCGCTACTCCACTCTTCCGGCACAACAGAATCCACCCAATTCGCCAAACTTAACTCGCTCCCTTTACCACTTTGTTGTAGGAAATTAGCAGGAAGTTTTCCAGTTAGAATTTCCAAAATAAGTATGCCGAGACTCCACACATCAGTCTTCTTTGTGATCCGCCCGTGCTGCAAATACTCAGGTGACGCGTATATAACCATTATTTCATGAGCAACATCCTGGTTTATCACAGGTACTAATCCGTAGTCGGTTAGTATAGGCTCCAATGACTCGTTTAATAGAACATTTGAGGATTTAAGATGACCATGAGGTGCAATCAAGTTCGGCAACTCCTTGTATAGATATTCAATCCCTTTCGCTACACCTTTCACTATCCTCAACCTGCTCGGCCAATCAAGGCTTTCTTGTCCTATAGAATGGTATCCTGCATTAGACGTAAAAATTAGTTACACTAGTAAGTTGTTCTCATTACCTATATAAGTCTTATTAGTTGTAAAAGGAAAATATACAACATATTTTTGCATATGCTAGATCTTTTTTCAGAAATAGTAAAAGGAAAAGGTGTGAAAAATATAGAATTTATATTATCTGATGCATATTAGTTGAAGTGAAAATGAAAATACCGTGAAGGCGAACTGCCAAACTGCCATTGGGAACATAGTCGGTGATAAAAAGTTTCTCGTCTCTTTTGTAGTAGTAAGCTACGAGAGGAAGGAGATTAGGATGATTCAACCTTCCTAGTCTTCTCATGTGCTCTTGAAATTCTGGCCTATTAACATTGTTCATCTGTTTGTATCTTTTGACGACAACGGTAGGGCCAGTCAACAAAGCAGCCTTGTAGGATGAACTGTGGCAACCACTTCCTAATATCTCAGCAGAGGCTCTCAACAGATCTTGCAAATCAAATTGTGCAGATACTTCTTCCCTCACAAAGGACAACTTGCTATCTGCTTTTCTGCTACTGGTATTACTGCTTCCACGTGATCTTACCGAACCGTCGTCTGTATTATTATTTGATGACGATCCTTTCTTTTGATTATTATTATCCCTGCTGCTGGTGTTTGCAGCTACACCAGCTCCTTCTCCTGATGCTTCTTGTTCTTTAGTTTTTCTTCGTTTAATAAGAACATATAATATTACTGCTGCGATCACAAGAAGTGCAAGACTAACAAGAACCACGACCACGATACGGCTGAAATTTATTGGTGATTTATTATTCGACGAACATGCTCCTAAAGGGGATCCACACAGCTTTTCATTACCTGCGCTGACCATCATTTCGTATCAATTCATTGAATGGTATATGCATGTTTGGATCGACTAATTTAAGTTTTATCTACAGACACAAATATTCGTAAGAATTTTTGATAAAAACTTATAGAAACAACTTATGACATGTGTGTAAACCGTTTTCAACTTATTTTCATAAGCTCTCCACGATATCATACAAAAACAGCATATAACTTATATAAAAACAATTTGACACTATTTTATATTTTGTTATAGAAATGGTTTATACCTAATTACTTATATGATAAAAATTTATGCTACACTAGCTTATCTATTTCTTTGATGAATGAAATCCACATTTATTCTTTAAATTCATGAGTCTATATACATATAAATCTTACCAGAAAAAGATGAAGCTGGAATCTTGCTAAGGTTGGCAGGTATTTCACCCTCTAATTGATTATTCGCTACGCTGAATGATTTAAGAGTTTCTCGAAATTCAGGAACAGGACCGGTGAATTTGTTTCCATCCAACCGCAATGATATCAACCTCGGCAATGAAACAAGGGAAGTTGGAATAGGACCAGTGAACTGATTATTGTCGAGATAAATTTTCTTCAGCCACTGCATCGCTTGAAACGCCTCGGCTGGAATCTCGCCAGAGAATTTATTATTAGAAAGGTAAATGTTCTTGAGACCGGTGAGTTTGTTTAGGCCTGGCCACGTGGTATCGAATTGATTGTTCATTAAGCTAATGGTTCTGATATACGGTAAATCCTTGATGGAATCGACGTCAATGTTACCTTTAAGGTTCATGTTTTCGAGTTTGAATCCCCAAACATTTCCTTTGTAACAAAGAACGCCTGCCCAATTTGCATCATCACCATTACATGGAGGCATGGATGTGTTCCATGAAGATAATGCAACGTCGGTGTTTTGAAGAGAGTTTTTAAATTTGAGGAGAGAATCTATGTCTGAAATACAATAAGCAATGTTGATGAAAATAGTAGAAAAGAAGAAAGTGATGAAGAATGATGGTGCCATAATAATAATAGATAGTGAAGGACACATGCATGCACATGAACAAGCATACGCACACGCACTTGCACTTAAGGTGCGGCGTGCAGCGCTAGAATGAAGATGAGATGTTACTGAGGTTGATCAAGAACAGCTATGGAAGGTAGAGAGAGATGGCATTGCATATTTTTGAGATGGAGGAGAAAGAGAAACAAACGCAAGGAGCAGAAAGAAACAAAGCTAATAATAGAGTAAAGGTTGTTTTGTTTCAGGTTGGTTGGTTAAGGTTGTTTTGTTTTGTTTAATTATTTCAGATAGAAATAGAGATCCATATAGTGAGTGAGGTTAATTAATCAATTGACTAATTCCTTAATTTAATTTAATTTAATTTATTTTATGTTTTCCTTCACACACCAGAAATGTACGGCCAGCCTTTGAATACCAAGCAAGCATTACTAATCATAAATAACATATATGTTTAGTCCAATTATAAAATTTCCTTAGTTTACATAAATTGCATCTTAGAAAATATAGATACTTCAACATTCCTATCAGTTATATCTTCACTAAACCAAGTTGGTTATGTTTTTTTATTAGATCGTTATATTGAATCTAACTCATTCTTACAAATCCTCTAGTACTTTTGATATTATTATATCTATCAGGTTTTTATTTTGGGTCTAACTTATCCTTACAAAACCGATTTGTAAGATGAAAAATATCACTCTTATAAACTTATTTTTGAACTACCCCAAATAAGAGGTTTGCAGCATGGTCCAAAGTTAGCGTGCTCCCCTACAACCTTCTATGTGCCATTATGAAGTAAAAGGATCACATTCTTAAATCCAAAAAGCCATAACCATTTTCTTTAGGAGTTTCTGCTAGTGTACTTTGCTTGATTTTCTTCATGTACATCACACAGTTGTAGATAACATAACAATACTAATTGCAAAGAGGAATTGCTTGAGACAAACTGGTACTTTTAAGAGAATGCATAGAGTATGTATAACATTCTTAGAAGTCCCCATATATACCAATATTTAGTAAATAGAAGAATGGGAAAATCACAAAACATCACATCTTAGATTTAGAACAAACACAGGATGGTATTTACAAAACCAGTAATTTTCAAAACTACTTGCAATGCATTGTCATGTTGCAGAGAATGGTTGTTTGTGTCAAATCTGCTAATGGTGAAATGATATCCACTCTAGCCAACATATAATCAGAATGTTTTAGTTACATACCTTGTTCATAATTTGCCTTCAATAAACTAATATTTTACTTTATTACATACCCTATTCATCTTCACAAAAATCTTTTTTTGTTTTTGTTTTTGGTCTCTAATAAATGTAATTTTGACATTTCTTGCTACAAAAGTCGACAATAATAAATAGACATAATTTGAACACATCTTAAATATAAAAACTAATTATTAAAAAACTAAAACAAAACAAAAACTTTGTAAAATTAAAAATCACATTTTATTTTAAGGATTAAAATCAAAATTCGTTATTTTTTAAAAAACTTACTTTAACTCAAATTTAAATAATTGAATGATGAATATATTACCAACCAAACCAAATTCGTGTTGTCACATTTGGTTTGTTTAGAAAAAATAACATTTTATCCTGTGAGCTACCTCAGTTGCAGGAATACTGCATATTATATATAGGGGTCCATATTCGAACCCGAATAATTCACTTCTCGCCACTAGACTATTAGACAAAAAAAAGTATCTTAGAACTAAATAAAAATAATTGTTTTAAGGAAATAAAAAAAAAAATACACATATTGAGGACATAGCTTTTAAAATCCATAGGGCAATTTGGTAACTCAGTTTGTTTTTACACTGGCACAAAAAACATAAACCCTTAAAACCCATTGATTCATCTTCTCCACAAAACATAACCTAGAACACCGGCGGCGACATTCAAAGGGCAAAATGGGTATTTTCGAACCATACAGAGCCATCGGATGCATCGCCACCGGTGTCCCTTTCTCCGTTCAACGACTCAACACTGAAACTTTCGTTACTGTTTCCGTTGGTAAAGCTTTTCAGATTTTCAATTATGCTAAACTCACTTTAGTTCTTGTTTCTCCTCAACTTCCTAAGAAGATTACTTCTCTTGCTTCTTATCGTGATTTCACTTTCGCTTCTTATGGTAATCATATCGCTGTTTTTAAACGTGCTCATCAGGTAAACCAACGAATCAATGCTATAGTCTTTTTTATTTATTGTATGTTTGGTTATGCATTCATTGAGAACATTGATTTTGATTTTCTTCTTCAGGTTGCAACTTGGAGCAGCCATACTGCTAAGGTGAAATCGTTATTGTTGTTTGGTGAGCATATTCTCAGTCTTGATGTTCAGGGAAACATCTTCTTGTGGGCATTCAAGGATATCAACAACAATCTTGTTCCTGTTGGCCACATTTTGTTAGATCAGAATTTTATCCCCACCTGTATTATGCATCCAGATACTTACCTTAATAAGGTGAACACATTTTTTTCCCTATGTTGAACATTTGTAACAAACAACTTATTTGCAACTTATAGCACTCTCCACGTCCAACATTCGTAAATAGATATTGGCCCTGTTTGAATAAACAACTTATTTGCAACTTATAGCACAAATGTGCTTATGTATAAGCTTAAATAAGCTATTTCTATAGTGAAAAATAAAATAAAAAATTGTTGAATTGTTTTTGTACATGTTAAGTTGTTTTCATAAGCTATCTTGGAGTATTTATGAAAATAAGTTGAAAAAAAATGTCATTAGCTGTTTTCCTAAATTCTCCCAAACAGCCTCAGAAAACTTATACCAGTAGATAGGCTTAAATAAGTCAATCCAAACATGCTCGTTGTATTGTTTAAACTTAAATCGAAGACAGTGGTTTATAATTGACAAGTATGTTAACAGGTTCTTATTGGGAGTGAACAAGGCACTATGCAACTTTGGAACATTAGCACAAAGAAAAAAATATTTGAGTTTAAGGGATGGGATTCACCTATCTCCTGTATTGTCTCATCCCCTGCTCTAGATGTTGTTGCTGTTGGCTGTACAGACGGAAAGATTCACGTTCACAACATCCGTTACGATGAAGAATTGGTTACTTTTACACATTCCACGCGTGGTTCTGTCACTGCTTTATCTTTCAGCACTGGTAGGACTGCTTTATCTTTTACTGCTTGCTAACTTTCCGCACATTTGAATGAGTAGCCAATTTTATTAATAATTGTGTATGCATTTGTTTTGAAGTCTCTGATTCAAATGAACTGTGTTTATGTTTTCTATTGGACGAATTGACAATTATACCCGTCGCACTCTTGAATTTATTTCATTCGCCATTAACCACGAGGTTGATAATTTTCATGTGAATGTGAAACTGATATGTTGACTTCTATCAGTAAGAGGGGGGGTTGGTTACTTGGTTACATGGATCAAAATACACCATAATGTTCTATCATGAAAAATTAGAATAGATTGCACATCACAAAATTAAATTTTAATGTTTCTCTTTGAGCTTTTCTGTGGTATTTATTGGTTTATTTATTTTATCTGATTTAGATGGACAGCCCCTTCTGGCTTCTGGAGGTTCATCTGGTGTTATTAGCATATGGAATCTGGAAAAGAAAAGGCTCCACTCAGTTGTAAGAGAGGCTCATGATGGTGTGATAACTTCACTGCATTTTTTTGCTAATGAGCCAGTGCTAATGAGCTCATCAGCAGACAACTCTATTAAAGTGAGTTTTTCTTTTTATAAAATAAATGCACACTTGCATGCATGCATGAACTTCATTTTCTTGATAGAAATTAAATGTACAAACGATATTATTTTCTGGGTGTATTATAGTTTTTTTTGTTTTCTTCTTTCTAATATGCAAAAAGAAGAAAGATAGTTGTTTGTAATTGAAGATAACTAGTAAATTTGGATGTCTGCAATATCACACTGATTACTAGCAACTATACATTTTTGTCTTTACGGGCAATGTCATTTTCATAGAACAGTAAAAATCTGTAGTGACAACAGTCACTTGTGCTAAGTCAGTTAGTAGCCTTTACTCGTTACTGAATAGCTGTGACTATTCTCTCTGGCATAAAAAGTTGGTTGTCACTTGTGTTTCTAATATTTTTACTTAACTGTTCTGCGGCTGCCTGAATATTAAAAAACGGCTATTTGTTTTTTCTCAGATGTGGATTTTTGACACAAGTGATGGTGACCCTCGTCTTTTGCGCTTTCGAAGTGGGCATAGTGCTCCTCCTCTCTGCATAAAGTAAGAATTATTTTCCAGGTCTTAGTTTATTAGGAGATATATTTTTGATAAACTTTTTTGTGTAATGCTAACTATTGCAGAAACAACTCCTAATCCATTATCTATTGTATTTTATGTTCCATTTGTCAACCTTTCCTTCAATCCAAGTTTTTTCTCACTAATATGCTTTGAAACAATATCACTTTCATGGCCTCTATGATTTTCAGAATATGAAGTTTTTTGTTGATTCCCCTGTCTAGATGTTTTGAGTGGTTGTAATGCTATTTTATATGAATAGTTTTATTTGAGGTTTTGCTCTGTTCCTTTTTAGTGGCTACTTTTCTTGACCTTTTTGTGAAGTATTAACTACCATTCTGCCTCCCTCCTTTTTTAATCGTTTTTTCTTCAAATTAAAGATCTTAATTCATACAGAAATACGCAACCATTTGGGTTAAACTGAGCTATTTAGCTTATTTTTTGTCATTGTTGCCGTTTTATAAGATGGTTATAAATTTCACACTACCAATTTGCCATGAGCCATCATTTAAGTCACACCTGCAACTTATGTGACAGGTTTTATGCCAATGGAAGACACATTCTTTCTGCTGGCCAGGATCGAGCTTTTCGCCTTTTCTCTGTTGTACAGGTTGGTTGTAGTTCATTTACTAGATGTTTTCTCTAATCTAAGACTGACTTTGGTTTATTTGGAGAGTAATCTAAGAGTAACCTCATTTATTTTAATGGTCTATCCACCTAACTACTCTAATGTTGCTTCTTTCAGCCATTCCAATTTATGTAATGTTTTAATTTTACTTTTTTATTAGGATATTTTAGTCTTTAACACATCATTTTATTACGTGCATTACCTTATCATTTTCTTAAAATACGCGCATTACCTTAAACAACACTTACAATGAGACAGATGGAATATTAATTATATACTTTTTTTAGTCTATGGTCTTTACGCGCATTTTAGTCTTTCCTCATATTTATCGCTGATACACTTGTTGAATTTGAAATGTTAATAGGATCAACAAAGTAGGGAACTTTCTCAACGTCATGTTTCTAAACGTGCTAAAAAGCTGAGAATTAAGGTAATATCGGTGCTCTCTCTTTCTGATTTTTTTTTGTTGCCTAACAGATCTTTGAATGCATTGCTCCTTTATTTTTTATTTCCTGTTTAAATTTTGAAGATTTTGGTTACGCATGCACACATGCACACCCTGCAGAGTAATATCTGTTTCATTAAAAAAAAATTACATGATCCATGTAGACCACACTGTTAATCTGAGTTGCTACCTTTTTTATTCTAGTACTGCAGCCATTCGCTTTAGTTGTTATTATTTTATTGGAATGACACAATGTTTGTTTTAATTATGTGGGTCTGTTTGTTCCTTCTATTTGCATGCACGATTGCTAACATTACAGAATAACGTCTGTTTCACTGAAATAACCTTTTGTTGCGTAATCTGAAAGTCGTGTTATGAAAACTAGATGTAGACGGTTGAGGATGACATGTTGGAAACTGGTTGAAGAGTTCTAAAACTGTTTGCCAAAGAGTTTGTTGGGTTTATGTTATTTTAGGGGAGCACTGGTTGCCTAGGTTCTCCGGTGGATTGTGTTTTATGTTTTTCTTTCCTTTATTTTCTGCTAGGTTTTGGATTTTCAATTTATACTATCTTCCCTCTAATTAAATTTCAAATATCTGAAATAAAATAAAAAAATCAAACATCTGCGCGTGAGCTAGAAGTAACCTATAGAATTTTTAACATATATTCTTTTTATTCTCTTTCCCTGAAATAATATAACTCTCTTCCAAGCCTTAGATTTGTGTCCAATTTTTCACAAAGTTTATGGAGAACGAAAAAAATGTAATACATGTGTGGGGTACAGGCTATGTATTGTATTCAATGAACAACAGGGTACTGCTTTGCTATTCAATAAACATCAGTACTTCTTTGCTATTCTACTTTGTCAACAAACTTTTGGAGAAGAGTAAAAATGTTAATTTGAAATATTACTTTAGATGCAAATTCATTTGATTTGTGGACATCTTGAATTTGTCTAGCACGTTTATTCATGGTTGTTGTATGTTGTGTTAAAATTTGGAAGTCAGTAAAAATAGAGTTTGTAATTATTGTTATTAGGCTGAGCGATAATGCCTTCTTTTGCTTTTGATGTCAACATAGATAAGGACTAGGGAGAGATTAAGAAATATATTTTACATGCTTTAATCCAAATTATCTACTTATGTTTTCTCTGTATATATGTGTGTGTGTGTACAGGAGGAAGAAATAAAGTTGAAGCCTGTGATTGCATTTGATTGTGGTAAGTTCTTTCTATGGCATTCATTCATTCTGGTGTAATTGTACTGTAGTTGTGGTGACCAAACTTATGTATGGTTATTAATCCAATGACTTAATGTTATACTGATTGCTTCTTTGAATTGATTTATCAAGTGGATGATGGGTATACTTACAAAAAAAATGAATGATTAAATGATGAATATATTTGTTTTACCTTCTAGCTAGTTTGATTAAGATTTAGTAATTTGGTACAATTTTGGATAAGGAATACTCCATAACAAAAATGGAATAAACAAGGAAAAAGAGAAAACATTAATTTATCAATGTTGCTCAACCACTCCGCATATTGTTAAGGAAACCTCTTTGAAACAACCATGCGATTTACGTCAAATAGAATCTAATCACCAAATATTGTCCCAAATCAGCTGTTAAGCCATGAAAACTTGTCAAAAATTCTTCTTTACACAAACATCTGTATGCATGTAATTTGACTACTGTTGCACTTGAAGTATTTAGAATAATTGGTTTATAACAAAAAGTGCTGTCTGAAGTTTCACTTATTTTTTGTACAAACTTCAGCTGAAATTAGAGAGCGTGATTGGTGTAATGTGGTTACCTGCCATATGGATACTGCCCAAGCATATGTGTGGAGACTTCAAAATTTTGTTCTTGGAGAGCATATATTGACTCCATGCCCTGAAAATCCAACGCCTGTGAAGGTTAGGACTTCCTCTTCGTTAAGTTTTTTTTAATTTCTAACATTTACCACTTCCACAGAAGATATGTGTGAAATGCTCTGCTTATTTTAGTAGGTTGCTCAATTTGTTGCTTCTACTTTTTTGTATGCATTTTGAGAATAGTGGATACTAGCTGAATACTGCTTTCATATTGAAACAGACTTGTGCCATCAGTGCTTGTGGCAATTTTGCCATTTTAGGGACAGCTGGTGGTTGGATCGAAAAGTTCAACCTTCAATCTGGAATTCACAGGGGTGCTTACATTGACATGTCAGAATCAAGAAGTTGTGGTCATGATAGTGAAGTGGTCGGAGTAGCTTGTGACGCAACAAATACTCTCATGATAAGTGTGGGATATCAAGGAGATATAAAGGTTCATATTTTTTGTTTGAAGTATAATTGTCACCTGTTTACATCAAATAACAAGCTATCAAAACACTGGTTAGCATTGCTAATTATACTAGGAATCCTCATTTATGGGTTTCATTGCAGGTTTGGGATTTCAAAGAACGGAGTCTTAAATCCAAATGGGATGTTGGTTGTTCTGTTGTTAAGATTGTTTACCATCGTTATAATGGTAATCTGAATATTCATTTCTTTTCATGTTTCTATATCCATGTTACTAATTCCTTGTGTTAAAATAAAATAATAATATTAATGTGTATGAGCTATGATTATGAGTAGAAGAAATTAATTTTTAACTATATAATTCATATATTCTTGAGCCATGAAGTTGATTGAAGGTTTATAATGAATTTCAGGTCTCCTGGCTACAGTAGCAGATGATTTAACAATTAGATTGTTTGATGTTGTGGCTCTCAGACTGGTTCGTAAATTTGAAGGTCACACAGATCGTATAACAGATTTGTGCTTCAGTGAGGATGGGAAATGGCTTCTTTCGTCCAGTATGGATGGAAGTCTTCGAATTTGGGACGTGATCTTAGCGAGACAGATAGATGCCATACAAGTTGATGTGCCTATCACGGCATTATCACTGTCCCCGAACATGGATATATTAGCAACTACCCATGTTGATCAAAATGGGGTATACCTGTGGTAAGTTTCAAAATTTGTTTTCTCTGTTCATTAAACATAATTTTCTGCAAAATATTTCCCATTTTTCCAAGTGTTTGTTGTGTCTGTTATGTATTCTTTTATGGTCTTTGGCAAATGATCCTGTAAGATGAGGAAACTGTCAAGTTACTGAGGCAACATTCTCTATATAATATTTTCATTATCATGTTAACAAATACTTATTTTGTTATGTTTCTGAAAGTTGCAAACAATCTTGAATGGGAAAAGTGTTCCCTTTGTAATTTAAATGACATTGATTGGATCTATGGTTCTATAAATTTCAGAATGTAATTGAAAATGTTAATAGAAAATAATTTCTGATATTGAGAAATTTTACCAGGGTAAGCCAGGCAATGTTCTCCAGCAGTCCAAATGTCGATTCATATGCAAGTGGAAAAGAGATTGTGAGTGTCAAGTTGCCATCTATCTCTTCCACAGGAGATGCTCAAGTTGAGCATTCTGGTGAGCCGGTGAATGCCTCTCAACCTAAAGATTCTCCGGCTTTCCCAACTCAAGCTAAGCAAATACCTGATTTAGTTACACTTTCATTGCTTCCCAAGAGCCAGTGGCAAAGCTTAATCAATTTAGACATTATAAAGGTCTTCTACTACTCTCAGATAATTCCTTCTCATTCTATGAATTTATGATTGAACCTTATTTTCTTCTTTTTCTATTTTTGTTTTCTGTTATGCTCGTGAATGACATTTAGTATTTCTTCTTTGTTGAATGTTGAATTCTGAACTCCAGGTACGCAATAAACCTATTGAGCCTCCAAAAAAACCTGAAAAGGCTCCATTCTTCCTGCCTTCAGTTCCATTGCTCTCTGGAGAAATATTGTTTGAGCCTGGAAAGGTATCAGTAGAGGAGAACGATGGAATAAACAATGAAAAACAAATGAACAAGACAAAATTAGATACGCCATCATCCCGTTTTCTCTATCTTCTTCAATCCACAAAAGAGTCAGACAGTTGTAAGAACCCAACATTTCATTCTTATCTGCATTTTGTATGTTAATTACAGTCGATTAATTATAGCATGCTTGGAAACTATTTGCTTCATTCAAAATGAAGTTTGATTGAAGAAAATCTGATATATATGCACTAGATTAAACACAAACTTAAAACTTATTCTTTTTCTCGACATGTATTGTTAGGATCTAACATTCTATATTGCAGTTGCAGCATTCACTGATTATATCAAAGGATTATCTCCATCAACTTTGGATATGGAATTCCGAATGCTTCAGATCATCGATGACGACAATGATGAGCAAGAAGATGAGAAGAGACCTGAGTTGGTACCGATTGAACAACTCATGGATTATTTTATTTTTGAGCTCTCCTCCAGAAATAATTTTGAGTTTCTACAAGCTGTCATCAGGCTATTTTTGAAGGTTTGTTGACATCTCTCCTTGGCCAGTTCAGTTGTTTATAGAAGTTCAAAGGAATGTGATTTTGTTTTTCATGATTGTATATTTACTACGTTTCTTCATCTTGCCAGATACATGGCGAGACAATTCGGCAACATTCACACTTACAAGAAAAAGCAAGGAAACTGCTAGATATTCAGTGCATGGTATGGCAGAGGGTAGATAAGTTGTTTCAAAGTACGAGGTGTGTGGTTGCTTTTCTTAGTAATTCCCAAATTCATGCTTGACAAGTTCTCAACTCTAAGTGGAAGTTTAGGCAGAAAATGAAAACAAACATTGAATGTGACGGGAATATATTTGTTCTCCACTTATACTTGTTGTGTTGATGGAGAAATCAGAGCAGAAATCGGGTTAAAAGCTTTTGGAGGAGGTTTCCTGTTTTCTATAATCAAAATTTTCATGGAGAATCCAGTGGAGGAATTTTTGTAACGCGATAAAAATAGTTTGATATACTCATCCTCATAGGAGGGCAAATTTTGTATCATTTAATTTTCAATTTATCCCACCAATGTTGTATTCATCAGAAACTTTGCAGCTCGTAGTGTCCACATTGGGAAAAATGCCATGGATTGGTGAGGAGGTTATTTTATACACAAAACATCCATCAAATTAGACTCTCCTATCTGTCAATACTCGTGGTCTCACACTGACAACACGAATATAGTTTATAATTTAAGATTAAAAAAACTTTGTATAACAGCTAGTGATACAGGATGCCCTAAAAGAATCTGGTGTTATCCTAAGGCTTTGACCCATGAATAACTGTTTTTCTGTTTTTTCAAATAGATCTTTCTCAGCTTCTATCAAAGAAAAGCTATTTCTTGTTAAACTTCTGAATATAGGTGACTTTAGGGTAACTAAAGGTGTAATAATTCATCAATATGAATGTATTTTTTCCTATAAATTCTATGCTATGATGTGAATTACTCAAAACATAATTAATTCTATAACATATTGTAAAATAATGATTACCCTTTTCCAACTTATAATGAAAACCTATAGATCTATCTAGATCTTTATCTTTTAGGGATAACCCCAGTTGTAAATTTATATCAAATTTAATTTTTCCATATTTTAAATTACATTTTCCTTGTGCAATTGTTGATGTCTTTTGTTTAAAATTTGAATGGTTGATATATGAATATAACCAATTTTACTTTTTTCTTTTTCATAAAATGTTTCAATTCTTTTTTCAATTTGAGTCATATCTATAGTAGATATGACTATGTTTCCGTGAGTAGTTTCAATCGGAATGACTTCTTCTCCGATCATTATTCCAAATTTCAAAATATTTTTTCTTGAGAAAAATTCTTTGAATTTATTAAACTTTCTTTTAAAGTTTTCTTCAACAGTTAAAGATAAATCTGCTTCTTCTATCTTATGATCTAGTATGTCATCACCATAATAACTAGATGTTCCCTCAAAGTATGAAACCTCAGTCATATTCTATAATTTTTTATAATATTAAAATTGGCACTGGTTTTTCTTTTATCATGCCAATAATATGATATTGAAAAGTAAACTTTGAATTTAATAAAGATATATTCATACCTGACTTAATCTTCTTTGAGATTTTATTGATGTTTTTGGTTTTGTTGTAGTTAGATATAATCTTTTGAATGATTATATTTTGATTTGGGTGATCCCTCAAAGGTATTACCTCAAGGATCTAGCTCCTAGAGTCTTTTCTCAAGAGCTACTTCTATAAAAACAAGTTTTATAGGAACGAAATACTTAGTAGTATTGAACTTCTATATTCATTGTTTACAAATAAGCATAATAGCTCTTATTTATAGTGAAGAAGGCTCACAAGTGGTCCCCATGTGACTCAGATGTGATAAGGTACTACTGTACACTTTAGCCTATACATGACACGTGTCTTGGTGATTGATTCTTCCTAGTCGTTTTGCGCCGACGTTTTTCGTGGATAATTTTTGCATTTGTGTCCTTTGTAATATGTACCAAAATATCTACATCATTTGTGGTAACTTTTCATGGTCATTTTCTAAATGATCAATTTTTTCTTCAAAATCTTTTATAGCTTTGACATCCTTGTCTTTTGACATCTATTGATAAACTGTTTTTATGTGTAGAGATGAAGAAAGAGTCTCCCATGAGATCTCTGAGGAATAAAAGATGAAAAACGAGTTGACTGAAGCATATGTGCTTGTGTTCGGAATGTGTACAATTGCTACTTGGTTATGCTCAGCCACCACCTCATTTCGGTGGATGGGATGAGCATACGAGCACTTCAAGCCAAATGCGAGTGTAGATGTTGATCATGGCCAATACTTAAGAGGTAGAATGTTGAATTGAGTGGCTGGCTCCGACACTTTTACTAGAAAGACCGCGTTCACAAGTTGTTGAATACGTTAAATTACACACACCAAACATCAACTTTAGCTGCAAATATAGGAAATAGACGAGAGTCACTTAGGCATGTCTCATAAACCAGGAAATGAGGACACTCACTTCTTGGTGACAATAACATTAATATCATTCCCTTATCTCTTTCTACCACAAAAGAAGTAATTTTGTATCGATTAATGTGCAATTTTCATTTTGCAGCTCTTGTGCCGTGGACTTCTTCTTTGCCTCCGTTTGTCTACTTTATTGGCCGTGTAGTTTGGAATTTTTGTCGAGACAAGGCAATACAAAATCCAGTTTAAGGGATATGAATTTTAAAAATCAAATTTGTTGAGACTAATTTTTCTAACAATTTCAATTGGCGATTTGTATTGTTTATATATCAACATATGATTGTCCAACGAACCATTGAGATGTGGAAACTTACTTTTAAAAAAGCTAAATCAAATTTAGTGAAATATTGAATATGCATAGGTAAAAAGGGTTACGAGGTTATTCATTATATTTTTATCGTGCATATATTATTAGGGTTATGTTAACTTGTACCTTTAAAAATGGAATTAAAAAGTAACTTTTGTATTGAAAAGAGAAAATTCACAACTTTTAATGTATTGAATGCACAATTTCTAAAAAAAAGTTTCTATATTTAGTTTCTAAACTTGTGTCTTTTGGGCTAAAATTTAACGTTTCCGATATTATTATATAGTCCATGTATCATATATATACACGAGGGATAACAATAGTTTAAAGACTATTTATTTGTTTTACATCAAACTAGTAAGCACATAGACATAGGTATCTCTGTCGCGACACATCATCACTGCTCCGCCCTCATAACCAACCACCGTGGCATAGCCGTCGCCGTCGCCGTTATTGTTCCGCTTGACCTCGTCCTCGGAAAATTATGAACAATTGTTCGGAATCCGAAACAGCGATATGGAAACAAATTGAGATTTCAGAGAGGTTGGTTGGTATTCTATTCTTTGCTATTACTATTCAATCAAATTCAGATATGTAACATTCTTCGTTGTTTTGTAGCTATCTTGTTTGCTCCATGTATGAAGAAGCTGAATCATTATCTTCTTCCATTTTGAAACAATTGCTCAATAATGATAAACCCATTTCAACAACTCAAGATTTGTTTGAATCAACTTCTATGGTTCTTGTTCAAGCTTTCAACCAACTTGGCAAGCAAGTCCCTTTTCCATTTCTCTCAATATTTCATCATTCTCGTTCCGTTTGGATTCACTTATTCATAAGTTCATGCTAACATTCATTAACTAATTTGACAAGCTTGTGAATTAAAGCTTCTTTATTTGCATAAGCTCAACAATAAGTCAATCCAAACGGACCCTATGTAGAAAATTGCTAATTATCATGAATGCTTTACTTGCTGCAGGACTCCAGAAATTCTTAATCAACTCAGAGAGTATTTCATTTCACTAAAAGCTATTCCTGCACAAGTTCTACTTACTGGGTATAATGCTTTTTGCTTAGTTTTACACTTCAAACTGATTGTATACCATAATATTGATTTACAAAATATGATATGTTTATGTGTTTTTCTTATTTCGTTCAGAGCTTGTTTACAAATTGGACAAGGTTCTACTTTGGGTCTTCGAGAATTTCTCGAGGAGTTTCTTAATGGATGGAGTCTTGGGGATGGACAATATGATGCTGTCATTGTAGAACAAAATGAAGAGCGTGAAAGTCGTTTAGAAAGGCACTTTGTTCTAGGGATTGATGAATATTTGGAAGTTGTTGAGGTCTATGCCATCACACTTCTTGCAACAGTTTTAAAAGAGGTAGATCTTGCAGTTTCCTGGGTTGAAAATGCTCCATTGCCTGAAGAAAATCGACAGGTAAGAGCATTATCTGTAGATTAAGTTTGTAAGTAATTCTTCTACATACAAGATTAAAGCTTTTTTATCAGGTATTTTTAAATGGAATTGTGAAACAAAGTTATGGTGTGTTTTTCCTGATACAAAATGCTCAATTTGCCAGCTGACATGCACTTTGTGAATATCAAATCAACTAAATTTTCCTGTACGGTTAATGACGTTGAGCAGCAACTTTGTATTAGGTTATCATTATGCACAGATTGGAAGAAGCAATGTCAACAATTGTTTCTAGTATTTTTCTATTGTTTGTCTATATGTTTATGGAAGGCAAATTGCATTGAGATGATTAATGATTCAAAGTTTTAATGTTTTTGGGCGCGTATAGTTTAAAACATGAAGTATGTTAACAAATGTTATTCTAGGCAAAGTTACTAACTTTGACACAATCATCTTTTCCAATATATCTTATGTTTTGAGTCTGTAAATATTTGACCATTCTCTGCAATACGACGAAACTACTAGTTTTGAAAATTTAAAAATTCATCTTTTTCTAAATATTGTGTTTGTCTTCAGCTGTGAATTTCCATTTAATTTGTTTTACTAAATATTGGTATGCCACTGTATTCGTAGGAATTTCTGAGAAGGCTACGCTCTATACATTCTCTTAGAAGTACCACTTCGTCTCAAGTTGCCTCTCTGCAATCGCCTACAAATAACAATGAAACTTATTCATCGAAAGAACTGCACGAGTATAAAGGATCGCCTAGAGCCTTGACAGGCAAACATGCAGTTGTCTCAAAACTGTCTGAACGAATAGAGACATGTTCCTGGTGTTTCCGTGTTATTAACTTGAAGTTCGCTAATGGTAAGATTGTTGTACCTAGTGGGAAGATCATGCTTGGTTGTTTGATCTTGTTCGCCTGTTATGTTTTGAGAAGAAAGCAAGCTACTTTGAAAAGGTAATCACTTGAGTTCTTGGCTCCCTAGTAGAATGTGTCTGTTATACCCATTGTCCATGTCCTCTCACTATAAAAGAGCTGCGTACCAAAAGTTGCTTTGTTTAGATGATTTATTTTTCATTGTTGGTGGTGGTTGTTCTTTTCTGTGCTGAGTTTGCCTTCCTTTTATGAAAAGCTGTATTTTCTTTAGAAAATTTTAACATCTATTGAAGGCTAGGGGACTATCTTATATTTAACTTAACCTTATTTATTTTTTTACCAATAACTTGATAAAATCATGCATAATTTTTACGTACATTAAGGGGCTATTATTGTGAAGTTAACTTGGATAGTGTTTTCGGGCAAACGTAGGACTAATGGACTGCTAAATTGGGAATCGTAGCTTGTGAGTTGTTCTTGTTGGGAGCATGCTATCCTGTAAAATAATACTTTTGTCACCGTGCTTTCTTTACTGTAGCCAAAACATGTTGAATTGACCAAAAGTGAATTCAACAATATTTGCTCTACTATCTTAATGGATTGTATTTTTCTGAATAAACACTGTCCATGGTTTAGGATTGTAAGAAGACAGGTGATTGTGACGAAGAAGGCTTTGGTCGATTTGTGGGAGCTTGCATTTTCCCATCAAGTTAATCCTTTAGCAGCTGTTCAACCGCTCGCTACTGCAACACGTCAAGGTCAGTGATGGAGTTGTTGATCAAGCCTGACCTTCATGAGTATGCCACAAGTAATCCTCCAAAGATCATTTTGACTATCCTTCTAGTTCTGGAAAGGCAATATATTGTTTAAACATAAAGAGGTGCCTGCTTACGCTGATCAACAAAGCCTTGAGGTCGTTTTAGTGCTTTGAATTTGTGTGAAAAGTTGCACATGATAAATGCATTATAATATTCTCTTTACGAGGAATGTTGATTTTAGGCAGCCGTAGTGGAGCACACCCAGCCGACGCTTTGTGCTATATTGTAAACCTTTTGCTTGGAGTAGTTTTCCTGTACTCAACAACTAGGCTAAACTGAAGCAACCATCTACAAAACGAGATGTTGTATTTTTGTTTTGCTGTTGTGCATTCTACGTGCCTATAATAGACTCATTTTCACAAATTCAAATAAGGTGAGTGAATAAGGTGAGACCTTGTATCGCTGCTGATGTGCATTCTACGTACCTATAGATAATGGACTCGTTTTTCACAAATTCAAATGATAGACGACATAGAAATAATTACAAGGATACGTGTCGATGTCAGGTACATACTGATAATCAATGGCGATTGGTGATATCTTCAAATGTTTCAGTTGGATTTATTTTCTGGGACAAAAACCAATTCAATGTTAAATAATTAAAAAAAAAAATCTGCAATGTTTCTCATTTAGTTAGAGAAAGCATGCATAAGATCTTGTGAGCTCATAGTCATAGGATGCAAATCCACCATTTCTACTTTGTTTGTAATATATTTCATGTGGAAGAGCAAATTGATAAAACCATTCTTCTTATTCCTGAATACCAGGTAGTAGTACTTAATGAAATTGCAAGAATTTAGAAATGAAGAGAATTGAATGAAATATTTGAATTGAAAGAATTTTCTTGAGTTGAGATAGGCCAACCACCTTTAGAAATAATTCAAAGCAAAATGCAACATTGTATTTATCTAAACTACTTTCTTCCATAGCATTAATTTTTCATAATTAAGTACTTTTGGAAATGAAGAGAATTGAATGAAATATTTGAATTGAAAGAATTTTCTTGAGTTGAGATAAGAATTTTTTTGAGTTGAGATAGGCCAACCACCTTTAGAAATAATTCAAAGCAAAATGCAACATTGTATTTATCTAAACTACTTTCTTCCATAGCATTAATTTTTCATAATTAAGTACTTTTGGTCAATATGTCCACAATATCACCTATGAGATTGTTATGAAATTATTAGCTTTCTTAAGCATTTAATATATTCATCATCAAGATTGGTAACCAAGATAGCTCGTAAAGATAAAGCAACATTCTAACATTGAGAACCATCATATCATATCCCTGTATTTCCATTCCATCCTCAGCTAGCCGGAGATAGTTTTTGATTCTTCAAATGTGATACTTTAATGCCTCACAATTGGCCTTTTCCTACCAACAACAAACCATGTTTACTACCTGTTTGTTTGTTCGTGGAGAAGTTATATATATATATATATATATATATATATACTCTTTCTTTACAAATCTATCATTTTTTTAAGAAGCTAAACTAACCCACCTAAAACAAATCTAGCATGTATATATTCTGTTTAAAAAACAAATGACAAGAGAAATTATTAGTTATTAAATGCATTTTTGGTATTTTGGTAGGATTATTAGAATCATGGTGAACCACCGCAAATTTTGCAAGAGTTACTAACATCTTGTGGAGATTAACATGTATAGTCAAGCCTCAAGTGTCTTACAAGTTGTAGAATTGAATTCGTCCAATGAGATCACAAATTTCACCCGTTTGATGATAATTTGACCATTTGAGTTATATTTTGAAGGCTATTAGGTGAAGCATGAATATGTGCTTTACTACCTTCACATAATAGTTGATATCATGGTTGATAACATGTGTAGCTCATGATGAATTTGGGTCCATAAGTTGTCATACATGGTCTATTTTACACCGCTATCAATTATTATATCCTAGTCGATATCATGTGTAGATCGTGATGAATTTGGGTCCATAAGTTGTTTATATGACTGACTACATCCCCTAAAAATAAGTTCTTCTTATGAATGACCACATATTACACATGTTTGTCATTTATAATAAATAGTAAAATAACTTTTAAATTTGTACTATTTTAGGATATTATTATCTTAACACGTATGAGATTTTTTTTCCTCACTTGTTGGGGTCGCTATAAAGTGTGTTTAGTGTTGACATTATCAATCTAAAAATGAAAATACTTTTTGTGAAATCTTGGTTAGAGAATGGTTCTAAGAAATAATGAGTTTTTCACTTCGATGAATAAGTTATGATACATTTAAATTATTTTTCTGAGGAAAAGTTATGATACATTTAATATCATAATTTTTTTAGATAGAGAGAATGACAAATAATCATTGACTCATACATATAAGTGG
The DNA here is from genome assembly GCA_946800305.1 of Medicago arabica. Classification (NCBI taxonomy): domain Eukaryota; kingdom Viridiplantae; phylum Streptophyta; class Magnoliopsida; order Fabales; family Fabaceae; genus Medicago; species Medicago arabica. Next base: position 623,288 of record OX326966.1, on the reverse strand, counting down.
ATGAGTCGGGGTTCAAACCTTGGTCAAAATATTCATCCTATAAAATTAAAAATTTAATCAATTGAGCTAGAAGTTATGAACATTTAATATCATACTTTATTCATTGTAGAAACACACTTTTTACATTCTTATCTATTATTTATATCTTAGAATTATAGAAACTACTTGTGTTGTCCTTAAATTTTACACTCTTTCGCATTTTTTGTTATACAAACTTGTTCTACATTTTCTAAAGTTATCAAATCTTCGCTTATAATAATAATGTCTATATTATATTATATATATATATATATATATATATATATATATATATATATATATATAAGTATAAGGGTTTGTGATGATTTTTTCCATTTTCAATTTTCAATTTTATCCTTCATTAAAATTATTTTATTTATTATTTTATCATTTTAATAAATATTACTTAAATTATTAATTAAAAATATTGTTTTTTATGAACAACCTCACCGTGAGAACAATATTATCTATATCAGTGTATCAAGAAAATAAGATATTTTGGGTTAGATTATTTATTATTCCTATCATACTAATTAAAGTGGTTTGGAACCATGGCTTCGGGAGAATTAAGGTTTTCTCTTACTCTTTGATTGTTATAAAGTTGCTTAAAGATTATTGTTTTTTAACTAATCCCCAACATACTTAGAACAATAATCAAATTTGATTGAAATAAATCATTTTATTCAAACTCCTTTCGATTCGAATTTTTTGAATTAATCATATTAACATCGTTTTTGCTCCTTTTTAGAGAGAGAGAAAGAAAGAATTTAAAAGATAATTTGTTTGATAGATAAATAAAACCACAATAATCATTTAAAAACTCAAACACATAAATGAAGAAGTTGGAGTTCGAATCTCAATCACGATATTCATCTTAACATTGTTGACATTTTCGCATGTTAAGATAAAACTATTGTTGTTATTGTTATTGTGATTATTATTATTATCTCAAATCTAACATGATTTTAAACTTATCTTAAAACGCAAGAACGTAATGTGTAATGTGTGAAGAATGTAGGTTAACCTGGAAGCAAATTTTTAGTTTTTTTGAAATATTTTATTAGATTGCTAAAAAAAATTATATTAGCTCGAAGCAAATATTTATAAATAGAAATTCGAGCAACTCAATTTTATTGTATAGATTCGAAAGATTTTTTGGTGTGGTAGAAGATTCAAAAGTTTCTGAAGTACCTTGTTGCATTATGTGAAAAACGAAAAAATATATGATTAAATCAACCTAATTATTGTTTTTTTTGTTTTTTTTCCAAGGAGACCTAATTATTGTTAAAAATGGAAGAAATCTATATCTATATCTATATATGTAATATATATATATATATATAAAGAAAACTACCCCTTTCAGCACTTTTGGGTTGATCTTTTCTTTTCAAATATATCGTTAATTTTCAATACAAATAGCACATTTAACAAATAGATAAGAATAAATTTAAATATTAAAACAAATGTAACAAACACGATATGAATATATGTATATCTGTTTTTTTTTTCCTTTACCATTTAAAAAATATAACAAACTAGATAAGTACATTTATACTTACTTTTCTATTATCTCAATTATACTCTTAAACAACTTTTTCTATAATAAAGATTGTTGTTCGTGTCATTAAAAAAAAGCAACAAACATTTATATTTTTTACTTTTAATAACCAAAATTTCATAAAAAAAATACTGTTCATAATTTTCAAACGTTAGCGCAATAAAAAGAACGTTGCGATTTCTTATAAACTAAGTTATTTATGACTATATACCATTTATAAAATATATTTAGTATTAGTTTTTTTGGGTAAAATCCATCGATTTTGATTGCGATTTTACAATTTCCTGTATCGATTCTACAAAAGTCCTTGAGTAAGATCCTTTGATTTTGCTTGCGATTTTACGAGTCCTGATTTTGCTATTCCCTTTCGACCTGAAGTAAAGTCCCGATTTTGACAATCTTGCTCCAAGTTAGGGCTAGATACCCAAATCGCCGTGACTGGGTCGACCGTATTCGGCAGGATCCCGACTTTGAACCTTTCTTTGGACACATGACGGTCGATGCTCTCCGCGTAAGCACCAATTTTTTCGACTTTGTTTCTGAGTTTCCGCACGTCTAAATTTTTTCAAATTGTTCGTGTTTGGTTTGGCTTGAACGTTTTGATGAGACTGTGTAATAAAGCTTCTGTGTTGTTTCAATTTAAAATTACTATATCAATTAGTACATACATGTGGTTGCGATTTATATAATACATACATGTGGTTGCGATTTATATATACTATATTGTTACATCTCAGGCTACCTAAACTTTGTTCAACTGATTCATGTTTGGTTTTTCTTGAACGTTTTTATGAGACTGTGTGATAAGGCTTATGTGTTGTTTATCTCGTTAAAGCTTGTATTCTGTGTTAAGAGTCTTTTCAGGAGATGAATTTATTGTTTAGTTGATGTGTTTGGCTTTCTCGACTTTGATGATTGATTTTAACTTGTTTAGTTGATGTGTTTGGCCCTTATTTTGGAGGGAGCTGTGCTACCCATTGTGACTAATATAGAAAATCCAGTAATACCACTTTCAATACATGCATGGACTGAAAAAGAAGAAGAGATCGATGTTACTTCAAGCCAGAGAGCAATAGAGAGCAATATTCAGGAAGAAACCAATGGCGCATGATACAAAATGATGTTGTACATGAGCCTTTTTTCGCTACCATGGCCATAGACGCCTTAAGGATTCGTTTATTTATATTGATTAGTTTTTTAATAAATATTGTATATCATGTTAGTTTTAGGTTAAAACAAATGGTTTTTAATACTATTGTTGTATATGCTTCTGAACAGTCTAGGTATAGAAAATTGTTTTAGAAGCTGTTGGAACACTAGTTAAAATCTAGTGAGAAGTTGGATAGAAAAAACACAATGTGAAAGGAACTAGTGTGTGGGAGTGTGACTTAAAAATGTCCCACATTGGAGAGTCACCCCAACTAGCAAGTGTTTATATAGAGAAGGGGGACCTCCAAGGGTGTGCCCTTGGGGTACCCACTTCTGCGAACGGGTGAGCGGTTAGAAAAAATAATATATCACACGCGCGCGCGACGCCGTCGTCCGGGCGGATCGGACCGGGTCTGTGTCGAAAGAGATTTATTTTTTGTCACTTGAAAATGAAGAATTAATTAATTAATTCATCATTATCCGAAAAGCGCTACGCGTAACAAATTAATCTGTTACGATCTGATCCGATCCAAAACGCGTAATCGGATAAGTCCAACTGAGAAGCCTAAACTTGCGGATCAAGCTGACGGTTTAGGTTACGATCTCTCCCTATAAAAGGAGAGCTTGCCCCACTCATTCCACACACCGAAATCCTCAGTTGATGTTTCCTGTGCGTTTCTTCTCTTCTCCCTTCGACTTGTGTTGAATACCTCTGAAATGAATGAATACATGCAGGAAGTATTGGAAATATTGAAGACAATTATTATTGAAAATATTGCATGTGTTAGAGAAATACCCCTTATTGTAAATGGGAAGCAATTAGATATTATTTTCATCATAAATGCGCGCAAGATAGAAAGTATCAACAAACTCTTAATCCGAAATGGTGGACAATCTGCTGGACATGTCCTTGTGACACTAACCATATTGTGTGGGTAAAGTTATCCGTAGGGTAGACCTATACATAACCAAGAAAAAACAAAAAAACATTATGAACTGTAAATATGTGAAGCAAGTAGAAGAACAATGGATAACACGCAAGAAATGCGGTTATGAAGATAATTATAGAATTGTAGAGAAAGTTTATAAGCAGAACATATTTCCCTCCTTTCCTAATTAATATTCATCATAGGGAAAGGGTAGAGGCAACACAATGATCAAAAACTAAATTGCTCAAACAATATAGCTTTCAGATTTAGAAAAAGAATTAAAAAGTGAAAGTAGACTAAGAAGTGAGAATTTATAAACTCGTCGTTTCAAACCACTTGATATGATTACCAAATTAAATTCTTGTTTAGCTATGTTCTTTCAAATAATGTGTCAAGAAAAAATATATAATGGTGCGATGGTATGGCCATCTTTCCCGCTATTTAGAAGTTTATCTATAAAACCATCTTCAACAAATTGATGGAAATCAAACCTTGAAACCAAAGTGAAATCTCCAAATTTTTCAATTAAAACAAAGGATAAAGTGGGAGCAACTGCTATGAATAATAAATAGAAAACAGATTGAATGGAAAATAGAGAATTTATTTATCCAATGTAAGGATCACAATTGGTATAAGCCAATGAAGAAAGATTTCATGGGATGTTCAATAACAGAAAAGAAAAGAGAAAGCTCCTCACAGAGGAGTACCCGATATGGGTCCAGAAAGAGAGAAAATCAACATAAAACAATTCATATCTTTGCCCCTCAATATCATGTAGCCTTATATCCTTTAAGCCTAGTGTTAGGAATTCTGCTTCTGTTGCCTGCCTTGAATCTCAGATCATTAATTGAATTGAGTCCTCATTTTGTGGGTCAAAGCCAATGATTGGGGTCCTTGCAGCAACATATCATTTGGTCCTTTAGCAAAACTTCATACATGTCAAAGTTTGTGAAGGCTTATCTTTTACTTACCTATCTATGTAGGGACCTCACCAAAATTTAATGAAAACTTCCCCGAGAATAAGACCCCCAATACAAAAAGGTTATGTCATTAGCTAAAAGTTTAAAACATGTTTTGATATAAGAAAAGTTGTGGGCATTATAGTCTGGCATAAGAAAGGGTAGGATTTAGTGACATATATGACAAAAAACTCTCTCCATAAGAAATATCATGGGATACATTTAGGGGGTGTATTGAATTGAGAATTCAAGGGATTTTAAAAGACTTTTGTATAATTAAAAAGTCTAGTGGTATTCAATCAAGACTTTTATAAAATGTAAACAAATCTTGTGGTATTCAATTAAGACAATCATGACTTTTTTTTAAGGCAACAAAATCCGTTGGTATTCAATTGAGATTTCTCACGACTTATGAATTGTCTATTGGTATTCAAAAGTCTATAGATTTTGATGAATTCTTAGATGGAATGGATTTTGTGAGACTTTTTAGTTAAAAATATAATTACTACTCCCATCCAACAATCTCACACAAACCCTTGAGATTTTGTGATTGTCTGCAAACCCTTGAGATTTTGTGATTGTCTGCAAACCCTTGTATGCCGTCATCTTCCATGCCAGGTTTTTCTTTTCTCTATCAAATTCTTCAACTTTCTTTTTTTTTTGTCTGATCCTATTTTTTTTTTTTTCCGATTACTTTTGTCTCCTTTTTCTGTTCAATTAATTACTTTTTTTGGGATTGATACTTTTTTTGTCTGATTCTAATGTTTGAGATTGATATTGTTCAATTACTTTTTTTTGTCTGATTGTTGTACTCTTTTGTCCATGTCGATTACCATCATGATTACTATTATTTGTTTTTTTTGTTCGATTACTTTTTTTTTGTTTGATTCTTGTATACTTTTTTGTCCATGTCGATTACTATTATTTGCTTTTTTTTTTGTTCGATTACTTTTTTTTTTTGTCTAATTCTTGTTAATGCAATTTTTTTTGTCTGATATAGGTTCAGATATGTGGAGAGATGCTACTTAGGAGAACATGAAGTTATAATATTACAATGTAGAAAATAATCAATCTCTCTGTTTTTTTACATAAAAACATTAATCACTTTGTTAGTAAAAAAGAATTTTCTATTGGTTTTATTTTTCTCTTTATTCAAACGCAATTTATTTGTTTACTATTTCTATCATTCACTGTTGTAAGTTTGTTCTTTTTCCCCTAAAATTCATTGAATCCTTTGAAATATTAAAATCCCATAAAATCCTTTGAAATCCTTAGAAGTCATTGTGATAAATCCATTAAAATCTTGAATGTATAAAGTCTTTTGCATAAAAAGTCTTTTAAAATCTTACAGAATCAGTACAATCTCACAAAGAGACTTTTGTTATTAAAATAGTCTTTTAAAATCCTAATCCAATACACCCTTAAGAACAAAAAATATAAATAATAGTGGAGATAGGAAGCACTAATGAAGAACAGAGAAAACATTAAGGTTTAGAATCCTGAACAACCATAATGACTTTCTATGCTACTTTTCTTTTCAGAAAAACATTGATGAAAAGAGCGAAATATGTATAATAAACAAAACTAAACTAAACTACAATGGAATACAAATAACTAATTAATTGCAATTGCACCGTCGTTGTTGGTCTGAAAAGCTACTTGTCCCCAGAGAAACATCCTTGTTGCTTCAAAGTGGCTACCATCTCCCCATTCCTAAATTCATGGGCACACAATACACACAAATTAGTTGTCATCACTGAGACGAAGAGAACAAAACGCCTTAAAATGAGTAGCAGAAAATGAGATACAGTGAGAATTGAAGCAGCAAAGGGAGAATAAAGTGGAAGGGGAATATTTGGCCAGCAAAAATGAAGAACAGGAAGAGTGGATAGATGGAAAGTCCAAAGGAGAAAATAATTGAGAACAAAAGAGATTAGGAAACTATCACCGAAGCCAAAAAGGCAAAGCAATTAACAAAATGACTTTGGAAATAGAGTGGAATATCAAAAGAATGGATACTCATTGGGTAGTTTGAAAACCCTATTTACTGCACAAAGGAATATCAAAGGTCGTTAGAACTTGAGTTGTTTTTACTTGATCTCTATGTTACATGAGAAGCTTTTACACGTGTATTAAGTTGCTATAGGCTAACTCTATTCTTATGCCTTAATTATCTCATCAATAACTAAACCTAGATTCCACTAGAAGTTTTTGCACGTTCCAACCTTGTTGTCTTTCTGTCTTCTTATCTTAAATATACGTACAGAGGTTGAGATGCTTACCATTCCATAGCTTTTTTGCCTTTCCTCTTTCCGTTTCATTTTTCCTCGCAGCTTTAAAGCAATATTGATCAGACTTCCAAAAGTTTCAAAACTCTCCCTTCTTGATATAAATATGCGGCCTTCATGTTTGATAAAGACTCAGCATCATTTCTTCTTCCATTATTCTATCATTCATTTAGGCAATGGAAGGTCGTGCTATTGAAACCATGTTGTCCTCTCACTGCTCGACAGGTGCTGCAATTACTTTCCTGTAGTTTTTGTACACTTTTTCTTTCTTGATAAGATTGTATTCTTTCATAGTTTTGCTGTTATTATTAGTTGTTTCGTCACCAATCATTCTTGAATTTACTGCTATATATGCATGTATCTCTTTTCAAACATGTGTCTGGATTTAAATAGCAGCCTTAATCATATAGTTTGAGCAGAGAACTCTTATTTGAATTAACAGTACTTATTTAAGTTTGCTATTAATTTAAGTTTATATGTAGAAATTTTATTGATGTGTATTCAGCAAGATGGAAATAATAGTTGCTACTTCAGTTGTTTTGTACTGATCCATATGTTATGGTTTAAATTGTGTGTAGATTTCAGTTGCAAACCCAGTTATATTCCTTATGACTAAAACTCTTATTTAAATAGCACTTGACAGTACTTATTTAAATAGAACTTGGGTTTAAATAGAACTTGAGTTGTTTTTACTTGATCTCTATGTTAACAGATTCACATTAATTTAAGTTTGTATGCAGAAATTGAATTGATGTGTATTCAGCAAAATGGAAATAAGTATTTCTCTTTTCTATAAACATGGTTTGACTTATTTGTCTTATCACAGGTGCTGTAGTTTTTTTCCTCGCAATTATGATGTCTATTTTCGCTATCTTTTCCTATTTTTTAAAACTTTATCATGTTGCAGGTCCTTTGGTCCATAATTTTGATTCATCATTTGAAAGGGCTGTCAACAAGTTCCGTGTGAAGTTTAGGACATATATAGTCGAGCGAGTATGATGTTGAAGATGTAAGGATGATTTTGTCTGGCATGTTTTTTTTTTTTTGGTTTAGTGTTGTTATTTGTAATGATTCTAATTGTTTTTGTCGTTGAATCAGGGAGCTATTATGATACCTAACATGTTCACGAATGACTTTAGGGACCAAGTTCAACGATTTGCAACTTTGATTGATACAAAGAGCAATCAGTTCGAGGTATTGGTGGAAAGAATGAATGACTCTGTGTTTTTCTCCAAGGGATGGAAAGCCTTGCGTGATTTTTATGGTATCAGCTTGGGTGCTTGGGTTTCTCTCGTGTTTGTGGGTCAAGGTCAGTTCGCGATTGTGTTGAAGGATAGGTTTGGCAAAGTGATTAAGCCTCCTGTCTTTGATCCTCCTATGCATTTTGTGATTGACAAAGAAAATGTCCAGACAACTTTTGATCCTAATCTCCCCCCTTTCACTCCTTTGATTTCTTATCATCACGATGTCTAACAACAAAATCAGATGTTATTATTTCAACAAACTTGAAATCAGAAGTTATTATTTCAATAATCCATAATAATCTCACTTTACTCTATAAAGTGAGTTGCCTATTTTATTAGTATCAACTGTGCTTATGGATTATGAGCACTTATCTCCGGCTATTGGACCTCATTTCAATTTGGGCTATCTTTCCTGTATTATAATCAATAAAGCTATCTTCCCTGTAGAAAATTCAATTGAAGTTGTCAAACTCTTGAATTAATGAAATGATACTTTTTTCACTGTGCTTTCTTTACTGTAACCAGAATTTGATGAATAGACCAAAAGCGAGTTCAACAATATTTGCTCTATTTCCTTAAGTGATTATATTTTTCTGAATAGTCACTATTCATGGTTTAGGATTTGTAAGAAGACATGTGATTGCGACGAAGAGGGCTTTGGTCGATCTGTGACAGCTTGCATTTTCGCATCAAGTTAATTCTTTAGCAGCTGTTCAACTACTCACTGCTGCAACACGTCAAGGTCAGTGACGGAATTGTTGATCAAGCACAACCTTCAGGAGTATGTCATAAGTAACCTCAAAACACCATTTGATTATCCTTTTAGTTCCAGAAAGGCAAAATATTGTTTGCAGAAGGGCTTGCTTAAGCTGGTCAACAAAGGCTTGAGATTTCAGTGCCTTGAATTCGTGTGAAAAGTTGCATATTATAAATGGATTATGAAATTCTCTGTACGAGAAATGCTCGATTTTAGCACTCTCTCAGAAAAGTAAATTTTAAAATAGATATCGCAAATATACTGCAGCGAACAGCAAATTCTTTTTAGAACTAATATTTTGCTGTGCATAAAAATGTAGCGTTCTTAACTTTCGATTTTTGAGCTTCTTACATTATTAACTACACCTGTGTTCTATACATGAAGTAAATCAAGGCACGGTTGTTTGTTTTAAGCTAAGTAGAGTAGCAAGGAACTCCCAAAGAAAATAGTTATTGCTGTTAGGTTTTAAGAATCGTGATCCCTTTACTTTTCATGGTACCTAGAAGGTTGCTGCAGGGGAGCACGCCCAGCCGGCATTTTGTGATGTGTTGTAAACCTTTTGCTATACCATACAAATAACTAGGCTAACTGAAATATCCAACGAGGATTACGTTTTTTTGCATAAAAGTTGTAGCCATTTATTGAATTGATTGATGGAGAAATGACAACCGCAAATTGATTAAATGTTTGTTGATGAAAACTCCTTTTTTCATTTATTAAATTTTTGTGGGGAATCATATTGATGATTTCTTATAAATTACAATTTACATTTCACATGTATTCAACATAAACTTCGAAGCTCTTAGTGCACTTTGATTTGCCTCCTGCTCCATTTGCTGGCAGTTTTGTAGCTGAAAAGGTATGAGATTAGTTAAATATAAGAGGATTCAATTGAATTACTCTATTACAAATAAAACACTATAGACATTTGTTTACCTTGATTATTATGCAGTTGCTCTGGACTCTTTGTCGGTACAAAGCAGTACGCGACTTCGATATTCACCAAGAGCCCATATAGGAAAAATGTTTCTGTATGCTGAGTAATTGATAGTGCAATTCTTGTTGAAGACTCCTATTATTTCCTATACAAATACATCTATCATATTAGGTACTCCTTTTTGTTAAATGCAAGCAGTCACACACTTACTAACATGAATATGATTTCTAAAATTGTTACCTGTTGTGGAAATTCGCCGTTTTCCATTTGTGAATTTATCAAAACCTTTGCGGCATGATGCAATGGAGCTGGATCTCTTTCGGCCTATACCGTAAAATAATGAATATCGAGTTTATTTATTATGCTCTAATTCTATAATTCTTGGCATTGAGCTTAGTTTAACTTGCCATATTATACTATTACATTATACCTGTCCTGCTTCAATAAGTGCCAACATAGCCCATGCAGTGTTCACTACATGAGACTTGTTTCCTTCCAGGTTTGTGTATACCTGTTAATTTGTTACATGTTTTTATCAGTGAAAAGCTATGTTATGCTGAAAGGGGTAGAATAGAACTTATAAGGTTCACTCATTTCATACTATATACCTTGTATTGGCATGAGAGATAGCTCTCACCCCACCCACCTGAAAGCTTGTGCTGTTTTGAAAGTAAAAACTCACATGCCTTTCTTATGCTTTTGCTGTCTTTGTAGCTCTTACCAGCAGCTATCAACCCTTTTATTCCAAACCATGTCCCATATGTAAAGCAAATTCCCCATGAGCCATACCTAGTTGGTTAGGTAATTATAAATCTTTAAACTCACATTAAGAAATTAATATCATTTTTTAAACCCCTTTTGTCGAATAATTAAGTTTGTGGACTAGTAATAAAGCAAACCATGAGCCATCAGCTAATTGTATGCTTTCAATATAGTTTGCAGCCTTAGCAATGCAAATCTCTATTTCCATCTTCCTGTGTCGCGGATATTGTTGAGTGAATAAGGCGAGACCTTGTATCGCTGCTGATGTGCATTCTACGTACCTATAGATAATGGACTCATTTTTCACAAATTCAAATGATAGACGACATAGAAATAATTACAAGGATATGTGTCGATGTCAGGTACATACTGATAATCAATGGTGATATCTTCAAATGTTTCAGTTGGATTTATTTTCTGTTACATAAACCAATTCATTGTTAAAAGATTGAAAAATTGAATCTACATTTCTCAATTAATTTCCTGAGAAAAAAGATGTACCTCCAGCCATGTATAAGATCTTGTGAGTTCATAGGATGCAAATCCACCATTTCTATTCTGTAGTATTTAATGTGGAAGAGAAAATTGGTTAAGCCATGATGCCATATGGTTGAAGTTCTTTCTAATTAAATTTGAACAAAATCATCTTTTTATTCTTGAATCTGAGTACTTATTACAATCGCGAAAATGAAATAATTCTTGTCCGTTTTTGTTTACTTTTTCGGACTTTATACACGACTACGTCTACTAGTAGTCTAGTAGCATGTAGTTTCTTAAGATTTGATTAGAACGTAGATGTCTGATCTGGAATATGAATTAGCTAGGGATGCATGACTTTAGTTTAACATGAAAAATAATTTAGAGTTGACATTTATTGTATGGTTATGTTATTGTCCTATTTTCAGTGTGGCATTAAACTCAGTTTAGAGTACCTGCAGGGATAAAATCAAATCAACTGCATTGCATAATTGTTCTGTTTCCACTGTTTTTCCAACACTCTCAATTGGCAAGTTTGATAACAAAATGGCTGCCTGAAAATAGTCAAACAGATTAAGAAAATATAATTTGTTTAGCTGATCTAAATATGTGACAAATTAGTGTTTGTTAAAATTAATGGCAAATTGATTACCTTCAAGCCTTCTGCAGTACAATCAGAAACAGGCCAACCATTGTCTTGAGTTGAGAAAGGCCAGCCACCTTTAGAAATGTGGCGATACCAGCAACTAGTATTGCCAGAGCTGTTCATTGTAACCTTCAAAACCAAAATACAATACTTGAGAAAATCACATGGACCGTCAATCCATTCCTAAGGGCACAAATGCCCTTTAGAAGAACTAAGGCGCCCTCCAGAAGGGCTCCTGAAGCCTAGGCGCGTTCCCTCAAGGGCGCCGCCTCAACATGCTTCTAGAAGCATCTAGAGCACTGTAAAATGACTTAAGACCCAGGTTAATTGGGGCTTAAGTCACGGCTATAAATACCACTCTTGAGATCATTCTCAAGGCATCACTTAAACAGTACTAAACCCTAATTTCAGATATTGTACTCATTGCAAGTACCTCACATAATTCAATGGAATCATAAGTCAGTTGGATACCGACATGTGTCTGATACTGGAACTCGCCTAATCCGAGGAGTGTCTTTCTTTATAGATCTTAGTTACTTTCTTTTCTTCCATGACATTAATGTTTCATAATTATGTAATTTTCAGTCATAGTATATGTACAATATTTATTACCTGTGAGAGTTTTATGAAATTATTAGCTGTCTTAAGCATTGAACCATATTCATCATCAAGTTTAGTAGCCAAGATAGCTTGAACAGATAAAGCAACATCCCAACATTGAGAACCATTATATCCTTGCATTTTCATTCCATCCTCAGCCAACCATAGATAGTCTTTGATTCTTAAAATATGACACTTAAATGCCTCAGAATTTGGGTTCTCCAACCAACAACAAACCATGTTTAGTACCTGTTTTAGAATTATTTTTCATCATTATCATCACTTATTGAGTTAAAATCATTTGATTATGTCACAATAATGAGTATATAATTAACCTTATTAACAGGACCAAGGCAGATATAGTTAGTGTTTTCATCCTCATAGTGTATATGCTTCATAACATGTTTGAGTGCTTTATTCCTTAGTTTAGAGTAAGGCCAATGCATGAGAAGAGGTTCCCCAACATTATCAAGAAAACCCCATAAAATATTCTGTATCATTGGACATGGATGGTACAAATCTTCCTGCAATTATTACTCATTATTAATTGGAAATATTATAGGTGACATAATTAATTAAAATATGTGACATAATTAATTAAGACAAGAACCTGAGCACAATGATATTTAGCGTGGTCCCAATTTAGTATATGATAAGGTAAGGTATAGATCTCTCTTCTGAGAGATAAAACAATGGCACTGAATGGACCCACAAATCTTCTACCGTACAAATATGACATTGGTAGATATACCAGTCTAGTGTGACACCACATCCTTCCTGTGAAATTTTTAATTAGTAACATATGTATCGTATCATATAAATAAATGCATGGTACCACAATAACATATGTATCATATCATATAAATAAATAAATAAATACATATAGCGGTACCACATAATATCATATGCATCATATCATAAAAAATAAAAATAAAAATACATGGTACCACACACACAATAACATATGTATCATATCATATAAATAAATAGATGGTACCACATAGTAGGTTATATTTGACTTAGACCAAATAAGAATAAGAAATAATGAGAACATGCCTGGATGCAAAGGAACAAAGTAGGGAAGAAGCCATGTCTCTGGAGGGATTGCCTTCATTCCACTCCATTCATATACTCCAAGTACCTATATATATATTTAATGTATTATTTTCATTATTTATACACTTGTATCATTTGATTAAACTATAGTATAACAATCTAAACAAAATCAAAACCTTACAGAAAGCCAGAGTTTGCCCCATGAAGGAATAGAAGTGGCACCACCACGATCAAGAATCCATCTTCTTGCTTTTTGCATGGCTCCATCTCCACTGTCGATATCTTCTCCAAGCAATCTCAAGGTCACATAACTCATAACTGTGCCAAACATTGTGCTGGGCCCTTCTATATGCAATCCCCACCCTCCATCTTTGTTCTGATCATATCATATATATTAACAATTAATATCATATTCCTCATAAGAGCTAGCAAACATTATTTTGTGATACAATTAAAAAAATCATTAATTTGTGATTGAAATGTAACATTGGTTCCCATGATTATAATGCAATGCATTTTTATACGTAAGAGTTAGAGTTCGAACTTGAGACATCTTATTTATTTATTTTGAAAGGTGAATTTTAATCATTAGACTGCTTGACAAAAAAAAATGAAATGTAATATTTGAAAGATACATGTCAACTAGTTGTAGATGCAGCAATCTATTATTTTCATAAGAAGTTTATTTTTAATAATCTTAAAAAAAAATAGACACATCCTCTAACAAGTGAAATTAATTTGTTTAGTAGAGTAATATTTACCTGATAATGTTCTTATAAGCATAACTCAGTTGATAGAGACATTGTATTATATTATATATGTAGGGTTCAAGGCTTGAACCTTGAATTTTCCACTTATTCATCTTAAAGTTGAAGTTTTAGCTACTAGGTTGAAAAGATAGCAATACCTGATGATTGAAAAGATAGCGTCGCATTTCACTTTGATGCTCGGTCGTTAACACTGCATTAAGAGCCCTAGTCACCCATAATCCTATTACCTATCACATAATTAATCTAATTTAGGCACACTTCTTTTATGTTATATGATGAGTTGATGACAGAAATTTGTATGTACTTTGACAACAGAAATAATTGATGATTGGTTTTTTTTTTTTTTAAAATCAAGATAGCAATATAAAAAATGCTACAAAAGAGAAACAAAAATAGAAAGAAAACCAAGGAGGCTAAATAACACTCCAAGTGTAGTTTAAAACTTTTAAATTCTAAAATTAAAATTTTAAAATTATACTTGAATCAGTTATACTTTTTATTTTTTGAAGAGTTGAATGAATTATGCGTACCTCTTTTAGAATTTAAATAGCTAATCATATGTTGATAAAAATACCATATAATATCATGTAAGAAGAAAACAACATAATATAAGATAGTTGATATTAAAAATTTCTTTCAAAAAAAAAAGATAGTTGATATATAACAATTATTTTAATCATCCTAGTGGTTTAAGTTGAATGTATAGTTAATTATTTATTTTTAGAGAAAATATGAGATATGGAAAATTATTATTAATTAAAGTAATTCTAATGACAATTGTAAAATCTTCTTCAAAAAGATTTAAACTTTAATGAGATTATAAAGTAAAACTCTTGTTACCGAACGAATATCACATAAAAGACGATATATAAAAATATTAAAAAATTAATTTTTAACTATCAATCACATATTATTCCAAAAAAAACTATCAATCACATATATTGTGTTGAAATTGATCACATCACATTGACAAGCACTTATTAAAATATATTTAGGTGTAAGATCACGAATTTCTTGTTTTTTTAGGATACTATAAGAAATTGCTGACAATATACTCTTTCTAATACATTTTTATAAGGAATTTTAAATACTTATTTTTACAGAAAATACATTAATCAGTAAAGACACTCACCATTAGTTATTGATGTTTGAAGAAGTAACCTCTCGAAATAAAAAATGTTTGAAGAAGTAAATTCAATTATATTGTATACTTTTAAATGATAGGGTTAATTAAGTAAATGGTCCTTAAAAATATTCAGTATTTTGTTTTTAATCTCTACAAAATAAAATCAAATTTTTTAGTCCCTGCAAAATTTTCCGTTATTATTTTTAGTCTCTGTAAAATTTTCCATCAACATTTTTAGTCCCTGTAAAAATTTTACGTCAGCATTTTTAGTCCTTAAAATACTAATGGAAAATGTTACAGGGACTAAAAAGTGTGATTTTATTTTGTAGGGAGTAGGGACTAAAAACAAAATTCTGAATATTTATAGGGATCATTTACTTAATTAACCCTAAATGATATAAGTTGATTTTCCCCCTTTAAAGCAAGCCAATCATGCAAAATATGTTTAAGAGCCTAAATTGTTCACTTCCTTCCTATAAACTTCAACAAATATATCTGATAAGAGATTAATTTATACGAAACTATTTTACACATCTATCCAATCAAATTACGTGAAGAAGATATAAGCTGATCCCCCCCGCCAAAGCTAGCCAATCATGCAGAATATGTTTTCCTATAAACTTCAACAGATATATCTGATAAGAGATTAATTTATACGAAACATTTTTACATATCTATCTAATCAAATTACGTGAAGAAGATATAGGCTGATCCCCCACCCCCCAAGCTAGCCAATCATGCAAAATATGTTTAAGAGCCTAAATTATAAGAGATTAATTTATACGAAAACACATCTATACAATCAAATTACGTGAAGAAGATATTTTAGAAACTAACTTTAAAAATATGATATTGTAAAATGATTTGATCTGGTGCTTATGTTTTTTGAACAAACTAAAATGAGATATAATATTAACAACAATGATTCACCCCGCACAAGGTGTACTAGAGATCCAAACAACCCAAGAGTATTTACAAGATCAAGGTGGCAAAAACAAGGAAGCATCACCAAAACAAAACAAATTACAAGTGCACATCCATACAAAGAATCAGATGTTTTCATCAATTATGATAACTATAGCTAAAAGCCACCTATTTTGATTTCAACCATAAGAAAGAATTTAATTTGACGTGTTCGACAAGAACAGAAGGATTAGAGACTGTTTTTTGGAACACATGGTTGTTCAAAACACCCAAACAGAGGCAAACCAAATTATTTTCAAAAATGTATGAGTTAATGGTGCTTATGTAAAACAGTTTTACAACGTTTGTGATACAAATTAAATAAGTGTAATTTTCTTACACTAATGTCTAATACCCATTGAAAATTTATCATACTCTCGCATGCATGAGCCTAATTTTGTAACTCCACCCAAGTGGAGATTGAAGTCCCTTCAACTATCTTGAATATCATTTGGAACAAACCAGAGCTGTTGAAGGCTTCTATATATGTTTGTGTGGTGATTTCTAAATATCAGGATTCCAACTCAGGACAACTTAGTTCTGCTTCTTAAAAAACAAGGACAACTTGGTCCGATGTGGAATTTAACACTTTGACTGTCTTTTATGTGTAGGAGGTTGTGGGAAAAATGAAACGGTTAATCATGTGAATTTTTAAATATTTTAAATTGGTTTGATTTCTTTTATGTTCTTCCTTGTTCTTCATAAGAATATGCTCTTCAATTTGTCGGATATGTTTTATTCTCTAAAAAAATATATTCCTCTTTGTATTTGATTTGGCTTGCTTATCTTTGAATCATTTCGAATGAGAGAACTTCTCGCATTTTTCGACATAAAGAGTTACTAGTTCTACAATTGAATTTATCTTTTAAATTGAATTCTTGACGGCTTAATCCTTCTGATTGTCTTGGGATGTTTATAGGACAATGCTAACTTGTGTCCTTAAAGCACATGTTAAGAAACCTAAAAGAAGAAATATTATATAAAATTTTGTGAATTCAATTCATTAAAAAGTTAAAGATTGAATATAATACGCGCATTTCAATAAACTATTTCTATATTTAATTCATTAACTTGTGTCTTAAAGCACAAGTTAGCATTTTCCATAAAGATATTGAGTTTATTTTTTTCACTAACAAAAATAACAAGTACTTAATTAGTGACATCTATCATATAAAAATTAAGAAAAAAAGAAAAATGGCAACAAATATGCTAAGGGCATTATTTTTTATAGGAATCGAATGACCTTAGGGTTTTCTCAACAAAAAAAAAAAAAAGTGCTTTGGACATTGTATAAGAAAAAGAGGGAAATGATATTATACCAAAGAAGGCAAAAGAAACAAAGGACCACCATAGTCACCAGGCCAGAAACCATCCTCAGTTTGCAGTTTTGAGTAACATCTCAATGCTCTTTTTAGTGTCTTTCCCACTTTTTCCTCACTAATTGCATCTCCTTCTTCCTTCTCCAGTTTCACCTTATTATTATTATTCTCTGATTTCATATTTGAAAAACCTTTTTCCCTCTCAAGCTACAAAACCAACATTAATTATTTACCCCTCAGCAATATTGACATACCTTGTGCTATATTTTCAAAAAATAAAATCAATAGTCAAAGATGAACAAAAGAATTATAATTCAAAGAGAATTTGCATATATACATATATACACATATTCGTGCAAGTATAAATATCTAATCTAATTAAATTAAATTAAACTAAACAATTGTACTATATGTTATAATATTTATGCATGTATTTACCTGGAGTCTCATCAAGAGATCAGAACTGTTCTTAGTTTTGAAGCGATTGTCATGAAATTGTTTGCGAGCTTGTTCCACTTTAGCTCGTTCTTGTTCAGTTCCAAGATTCGGATCATACTCCCAAAATTGTCTTCCAATGTTCTTATTCACACTTCTAACCATTTCTTGAGTTCCATCTTTCTTTTCTGAAAACTTCAGCTTCCACATCTTCTCTTGGATTAATTCTTTCTAACAAAGTATTTTTGTGATTTGAAAATTTCTTAGCTAGAAATTTAAAATGAAACAACTGAAATTTAAAAGTTAGAGAATATATATATTATCATTTTCAGTATATATAATTTTTAGAAATTGAATAAACATAGACACATACGTACCTTGATGTCTTTTCGGACAAATAATTGTTTTTGTTTGAAATAAAAAAAAAAAAGTATATTCTATATAGCTAGCGAACATAAATTGAGTTTAGTGTTTAGGGTCTGCGCATGCATGTAATATATGAAGGGGGAGCAGGCCTTTTATTCACACAACTAAGGGATGCCAATAATTTTATATTGTGAGTTTAGGTTATCCGAAGTGTTGCGTTAACCAATGAGAATTAGCTCATAAATATGTCTTTTGTTGGTCATTTTGATCATCATCAAAAGTGTTTTTAGTTAGTCAATTTAGTCCATAGTATTATAAACAAAAAAGAAAAAGCATAATGATAGATGTATTTATTTCAATCTCGATATTCAAAGATTATAATTACAACGTTCACACAACGAAATTATTGTTTAACCTTTTATATAAGATGTTGATATTGCTACCATTGATGTCACAAGATCATAAAATATTTATTTTTATATGTATTGAGAAAGATAGAGATAAGAGATATTAATATGATAGATGTGATAAGTTAATGATGTGATAGAAAAAACTTATAAAAAGAAAATTAAGTATTGAATAAGTGTAGAAAAATTTGAATTGTCCAAATATCATTGTTGTTTTTAATAAGTGACATTAATACCACTATCTAATAAAATAGAATACGACTTCTTTAAGTAAGATAAGATGCGATTTCTTTTGGAAGCAACCACCGCTGCAAGGTATATATTTTTTTTTAGGCGGGGCTTATTGGGGTGATTTCTTTTAGAAGCAACCTCTGTTACACGGACCCATGTTCGTTGTCACTAACTCTTTTTTGTGCTTTTTGTGTGGTTTAGGTGTTTGCGGAGTTTGGAGGGTGCGTGTCCCGTTGTGTTGAGCATTTTCCTTTTGATTTGTTTATTGTTTAACTTCGCATGCCATATCTTTCGTCTTACATATTGTGAGCTGGTTTTCGGTGGGCTGATTCCTTTGGCTTCGAGATCGGGAGTCGGGGTCTAGCTGCAATCTTTGTTTGACTTGATTTGGTTTTTCTCTGGTGTACTGGGGGCGAGGGGTGCCCTGCTAATTTGGTACTAAAGTCTGGTGGGCCGATCACTTTAGATTCGAGATCGGGAGTCAGTTCTTTGACTCAAGTTTGTTTTTGGGCTTTTGTTTTGTGCTCTTTCGGTGGATCGGAGGTCGCGAGGTTGTGGAAGTTGCATGATCATTCAGTCTGGTGCTCTTCGAAATGTGGCTCAGCTTGGGTGTTGGGGTCTGGGGGTTTTATTTTGAGGGCGTTCTTTGGGGGTGAGTAGTGACGATGGGCGGTGGTGGATACCATGTTTACAGTGCTTGTTTTTTTGGAGTTTGTTTTAGGTGGTGATGTGTTTTGGTGGATTTATCTTCAGGGTGTTTTTAGGTGGTTATGGTGTACCATCTATATGTGGCACTGATGACTGTGCATCAACATTAGTTTTTAGTCATGTTTATGACGTTTTTATCGCTTTTAGAGATACAACTGCTTGTAAATCATGAAACTTATGAGTTTTGTGTACCCCCCAGCCACTGTGACTGAAAACCAAAAGAAACGCATGTTATTTCCCTTTACCTTGACTGGTAGAGCTAAAGATTGGTTACTATCTATACCAAATAGGACCATCCAAACTTGGGAAGAGTTAAAGCTTAAGTTCTTAGAGAAATATTTTCCCATGTCCAAATATTGGGACAAGAAACAAGAAATCTCCAACTTTAGGCAAGGGGAGAGTGAGTCATTATATGATGTTTGGGAGTGATTTAACTTGCTTCTTAAGAGATGTCCTAACCATGAGTTTACTGAAAAACAATACCTCCAAATCTTTACCGAAGGGTTGACACATAACAATAGGATGTTCTTAGATGCATCAGCTAGTGGGAGTCTGAAGAATAAAACCGATCATGAGGTCCAAGCTTTAGTTGAGAACATGGCTAGCAATGAATATCGTGCTGAAATCAAGAAAAGAGGTGTTTTTGGGGTAAGTGACACCACTTCTATACTGGCCAACCAAGCAGCCATGAATAAACAACTTGAGAATCTAACCAAGGAGGTACAGGCTTTTAAACTGGCCAACAGTCAACCACAGGTAGCTGCAATAAGTTGTGATTTATGTGGAGAAGGACATACAAATGGAGAGTGTGTACCTGAAGGAGCTAGTGAAGAAGCAAACTACATGGGAAGCTATCAAAGGCAAAATCAATATTACACTCTAGGCATTAACAGACATCCAAACCTAAGCTACTCAAACAACAACATGTTGAACCCTCTGATGCCTAATCCTCAACAGCAGCAAAGAAAGCCTTCTGGCTTAGAAGAAACTATGGCTAATTTCATGAAGATGACGCAATCTAATTAGAAATAAATTATATTATTTTATTAAATAATTACATGTCACAAAATAAATTATATTATTTTATTAAATTATTATTATTCTTATGCTAAAAAAAATCTTAATTAGAAATAATTTTGTTTTATTTCATTTTTTTTAACAAACAAACAAAAATGGAATATATATTAACAACACCGCAACCTCCTCTTCAACACAAGATGTGCAAAAAGAATGCGGGAAAAGTTACACAGCAGTCCAATACACAAAAATGACAAGACTAACCAATGCCTAAACAACCAAGAGGGCATGTTAGCCAGCTATGAACTCCTAAAACATGAACAGTATTTACCAATAGGAATTGATTTGCACTTTTTCCAACCATTGGTGAATGGTATTTACCGTATTTTTAAACAACCTATTATTACGTTCTGACCATAAAACCCAAACACACAAAAGCCATAAGAGTTGCATAAAAGATCTTTTATTTACCAACCCGCCTAACAAAAAAGAAAACTGAAGAAAATGACCAGCTTCATCAAACGGATCAGCCCCAAAGACACCAATCCAATGACGAACTGAAGACCATAAATCTCAGAATATAGAACAAGAGAAAAATAAATGGTTAGCCGTTTCCACATCACCGCACCCAGTCACACACATTTGTGCCTCCTGAGAGATGATCACACAAGCCACAAGATTCGCTTTGGTTGGTAACCTGTTACAGAGAAGTCTCCATGCGAGAATAGACACCTTAACGGGGACATGTTTGTGCCAAATCATATCAGATGCTGCCTCCACAACCTGACTCTCATTTGCTGTGACAAATATGGTAAGCGTTACGAACAAAATAAATGACGTTATCATCAAGCCTCCACCTCCACTAATCAGGGAGTTGAACCTGCAAAGTAACATCAGACAACAACAACCTACACTCCCGTAATAGCTCCTCCTCCCACTCCCACAACATCCGCCTCCACTACCACGCCACTCCCCTCCTCTCAACCATACGCACACATATTCCCCCACCAAACTCGACTTATTGACACATAATTCATACAATCGTCTAAACCACACCGCCAACAGAATACCACCCAACCACGGATAAGTCTGAAAAAAATGTGTCCCTACCATTTCCCACCCTTTTTGAAATACACTATTTGAACCAACCCGCGCATGTTGTTTTATTTCTTATAATTTATAAAATTAGTTTAGTTTAAACAAAAATAACAAAGTCGAATTTTGCGGTGTATAATTGAATGAATTAATGCGCTTACAAGATAACTATATAAAAGTGACAAGGAAGGACACATAACAGATGTAACTTTTAATTTATTACATAGGCTGAATGATGAAGATGTTGCTCAAGTTGCCACAATTATATGAAGCATTTGAAAATGATGTAACATTAGAGTGAGATAATTTAGATTATCTTATGGTGAAGCTAGGTTTTCTTGTAACTGATGGCAAAAGGTTACCGCGTTAGAAAAGTAAAAATTTCTCAATGGGTGGTAGGCTTTTGCTCATTAAATATGTCCTTTCGTCGCATCTAGTTCATTTTATTCTCTTCTTCAAAGCCACGTCATGTAAAATTTATTTCTTTGAATCTATTTTTAAATTCTCTTTATGGTGGGGTAGGGGGAAGGGAAGTCAAAAGCTCACAAAATTCATTGGATTCACTGCGATAAGATTTGTTATATTAAAGAGAATGATGGTTTGGAGGCTTATGAAGTTTAATTTGGTGTTGTTAGAAAAGTGGTGTTGGAGGTTGTATGTTAATTAAAAAAGGTTGTGGTTTAAAGTTTTGGCAGCAAATATGAAGTTGAAGCTGGGTGTATTAAGAGAGGAGAGAGGCGGGGTGAGTTTGTTTAAGGAGAGGGTGGGGCAAATCGTTGGTGATTGTGGAAGCACATATATTTTGGTGTGACCCTTGGTTGGGTGATGAGTGCTTGCAGTTTCGATTTAGATGTCTTTTTGAATTATGTGTTGAATGAGGTGTTACTGTAGCGAAGAAGAGAAGACAATGGTGGGGTGTGGATGGGCCACGTTGGCAATGGAGAATGTGTCTCTTTACTTGGGAGGAAGAGTAGTTGGGTGAACGTGTTTCCTTACTCCATCAAATTTCTTTACAAGATAATGTTGTGGATCGATGGGTTTGACTCCATAATTGTTCTGATGGTTATGTTGTAAAAGATGCTTATGAGATAATATCTCGAAATGAGCAGCCTAGAATTGATGCATATTTTGACATCATGTAGGACAAAGTAGTGTCATTGAAGGTGTTACTTTTGGCTTGGAGAATCTTTAAGAAAATCATACCAATAAAATATAATTTAATTTATCGTGGTGTGGCAGTTCTGGGAGAGTCGACCTGTAGTGAAAGCTACGAGAAGGAATAATCAATTAATCATTTGTTTCTAAGGTGTGAATTTTTCGGTCGTATTTGGTATTTCATACAATAGTGGTTGTGTATTTCAATTGTTAACCCAACTGATGTTCATGAGCACACACTTCAATTCAGAGGTTCTAATAATTTTGGGAAAGAAATTTGTTTTCGACTTTAAGTTGTTTGGTTGGCGGCTATTAATTGAATTGTTTAGATGGAGTACAAATAAAGAGTTGGCGTTAGAACGGTTAGTGGACCACATCAAACTTCATTTTTGGTATTGTGGAGAGATAAAGCCTCCCATAGTTTTTTTTTTTTTTTCTGTAGAAGGAGAGAGAAAAGGGGAAAGAGAGAGAGGAAAGGGAAATAGGAAAATAAGAAAAATAAAAAATAAAATGAAATGGCACATGGAGTAGTACAATGGTGGTACATAAAAGGGTGTCTATGTATAATTATCTTTTTTTTTATATACGTATGAGTCATAAATTGAACTTTTGACTACATGTTTAAGAGACTCAATTCTCTTAACACCCAGGTTCATTGTTGGTAAAAAAAAAGTTATTTAAGTTGCTTTTAAAATACAAGTAATTTTAAGTTTGTACAATTTTATATGAGACAATATCTCTACTTGTGACATCATAAAAGCAACGTAATTTGTGCTACAAATATTCTTACCAAAAATTCTATCTATACATAACCACCCCTTTGATTATTAGATATGTGTTTCATGCATTGTAGGCTATTTGTTAACTTTTTTATATAGTGTTTTTTTTGAGATATTTTAGGAAGTAATCTAAAAAGTGACATTATTTTGTTTTGTTGTTTAATTGATCGATTGTGTGCAAAAAAGTTTGGATATTGATAGCACAAATTAAATCCAAAAATTAATATCTGGTGCTAGACGGGCTTATTTTATGTTTATAATAATTTTCTTAACCTTTTCAAAAAGAAAAAAAAAATACCTATAAAGACACCCTCACGAATATGTATGTATGAACACAAAACAAACCATAAGCCATTACTTGATAAATTGCTACTTTCTTTGAGTTCGATCCTCGTATGGCCTAATGAAGTTGGTGAGGTAGAGAGATTTTGAATGCTCACAAATGTGGTGTTAAGTGGGAGATTGTGAACATGGTTAAGCCAATATTGTTGACTATTGAATGTCATGGTTGAAAGTTAGTGGCAAATTTTCAAGTAATGGTTTATGGTTCTTTTTGTTTTCAGAGTATGTGTGTACACTAATATTAACTGATTGAGATTTATATCAATTAGTCAATGCACTAACTAGCATTAATTATTGGGCCATACATAAGGTAAGAATGGTTTGCACGATATCAAGCATTTCCAGGCCGACGAGAGAGACATGCATACATGAATGAATGAAGTTTGCTAAGTTCATCCTTCAATATTACTCACCTATTATATACTTCTTTCGAGAAACAATTTAGTTTTTAGATATATTTAAAATGTATCAATTGTTTCTTATAAGATGTGTTTGATCCGTTAAAATGCATATACTAAACAATATAATACAATACAATAATATATGTCAAATTTTTAAAACACTGAACAACTTGACATTTTACACGATTCCTATTTAAGACAAAAAAATTATGATATAGTTTAATAAAAGATAAAAATTCTCTTACCCCTAATTAATTTAATCCCACAATTTAGAATGAAACACAAGTTATTAGGATTGATATGCTGAATCTAATTCTAATTTTATAGTAACTATAAAGTGTGATTTTGACATAACCACAGTGTATTTTATCTTACTAAAAAGTGATTAGTAAAGCAATTAGCATGCATAAGGATGGTTTGGCTTTGCTAGCTCCGCCCACCCGTGACCATTGGATGAATGAAGTTGAAGTGGACACACGCTCCCTCTCTCAACTCTCAAATAATAATACATGATCATCATTTGATTCTCCTCTTTCAAATTTCCTTAATATATTATATTATTATTGTTAATTACAAAATCAGACGCTCTTCTTCTTACTCATCATCACTCATGCTAAATTCTCATTTCATTGATTGAATGCAATCAATTCAATAATATCAGAAAATGTGGAAACTGAAAGTAGCAGAAGGAGGCAGTCCATGGCTTCGTACATTAAACAATCACGTCGGTAGACAAGTATGGGAGTTCGATCCTAATTCCGGATCACCACAAGATCTCGCCGATATCGAATCCGTTCGTCAAAATTTTCGCAATAATCGCTTCTCCCATAAACACAGCGATGATCTTCTTATGCGCATTCAGGTAACTAACTAACTAACTAACTTGTCATATTTATTTATTTATTAATTGACGTGACAACATATCATTGGATACAGTTTGCGAAAGAGAATCCGTTGAAGGAAGTGATACCGAAAGTGAGAGTGAAAGATGTTGAAGATGTAAATGAAGAGAGTGTAACAACAACATTAAGAAGAGCTTTGAATTTCTATTCAACTCTTCAAAGTCATGATGGACATTGGCCTGGTGATTATGCTGGTCCTATGTTTCTTATGCCTGGCTTGGTAAGTTCTTGTTTCCACTCCTCATTGTTAATATTAATATAATAATAACTGGAATTTTCAATTCAACAGGTAATTACTCTGTCTATCACTGGGGCTCTCAATGCAGTCTTAACAGACGAGCATAGAAAGGAAATGCGTCGTTACCTTTATAATCACCAGGTAAGAATTTCGCACTAACTAATTTATGGGATTCTATCTCAAGTTTTTCTAATTGGTTATATGTAATTGCAGAATAAGGATGGTGGGTGGGGTTTGCATATTGAAGGTCCAAGCACCATGTTTGGTTCTGTTTTGAGCTATGTTACTCTAAGATTGCTTGGCGAGGGACCGAATGATGGAGAAGGGGATATGGAGAAGGCACGTGACTGGATTCTGGAGCATGGTGGTGCTACTCATATAACATCCTGGGGGAAGATGTGGCTTTCAGTAAAGATCCTACCCTTATTTTTGATGATTTTATTTATTAACAGACACAGCATTGTGGTTTTTTTATTTCTAATGTCGTTGTTGGTAGGTACTTGGAGTGTTTGAATGGTCCGGAAATAATCCCCTGCCCCCTGAGTTATGGCTCCTTCCATACATTCTTCCATTTCATCCAGGTTCCTGTTCTTCCATTTCAACTTTCTTAATGAGAATATATCAAGTTACAAAACAGAACTAATTAACTAAATAAAGGGAATCTTTTGGTAAAAAAAAAAAAAAACGTTTTGAAAAACTAGCACTTAACTGGTTAATGCTGTTTGATATACCTATCATTCTTTACTTACATCAGAAAATAAATTACATTTTACGCATTATAGGAAGGATGTGGTGTCACTGCCGGATGGTCTATTTGCCAATGTGCTACTTGTATGGAAAGAGGTTTGTTGGTCCAATCACACCAACAATATTATCTTTGAGAAAAGAGCTTTTTACTGTACCATACCATGATGTAGACTGGAATCAGGCTCGCAATTTATGTGCAAAGGTTAGTGAAACTGCATAACTGGTCCTATGAAAACGTTGTAATGAATATTGTTTCACCTGGACCGACTACAATAAGCTGAACCTGAATGTTGTTGCTATTACCACATTTTAGTGTATTACTTTGTTTTGCTACTGCAAAACCAACTCACTGCTAGGATTTCTATTTTATTGCAATGCCATTCGTATCCTTAGTACAAACTCTGCTCCCTCTATATTCGTCCATATCACTATAACTTATAATGGGATTTCTGTTTAGTGAAAGCACACATGAATTATTTATATCTCTAACTCGCTCCCTTATGCAAGAGCCCTTTGAGCTTGAAAGTGGAACAATATACCTAATATGGTACCTATTTAAAATAATTGGGGCATTCATGATTAAAGTGGCGATCACTTGTTCATCCGGGCTTTGGTACCATGTCATGGACTAACTCTCCCAAAAGCTTGAGCTATTTTTTTTTGAAGAAGCTAAACTAGCCCACCTAAATTGACACCGGTGGGAATCGAACCTGAG
Source organism: Medicago arabica (assembly GCA_946800305.1). Taxonomy (NCBI): domain Eukaryota; kingdom Viridiplantae; phylum Streptophyta; class Magnoliopsida; order Fabales; family Fabaceae; genus Medicago; species Medicago arabica. The sequence continues at coordinate 596,192 of OX326966.1, read as the reverse complement.
ACCTTGAGAAAGAGCACACTCTCAGGTCCCAAGCCAATACCACCAGGCCAACCCAAGTGGGTTAAAAGCTTGAGCTATTAAGTAAAGACTCATGAATAATTTCAGACCTCTAACAAATAGGACTTGTCATTTGATTTTTCTACTATTCAACTATCTATTTAATTCAGCTAGAGCTAGGTAAGAGTTACAAAAGGATTACCTTTGTTTTTGTGCAGGAAGACTTGTACTATCCTCACCCACTCGTGCAAGATATTCTTTGGGCAACTCTACACAAGGTTGTTGAGCCTATTTTCATGAATTGGCCTTGCAAAAAATTGAGAGAAAAGGCTGTCGAGACTGTAATGGAGCATATACATTATGAAGATGAGAATACTCGTTATATTTGCATAGGTCCTGTAAATAAGGTAATTCTTGAGAGGTGGCAAGCTTCTATAGGGACTCCCTTCAATTGTTCATTGTCTATTACTTCCACTCTTTGAGAAGGAGTATGAGAAAGTAATACTGATTATTTAGTTATTATTATTCCCAATGGTTATTATTAGGTGTTAAATATGCTCTGCTGCTGGGTAGAAGATCCAAATTCAGAGGCTTTCAAGTTGCATCTTCCAAGGATCCATGATTATCTATGGATTGCTGAAGATGGCATGAAAATGCAGGTCAACATACAAGTCAACTTATTTCCCTTTGCTGGAGTTATCTAGTGATTTTTTCTTTCAATTGCACATAACTGTTGTCTTGTTATGAATATGTGGAACCAGTGTTACAGCACAATCAAACTTTTCTAAGCTAAAGTCTGATAAAATAAATTAATATTACAAATTTATGCATTACCAATTTTTGTTACAGGGCTACAATGGAAGTCAACTATGGGATACTTCATTTATTGCCCAAGCAATTATTTCAACTAACCTAATTGAAGAATTTGGTCCAACTCTAAGAAAGGCTCATACATTCATTAAGAATTCACAGGTAATTATTTTTATTTATTATTAAAAGTTGCATCGGTTTGTCCTTGTTGACCATAATCTCTTCTCTTTCTTAAAAGGTTTCAGAAGATTGTCCTGGTGATCTTAGTAAATGGTACCGTCACATTTCAAAAGGTGCTTGGCCTTTTTCAACTGCAGATCATGGATGGCCAATATCTGACTGCACAGCTGAAGGACTGAAAGTAATTATTGATGAAAAAAATTTAGACTTGCTTATTTGATTCTTTATTTTGATTTCTATTTTCATTTTTCAGGCTGTCCTATTGCTATCTAAAATAGCACCTGAGATTGTTGGTGAACCATTGGATACAAAGAGATTATATGATGCTGTAAATGTCATTATCTCATTACAGGTAGTTAGATTCCTCATGATTCAAATCAGATTATCTGAATACTAGTCCTAGCAAATAAATCATGGTGATTATTTTATGCTTTTTGTTCCGTTCCTACTTAACATAAATCACGGTTCTTCAAGAAACCCATAAATACCGATTTGAAAATCCATAAAATCATTTGTGGTGATATCTCAACCTTTATGCTAGATATGTCATGGTAGAACAAACCAAGCTACTCTGTTTAACCAAATTCACAGGAAAAAGCATCAGAGGACTTTTGTCGAACACTTTTTCCCATTGATCCTCACTCTTCTCTTTCAATGACACTTTCTCATTGCTCCTTAACTGTAAAATTATAGTTTCTCTAGTTTAGCTTTTCCATGATTGCAATACACGTGCTAGTGTAATTTGTTCAGAAAAGACCAAGAAAACGATTTAACCTTTCCTTGCCTGCAATAAGTTTTAATAGAAGAAGACCAACAATTGACCCAACTCTATTTTTTAAGGGTCTCCCATCATCTTCTCCCCATCATCGTCATTTGAATCATCTTCACTCGAAGTCTTTCTTTTTGGTGGAACCTCGGCCTTCTCTTTATCACTGTCTTCGTCTTCCTCATTGCCATTTTTTTCCAGTTCAAAGTCACTATAAAAACAGTGAGAACATTTTTTCCTATAAAATATTTGAAGTATAATGCTATAATTTATTAAAAAAGATATAATTTTAACTGCCAACTTGAGATGATTATCAATTTGATTTGTATAATACAAAGTTTATATGTTAAATGTATTTATTTTTCCAATCACTGCAGAATGAAGATGGCGGCCTTGCAACATATGAGCTCACACGGTCTTATAGCTGGTTGGAGGTAGCCTTCTCTCGTAATTAAGCCTGTTTTCATTTGTTTTAGTTTATCTTCTTTGAAATGTGAAGCATGTGATGGTAAGGGCACATGCTTTTAGAAAGAACAAAATATATACTTTGTTTTTATTTCAATCTTTTAATTTCTCCTTGAGCTCCCTTTAGATGTCGTGTCATAGGTAAGTTTTAATTCTAATCTATTTTCCTTTGATTTCACTTAAAGTTTGGTGATAATCTAGTTATATACAAATCAATGATCATAAAAAAATTGAAATGATCTAACCAGGCTACTTGAAAGTCATAGAACTTAGAACCACAACTACTTTTATTCATTGATTTGTCAGGTTGTCAAGCAATATTTTGGATGGATGCTACAAAAGCTGCTACTTGTCGAATCATTGTTTTATAACAGATATATATTCTAGTTGGTCCTGAGAATTTGAGGTGTTTTTGTATTTAATTTAATTTAATATTAATACACAATACTGATCTTGGTAATGTCTTCCCTGTTTTCAGATAGCCAATCCTGCTGAAACTTTTGGCGACATTGTTATTGATTATACGTAAGCTATCAAATACTTGTGGAATATCAATTTTTTTCCCCTATTCCATTCATCCCCTCCATCATTTCAAATCTTAATTTTATTTTTATTTCCTTATTCTTTGGTATATAGTTATGTGGAATGTACCTCAGCAGCAATTCAGGCTTTGTCAACATTTAGGAAACTATATCCTGGCCATCGTCGGGAAGAAATACAACGCTGTATAGAAAAAGCTGCTGCCTTTATTGAAAAAATACAAGCTTCAGATGGTTCATGGTTTGCTCCTCCTTATGGGAAACCACTTTTTTAATAAGATTTTTCATTTGATATTATATATAACTTTTATGTATCCCTGCATCACAAGTTTTCTCTACTCATCTTTTTGTCAGCTTCAATTTCAGAATGGAACTGAACTTCGTTTAGTTGACCACTAACCACTCAAACTGCTAAACAGGTATGGCTCTTGGGGAGTTTGCTTCACTTATGGCACTTGGTTTGGGGTTAAAGGGCTGATTGCTGCTGGGAAGAGTTTCAGTAATTGCTTAAGCATACGTAAAGCTTGTGACTTTTTGCTGTCTAAGCAGCTCCCATCTGGTGGTTGGGGAGAGAGTTATCTTTCATGTCAAAACAAGGTCAAGTTTCTCTTTTTTAATGTCAATCTCACTTTTTTATATTGCAGAATCTATAATAAGCACCTGTTTGTTAACCTATTCAAACAAGTGTTTTTTTTTTTTTTTAAATTAATATCTTGGAACATGTATGCTCTTATGGGTGTAATAGAGTATGCAAAATTAAAAATGGATTTAAATCAAGAATCTAATGTATTTACGTGTAATAATAGCAAGACCATGTCTCCTATAAAGAGTCCATTATTTGTGTTTGCCTTGCTTGGCACTCCTTTTGGTAGTCATCTATAAGCGGGGAATTAGAAAGTCAAGACTCTTCTTCAGCAATGGCTTAGTTCTTAATCCCAATACCATTGGGTGTCCATTGTTTTCCTAGTTTGCATCAAATGAAAAGATTTGGCATGAAGACAATTCTCAACTATTGAGCAGTAATGTTCATACCTATGCAGTTGAGTTTCATAGTTGGGTTAAATATGTTAAGTCTCCCAAAATTAGGAAATTATAGCTTTCCATTCCTCAAAATAAACTGTCAGCTTTCGGTTCCTCTTTTCATAAAATAATCATAATTGGTCCTTCTTTGTACTCTTTTGCTCCCTTTGTCAACCTAGTGTCACACACGGTAACACGTCACCGTAAACTCACCTGAAAACTTTCAGCATAGTTGCCACCACCATATCTTCCACTTAATGGATCATATTGATGAATATGCTGGCTTTTCCAGAGCTCCATTTCGTTGCTACCTAGTATAATGGTCGTACAGCCCTGTCCAAATGCTACATTGATCACGGGAGGATACTTTTGAGAGCTAGATCTGGCTTGTTTAGATAACATTTTTTACATTCCGGATGAGAGTTTCTCGCAAGTTGATAGTTATGTGATTTAGGACATTGATATCTTTCATTTAGGGATTTTATCTTTGATAAGACCTAGTTTAAGAAATTTAAATTTATTAAGATTATGTATCTAATTAGGATTTATCTAGAATTTTAGTACATTTAGTATTTTGTTATCCTTTTAATGATTAATTAATTATAATGCTCGCAGAAGTTTTATTTAGGCAGTTGGTTCTTAGAAATGTACTTTTACATCAATTTTTTAAAATAATACTTGAATGAGAATATTTGATTACTTTTGACTATGTAAATGTTTTCTCGAGTCATTTCTTTAGCAATGTCTCTGTTCAGGTGTATTCAAATTTGGAAAGCAACAGGTCCCATGTAGTAAACACTGGGTGGGCTATGCTGGCTCTCATTGAGGCTGAACAGGTATAAAGCAAACTTTGCAACTCTTTTGGTGCTGCAAATGCAATTATACTGATTTCGTTTATTATTGCACAAAAACATTTTTCATTTGTTTTAGGATAGTTAGTCATATTGACAGTGTGTTTAAATCAAAGGACTATTCAGCACTTCAATTAAATAGCTTAGGTGTGCCTGTCTGATGTCTCTGGCTAAATAAATTCATATTAATGATATAATTATTTAATTGTACTAATATTGCCAATATTTTTCATTTGTTTTAGGATTGCTATTTAGTTTTTTAAATTGAAAATCCTTCATGAGAGGTTTGACCGTGTTAGAATAACTTGTTGTCGCTTAAACTTAAAGATAATATATGTTTGTAAATTGTAATGTATCATAAGAATGACAACCTATCCTCCTCTATGATTGGCTGTTGATTACTAGTTGACATCATTGTCACGCCAGATCTGATATCAGCACTCAACACCATACTTCTGTGGATGGAGGGCATGAGAGTGGGCAGAGGGCTCAGCCCTTTCCTGTTCTCCCTTCCATCTGGTTTTACTTATAACCTCACCCCACCACAGTTATGTTTATTAAAATTCGTTTCGAAACCAACTTTGGTAGAGAATAATTTGATTTGATTAGTGCTTATTTAATGTTGATTTAGATATCTAAAACCAACTTCTCTCTTAACAAAACCATCATTTTTAGTTTGTAATTTTATGGGTAAATAAGTATGATTGTTGCTTAATAATTTTGTAAATTTATAATTATTTTATTAGTATTTTTGTTTTTATTTCTAAGGAAGATTAGAGTTATTTTGATAAACTTTTGATGAAGACACGAATTTTCTTGTAACTCTCATAGGCTTGAATCAAAGGATTTTCTTGTAACTCTCATAGGCTTGAATCAAAGGAAAATAGAGCAAAACAGAGTAGGTGAATAGAACTCCTAGAAATTGGGTCAACTCTCACAAAACTGGCATCTAAAGTGAGGGCTACCAGTACCAACCACTTATAGATACATGTTCAGGCCATCTCTCATCCAATTTGAGGCTTTTTAACACATACACACACGTTCACACTCAGGACTAGACATTTGGAACATGACCGAGTGTCCCGATAACAGGTGGTCGAACTGATTTAGGGTAGACTATAATACCATCTTATAATTTGGGTTGGTCCTAGCTCAACCTCTACAAAACTGCATGCATGGTGAGGTCTACCCACCACTTACTAACACATGAATGTCACATCTCATCAAATGTGAGATTTCTCAACAAAAACCATTGAAGGGGATGGTTAACGGTAAGGTGTATAGTCGTATAGACTAGATAATGTACCTATTGATGAGTGGACGGGGATGGGGGAAAAAGACAAAAGACGACTATAAATCTAATTTTAACAAGATTATGAGATTTGAAACCATTAAAAATAAATACAACAATAACAACCAAGCCTTATCCCACTAAGTGGGGTCTGCTACATGAATCAAACGACGCCATAGTGTTCTATCAAAAACATGAATCAAACGACACCATAGCGTTCTATCAAAAACCATGTCGTTCTCCAACTCATTTATCTCTAGATCCTTCCTAATAGTTTCTCTTATAGTGTTTCTAATCTACTCCTACATCAGAAATGAAAATTTAGCTAGTGATACACAGACTATAGCTCAGAAATGAATATTGGAGAGTATACAATGTAAGTATAAACATGATCATATTATACGAATTTAGTGCACTGATCTTACTTGATGAAGACATGATCAATCTTTGTTTGGAGCAAACCTCTGAGATCTCTGGTTCCTAAAATAAGAAAGACAAAGCCTTCCCTGCCTGTTCACTCAATCTCATATCACAACTCTCAATGGAGCAGGCTATGGAGCGTGTTTATAACCGTGTGATAGCAGAAGGGATCTAGGCAAGTATTACCTTAGCACCTCCCATCACGTGCCTGAAGGTTAAAGCCTTCACTGTTGTTCACACAGACCAATATTAGGTTCCCACAGTCTATTTTAAATTGATCACTTAATTAGCAGGCCTAAGTACCATTAAATGGATTAAAACATTAGCCTGTTTTTGGAAGAAAGAAAAAATCCACGATTGATTGCATCCGACAAGAATTATTAGAAATTATTTAGCATACAATGCCACAAATATCATGTTTAAGTACCTTGGACCTATCGTACAAAATGTTGGGGAGATAGGAGATGTCAACTTGAAGACCCAAGTAGGGTTAATGAGATGGAGGTATGTTTGAGTGTAATTTAGTGACAGAAAACTTGTAATGTTGCATGAGTATGAGTATGAATATTGAACAATAAAGAGCTAACGAGGAAGCCTTACATAGCAGAGAAGAATATTACTCAAGACATGATACTATTGGGAATACAATCATTTTAATGAAAACCAGGGTAGCTCCTATTGTAAAAGAAGATGGTAGAGTCTCGTCTTAGGTGATTTGGGCACCTTTGAGTTAATGATCAATGAGACACTTGTGCAGAGGGTTGACCAAATGCAAGATAGTCAAATATTTAGAAGTCTATAGAGAGACTAAAAATCTATAGGCTAAATAATTCAGGTTAATCGTCTATCTGTAAACTTCATACATGATACAAGCGTTCGTTAATTCATGTAATTGACTCCTACTAATAAGAAAATGCTTTATTTGTAAAATCTTGCAAACTTGTGAACTCACTGATAATATCTATATGATAGTCATGGCTCTTTACTTATCTGTTAAGCTTGCCACCCTGAAAGACTATGATTGCTTTGCTGTTTGTCACTACATTCTGGGTTTCTATACCAGTCACATGATTTGACATTTGACATTTTCCCAAATGATTGAATACTTGGTCAACACATCGCATCTGTATATATAATCCTGATTTTGTTGTAGAGGAATAAAAATGATATCCATTTCGATATAATGAAACAGGCCAAGAGAGATCCAACACCACTGCACCGCGCAGCTGTATGCTTGATAAATTCTCAATTGGAGAATGGTGACTTTCCACAAGAGGTATTGTTAAAGACCAAATTACTCTGCTTTTACTCCCTCTTTATCCATGTATATATTTTAAATCATGTTACTATTCTACCATTTCAGGAAATAATGGGAGTCTTCAACAAGAATTGCATGATAACTTATGCTGCATACAGAAACATATTCCCCATATGGGCGTTGGGAGAATACCGTCGTCATGTATTGCAGGCCTGTTGATTTCTCGCATTAGTTAGGTCACCGTTCGAATTATTTAAACCCTTTATCATCCTCCATGGTTAGTTCGGAGTTCGGTATCCTGCTAAACAAAGAGCAACTAAAATTATAGGGAAAAAATGTTTGCATCGCTCTTCTTTTTAGCACAAGGAGCAAAGTTGTGTAATTGTAGTCATTGGCTCAAAAAGTTGTTTACGTAGCAATGTATGAGAAATATGTGGTGGGTCAAAAGGATTTTTTTTGGTTCAATCCAATTGACAGGGAAGAGATTTTAACGTGGTTAGTTTGTGAGGAGAATGTTGGAAATATAAAGTGAATTCGGTTATACTGCATCACTATAACAGTAAATATTTGTATGTCTAGTTATGGGAGTCTTATAAGACCAACTAGAGTGTGATATCACATAACTCCTCTATTATGTGTTTGGCGGTATAAAAACTCTGGAACGGATAATTTATTATAATGAATAAGATAAGATTTATATCAAAATGCCTCGAAAAAAAAAAAGATTTACAAGTTTGTGGCGGATAAGATAATTTATTATAATGAGTAAGATAAGATATGATATATATCAAAAAAAGATTTACTTGAAATTTTTTAATAGGTAATTTATTTTATATGCTACTTAATTTTTTATTAAAAATAAAAACTTTTTGTCAAAAAGTTTATGTTTTTTCTTCACAAGATATTTTCTTCATTTTATATGATATATATTCTCCCATACGTCATTTGGTTGATCTAAAAAACATGAAAATATTATATGATGTCTTTTAGTTTGTTATCACGGTGACGGTAGCATCAAATATAAGACAAAATTAGAGTTATGATATTTATATATACTAGCGAAAAAGGAGCATTTCGTATCCGCATTTCCACTTTTTTTATTGCGGTAATGTTTGAAAATTATTAACGGTATTTTTTGGTATTTTTTTTTATGAAATTTTAATTTTGATTAAAAGTAAAAATATAAATGTTTGTTGCTTTTTTTAATGACATAAACAACAATCTTTATTATAGAAAAAGTTGTTTAAGGATATAATTAGGATAATAAAAAAGTAAGTATAATAAATATACTCATCTAGTTTGTTATATTTTTTAAATGATAAAGGAAAAAAAAACAGATATACATGTATTCATATTGTGTTTGTTACATTTGTTATAATATTTAAATATATTATTTTTATCTATTTATTACATGTGTTACTTGTATTTAAAATTAAGGTATTTTTGGAAAGAAAATTCCAACCCAAAAATGTGTTGAAAGGGGTAGTTTCCTTTATATATATATATATATATATATATATATATATATATATATATATATATATATATTATTTTTTTGAAATAATCATATTTATATTCTTATCCAACTCTATTATATAATGTGATCGTTTGATAAAAAGATATATATTGTGATCAAGTTTTTTTATTATTTATTTATTTTTGAAAGAACATGATCGCCACATATCATTGATAATTCAATTGATAATATAAGGGACAATATTTTCAAAATTATGTAAAGTGGACCAATCACATATTTAATCCAATATTTAATCCAAAATTAAATAAGGGAGAATATTTTCAAAATCATAAGGGATAGCCAGCACATGTAGCCACTAGCCGCCCAATAGAGTATGGACAATGTTTAAATATTAAACCCACTTTAATGATATTCAACTTTGTGTGCACCCGCGTTTTGTGTTGGTTCTATTAAAACATTGCATTTTAGACACGGTAAAACCCGTTATGACATTTCTAATGCTAAAACTAAATTTGGTTCTTCGTTACACTTTTGTATGTTCAAGTATGTAATTTAGGAATTAAGAACTTCAAACTATTTTAACTTCCAAGTTCTTGTTTTACTTCACTATCTCGTTTTACTTTTTGTTGTTTAAAAAAATTAGAACATACCATGTAGATTATATTGAAGAACACTTTTATGGATTGAATTTTTTTACTTTTCCGAATTTAATTGTGAATTAAACAAAATTGATAATTAAGTATAGAGGAAGTGGGTTGATAATTAGCACATCATAACTACCATAGCCCAAAATAGAAAGGCCCATACATAACATAACTAAAATACGAAATTCAAATTCACGTGAAGAGCGCGTAATTTCAATTTTGAATTCTAACTCGTAGCGAGTGTTATGTTATTAAAGATTCTCTCTATTCTCTTTCTCTGACTCCATTTTCAAATTTCAATTACTTTATATTTCATAATCAATTTGAGATTCAAATGATTCAATTACTTTATACTTCAATTTGAAAGAAAATGAAGAGCAACAACAAGCTGAGTAGTAATTTTGAGATGAAGCAAAGAGTAATCAATGCATTAAACAAAGTTGGAGATCGAGACACACACGATATCGGAACCAAAGAGCTCAAAACAATCCTCCACTCATTAACTCCACACTCCATCTCCCCATTCCTCTCTTGCATTCTCGACATTCACTCCGAACAAAAACCTTCCATCAGAAAACAATCTCTCAAACTCATCGCTTCACTCGCCACAGTTTATGAATCTCTTATACTCCCACATCTAACCAAAATTGTTTCCGCGGTTGTTAAATGTTTTAGAGATCCAGATTCTTCCGTTAGAGAAGGTTGTATTGAAATGTTCGCGGTTTTAGCTTTAAAATTAGGGAATCAAAGTAATGAAGATAAGGTGTTTGTGTTATTGTCTAGTCCGGTTTTTGACGCTCTTGTTGGTGAACAGAATAAGCATGTTCAGTCTGCTTCCGCGTTTTGTCTTGCTGGTATTGTACAAAACACGCGGAATCCTCCTGTTTCGGTTTTGTATAGTATGTTGATTAGGATTCTTAAGTTGCTTAAGAATCCACATTTTATGGCGAAACCTGCGTTGATTGAGTTGAATAGGAGTATTATTCAGGCTGGTGGAGCTTCGACGCAGAGTGTTCTTTTGACTGCTGTTGGTAGTATTAGAGAGGGTTTGCAAGATACGGATTGGAAAACACGTAAAGCAGCTTCTGTTGCGTTGGGACAAATTGCTTTGACTCGTGCTTCGTTCTTGTCGTCTTTGAGGGCTTCTTGTCTTCATTCTCTTGATTCCTCGAGGTTTGATAAGGTGATTTCTCACTCTCGGTTTTTTACATTGTTAGTATTACATTTCTCAATTTTCATGTTTCTCGTTGACTAACTTATAAGTGTATATATGAATAATCGATTATAGGTGAAACCGGTGAGGGATGCGGTTTTACAAGCCCTTAAATATTGGAAAATGCTTCCGGGTCATTATACTACCGAGCCTTCAGAAACTGGATCCTCCTTCAAAGGTTTAACTTTGCACTTTCTCCCTCTTTTTGATTTTGATATCAATATTGCTATTGGTTGGAATAAGGATATATAAAAAGATTGGGTAGTATTATAAGTCCCAATTAGATAGTATTCTTCTTGTCCACAAATCCTAGCTCAATTGGTAAAAATACTGAAATTGTTAGGTCAGACACCGTGACTAGGGTTCAAACCTCGGCTCCTCCACCTGTGTGTGAGTTTCCAATGACTATTGCCATTTTTTCTATCTACCAAACAAAAAATATAGTATTCTTGTTTATATTCACATTAATCAACCTTGAGCACATGACTAAAATAGTAATATGCTAATATCATCATCTGTTAGGATGAATTTCTGACAACTTTCTGATCACTATTATTTTATTTATTGGCATGGTTTTAAGTTGTTATGCATTCTGCAGAAAATGTCTGTGGAGGTGACTCTGTCGATCTCAGTAGTACTACTACTACCGAGTCGAGACACAGAGATGTTAGGCTCCGAAAAGTTAATTTGAAATCAACTACAGGAAGAATTCCTTTGTCTTTAAGAAAAGCATGTCAAAATGATGTTGGACATCTTCGTCATCCCAAAACAGATGATTGGCACGTTGAAGTTGCAGTCCCTAGAACACATTCTGTAGTGGAATTTCATAATGAAGAATTTGAGGCTAGTTCTGTCACCAAGCCACTAATAACAATGAGTGCTGATGTTACAAGCATGCATGGTGTGGGTTATGAATATGGGCCTATGGATGATAAGCAAGAGTGCTCTTCTGTTTCTAACTATGAAACCAAGTTTTTAACTTCCCATGACTGCTTTGTAAACAATGGACTACAGAAGCCAAATGTGAGAAGCCAACGGTTAGGGGAAGAAATAAGTTGTAATGAACAAACGCACTCCATAAAGATGCAGGATCCTAAAAGTTCCGATTCTACAGTCACCGAATCAAGTCCCCGAATTACACATCAATGTTGTGCACAAAGGGCAAATGAAATGACTTGTGTTCGGAATCAACTTTCAGATATTGAAATCAAACAGGAAAACATGATGCATCAATTACAGGTATTAATATTCTACATACTAACATATATACATGTCTATTTGTAAGTTTTTGAGTCTTGCTTCTGCTAGATACTCTCCTACATACATACATGCAGTAGTTCATTTATTTAACATTATTATCCTTGTTTACTTTCCACAACCTGTGATAATACTTGAAGTGCTTTCGGTAAGAGCTGTAAGTTTTGCATGATTTTTTCAATCACCTATTGCCTACTTATAACAAAATCAATAGTGTAGTGAACATATATGTGGTTTATCACAACAAATATATGAACGTTGTAACTTTTGGCACACATGTGCTCACACATATTTGAAGTAATGTCTGAAAAGGTTCTTGTTATGTGTCACATGGTATGTGGTATATATTTTACTTAGCACACTTCAAATCTTTTTCAGATTTTTACAACTGGCATAATGGATGCTCTTTCTACAATCCAATCAAGAATGGTAGGCTTGGAAAATGTCATTGATAGATTATCTCAAGAATCTTTAAAAGGAGGAAGACATTCTTTTTCAGAAAACTCCAAATTTGTGAGGCAGAGCCAAAATGTAGCTTCTCCCAGGATCTCCGTATGCACTCCAAAGCCATCTTCAGAAAGTAGTACTAAGCAACCAGGTTTGTTTTCGGTGAAAAGTAGTGAAAGTTTGGAAAAAAGATCATTTTCAAGGAGCCAACCGAGGATTCATGCTGGAGATAGTGTGGATATGTGTAAAAGTTACAAGGTCAAGACTGCCCCAAAAGTCAGAGAGGATAATTTGAACAGCTTAGGGGAGGATAGACAAAGCACAAGTTCTGCTCAAGTGAGAAAGAATGGTAGTATCTTTTCCTCTGCTGCCAGAACCAATACTAGAAATGGTTGTCCTCCTGAGAGCAACAAAAACTACTGGAAATGTGTGAATCGTCTTGTATGTGAAGGGGATCTAAACTCTGCATATATGGAAGCTTTGTGTTCAGGTGATGAACTTATTCTCGTTGAGCTTCTGAATAAAACTGGTCCAGTTATAGAAAGTTTATCGATGAAAACTGTCAATGTTCTTCTTAGTACTTTAGCACCGTATCTTCTGGAAGGAAAATTTTTCAATACCATAATCCCATGGCTGCAGCAGGCAAGTTTACTCCCTCATTACAATTTTTTGCAATAATATTGACATTTACAGTGATGTGTATAAGAATTGGAAAATAACTAATTAAGGAAATAGTAAAACACTTTTGTTGCAAATAAATGGTATTCAAAGCTTTTTAAACTAGAAGTGTGAATCATGAATGAAATGAAGATGCTAATTTTTATTTTCTTCTGATCGCTATTTGTATTTTCCATGCCATGTGAAAAATACATTGTGCGGAAACTTGAACAGTGCAGCTAAACATGCCTGGGTTATTAAATTGTTTATCGATCATTGATAATGCATGTAGGATATTATGTTGGTAATCACTTTTACCGAATAATCTGGGAAGTATATATCAGTTATTTATGTAGTTTTTCTTGTTTTAGGTTGTTGAATTGAGCACTGTCCATGGACCAAATTGCGTTGCTCTTTCAATTGAAGTCGAAGAGCAGCTTTTATATGCAATTCAAGAGGTTGTGAACTTGAATATTTTTAGCCATGCAGAAAAGAGGCGTGCAGCTGAATTAGCAATAAAATTACATCATATCTGGAGTAAGATTATTGAAAGTTAATAATGTGTTTATGGCATAAAAAAAGCATCTTTTCTGTGGGGGAACAGATCTCGTTCCTGATTGAACTCCAAAAGCCAGTTTGTTCTATGTATTTTGTGAGTAACTGGACATCATGTTTGGTGAATTTTTTTCGAGGGAAATGTTTTTAATTGCTAGTAAACTCATTAGAAATTTTGTTCATTACATCTTTAAAATTGTTAGATACATTGATTGTTGTTCACCACAAAAAAAAAACTTTTGATGCCCTGAGGCTGAAGTAGTACCTCTAATTGAAGCTAAGGTGCTAAAGGGTGTATAAGCATTCATCTGTGTTAGCTTAAGCCCTCGTTTTAATGTCAATATTTCGACCTTAAGTTTGTTGCACCGTTTTTGAGTTATTTTATGTCCTAAGTTTTGTGTGCCAACACGATTTTTTCCTTAAAAGATGCCTGATAGCACATGTGCACAAATTTAGTCTGTGTTGACTTATGTTACAAATGTCAATTATTTTTACTCAATATTACCAATTTCAAGTTATTTTAATTTTTTTGTAAAAAAAAAAAAAACTTTAATTCTTTAGCTCAATCAAGTGAGCTACCTATCCCTACGAACGTGAGGTGCAACACAATTTTTAAGGATCTCATCCATCCTAATACTACTTTTCCTAAACACGTTTAACTGTGGAGTTTTGATAAAATCCGGTGTATTAGTGTTGATATGATTATTTGTTTAAAGAATAGGGTGTGAAAATTAAAAAGTAATAATGTTCCCAATGAGAACACTTTTTCATCACTCAAATTTTAGGAATTTGGATAATTTTTTAAATAATCTCTTTCGGCTTAATCAGATGTCTAAGATTGAATCCAACAACGTGAATACAACATTGTTGAATCTTGAACGATGATAGTTTTGCCATTCATTATAATCATACTTTACTTGATCAAATTAGTCTATATAGTTACGCGGAGAAGATACCTTGTTTCTTTGTAAAACATCAATAGATACAAACTATTCTTCAAGGATGCGGTTGATATGCTAAAAAATATAAGTCTTGATTGAAGAACATTTTTTGTACCCAATTTGATTTAGAAATTGATAATGGAATTGGACAAAACAGGTTCCAAGGGATTGGATTAAAACGAGAAATTTTGTTCTTAACTAAAAGATGAGACAACTCTTTTTTGTTCAATGTAAAAACTATCAAACATACCATTTTTTATATAAAAAAAAAATTGTATGTTGCAACATGAAATTAAAAATATTACTCCTGGTGATCTAAATACAATGATTTTGTGCTTATATTAAAGCCCCGAGGGAGTATATCTAAAGTACAATTTTGTGCTGTTCTGTATTTTGAAGTGCCTGTTGTTTTGTGAACGACCCCAAAAGTGATAGTTTAAATTCAAACTTTATTTTCATAACCCATAAATATATTTAAAAAAACTTGGAATGAAAATCTAAACAAGAGATACATCTAAGAATGAATGATAAGAAGAAGACTATTTTAGAAGTCGATGTAAGCCTTTAGCAATGCTTTTGATTCAAGTTTCACAATTTTAGTTTCTTTGTTCATTTTGGAATTCTTTAATACTAATTAATCTCTAATCCAAGCAGAGGGCGTTGCTGGAGATGGTGATGCATGCCATGGATCAACTTAATAAGGAGGAAGCTGCTGAAACTCGAAAGCTGAAGAAAGATGAAGATTGAAAGCAGAAAGCTGAAGACCGAAAGAGGAAAGCTGAAGAGCGAAGGCAGAAAGCTGCCGATGACCGAAAGAAGAAAGCTTAAGATGAAGAACATCCAAAATGTATATGTATATGTTAAACCTCCTATAAAGAATATTAATAAGAACTGCTACTGATTTCAATGGTCTTCATGGTTATATTTCCTTCCATACCATGTATAAAACGTGGTATATGTTGAAACGTTACAAGTAAAACTAAACAAGTCTGGTTTAGTATGTGTTTTGGTTGAGCGTCCACAATGTGTTGTGGTTTTCGTAAATGTTCCTATGATGTTTTAAATGTTGAATTTTCATATGGTTTAGTCTCGTGTTATGAGGTTCGATTTTACCAAAAAAAATTTTTTTTTAGCGATTCCTCCAAAATTCAGTTGAAAAATCAGAAAAAGTAAAGGATCAAATCCTTTCTATTGAAATTTTGCCAGAAAAATTTCAGATTTTGAATGAAATAAATGAGTTTCTTATAAATGTTTTCTATAAGAATTTATTTTTTTATTAATTTCATTAAAATTTAATAATTAAAAATTCTCGTTCTTTATGTTTTTGGAGTAAAAACATTCTCATCTTTACAATTAATATCTTCATCATAATTTATTCCAATTTAATTTTGGGTCCGTTTGGATCAACTTATCTTTAGCTTATGATAGCTTATGCAAATAAATAATAAGTTATTTTGCATACTATCAAAACAAGCCTTAACTAAAGAAAGTCTTACATAGACACAAATACAAATATAAAATGCTTAGACATACTCGAGAAAAACAAATGAGAAAAAATATAGTCACATAATTCAATTATTTTCTCTTTTAATTTTACCAATTCATGTGAGTGTGCTCAAGCATTTTACATTTGTATTTGTGTGTAATTTCTCACCTTAACCAAAGGTCCAATATAAACAAACAATAATAATGTGTAATTTCCCTAAAAAAACAAAAAGAAAACTTGTTCTTCTTCTTCCAACTATTTCCATTTTTCATCTCACTCCTCTCTAGTCTTCTACTCTGTTCCTTTCAAGTCACCACCATTTCTAATCCGTGTAAGTACTAAATTACCCCTCGCCTCGATCGATCTTCTCTTCTCTTATACGATCCACATTTTTTTTTTTTTTTTATTCATAATCATCAATGCTTCTCAATTAGGTTGCTGCACTCATGGTTCTTCTTCGCAACTTCTTCCTTCTCGCCATTTCTACTCTTCTGGTAATTACTTTTTTATTTATTCGATTCATTCCACTTATTAAGCCTATGATTCATTTTTCACATTTGATTTGGGGGCCGTTTGAATTGCCTTATTTTTTAGCTTATGAAAAATAACTTATTCAAATAATTAAGCTTTTATGTTAATTCATAACTTCTCACTAGCCAAGCGAACATTGTATCCTCATAAGCTGTTTTTTCATAATTTGACAAGCTTACATAAAAGGTCCCGTTTGGTTTGAGCTTATCAAAAATAGCTTATGCAAATAAATAAGCTTTTATATTATTTCATAAGTTGTTTATGAATAATAAATTAAAGCTTATTTTTTTTTGCATAAATTGTTTTACATAAGCTCAAAATAAGCTCAATCCAAATTTGTCCAAAAGCTTTTTTATTTGCTTAAGCTGCTTTGAATTAGCTCAAAAATAAGCCAATCCATACAGGCCCTAGGTTCTTCTGGATGTATGTTTCATTCTTCCATTTTCTGATTGCTAAGTTTTTCATTTTGGTTAATTAAAATAATCATTAATTTGATGCTTATTAAGTTTTTTTCTTTATCAGTTCTTAGCTGTTACTTCATTTGGTTCTCCTGTTAAAACTCAAAAAAGTGGCAGATTATCATCTGTGTTCTCACTGTTTAACCTCAAAGAAAAGAGTCGTTTTTGGAGTGAGGATGTAATACATAATGGTATGAATGTGTACACCATCTTCTTTTAATTTTCTTCTCTAGTATGCATGTGTGAGTTTCTTTTGATTCCCTTGGTATGTTGCTTCTTCAGATATTGATGAATTGAAGTTTCCAAACCATGGAAAAGTAAGCGCGTTTAATTACACCAATTCAGGTATGCATGCATTCTCTCAAACTGCGCTTGTTTGATTTTATACTAGTTTAGGATTTTAGCGCTTGTCTTCTTGTAACGTTCCTTGCCATGGAACAATAGCTTCGGTTGTTCGTGCATCCTTATGTAGAAACTCACAGAAAGATAAATAGTTGGTTTGGGCTTGGGTTCGTCACATTTATTTTCGCCGGAGACTATGTTACACTTGATTAAAAAAATGATTTGTGGTATTGATAGGAGCCTGTTGATTAGAAATGTAAGTGAACTAAAGGAAATAATAAAGCTGAGGAATAATTATAAATTTATTGATTGATTGAGAGTAGGGGAAGACATCTAGCTGTATGGAGATTCCTCTCAATCAGTAACTATCCTAACTAATTGGAATTAACACAAATGACATATGTTCAAGTCTTATTCTCCTATTATTTGTGTTAATTCTGAGTGCTCTGATCGTTTGCTTCTAAGCTATTCAGTTACTTAGTAGCTTTGTTTTAGAATATTCAGAACTATGAATGATGTTTACATCCAAAAAATTTCCTGCATTGTTGCCAAATGCATGAGTAGTTATTTTTTCTCTTTAATGGCTTGCAATAATTTTAGCAGCACTAGAGCGCGAATTGGCTAAAATTTTGCAGTTCATTTTGAAAATTGAGTACATATTATTTTCTAATTTGTTGTATTTCAGGTAATATTGCGAATTATCTAAAGCTGCAGGAAGTTGATTCCATCTACCTTCCTGTTCCTATCAACTTTATTTTTATAGGATTTGAAGGGAAGGGCAACCAAGGTACATAGTTGGACGACTAACCTATCTTTTCTTTTGTTATTTCATTTTAAAAGTATTGTGGGTTCCATAGTGTTTTTTATGTCCCACAGAATTCAAGCTTCTTTCCGAAGAAATTGAGCGTTGGTTTACAAAAATTGATCACATCTTTGAACATACAAGAATTCGACATGAAGAGGTTCTAACTGCATTCGACAAAACAAGTGTAGATAAAATGCAACGGCACCCCCTTCATGTTGCCAGTCACATAAATTACAAGTACGACTTATCGGTTAAACCCTTAAATAAAATACAAGTAATTATTTCATTTTATTTTAATCTGTTCTTTCTTTTGAAGACTAGATTTTGTTACATCCATTTAAGTTTCAAGGAAATAGGGTATTTTGACATATACAGGAGTATGTGGCAAAACACAGACTTATTTGGTATCAAATTTGAAGGATTTACTTCATATAACCTTTGTAGTTAATCGAGGAATAAAAAGTAAGATTCGTACAATGTATATTTAAAAACTTCAGCGCGGTGCTATCTTCTTTCTCAGAAAAGAATAGATCCTTCATATGGCTTTGTTCGTTATCCGTTATTCTGTGCTTGATCCAAATTAATATTAAACCTTCTCATCTTGTCTCATTGATAGTCAATTTTGATTGTGCTTGTCTGTCAGTCGTCACTTATTTTGGCAGTTTATATTTTATTTTTATATTAATTTATTTTATGCTCGACTCATTTTAAAACTAAACCTTCTTATCTTGTCACATTGATAGTCAATTCTGATTGTGCTTTGTCTATCAGTTTTTACTTCATTCGGCAGTTTATCTTTTATTTTTTATATTTAAGTATTGGAAGAATGAAATTTCTTCTTAATCAACTAAAATAAGCAAAATCAGATAATGGGCACAAAAGTATTTTTCAACCCATTTGTAAACCTACAAAAAAAAAGTGGAAAACTTCTCTATTTATTTTTTTGGCCTATCTTGGTTGAAGGTGTTTAATATGGCATCTCCAAAGTAAATCTGTATAGAATTCTTGTTTATTTATTCCTTGAATCTTCTTGTAGTGAGAAAGTATATGTTAACTTTTCATACTATGACTGTGGATGTTCTGGTGCAGCTTTTCAGTCCATGCTATTGAAATGGGAGAGAAGGTTACGTCCATTTTTGAGCATGCCATAAAGGTGTTTGGTCGCAAGGATGCTCCAGTTGGCAGTGGGTAAGTTATGTTTAGATTAGTTATTACATTAGAACCTTTTTAACTTTTAAGTGCTCTTTGTACATTTATGCCAATATTTTATTACTTCTTTTTTCTTTTCCTGTTATGAAAACTAAAGCGCACAAGCACAGATTCACAACTTGTTAGGACCCAAAACTGATATACAAAATTGATATGTATTTTTTTTTTAAGGGTAATGTTAACAAGTGCTCCCGGGGCACTCTTTAAGACCTTTAAAAGGTAACTTTTTTGAAAATTAATGCAATCAATGCATTGGAAATTGAAATTTTTGATTTTTTTGTGGAATAATTTCTTCTTTTGGAATGCTTATAGAGTGCCCCGGGGGCACTCATTAATAAAACCCTTTTTTTAATAGCAAATGCACTATGATCAGTGGTGAGAAAACTCTGTAACAGTACTTACACACGAAACTGTAGGAAAATAAAGACTAGAACAGCGGTTGGAGGAAAGGTTGTTACAAGACAACAACAACCAAGCCTTATCCCACTAAGTCGGGCTGGCTACATGGATTAAGAAGCCTATGCCACCTGTCCTTCTGTTATGCTTGTTTTCTCTCCCCCCCTTCTACTAATTATTTTACCCAAAGGCCTTGATATCTTTTAAGAAGCCTGCCCTTTTCATTCACTTCTTTTTCTCCTCTATGTCTGTCAATTAACTAGCATACATAAAATATGAATACTTGGTTTTAATGATTCAATCAGCAAGTTAGAGCATAAGAATGAAGTCTAGACTACACTTAGGCTCTTTGTTAAGAAACATTCTGCATTCACATTCCTGTAATCCGGCCTAAATCCCTTGTGGTACAAGTAACCATGCATCAAACAACTTGGTACACTAAACGATGCAACCCACTGGGTGTGCAAGCAAGTTAACAAGTCCTGGGTTGGATTGCTCAACTTGTTTGGGCAAGGGTTAAAGGAGTTGGAGGTCTTGGGTTCAAACTCCGACGAAGGAGTAAATATTAATCTAACTACTAACATTTGGAATTAAAAAAAAAAAAATTAATATATCAAACTACTGTAAATGCTGCTCAACATATGAAAGTGGATTCCCGTCCACTAGCTTAGTTTTTTTTAATACTTTGACCAAGTGGAAATGGTGTTATGAAAAGGATGTCGTAAGCTAGCAAATGGGTATCCAATTCCAATGATTCTTTTTCTGTTTGTTTTCTCTCTACATGTTTAGAAACATAATGTGGTTTGGTTTGTCGTCTCTTCTTCCAAATTCCTATTTGCAGGGATAATGATGGTGGTGATTGGCAAGTAGATGTGGACATGATAGATAGGCTTTTCGCTAGCCTCGTAGAATACCTTCAACTTGAAAATGCATATAATATTTTTATTTTGAATCCCAAGCGTGCTGAGAAGAAGACTAAATATGGTTATCGGTTAGTATTCTTGTTAAATGTTATCATTTACTATTACTATAAACTTCAATAATGGCATCTCTTTTACATGATAAATATTTGTCATATATTAAAAGTAAGAGGCAGGATGTTGTAGGTAATCTAGTGCGGAGGCTGAGTACCGTGATATGGCTATGGTCATGGTCATGTGAGCCTAATTGGATCAAGAAGTTAATTCATGAGTTAAAATTTGCCGAGGTCTCTCAGATGACGTTCTTTTGTGATAATCAGGCAGCTCTTGATATGACTTTCTAATAATTTTTTTTCATTTTTTTTTATGAGAGAACCAAACATATTGAAGTATATTGTCATTTCATTGAAGATAATTTTTGTATGGCTTTATAGTCGCCAATTGCTTCTGTTTTAATGCTCAGTTACCTGATAGTTTTACCAAGTCTCTTAGGTGTCCTCAAATTGAGTTTATTTGTAACAAACTTGGTGCATATAACCTATATGCTCAAGCTTGGGGGGAGTGTTTGAGTATTTTAAATATTAGGTCCAAACCCATTAGTCTCATGTATACACACACGCATAACTTTTTAACTCTATTGAGCAAGTAAATGAAATACAATTTTTACCTCACGTATTTACGCGAACATTTTATAATTTTAAAAGTGCCAGAAAATAACTGATATTTTCCTCCTTTTGAGTCTGTTTCATACATATTTTGAATCAAGATTTGTTTTATATTGTAAATTGTAAATGGTAATTGAAGTATAAAAGATCTGACGTGGTCACTCTTTATGACTGTGTCTGTTTATATTGCCCTCATCCCTTGACTTTTATTTTATACAAAATATTTCAGGAGAGGTTTATCGGAGTTCGAATTTAACTTCTTAAAGGAGGTATATGGAGCTTTCCGTCTTTTCTCGTTTAAACTTTTCTAAACCTGATATTAGTGTTCCATTTGTTAATTGTATCATACCATGCTTGATGTATTTCTGCTTCGTTTATGGGTATTTTGCATGCCAAAATTTTAATTGTTTAATATTTTTCTATTTTAAGATTCCTTAACTGCCAGAACTAACAGCTTCCATGTCATGCAGAATAAGACTTTGCAAACGAAGCTACTTCAGTCTGAAGAGGTTCCTGAAAATACTCTTGGTATGAAACTCTTCTCAATCAAAAATTTATGTTGAAGGATACATAATGCTCAAGATGTTATTAAAATCAATATCTACAAGGAAATAGAGAATCTTCAACATTAAAACAAAAAACATCATTTGACTCTAGTAACTGACTCCATCTAGTGTGAAAAAGGCATCCAGCGTTGTTGTTATGAATTTACTTCCGTAGTTAGATTTTAGAAATTCCTGTCCATTTCTTCTCTCCTTTACTTGTGAACCTTTAGAATATTAGAAGATATTTTATAATATCATGATATTATAATCTTTAATTATCTTCTAAGATTAGTTTTTGTATTATTTAGTAATTAGTGATGTGAAAGAGTCCCACATTGGTTAAGAGATGGCATGAGCAAGTGTTTATAAGTGGGGGCAGTCCTCGCCTCACAAGACGGTTTTGTGGGGTTGTGTTAGGCCCAATCACAAATTCTAGGAAGTTATTATTATCATTTGTTTTCTAATTTTCCTATTAATTGCATCTCTATTAATAGGGGATAGTGTTGGAGTATCAAGTTGATATCAAACTATTATCAATAATATTACACCATTATCATTGTTCAAGGTCCTTATTGTTTGTCTTCTTTTATCTAATACTCATAATTCCAACGTGGTGTCAGAGTGGTACCATCCCTATGCGGTTTTTCGTCCGCTGCGTCCTTTCTGATTTGTCGGCCACCACTGCTGGCCAATTTCGGAATATTTTCCAGCGGCTTTAACTTAAAGCTTCAATAACTACTAGCCTTACGAGGAGGAGAGGGGGGGGGGGGGGGGGGGGGGGATTAGATTATAAGAATACATATTCTAATATTAGAGTATCATAGTTTATCTTGTCAGTTTTTACTCAAATATCTTACATTATTTCTTTAGATTGATTTCCATATTATTTAATTTTCCTGTAGATAGAAGCCTTTCATCTATATAAATAGGGGTTGGTGTTCAGTCTTTAGTATTAAGTTGGTATCAAATTATTATCAATTGTATTACACCATTGCCATTATTCAAAGTTCTTTTAATTTGTTTTCTCCTTCTTTTATCCAAAACCCATAACTTCAACAAGACCCTCATTTATTAACATAAATTTATTGACAGCTTTTACAAAGATTCAGCGACCATTATATGTAAAGCACCCAATGATGAAGTTTGCATGGACAAGAGCAGAGGACAGTGAAATTGTAAGTTTTTATTTTATTTTATACATATATCAAAATAATTTGTTTCATTATAAACTATGAAGCACGGACACTCCTCGGATTAGGCGTGTCCTGGGGTGTCAGACACGTGTCGATGTTCGTGTCTGTATCCGTGCTTCATAGTGCGTTACGATTGTTAACAGGCTGGTTGTAGGCGAGTTGGGGTATATTTAGAAATCAGTTATGCTCGAAATGGGCGGGGAGCAGTGGCTTTCTGTAGGAGCCTCTCTCTATGGCAGTGGGATTTCCCTCCTACTGTAATTTCTTCAATTCAGAAAATATTGGACATAATTTCCTTCCATTTTTGTGCTTTATTATTATTATTTTTTTCCCGGTGTTGGGTTCTGGTTTGCATCAACTCGTGACCGCTTTGGTGTCTCTTTCTGTAAACTGTATTTTTCCGGTATATAAATGTCATGCTGCAACAACAAATCCTATTTTTCTTCAAAAAATTGATTCGCTGTTCTTGCATTAGACACAAAAAGGCTACGGCTCTAATAGAGTGTTCTTCACTCAAACAGATTAAAATATTCTTCTATCATATGTTCCTCTCCTTTTCCTCTCAAGCAACATCTTATACTCCTTCCTCTTTCTCTGATAATATTTTTCTTCTCTTCAAGAAAAAGGCCTGTCTTTGTTGTAGAATCCTACGAGAAGCTAGTGACATTTCTGTCATAGTTGTTCTGCTTGTTTTTGTTTTGGGTCAGTTGTTTTTTCTGTTTTTCTCTTCGAAGGCAGTGTAATTTATTTATTTTATTAAAATTTTGCTTTTTTTGGCACAACTATAAATTGCAGGTGGAATGGTATAATATTTGGCTTGACACACTAAACAATTTTGGGAAATTGCATGAAGGGAAAGAGATAGCTCAAATCATTGAGGCCAAAGCTTTACAGGTATATATTCATCAAATAAGCCTCTATATTTCTTTGAAAATGTAAGAAATATGTTGTAAATAATTGTAATTGTTTGTAACTAGTTGTAAAATTGTATTCGGCCTGTTAGATGTAGAATAGTCTCTATTTAAACAGATTAGTGCTTGTACTTTATTTACACTAGTGAAATATTTTCTACATGGTATCACGGGCTCCTGGTTTTGTAACCTTTTTCGCATAAACCCTAGCTGCCATTGCGTTTTTTCCCATTCTCTTGCGGTTTCATGTTCCTTTGCTGTCTTTCTTACAGCTCGTTGAGATCTTCAGCCTTGCTCACTGCCTTTCCAGTTTCAATTATTAATTAACATTACTGCTAACTACACCCGCTAATGCTCAAGTGTTTTTTTACCACCGTACACTGTAGTTTTTGGCCTGGTAATAAGACCACTGACAGTTTTAACATCACTCCTCCTGAGTTGATCTTTGCAGTTTTAACTTCACTCCTCCTGAGTTGAGTTATGCAGTTAATAAAGTTTACCAGTTTATTGCTCATCCTTTGGAAGACCACTGACAGGCTGTAAAAACTAAAAAGGATCTTGCGTTACTTGGTCGGTACTCAATCATTAGGCCTTCATCTCTTTCCTGCCACAACACCTAGTAATATTCCTCTCCAAGGCTTATGTGATGCTGACTGGACTGTTGACCCAGATGATTGTCGATCCACATCTTGGGAAGCTGTGTTCTTTGGACCAAATTTAGTGTCTTGGTGATCTAGGGAACAATCTGTGGTTGCTCACTCCAGTGCCAAGGCTGTATATCACAGCCTTGCCCTCATTACTGCGGAGATACTTTAGATCAAGACTGTCCTCCATCAACCATCTTACTTGCAAGATTGGAATGATAGATATGCATATCTTGAGAAGAGTGTTGTAAAAAATTGTAATTGGCCTCTTAATCAGGCCCATTAGATTAAGAATAGTCTCTTTTAAACACATTAGAGCTTGTATCTTATTTATACTTTTGAAACATATCAGAAATAATTTCCACACAATAGTATCAGGTTATTTACCCCACACTTCATTACTAAAATTTGTGTTTTGGCATTTGAAGTTGCTAAAAGGGAAGGATCAAGATCTAAAGCTCCTTTTGGAAAGGATATTAAAATCTGGGGATTATGGTGGTTTTCAAGCAGAATGTCTCACAGACACGTGGATTGGAAAGAACAGGTTCAATTTATCTCGCATGGCATATGTGAAGACATACACATTTCTTTCTATTCACATTCATTCATGTTTTGTAGCAGATGGGCCTTTATTGATTTAAGTGCCGGTCCTTTTTCATGGGGGCCTGCCGTTGGTGGAGAAGGCGTGCGTACAGAAGCAAGCTTACCAAATGTGGAAAGGACAATTGGTTCAGCTTCAGGTAGTAATGATGTGTTTGATATTTGGTGGGTGCACGCCTGTTTGATATAAAATGGCAATGCATTCCACTTTAGATCCACATATAAAATATAAATAGAAAAATCATTTGAAAAAAGGAAAAAGGTGGAGAGGAAACCTGAGTTGTATTTCATTATTAAAAAATTAACATAAACTGTATAATTATATAAGCTTTATTGAATCGAATATGTCCTAATTAAACAGATACTAGGTGTGTAAATATATATATGCATGTTGTGTGTTGATCAAAGTGCTGACCGCCTGTAAAGTGCTACATAAGGACCAGTTAGTTACCGACAACTGTGACTGTCTTAGAGTTAGTTACAAGAGGCTGTAGGTTAGCTCAAGTATAAATACTTTTAAACTGAATCATTAGATTCAGTGTTTTGAAATTCAGAAATAATTGATTCTCTAATTGAATAATCTGATGATTGTTGTGGTGCCTACTGAACTGATTAATTTCTTTATTCTTTTTTGTGGGAATGAACTGATTTATTTCTTAAATTACTTAATCTAGGCCCAGAAAGTGTGTATGTTTTCTTGTAAAGAACCTTAATTATTTAGTACATCTTGCGTAGTTTAACTTGAGTTGTCATTGTTTATTTATGTTATTTTGATTTTCTTGATGCTCATTCCAGAAATCTCAGAAGAAGAAGCTGAAGACCTTCTGCAAGATGCTATTCACGAGAAATTTTCTGTATTTGGTGATGTATGTGTTATTCAAATGAACTTATTACAATTGATTGCATATTATTTATTCTTCTGCTATGGACAGGGTTTCAATGAGTTGTAGTAAATATTGACCACATGTTAGATTCCTTCTACTGCAGTTGAAGCCAAAAATGAAAAGAAGAAAATTAATTTTGTGGCTATTCCGAAATAATTGACGATTAGAGCGATAGAAATAAATATCTGAGAGGATAATTAATTGACTGTACTTCTATGCAGTGGCTTTAGACTTTGATGGCATTGGCATGTTAATTAGGATGCTAAGAGGAAAACATGTTTAATTTCTAAAGAAATTTGTAGTAAGTCCGCTTTGATTTTTAATGTTGCAGAAAGAACACCAGGCTATTGATATTCTTCTGGCTGAGATTGATATATATGAGCTTTTTGCTTTTAAACATTGCAAGGGAAGGAAAGGCAAACTTGCTCTTTGTGACGGTAATCTGTTTGAGCTTTATATGCTTTTTTTTTTTTTTTTTTTAAAATTAAACTTGGATAGTGAGCCATGCCTCAATGGTAAAGGTTGTTGTCTTTTGACCTGGAGGTCATGGGTTTAATCCTCAAGACAACTTCTTCACTTGCGAAAATAAGGCTGAGTACATTTACCTTTTACAAACCGCACGTAGTGATAGTCTCGTGCATTGGGATGATTAAACTTGAAGTTTGTCTAATATTTTTCAATAAAAATATTGTTTCCTTGAGTTCCTGATAGGACACTAGGGTCCCATAGGGTCCAAATCACACGTCACACACTTACACCTTCTAGAAGGTTATAGAAGAAGAGGGAATAAATTAGTTAGTTGGTGCAATCCCTGAATTCAAGGGATGCTTTTGTTATATGAAAGAGAGCTGGGAGGTAGGAAAGGCATTGAGAATATTATTTAGAGTTTGTTAGGAGAAATATCTTCTCTGGTTAGGAGTAGAATTACTCTGGTAGGAGTCTTAGACTCTGGTTATCTTTTCTTTTTCAGTTTTCATCCATTGCAGAGCTTTGCTCATCACTTCTCTATCAATAAATCCACTGTTCTCCTTTATTGAAGTTCCAATTCCCATCAGTTGCCCTGACAATATTGCTTTTGTATGTGAGCAGAGAGCAAAGTTATTTACTTAGCGACTAAAAAGAGATGTATGCTCTTATGCAAATTGCTTCAGTAATGAACTCTGCATGTTTGATTTATATGCACCATGGATAATAATACAAACTACTCTTTACAAGAGAAAGTAAATGAGCTAAAACATTTCCTACAATACTAAGGTTCTAACAAGTGAGCTTGAGATAGAGGTTGCACAATTCTGCAAGAGCTTCGTGTACAAGGAGAGTGCAAGAGCTTTACAAAAATGAGCAGTGGGAAGGAAGTCAAAGCCACACACAGTCGAATAGAGAGTGAGAGAGGTCACGGTTCTAGAGAAATATAGTCGCAAAGAGAGGGAGCTTCCGTCGATGGCAAGTTACAACATTGACAAAGAGAGACAGTAAAGGAAGGGAGTTGTGAAGTCACGTGTTTTACCAAATTGAACCGTGAAACTGGACCAGATAAGCACCCTCGTAGGATTGCTCAAACTTGCCAATTTCATGCTTCTGTGAGCAAGTTCATTGATCCCAGTCCAACCCCATTCTATAAATCTTGCATGCAATAGAACATGCATGAAGGCAAAAAAGTAGGACAAATATTAACAATCTTAAATAACTGCGTGTAGTGATCGACCTCAAAAAGTTTATAACAGGATAACCACTTTTCTGAAATTTTTCTGTATTTTTTGTAACGTTACGGATGACGTTGTAGTGGGTAGGAGATGCTTTTGTCTGCTATTGTGTGTGATTTATAACCTTGTCGAAAGCTTCCCCTGTGTGTTAAATCAAGATCTTAACATGGTGTTATCCCATGATATTTTTAAAATTGATAAGAGTGCATTATCCAATATATTCTTGATCAAAATCACTAGAAATATAGTTTCTGTTATCAGAAGATTAATAACAGACTCAGTTTATTTTCTTACAAAAAAAGTAACAACTTCAGATTTTACATTCTAAAATCAAAATAGAAATCTCTCAAATTTCCTATCTTCGCTGATCTCTTTAACTTCCATAAATATGCAAACACAATTGCAAACATGAGCACTTGTTGAAAATATTGGTCTTAATGACATTAATGTTTTAAAACAAAGAGTTAAAAATGTAGCATATTAGGAGTATCTGATAGTTGTCTAGAAATATCCAACATGACACATGTTAGACACCAGTATGGTAATTGTTTGAACATGTTTGTGCTTCCTTACATCTCACTTCGTGAAGCCAGTTTCTTTTATTTCTGATATAAAATTCCTTTTCATTTTATTATTATTATTTTTTTAAATATCAAGCTTTGATTATCTACACTGTATATTTCATACATCCTTAAATGTGTATAATTTCAGAACTTGACGAGAGGATGCGGGATTTGAAAAATGAGCTGCAGTCTTTTGAAGGTGAAGAATACGATGAAAAACATAAGGCAAAAGCCATAGAGACATTAAAGAGGATGGAGGGCTGGAATTTATTCAGCGATACACATGAGGTCAGCTGATTGGTCTGCTGTATTGAGCCTCATACGACTGATAGTTTTTAATTTTAAAAATTTGATTAAGAGGTTTTATGGGCTTTCTTAAAAAAAATAGAATTTGAAAGGAAAAAAAAAAAATCAGATTTCTGATTATTTTGAAAAGTTACTTTTGGTTGCTTTTGAAAGAAGTTGTCATTATTACCACCTTTTGAAGTAAAACTAGTTTTTATAATTGTAACCAAATAGAAAATAGTTTCTTCCTTCATCAAAGAAAAATTACTTTTTGACACATTTATCAACACCATACGTACTGTTGACATAATGCTATGTGGTTAATGACTAGTAAATATTTGGTTCATTATGTTCATTAAGCGGTTAATGAAATATTTTTTATTTACGGAATTAATTTCTTTTTTCACAACCCACAATAAAATACATAGTTAATAACATGCAAATACTTGGTTAATTCAGTTCGATATTTGCTTGGTTCATGGGTTTCCCTCAATGCAGGAGTTCCAGAACTACACAGTTGCACGTGATTCGTTTCTTGCACATCTTGGTGCGACACTGTGGGGATCTATGAGACATATCGTATCGCCTTCAGTTTCTGATGGGGCCTTCCATTATTATGAGAAGATATCCTTTCAGTTGTTTTTCATGACACAGGAGGTAAGATGTATGTTTCATCATATCAAACGGCTCGCATTAGTGGAATATTTATATTCATGCAATTATATTTGCAGAAAGTTAGGCACATTAAACAGCTTCCTGTGGATATGAATGCTATTAAGGATGGACTCTCCTCATTGATGGTGCCTTCTCAGAAACCAATGTTCAGTCCACACATGTATGCAGTCATAAATGCTTTATTCTGCTCTTTGATTTTCCAACCTCCTCTTAGACATTTGGTTATTGAAAATTCTTTTCAGGCACACTGAAAAAACACTTGATTTGTCATATTCCCTTAAAATATGGATTTTTCCTAGTTTTCTACTGATATTAGTATTACTCTGTTTCAGGCTACCTCTGTCAGATGATCCTGATTTAGCAATGGCCTTCTCTGTTGCACGACGTGCAGCTGCTGTCCCCCTGTTACTTGTCAATGGAACGTATCGAAAGACAATTCGCACCTATCTTGATTCTTCCATTCTGCAGTATCAGTTGCAAAGGCTAAATAAACATGGTTCTCTTAAAGGTCTCCTTATTTGCTCCTTTTTTTTTAGAATATCATTTATATGTACCTGGAAACAAAGAATTGATCCCGTCCTCTTGAATTAAAAATAAAAAAATAAAAATAAGGGAACGTTCAAAAGGAAAAGAATTTTGTCGACTGATAAGTTTAGTGAGGGCCCGTGTAGTATCATTGTAGTTTGGTTTTTTCTTATTGTTAAGCTTTTTGATATTTTTGGCTTCAGTCTTCAGTGGTGAAGGCTCATCCTTTACCTCCTGCTCATAATGGTTAGACTTTGGTAGCTTTTGCTTTATGGTCATTTAACATTCTTTATTGGTTTTGAAGTTTTGACATCATTGGTTGATTGTTTTGCCATTCTTCGTTAGATTGTCCAAAAGATGTCTGTTTGGACAGTGGCTGGTCTAGAGATTTTCCATAGTAGGGGCAACAAAATAGTGAATAAACTTATTCACAAATGAAAAATATTTTAAACTTCTAGAAAGTATACAATATTACAAACAAGATCTCAAAAAATATTCTATAATATGCAGGACAATGTTTTCTTTACAAAATATGATATATTTTGTATCACTATGTGTGCTTAGTGTTAAAGAAGTCATAAACATTAGAAGAATAAATTATCAAAATTTGTACTGATTTATTTTGTTTAAGAGAAACTTTCTGAGTTAATTTTTTTAAAAACAATATTTAGGTAAATGTTATGCATGCATCCTCCACTATGTTTGGGTTTGGTTATGTGAAGTGTTATATTTTCTCTTTGAAAAGGTATATTTGTAACAAGTTTAAAGTTTATTAAGCTTTAGCTGTAGGAGGAGTGTTAGGAACATAGAATATTATATATCTTATAATAACTTCAATATTATATTATAATATCTTAAGTTATTTCCTAGAATTAGTTTACAATCTTAGAGTATCTATTGGGATTAAATTTTATATTACTTATTATTATTACTTATATTATTAATATTATTATTATTATAATTATTATTATTATTATCTGGATTTATGACTGAGTCTATGCATCCCTATAAATAGGGATTAGTGTTTAGTCTTTGGTATCAAGTTAGTATTAACTCATTATCAATAATATTCTCTGTTATTATTCTCTCCGTCTTTTATCTAAATCCCACAACTTCAGTATGTTCTTTTCTTCTCATTTCCTTTTGTTTGAGAAAATGTTTCTCTTTTGTTACTTGATATTATGGTATACGACTAAGATGATAATCAACTTTATAAACGAAGCAGGTAGGCATGCACAATCAAGGTCCATGCTAGAGGTTCCCATCTTTTGGTTCATTCACAGTGAACCATTGTTACTAGACAAACATTTTCAGGCTATAGCACTATCCGACATGATTATTGTTGTTCAGTCAGAGCCCTCTTCTTGGGAAAGCCATCTACATTGTAATGGACACTCACTTCTAATGAACTTGAGGTTAGAGTCAGAAACATACATTTGTTTTTTAAACTGTCTTTTTCATATAACTTGTAAAGCAAATATAATTTTATAAGCTATATTAGAAATATGTTGACGATGGAACTGAAATATTCAGGATATTAAGGGATGTCTAATCATATTCATCATAAGCCTTATGTTTTAAATTTTTTGTGAGATTATAGTATTCCATTAATTTGACAGGGGAAAGGGGGAAATTAGATCTCAAGTTATATTTTGAAGAAGTAGATCTCAAGTTATATAATGTTACAATATTTTTTTTGAACAAGTATAATGTTACAATATTATTATTAAAGATATAATTTTGCTGAAAATACTTGGCAATAATTGAACTTTTGTATTGAACATTTTTTGTAAGACTTTTCTTTATGGAACATAAATCCACTCATTAATTCTTCCATGGCTTTATTCTTCATCTGGTCTATAAAGGCAGCCTATAAAAGCTGCAGTAGCTGCTACTGCTGAGCATCTTGCGGGTTTGCTTCCCCTTCATCTTGTTTATGGTCAAGCCCATGAGACTGCAATGGAGGTACACCTTTATACCCATTATTCTCTTTGTGTTGGGTTCTTTGAATGGTCATTATTCTAAATATAATTAACTTCATTATCAAGTATAGTTAGACTGCAATGTCTTAATATTCATTTCTGAACATGACAGGACTGGATATGGTCGGTAGGATGCAATCCTTTCTCTGCTACATCACAAGGTTGGCACATTTCACAGTTCCAGTCTGATTCAATTGCTCGAAGTTATGTCATTACAACTCTTGAAGAATCGATCCTACTGGTTAATTCTGCCATTCATCGCCTATTAATGGAGCGTACTAGTATCCTTCTTGTGTACTATTGCAACCATTTAATGATAGAGAAACTATCTTTCTTATGTACTGTTGTACAGAATGATTCCTTTACCAATAATCTTAGAATTTGTGTTAAGTCTAATTCAACTTCAAAAACTAGTGAAGCCAAGGAATGAGGCTTTCCAATCCTTTGCTGACTATGTTGTAGCACTAGTCTGTAGGATTTCAACATAACCCCTCATGCCAACACAAGTAAGATGCTGGAGGTTGCAATGAAGGAAGCCTAAGGTGGCGACAGTGAATGCAACTTGGATTTCCAACACACCCTCATGTGTAGGATTGGGCATATAGTATGAACAAGTTCAGGTAGCCTAATAATAATAGATCTAGATAAGAACTACTGTGGGCTAAGGATTTTTCAAGCTGTATAGGAACTACTGTGGTCATATATCTAGTTGATATTGAATATCAACACATCCTTTCGTGCCCTACACAACAGAGGTTTTGGGGGCTGCTGTGAAGACATCCCAACTTTGCTACAATGAAGGAAACTAGGGTTTCCAAATTCAAACACACCCACTCATGTCTTGGACTAAACATCTAGACCATTGACAAATAAGGGTGGCCCAATAATATATATGGTAGATAGACCTTGATATTATTTTAGAATTGGGCTAGGCTTTTTACCCATATAACATGTAGTGTAATAAAGGTGATGGGTTTTCAACAAATGTCTATGCAGACAAAATTATAAAAAATGGAATCTCAAACTTATATAAGTTTATTGGTAAATAGTTCTATTTTAACTGAAAATTAATATAGGTTATTCCCTGAATTAAGCTTTTCTTGCATTAGGGCACCGATAAATGTGGGGTTCAACCCTTGCTACTCTCAACTCTTCATAGTGATTGTGGATAAGGACCACTCATTCTTCCAAGAGTCAATAAGCAGGCCAACTATTTCTGGGCGAGTAGCATTTTTTATACCGTAGTAGCCATGTCACTTAGGTTGTTGAGTAGTTTATTAACAAGTAATTTTCATAGGTGCCAACAAAGAAAGTGACAGAATTGCAAATAGTTCACTTTGACATGTGGACCGAGAAATAGGGGTGAGCAAGTAAATATCAGGAACTTTAGGACGAAAACACTGTCATGCATGCAATGAGTATATTTCATATATAGGTTATGTTGGCATTGCCAAAAACGCTAGTTTATAGCTTGTTGAACTAGTCCATAAGCTTGTTTGATAAAAAAAAGTAGGTGTTTGGTAAATAAGTTTATAGCTTGTTTGGTAATCAAGGCTCCTATTTGTTTTATTAAAATAGCAGCCTTTTACCAAGAATATTTTATTACTGCATTCATTTTCCTTGTGATACCAGATGAATTATCTATTTGATTTCTTAACAAAATAAAGCTCAAAACACTTTCAAGATTTTTCAGTCCCAGGAGCATGAGCTTGTAAACAAATACAACTATGTTGTTAGCCTTTGGAGAAGGGTGAGTACCAATCACTGATTGCTTCTGTAAATTTTAATATTATTCTTAAAACAGTTGTTGATACCACGATTTTTTATGAATATTGTATTTTCAGGTATCAACTGTCACCGGAGAATTGCGATATGTTGATGCATTAAGGCTACTAAACACCTTGGAGGATGCATCCAAAAGGTTAGACAATGTAAACTATTCAGCAATGTTAGACTCTCGACTGCATTAATAAATAGTGCAGTTTTATTGTTTGGAAATTATGTATTAAACCACAATTTGACTACAGCAACACAATTCACAAGCCTTGGCCGTAACAGCTAGTTTTCCTCTTAAAAAATAAATAGTTACTCTAATGGTACCCACATAGATGGTTGCATACTTGTGATGTGCCTCAACGTTTGTGTTCTGCTGTTCTCTTACTCTTTGTATTGTAGTGTGTAACAAACACACCTGTAGAAATAAGAACACGCTTAACTTGCCTCGTAGGCTCTTTTAATATGGCGATACTCTTTTAGAATTACAAGATATAATGGGGGACGGGATTCAGGGGGTGGTAAGCGATTAGCAGTGCATCTATGTTCTATGTTGTTTTTCATTGGTTAAAAGCTGGCCTGTGTGCCACATGGTTTTGGCATCTTCAGTAAGGGCCTGTTCTTCATTGGTTCTTTTGCCTCTAACAAGGTTTTTCATTTTTGCAGATTTGTTGATCAAGTTAATACGACCCTGACCCTTCTCCATCCAATTAACTGCACAAGAGAGAGAAAAATGCAGATGGTGTTTGATATGACAACTATTCCTGCTTTCTTGGTTGTTTTAGGCTGCCTTTATATGGTATTAAGGCCAAGGCGACCAAAACCAAAGATTAATTGAGGTTTCAGGCGATCATTATGAGTTTAATTAGATTGTTACAAGAATTTTTGTGTTAGCACAAGGGTTTATGGAAATGATTTGCAATTAGCTTTGTACATAAACACTTTTGGAGTAGGACTTAAAGGTAGATTTTGATAACACCTTAGCAAAATGTTAATTTATTTATGGCCATTTCCTTTTATATAATATAACCATTTTGACTTGCATTTATTTTTGTCGAGTATAAGATCCCGATATTCATAGGAGACTCTCAAATACGTATCTCAGAATTATCCTTTTTTATTTTTTTATTAATTATTGTTCAAAAAATTGGTTAGCAGATACTTTCTGGGATACCTCATGGATGTGACGTGATATGATCTAATACATCTTTGTGAAAAAAATAAATAGAATCTCTCTTCTATCAAAAAAGAAAAAGAATCTCTCCTCTCTATATGTTTGTATCTCCCCCCTCTCTTCATATTTTTTCAATTCTTCTGTCTTTTCATTCTTTATTTCTTTTAATAGAGTGAGAGAGAAAGAAACGAGGGAGAGAGAGAGAGAGAGGTTGGAAAGATAAAGGAGAAAGAAACAAATGAAGATCCTCTTCTATAGAAACAACGTAACACTTCCTCGGGAGAAAGCTGAATTGCAAGAGAAAAATATTGGAAAGTTAAGTGGCATTCTACTACACTAATACATTCTTTTAAGTTGGTTTGTGTAGTAGCTTAAGTTTTGGAGTTCTTTTAATATTGTTCGTTTGCCTAATATTTCTTCTTTATGTCAAGAATGTAAAGAAGTGAATGAAGGTAAGTTTTGTCAACAAGTCTTAAGAAATAATGAGCTTTGGAAATATGATTGTATTCATGAATCACATGAGGAAGAAAAACACCCAAATATTTCTGACCACGAATTCTCTCGAAGAAGGAGGAAATGATGAGATCTTAAGATACTCTCTTTGAGGAAGTTTAAATTCCCATATAAAGTGGTTGTAGTATCTTAAGATCTCATCATTTTCTCGTATACTTTCCCTTAAGATACAATCGTTGTAGTGTCCATTGTCAACATGATTAATATTAATCACCACAAAAATAATTTATTCGATGTATCATTTTAATAATCAACTAAATAATGTATTTTTTTTGTACATTATTGGTACCGGTCATTTCTATGATTTTTTATTTAAAATGTCAAGTATATATCCTAGCTCATTTGTCTATTAAAAAATCCATGTAAAAAAAAAAGAATAATTAATTTAAAAATTTGTTGTGTGCGTGATCCAAAAAATAAATCTACACAGTCGGATCTAGAGGAGGAAGGTTCGGCGTTTGTTGACGAATCAATGGAGGTCGGAGTGACGTCATCGAATTCGAAATCGAAATCGAAATCGAAAGAAGAAGAAAAAGCGTCATCGTATACTTATTGGGTTCGGAATAAAACTGAAGCTGCAGCGCCTTTACCTGTTCCACAAAAGATACAGCAACAATCTGAATCTGAATCTCATCAATTAGGTTCTGCTTGGAATCGCGCTGGAACTTGGGAAGAGAAATCTCTTAACCATTGGGCTATTCCTAGAATTAAGGTAGGTTTACTTATTTGTCCCTCACTCACTCACTCACTCTTTCATTCATCTTACTCTTTTTACATTCTTTCAGGAATTGCTCATTTCTGTGGGCTCCATATCATTCTCCTCTTCCAGAGGCACAGCTCAAGTTCAAGATGTAACCAAATGTGTTGGAGATGTTAGTCTTTCTTTTTACTTTTCTTCTTCTATTATATATCAACTTGTTCATGGTAAGTTAGTACACTTGAATTTATATATTTATTATTATAGGCACTTGTGGTGGTCGTTCGGAACAAGAAACGTGTCAGTTTCACATATGAGTTGTCCTTAAAATTCAAAGGTCAGTCATTTACATTACTATTCGTGTTGGCAGTTCAATCCAATTGTTTTTATAAATCACGTTTTGCAATTCCATACAGGGGAATGGATTATACAAGGAAATAACAAGTTGTTTGGGGGGCATATTGATGTTCCAGAGATCTCTTTTGGTGAACTGGATGACTTGCAGGTACTGAATTTGGAAATGGCTTACTCAGATCAGATGTCTTGATGTCAATTGGATTTTGGGTTTTTTTTTGTACGGTTCGTCCTTTTTTCATTTGGTTTATGCCATAATGGAACAAATTATGACACTATGCAAGTAGGAGGATACATGTTCTCCTAATATATGGCATTGGTGCACATTTATTTTCTGATAGCTTAATAGCCACACCTGTTGTGGAAAAGATTTTTCTCCATTCATAAGTTTTATGCTGGTTTGCAAAATTGCTTGAAGGAAAATGGCCAGTGGAATGAGATTAGTCTGAGATGTATCATGTGTCCCTGGATTACAACCAACTAGGAACCCTAAGTACACTCTGAAATAACAAGAGCCAAATATATTAGATATAGCTATTCTCTTAATACAATGTCAAAGAATATAGTACCTCGTAAATTAGTGTTTGCCGGAAGATAACAATTTTAACGGGAAATTGAGTAATAAACCCTGTTGGACTAGCATAGTGGATATTAGAGATTGAATTATGGGATGCACAAGTCCCACTTCTACTAGTATGAGTATGGGATGCTCGGCGGAGTATTTAAGTGGGTTGTTTCTTTTCTGTTGATGGATAGCATTTAAGGGAGGGTTCCCAAAGTGAAATTGATTATATCTACTCAAATAATCAATTTTAAATGGAATTGATTATATCTACTCAAATAAGAGAGAAATTGTCACATACCCAAAACCAGAATTGTTTGTAAGTGTAAGAATTTAAAAGAAAAAGATAGAGAAAGAACATACAAAAATTTATGTTGGTTAAGCCACTAACGTCTTGTGGCCTACATCCAGTTTTGAAGACAACTTTTGAGATAACTCACTGTTTAAAGTTGCATAGCAAGCAATTACAGCAAGAACACTACAGGAAAAATGCTTTTGTTGTTATTTTTATACATAACATGTTTAGCTTGCTTAAACTGATTCAGTAAAGACATACCTTATCCCAACACATAGATTATGATCTTTCTGACAGAGGTTAAGTTTTTCCCATTAGTTATTAGCAAATGGGTCAATCTTGCATAATTAGTTATGTTAATGAAGTTATATATATATTCCAATCCATGTCCTATTCTGGGTGATTTTGAAGTTTTATCTTTCTTCCTTTGTATTATAGGCATTCTCTACAAGCAAGTACATTAATGCCAAATTTTCCAAATAAAGCCCTTATTCTTACCTATGGAACCCTTCAATGTCCTACATCAACCCTTATTCTTTTTGTGTACTCGTTTAAGCATTAGGGTTAGGGAAGTGACTTTCCAGTCTACACAGAAAGGTGTTCTTACCATATTGATTTATATAACTGTTTGCACGTGTTATTAACTCTCCTTACTGCTTTGATGAAATTATGACTTGTTATTGGCTTGATCATATGTTTCTTCATTACGGAAAAAATTTCATTATGCAGATGGAAGTGAGACTTAACGAAGCATCGGATATCTCGCACCAAGATAAAATTGAAATATGCAACGACTTGAAGCTATTTTTACAGCCTGTTCGGGAAAAGTTGCTTCAATTTGAACAAGAACTCAAAGATAGATAATGGCAGTTGCTTCAATTTGAACAAGAACTCAAAGATAGATAGTGGCAAAAGCCATGTAGACGTTGTTCTCAATTTTATTTCATTGTGTACTATTATTATTTCTGGTACAACCTCTTCACAAATAATGTTTTGCATCACTATCTGGATCCATTCTGAAAGCATGAAAGTCCTCTTATGTATGCCTAACATTCTCAGACATTGATTTACTACATGCATATGGTGTGGTTTTGCTTATGAATCTCATTTGACTGAACTA
This sequence comes from Medicago arabica, assembly GCA_946800305.1. Classification (NCBI taxonomy): domain Eukaryota; kingdom Viridiplantae; phylum Streptophyta; class Magnoliopsida; order Fabales; family Fabaceae; genus Medicago; species Medicago arabica. The sequence goes on along the minus strand of OX326966.1, from coordinate 557,594 downwards.
TCTCCTTTGTTGGACATTTTGGTATGTCTGATAGTGTTTGCCTCACATTTATTACTGTAGTCATAAGACACTTGTGGTTTTGTGATTTGTCCCTATTGAAGGCTTATAAATCTTGTAAATGTGTTTGAGAAGAGAATTTTGGAGAGGAGGGTTTATTTTTCCTTTTCAAATTAAGCAACTATAAAGTATTTCTAAAAATAAAATGCAATTGAATTGTTATATAATCATGTTAAGGTACACTCGTCGTCCTTTAACTTAATTTTATATAACAATTTCGTTCTTTATCTTTTGCACGTCATTTTTGTCCATTTGGTTTGTTTGCATATAAATGTCCAAACATCAAATCTAAAATTAATATGAAAACATGAGTGAAGAATCATAAATTTGAACATTAAGAGTTCATATCGAAATAAATCTTAGATTTGAATCTTGAAAATCTACATGCAAATTGATCAAAATGATGAAAAATAGAGGACAAAATCGTTATTCGAAATTGAGTAAAGAGACGACAAATGTAATTGTCCCTTTTTTCAATTTATTTGCTTTTAAATCTCAAGTACATGTTAAAGTTATTTCAATTTCGTTTTTTGAAAAAAGGTTAAATGCACGGCGTATGGTCATTTAAGTTTAACATTTATGTCATATCTAAATTAACAAATTATATACTTTTTTTTAGCAAAAGAGGGCAAATGCCCTTTGTTATTAAAAAAAAAATCTCAACGTTCTTCATTTTCTCTATCATCTTAGTCATCTTCATGTGCCTAAACATTCATCATCGTTAAAAGCAAAAAGAATTATCCATCATCTTCATCCCATCACCATCTTCAAATTATACTCTTTTGTTTTTATGAAGTAGTCTAGTGGTTAGAATTCACTTTTTTTCGAAGTGAATAAGTGAAGTGTCCGAGGTTCAAACCTCCGCCCTTGCATATAACAATGCATGTCCTTATCAACTGAGCTATGCTTGTGGGGTGTCAACTTAATAGTATATAGAAAAAAAAATATGAATTTTAATGTATACCATGATGAAATATTTTTCCAAATAATCTTTAAATAATGATGTCAAATGTTATATTTATTTTATTTAACTTAAAAGAAAAAGAGAAAGTGAGAATTAATGTTGGAACGTGGCTCAACAATAGCCATGCCCGTGACTGCGTTGTTTGGGGGTAATGTTTTTGTTCTTGTTGATGATAATATGAAATGGATAACATAACAACACAGTATAAGTAGTATCTATAAGTTTCAGAAATGTGGGTTTGTTTTGGTTGGGAAACTTACTGAAAAATGTTGGCATTTATCATTAATGTTCTTCATGAGCTCATCAATTCTGTTATCATCATCATCCAACAATTTCATCTTATTTAAACAACACCACAAACTTGTATTATCATCCAACTTCCTCTCCCATCATCATCATCATCATCATCATCATCACCTTTCATTTCAAAACCAACGCTTCACTACCTTCATTTCAAAAGCCAAACACAACAAAAACAATAATAATTATTCAAAGAAAAACAGTAGCACTTGGTGGCAGAATTTTTTTCAACAAGATGATGGAAACTGGCTTGGTTTAAGAGAAGATGATATGGTTGAAGAGGATGTGGAATTTGAAGTGGAAGAAGAAGCAGAATTGTCTGAAGATGAAAAGTTTGAAGCATGGAAGCAAAGAGCAGAAGCTATTATAGATATAAGGGAAGCACAAGAAGATAGGAAGAATCAAGACCATAGGAAATGGGAAGACTGGCTTTTAGAGGATGAAGATTTTAGCAGCAGTAGCAGTAGTTCTTCTTCTTGGGAGACTGGAATGAAAGATTATAGGGAGGAGTTACGAGGCGAGGATGATGATTTCAACGAAAATAACGGAGTTGTACAGTCTGTTAAGTATTTGATTTTTGGAAGAAAAGAAGATGGTGATGATGATGATGATGATATGCTTTATGAAGATCGTGTTTTTAACTATGCTTCTTCAAATTCGGTATGTGCATTGTGTGCTAGTGTTTGCTTAATACATTCTCTAATTTTAGGGCTTGTTTGGATTGACTTACTTTTGAGCTTTTATGTTAATTCATAAGTTCTCACTAAGGAAAATTGTAACTTTATAATCTGTTTTTTCATAAACTTCATTGACAAGCTTATGAATAATGCATAAAAGCTTATTTATTTGCATAGGTTGTTTTGCATAAGTTCAAAAATTAGTCAATCCAAACGGGCCGTTATTAGTAGTAACTCAATTTCATATACCAAAATTTTCTGCTATTACAGGCTAAATTTTTGGGAGTGTTGATTATTATACCTTGGGCAATGGATTTTCTAGTTCATGACTATGTACTCATGCCTTTTTTAGACAGGTAATCTACTTTCTTACTATTATCTTAGATTTTGCAAAATTGCTTGAAGGAAAATGACCAGTGGAATGAGGTCAATCTCAGATGTATCATATGTCCCTGAATTACAACCAACTAGGAACCCTAAGTACACTCTGAAATAAGAAGAGGCCAAGATATTAGATTTAGCTATTCTCGCAATACAATGCGAAAGAATATAGTACTGCGTAAATTAGTGGTTGCCTGAAATTAATAATTTTAACGGGCAATTGAGTAACAAACCATATTGGACTAGCATAGTGATGGATAGGACTTGGGAATTATGGGGTGCCAAAGTCCCACATCGAGTAGCATGGGATGCTCGGTGGAATATTTAAGTGGCTTGTTTCTTCTCCATTGATAGCTAGCATTTAAGGTAGAGTTCATTAAGTGCTTGGTCACATATCAATTGGTATTCGAACCGGTAATCGGTGGCTTGGAAGTGACTACTTATGGAGGGGCTGACTGGAAAGGCTGGGTAATGCGGAGGGGCTGACCGGATGTCGGCTCTCAGGGGTGGTGCTATGATAGGGTTTTGGGTATTATGGAGTTCCCAAATCCCACATCAACTAGTGTGGGATGCTCGTTGAAGTATGTAAGCTACTTGTTCTTCCTCGTGATATCTAGCAATTAAGGGAGGGTTCCCAAAGTGCTTGGATATTTATCAAACAACAGCCCATGATATTGCTTCTAACATTCTGTTCTTAAATGTACCTATGTCATTGACCAGTTATCCTGATAGCTCACCCAAGAGTGCTCTGGGCTTTAAGTTTATCATATAATGTCTAATAGAACAAACCTATCTGCCCTCGGAAAGATGACAATAGATGAGCAGAAATATTCACTCTGAATATTCAGTATTCTTTATGTAGCTAGGTTTTCTAGCTTATAAATTATAAACAAAGCTATTAATTTACCATTTCTGTTTTTTTTTTGTTTCTTTTTCTTGAGTAGGAGTTATTCTTTATTTGTCTTTTACTTGTGTCTTTGTTTAAACTTGATGGGTTATTGTTTTTCCTTCTAATTGGTTAAGAAACTTTTTGCTTTGCCAGATATGTGAAGACGGTACCACTTGCCGCCCAAATGCTTGACGTGAGAAGATATCAAAAACTTGAAATGATTGAGGAATTAAAAATTGAGAAAGGACGATTTGAGCTTGAGGTAGAGATTGGTAAATCTCCACCTCTTTCTGATAATGAGGTTTGGTGGGAATTGCGGAATAAAGTGTAAGATCAATATTTCTTTGTTTTTCCTGATTATCTTAAATGAGCATGAAGTGGTACTTTGAATTCAGGAAATTCCCAAAATGGAAATTGTTAGATGAAGTTAGCGATCATTCAAATTGGGTAGTAACAAAGCTTTGTTGTGTAAAACATATGAATTAACTATTATGTTCTCTTCTTTCTTTTTGCAGTAGAAGATATGAAAATCATATTATTCTTATCTTAGAATATATTAACTTATCTCTTAGGATTTAGGAGTAGTTTCCTATCTTAATGTATTATAGATTATCTTTAAGTATTAGTTTCCATGTTTCTTAGTTGTTAGCATGAATTGTTTCCCTATTTGATTAGAATTATGAGTCTAGTTTTAGTATACTTAAGTTTCACTGCTTAGTGTTTTATAAATTGTCTATCAAATCATATTCATTATAAAAAGTCTTTGTTTTCTATCTCTTTTTTCTGCCCTTATCATATATCCTCAACTTTACGAACAATCATGCTAAAGAGTGTGCACTGCCCTTTAATCTTCATCAAGTCTACTTGAATTTTCTGTTATAAGACACCTTGTGAACTGGTAGAGGTTTTGAACAAAAAGATAATAAACCTAGTCCTGGACTTGTTGGTTTATTGTTGTTCTAGTGTCATTTGTTTAAGATGGCTTTGTTGATCTTCGATTGTTGTATACTCGTTCCCTTATTTCCCTTTTTTTTTTTTGCTCTGACAGATTAGAGTTGAGAGATGAGTGGAGACTGGAGAATCGTAGAGCATTTGCCAACATATGGTCAGATACAGTTTTCGGGATCTCTTTATTTATTCTTTTGTACTTCAATAAGAGTAAAGTAAGTTTTCTTTTCTTTTTTCCTTCTGCTAAATGTTTTGATACACTACCAGTTTTGTTGGATGTATTTTGAACCATAAACATCACTGTTATTTTTGCTAGATATTATCGCTCTATGTTGTCTGTCCTGGATAGCAGGGTGGCCAATTTCAAAATTGGGATAGCAGGGTGTGGGATGACTTCCATTTAATATATTTAGGAAATATTTGGTTTGGAAATGCTGGATGAGCTAATGCTGGACTCCAAACTCCAAAGTAATCATTGCATGTCACCGTCCTGGATGAGCTAATGCTTCCTGGACATTCTTAGGAACAGAGATAGGTGATATATCAGAAACAAAAGCATAATGGACAGGAGACACGCTAATAACTCAAAAAATTATAAAAAAAGACATGGATTAAAGGTTCTATATGTTGTCACTCATAAGTAATACCAAAGTGGCCAACTTTAGATCACCATGTGACTGTGAGGAACTGTGATTATACATACATATATATATATATATATGAATAGGTAGTACCTGAAAAGGAGTAAAATCTGTTGTAGACCCTGGATAATTAGTGATGCGAAGGAAGGGTGTCCTCAAAGAAAGTAACATTTGCTGAGACATCGAAACGATGTGTAGATGGAGCATAAGATCAATACCTCATTTGAACTCTAGAATACCCAAGAAATATACACTTAACAGCTCGAGCAGACAATATATCACAACCACGAGATTGACTGGTGAAACTAGTGGTGTATCAAGTGCCATGAGGAACAACGGGACACTGGTGCATTCAGTAAGTGTCATATTGGATTAAGGGGTTCAACTAGGTCTTTGTATGAGGAATGGTTTATTGAATGGAACTTGATGACATGATAACCTAGATAGTAATCCTGAAAATCACCATAAGAGTAAAGACCTAGAAAAATTATAACAGAAACTATTAGGAAAGAACTAGAGATTAATGAGTTAGATAGAAATATTGTATATGGGAACATTATCACATCAGTCGATCCATGTAACTTACTCCACTTAGTGGGATAAAGCTTGATTGTAATTATTGTTGTATTTGTTCATTTGGTTGGAGCCGAACACCAATTTTTTAGGAGGCTTCCTTACTATGGCAGATGATTTGAGTTATGTTGCATTTGTCTTTTGAAAATTTCCTAAGTTGTTTTCCTATTTTGGTCGTCGATGTTTACTAATAATTTATTCTATACTTTCATCTAAATAATCATTATAAATATCCTTGGTTTTGTTTCTTTCCTCATGTTGTGCAGGTAGCTTTGCTCAAATTTACTGGTTATAAAATAATAAACAATATTTCTGATACTGGGAAGGCATTTCTTATTATACTTATCACAGATATTTTCCTAGGGTAACTTCCTTTTCCAACTTGATAATTGTTATCTATTACATAAAATTTGTTTTTTAGTTAACACTTGACATTGCCTGTGATATCACTTTTACCAAGTATCCATGCATTCAAAACAAGTATCTTGACGTTTTGTTAATGTATCTAATCCATGTCGTTTGCTGAATTTAAAAAAAAAATTCCATATCCGCATCGTATCATATTTGTGTCTGTACTACTTCATATTTGTGTCTGTACTACTCATCTAGGTTTCATAGGTAAGTAAGATAGACTTGATGGGGAATAAAAAATAGTTAGCAGTAGAGGGAGGCTAAGAAAAACTATAGGTCGAAGTCTAACCATTAAGAAATATTTGAAAGTAATTGATCTACCTTTGCACCTGATACATTCATTATACAAAGCATTATGCCATTAAATGATTTAAGTAGGCTACCCCTTCAAATGGGAAAAGACTGGTCTCGTAGAAGGTACTTCTTTATTGATTTTACCTGGAACCAGACTTACACAACATCTGGTTACTATTTAATACATTTCATATATGATAATTGTTGCTGTTTTCATCTCTTTTCCATTAGCAACCTTTGATAGGATATTCTTTATACATGGTAGGATTTCCTACTTGATTTAATAAACCTATTTTGTTTTAGATTCTCTTTTCGAGTTGTTTACTCTTTTGTTGCATATTGGGACGCCTACAGGTATCATTCTGAATCTGGTTGGCAAACTCTGATAGAGATAATTGTCGAGCACTATGGGCTTGAAGTCGATCAGTCTGCCATTACTATTTTTGTTTGCTTTGTACCAGTCATCGTTGATGCATGCGTGAAACTTTGGGTATTTTCTTCGCTTTAGTTATTGCTAAATGTCATTGATTTTATGAATTTGATAGTGCTATAAATCTGTTAATGAAATTGGCCTCTGCCTAACAACTTGAACATTAGTTGAACAATCTAATTATTGTATTAAATTATACAACGAATATACAAGGGAAGAGATGAAGAATCTCTCAAAGTTAAACATAAATCACATTGTACAAGAATCTCCCAAAACTGCTGAAGCGGCAAAGCAGATAGCCGCTACCTGCAAAGACTAAAACACCTTGTACAAACTTAACATAAATCACAACAGTGTAAATAAATACTAAAATATAGCGAAATACAAAAAGTTAAAGGGGGTGGTCATAGTTAATAATTATGATTATCTAGTGGTTGAAAACCTTGTCCATCATTTGCTAATTGGTTACTCCATGTCTCCCACATTATCGAAGTCAAATAGATTGTAATAGTAACCCTCTTTGTGGCATTTTTGTTGTCTTTATTTTTGAGATACATTGAAATTTGACTGGATTCCAAATAGGCATTCCTAAGAAGAGGAAGCAAAAGTTGGTCACTAGTTTACAATGTTCGAGAGGGGATACAGGTTCTTTGGGCAGATCTTGTTAATGTCAGTGGAGGGAGTTGTCTACTTGATTGGCGAGGGTGGCCTCCTTTATATAATTGTGGTCCCCTTAACCGCCTTAATTGCGACACATAGGGCGGCCTTCATTGTAGGCTCCAACATCATAGTGTTGGCTGTAAAGGAGTGGGTTTAGTCTCTCATAGCCTTGAGATATGGAATTTGTAGGGCTTATAAGTCCATAATCAAGGATGGTATCATTGTTGAGAGTCCCCCAATGAACGTGATATGAACCAAACAAGTATTTATAAGTGGTGGGCTTCCCTTACTATACAAGTTGGTTTTGTGGGCATACCATACAAATCTGTTGGCCACCTATTATCAGACAACTCGGATCACACTTCAGATGTTCAACATTGGATGTCAGAAGGGTGTGCTTGAGAGTCCCATATTAGATATGAAAATCTGTTTATAAGTGACGAATATCTCATCTTACAAGTCGGGTTTAGAAGGTTGAATTAGACCCAACCTATATTTTAAGGTATAATGTGGCAGTTGTCTAATATCAGTGCCAATATCCTATTTTAGCTTTCTAACAAAAAGCCAAAATACTTTCAAAACATGTCTTCGTTTACGCGTAAATCTTTGTGACTAAGGTGAAATCCAGTTTTGGATCAGTACCGCTTCAAAACTATACACCGCCACACCCTTGTAAGCGGAGAGACTGTTTCCATGGCTATAATCCACGACCACCATGTAACAAAATAGCAACCTTGCCATTGTGCGAAGCCTCAAGAAAATGAAGCCTGCAGTAGGTTTGAATAATATTAGAGATATAAAAAAGAAAAAATATGCTTCTGTCCTTTGTCTTGAATAATATTACAAGGAATGTGAAAATTTCGAACGTGTACAGCTATAAAAATTGTACTGTGAATTACTTTGTAGTTGGTAATATGTAAATCACCCCTTATTGTTTTTGTGATGCAGCTGTTCAAATTCCTCCCACGGTTATCCCCAAAAGTGATGAGTATATTTCAGGAAATGAAGCGTCACTAGTTGACAATTTCATGTCGGGCAAAGTGGATTCAACTGTTTGTTACCGCTTTATCAACTGGAAGAGTTTCAATTTTTCACCCTAACCACATTCTTCTATGCATTTATTGATATTGAAATGTCCAACATTTTGTGTATAATTGTAACTGTTCCACGAGTTTCAGCTACTGGTTCATGTTACTCTATTTTGCAGACCTGTGTGAACCCACAGGAATTTTACGGGTTCTATAGTACAAGGCGGTTCAAGGTGCTTTATGGTCACTCAAATCCGCCAATAAATAACTACATCAATATAAAGCTTAAACATGTTATAAGCTTTAAATTCAACTCATTCTTCAGTTTATGTCTTCATATTTTTTATTTTTTATTTTTCTTAAATAGATATTTGTATACTGAGATTGAATATTTGTTTATGGAGGGTGCTTCTTTTTCCACCTATCTGTTCTTAAAATGTCTCTTATTTTATTTTATTTTTAATAAAATTACTTCTCCGAAGATATACTTTCGGAAAAGGATTTGTCCGAAAGTATCTGCAAACGGAAGTGTAAGAATATGAGTTTATGACTAAATAAAACACTGCAGCTCAGATTACTCATATATATTTTAGATTATCTCTTTGTTTTTAATATTTAACTACTGCAAGCTTCTCTTAACAAAATATATGTCTAAAAATAAATGTTTTTTTTATCATCCTCAAAGAAACTAGCGGCGAAATTCACATACAAAAAATTGTTGATAAATGGAGAGTTTTATGTTCAAATTTGCGCTTCAATATATCAAATATTAGTGCTGCTGCCTTTTACCATTTAAGTAATACTTACACAATCAAATAGATGTTTCATGTTACTAGTAACTAATCCCTAGTTAGAAGGCTACTAAGTCAATATTTGGTGAATTAGGCTATAATCTAGTTTATAGCTTAATTACACCGTCAATAACTAATTAACTAATAAGGAGTATTTTTTTTTCTTCAAGAAAAGTTTAGGTAAGTTGAATTTTAAAGGCTCATCAAGGTCAGAGCAGAAATCAAGACTCATCGAATGTTTAGTTCAATTCACGATCTTGCGGTAAGTCAACTTCTTACTAACTAAGTCAACTTTTATTGGATTATAAGGGGGTGTTTTTAAAACAATAATATAGAGTATAATTGGATTTTATGACTTTTAATTGTATATTTTTGGTGTGAATCGAGTATCATTTGTGTACAACTGCAGAGATTAATCGCTCAAGTCAAGTAGGATCACAATGGATTGACAAAGTTCTTCAAGAAATTTAACACTTACTATTATATGAATGATTTGAACCTAAACCATATGGTTAAGCTATAAGAAATCTTTTACCGTCTCATCTAAATACTCTTGCTACTTTTACGTGCATTTGAAACAAACAATAATTGTTTTTGGAATATTGTTTTGCTTATAAATAAAATAATTCAACGTGATTTGCATGATGCTTCAGAAGTCATAGCATACCTTAATTTGTCAAGCGCGCCTTTAACGTTCTTTGTCATGCAAAGCATGCAAAATATATATATTAGCGCTCACATGTAAATTACTGCACTCACCCATGCAAAAGGGGAAGAGAATATAAAGAGTAAACCAACCATAAATGTCAAACAAAATATATTAAGTTATTAGAGGACTACATATTACTATAATTATTGATTTGATATATTAGATTGATTACTTTTTTTCGAGGATATATTGATTACTATACATTGACATTGTAAAATTTGTCGGTGGTATTATTAATTTGATATATTAGATTTATATCATAAGAACTTATAAGACTTGAAATGTTTTTTTTAATCAAGACTTGAAATGGCTTTATAAAATTATAAGATAACAAAAGAATCCATGACTTTTTTACTAAAAAAAAATTAAAAAAAAATCCATGACTTTTTAGATTACCTAAAAATACTTTTTAATCAAGGACAAGTCTTTTAAAATCTTTATTCAATATCCTCCTCTAAACCGCATCTAAAGAACCAATTGAATTTGTACATTTTTGCACAAAAAGAATTCTTATATTTGATTATTTTAATAAAAGTGAAAATGTTCATTGTGACTTAGCTCAGTTGGTAGAGACATTGCATAATTTATGCAAGGATCAGGTTCGAACCCCGGATACCCCATCTCCACATTTAATTGTGTGAGCTCCAGTCACTAGACTATTAGTCAACAAAAAAAAACCAAAATGAATTCATTAAAATAGTTGGAACGTAATTTGATGCAAATTAAAATAGCTTATAGCTTAAAACTTATAGTTTATAATTTTCTCTCTCTAAATTTTACCCCTTTAATCTTAATTGAAAAAAAATTAAATATATCTTTTTTATCTCATTTATATATATTTTTTTGACAAATATGTCATTTATATTTTTAAGCTAGTCCAATTGTTAATTTTACCAAACACAACAAATTTAATCAACTAAATTTTTTTTTTTTTAAGGAATCAACTAACTTATCCGTTATCCTCGTTAAAAAAACAAATTATCCATTATTAGCTACTAAGCTAGATTATATGTTATATGTTATAAGTTTGTCCGATATAAATTACCTTATTAGCTATTTACAATTAGAAATTAATCTCAACTTGTATTGTAAATAATTTACTTTCCTATAATAGGTTCGATAAATTAGGCAATGAAATCCATCTTGTACAAAACAAAAAAAAGAGTTGTGATCATAAATTGAAGATTATAATTACATGTAATCACAAATACTATATAACTTTGGTTGTGATCACACATTATATCATCATTTATCATTAAAAAAAGAAAGGATTATTTATTTTCTCACTAAAAATTCACAGGTAGATAGGATGTGAGCTAACATATTAAAACCCGATGACTGAGTGATAACTGATAACTGTGTGGAAGTTTCATGATCAATGGACACATATAGACAGGAATATGGAACTATAATGTGTGACAATTTATTAATAAATTGTTGCGTGGAAGTTTCATGATCAATGGAATATGCAAACTGACAGCAACCTGCTTTTGGAAAAGAAAAGCAAAAATGATGTTCATGACTCATGTTAAGTCCTATAGGACGAGTCTTAAAACAATATAGAAGAAGTTTGAATTACACTCTCCTCCTCTCTTATGTTATAATATACATTTTTTTTTTTCAAAAGTAAAATCTTTAAAATAAATTACACTCCTCTTCCTTAATAGATGTTTGGATTATAATTTCTTTCTTTAAGAATTATTCATGTAATACAATTTAATCCATTTTTATATAAATAAATATTTTTATGATATCTACAAATTTTGATGCACCATTTAAAAATATTAATTCATTTCATTTTAATTTAAATGTCAATGAGTAGTATAATTTAAGTACCTCCAAGAAGAGGGGAGTCTAATTTACTCTTTACCTATAAGACTTACACACTATTTGATCACTATTTTTTTTTAGCAAAGGCAAAGTTAAGCCATTTCATTCAATACCAAAGAATGCAAGTAATCATATACATCACCGAAGATATGGGGGGATAGGATTGGATAAGGCAGCTCTACCTATTAGCTTGCCTTGCAACATAACCGTTACAGGTTGCCAATAGATCCTTAGATCTATGAATAATATCACCAACTCATTTTTGCGGAGTTGAGTTTAAATTAATATTATCTATAACAATATTTTACTATCATACTCAAGGATAATTGAATGCATACCCCTATCAATAGTAAAATTAATGGCGTCTAATAGTCCTACAACTTCAGCTTCAACAAATGACGAAGAAAGATTAAAATTCGACAGGCCGAAAACAAGTTCTTCAAAAATTTCTGCCATTTTCATTAACATCTCTTTAATTTTCAATTGCATTAATAATTATGTTTTTTTTTAGTGTTGAACTTTTTGGTGGACTGGATCAAACTTTCCTCTAAAAGTTTTTGTTTAAATAAATCTATATCATTGTGTAACTTTTATGAGTGGACGGCATAACATAACCCTATCAATCGGCAGCCTCCTTAGGTAGGACATGGTCAGTCTATAAGCCATATTTGAAAAATATGATTGGCGTCTAAGTATAAGCTCTTATGTAAATTATTAGGAGCATTCATTTTCTTTTAAGGGTATATTAGGATGAATATTTAAAGTTGGACACATTAATATTAATATATATATATATAAAGGATGAACTTGTTTGGAAAAAGGAAAAATTGAGTGGTATATGCAGTTAAAAGTGCTTATAGTTAATGTTTGGAAGAAATTATGGATAATTTGTATCTATTTGGAAGTTAAAAGTTTCTTCAAAGGTGAAAATTTTAATTTGGTGAATTTGTATAAGGTGTTTACCAGCACGAGCAAAGCTCAAAGATAGAGGAATAAATGTCAGACAATTAAATTTCAACTAATATACAAATTTCAAACTCCTGTCAGTTTGATTAATAAAATTTTCCTATTGTCTAATATAAAATAATAAAACTCAACCTCAATTAAAGTCCGTTTACTTTTTGAGCAAACTATTTGATGTTAGTTAGTTAATGGTTTAGCTGTTAGCAGGTTTAATTAAGACTGATGGTTCTTGTTTACCTTTTTAGATCAATTGCGTAAACTTAATGAACATGATGTGCTGGATTATTGTTAGTTTAAAACTAATGGTTCTTGTTTCGTATCCTATATGTTTCTTATCCTCAATTAGGTTTAAACTTAATGTACATCGATGTGCTGGGACCATAATTAGTTTTTTATTTTTTATTTTTTATTATTAATTTAAAACTATTATTTTTCTCTCCTTATATGTTTCTTGGGCGTCTTATTTTTCTCTAAAATACTCTTTGTTCGGATTATAGAATCTTCAAATTAGGTTCTATTATAGAATCTGAAATATGCTTATATATAAGCAATAATTAGAATTTCTCTATTTTAGCAGTTGTGAATTTCACTTTTAAAAACAATAAAAAAAACAAAGCAAAAAAAAAAAATACATCAAATAATATATATATAATATATATATATATATATTTATATTTATATATAATAATAATAATACCACCGAAAAATTCTAAAAATCAAATAAAGTTAATGTAAAAAAAAAACAGATTTTTTCTAATAATATGTTTTTTTTAATGAATCAGATTTTTAAAAAGAATCTCCAAATTAGATTTTTATTAAGGATATTAGAGTTAAGTAGTTTTTTTTTTTTGAAAGGATTAGAGTTAAGTAGTTATTCTCCTGTTTTAAAGAAGAATCAATTTTTTTATCTATAGATTTGATCAGATTTTAAAAAAATAATATTAAACTGTTTTGTATAATGGATAAATCAATAAATTATTCTCTTATCTTTTTATATTTTTTTTCCTGAAGAAGCCAAAATGGAATAAAATTAAACAGCACTAGACACTAAAGCACAAGGAGTGCCAAAACGCCTAGGCACAAAAGAATACAATAATCTTGTACAAGCCATGAAGGCGCAAAAAATGCAAAAAAAACAAAGAACAACAAGCTATAAAATTGAGTTTACGTAGGTTAAAGGACTCCGCCGTCACTCTTGATAGTCAAAATCAAAATTATTGTATTTCAATTTCGACCACCAAAATGACTGAAGCTTCACCCTTTCACCAAGCGCCTGCAAGTTGTCCTCCTTTCCATTGAAGATTCTATTATTCCGTTCTTTCTAAATTGTCCAATCTACTGACAACCAAATAATCTGCATGGATTCAATCGACTTCTTTGAGAAGCCACACAAACCACCAAAATGATGCAAATGAGCAAAGAAATGACAATGTAAAGCTGATGAAAAACCAAGCCAATCGACAACAATATTCCACACTCCACCAAAGAAACCGCACGTAAGAAATAAATGCTCTTTATCCTCATTAAAACCGCAATTAGCAATACACCCATGATCAGATACAAGCAGAACCTTCCGTTGGAAGAGTTTATCATTAGTAGGAATCTGATTTAAGAACAGACGCCAAGTAAAAATCAACACTTTCAAAGGCACCGCTTTCAGCCACAAAAATCTGTAATTACTATTAAGCTGCTGATGCCTATCAAACTCCATGTCTGATAAAAAATAATAAGCAGGACTAACAGTATAACTGTTAGAATCATGTAACATCCATGTCCATCTATCGACACTGTCAACCTGAAAAGAAAAATTGGTTAGGCGAACAATGCACTCCCCCAAGAACTCCTTCTCCCATGCAAAAAGCCTCCTACGCCATTTCCACGCCTCTCCGTTAACCCCCCACCCTCTCGCAAACATTGCAGCGACCGTCTCTAGTTTGTTTTCCACTAACTCATACAGGCGCGGATAAATGCTTCACAAAAGTTTCCCCTCCAGCCAAGGGTCGACCCAAAACAAAGTGGACTCTTCATCCCCTACATGTCGATTAATATTGTCCAACATTCACCCTGTATCAACCTGTCCCACTCCATCCATAACATCTAAAATAGTCTGCCACCACGCCGATCTAACCCCTCTACAAGAGCAGCAAAGCCGCCCCTCCTCCCCGTACCAGGCACAAAAAACCCGATACCAAAGGTTACCTGGTTCCTGTAAAATCCCCCACCACCACTTACCCAAGAGAGCAAGGTTAAACTCACTCAACCTCTGCACCCCCAGCCCTCCATCCTCTTTACGCAAACAAACAATCTCCCATTTTATCCAAGTAATTTTCCTAATATCCTCACATCCCCCCAAAAAAATGCATTAAATAAAGATTCAAGGATAGAGATTATACCTGAGGGGGCTTTGAAGAAGGAAAGAAAGTAGACCGGAATGGAGGACAAGACAAATTTAAGAAGTATCAAACGACCACCCATAGACAGGTTACAACTCTTCCAATCTGACAACCTTCTTTTAATACGATCAACAAGAGAATACCAAAAAGCCAACTTTCTCGGATCACCACCAATAGGAAGTCCCATGTATATAAACGGGAGTTTGCCATGTTTACAATGTAACACAGAGGCCGTCTCATGCAACCAAGAACCAGCGACGTTAACCCCATATAACATCCTCTGGTGGAAGTTGACTTTTAAACCAGAAACAGATTTAAACAACAACAAGACTGATTTTCAAATGCGAATATTGCCCCAACTTTTAACACCCACCAAAAGAGTGTCGTCCGCGAACTGGTGATGTGAAATAACTACATTACCATGCCCCCCTACCATATACGGAACACACATACCCTGTTCCACCATTGAATTCATCATAACATGTAACCCCTCGGATCAAGTCATCCTTGAGCAGCCCCCAAAAATCCTTTATAAAGCCAAGAGGAATGTCACCGGGACCCGGACTTTTATAGCTATCACAATTTCAAACCGCCTGTTTGATCTCATCATGCTTATCTTTTTATATTAATTTCTAACCTAGTTTATACTTAAGATCAGAATTTTAACTAGTGAGTCATAAATTTCCGGATTAATGTATCATATCTTTTTAATCATGAAAACTTAATTGAGATATAATATTATGCAAATAATATATATTTCATGCTTAATATTAAGAAAACAATATATATATATATATATATATATATATATATATATATTTGTCAAAAAAATAACACTGAGAATATCTTTTGTGTTGAGAAGAAAGAGTTTTGGCATGTTGTTCAGCGTGAAGGAAGGAAAAGTAGGAGTCTTCGTAGAAGTCTTTGACGAATTGTAAACCAAAACTCTAATGCCAAAAATTGTGTTTGCATTAAATGATGCTAAAAGGGTTGGAAATGATTCTAACTCAAACCATTGATTTTTCTTAAGAAAAGAAAAAGAGCCAACTTCATTCATTAATTTCGTAGTCTTATGAGATTTTAATGATGAAATGGTGTTCAAAGCTTGTTGATGTTATTTATTTTTTCGAATTTAAAAATAATAGTAAGAATAATTTTTTTACTACAACATGAAAAGATTTGAATGATCAAATTTTTTTAAAAAAAAAGTATATTATAATATGACGTGGTACCATTGTTATGTTGTGGTTAAGTGACATCTAATCTAAGGTGTTTTTATAACATCACAAGACGGTAGCTCTCAATTGAGGGAGGGGTCAGTACCTACAAATGCTTCTCTCTAGATCTATCCATAATGTACACAATTTGGTTTGCACACTTTTAATATAATTCTACATATTTTTTGTAAATGTTTATATTAAATATCATCATTAATTGACAGTTATTTACACTTGAATAGAAGGTAAGCGGGCAACAAGTTGCGCCGCTAGACCTTTTTGGATGGCAAAACCAATTCTCGTAAACACAACATTCATGGATCTAGGAGACATGACATTATTATGCATGACCTTCTGAACTCTATCTAAAGAATTTAATTTGTATACATTAGTGACAATGTAAACATGTTTTGATTATATGCAAGTGTCAAAACATTTTAAATATAGAAATTAGCTAATCTTTTGTATAAAATCTAATAGACAATATGGTTATAAACTATATATATATATACACACACACTCATCCAAAATCTCATTTTCTCTATATATCTTTCTGTTTATCGCATTTTTCTCTCTCTAATAGTATCAATAATCTTGGGTGTTAAAGAATTATTTTCTTATTAATTAATTACTCCATGCAGTCCTTTTTGGGTCATTGAATAGTGCTCACAGCTTTCACATATACGTGTGAGTATATATAGACAGACAACTCTTGAGCCATGGCAGAAACTAATTATTAAGGTTTTTCATTTTCTTTTCCAAATATATATAGAGAAAAAGATGTGGAAGTTGAAGATAGCAGAAGGAGGAGAAGGGTTGATTTCTGTGAATAACTTCATAGGACGTCAACACTGGGAATTTGATCCAAATGCAGGAACAGCAGAAGAACATGCTGAGATAGAAAGGCTACGCAATCAATTCACCAAAAATAGATTCTCAATCAAACAAAGTGCTGACCTCTTCATGAGAATGCAGGTAGTAATTAATTAATTAATTCATTCATTACTATGTCTACAATCTATCTATCTATATATATATATATATATATATATATATATATATATATATATATATAGATACATGGTGAGTATCAATATATATAGAGACAGACTATTATCTTAAATCTTGCTACTTTCTTTTTTTTCATCAATAGGGAATCCAGAGTTCAAATTTGACTCATGCATATACTACTTGATATATAGTTAATGTAACTACTTTTTAAAATTTGATATATAACCAAAGTAATTAGCTTTGATACGTTATAGATAGCTACTAGCTAGCTAGTGGAGTATTATTATTTTTTTGAACAGCTAATATTATTAAAGAATCCAATCAACTCAAAGAAGAGCAGACGGGACATAAGAGTCCTGTGATACAAAATGGCAGAAGCCACCAAATAAGTAAAAACAAGCTAACAAAAGCCTATGGCAGTAGCATGCGATAATTCACGCTGAAAAATACACATACATTTGTTAATTCACGTTGAAAATGCACATGCGTAAATTAACTCACATTCAACTCTTTTTATGGAAAAGAACAAAACCAAATAAGAGAAGAGCAATTCTGGTAGCATACAGTGCTCCCTGTAGCCCAAACAGAAATAAAACAACACCAGGCAGAATAACAGCTGCCTACATAACAGTGGCCTGTGAAAATCTTAGTTTTAAATATGTTTTTAATCCATATAAAATTACAAACTTTTAAATTTAGTCTCTACAAAAAATTTATTCACTTTTAATTATATTTGCATTTTTTTTACCGGAATTATATTTGCATTTTATAGAGACTATTTTAAAAGAGTAAAAATATCCATTTTTTTAAAAAGTTTTCAAGACATAGACTATTGTTATAAACTACTTATGTTGACAAATTAAAAATCTGAATTTACTTGATTTCAACAAACTGAGTAAAATAAAGTTAATCATGTCATAACTTATTGATCGTCCAAAATAAACTGTTCTCGTTCATTGCCTCATATACTTGATTTCCAGTTCATTTAATTACAATATTGTTTTTTTTTTTAACAAGCAAAAATACGTTATATTACCACTAACCTCGTAATTGT
Organism: Medicago arabica; assembly: GCA_946800305.1. Lineage (NCBI taxonomy): Eukaryota > Viridiplantae > Streptophyta > Magnoliopsida > Fabales > Fabaceae > Medicago > Medicago arabica. Next base: position 539,373 of record OX326966.1, on the reverse strand, counting down.
TGCAGCACAAGGTGTGCCACAACAAGCACGGAAAGATGAGAAACCTGTCAATATTACATCAAAGTCGGTCGATGCCCATACATAAAAGCGGACTCGACCACCAATTATGAGTACCAAAATTAAAGACCACATTAATAGCTTTCAACCACCACAAAGAACATGATTTTACTTTATCTAACAAATGTGGTATAGAGCTTTGACGATTCCTATATAGCCTGTCATTTCGTTCATTCCACAAAACCTAAACACACTAAAGCCAAATCAAATGGGAAAAAGATCGATGTGCTTTCAAGCCACATGCGTATTGAATAAATTGCAAAAAATGGTTTGAAATAGCATGAGAATCTACCCCTTCGACTCTGAGCCATGCCAGCACCATAGGCCACAACACACCAAAAGTTGGACACGACAAAAACATATGATTCACATCTTCAAAATGCCCACAACCAGTGACACATAACCGAGCCTCCACGAGAATATTACCACGATCTGCCAAATTGACTTTTGTAGGTAATCGATCCCTCAGCAACCGCCAAGCGAGGATATAAACTTTTAGAGGTACCTGTTTATGCCAAATTAACTCCATATTTTGTTGTAAATTAGCTTATTCCTATGATGTCAACATGTCATACACACCACGAACACTGTAACCGTCAATCTGATCCGGTAACCACAACCATCTGTCAAGTGATGATTCCTGCAAAGAGACTATGAGTAATAAATCCCTACACTTCTCTACCAATTTTTCATCCCACGCCCACAAACGACGGCGCCACTGCCACGCACCCCCACCATCTGCCACCCCCAACAAGAACATGTTCCTCACCGTGATTACTTTATTGACAGTCAAGTCGTATAGCCGCCTAAAGCGCTCACACAATGGAACACTACCACACCAACAATCACACCGAAAATCAGTTTCGGCTCCATCCCCCACCCTCCTTCTAACATAATCCGCAAACCATCCCTCCCCACCCTCGCCTATCCCATCTCTAATTCTCACTATCTCCCTCCACCAAGAAGAACAACTCCGGCCCCCATCCTCCAAACCACCATTCGCCACACCATACTTAACCACCAACACCCTACGCCACAACCCTTCCCTATCTCCTAACAACCGCTAACACCATTTCCCTAACAGAGCAATGTTAAACTCTCTCAACCTCCTAACACTCAACCCTCCATACTCCTTCCTCAAACACAAAGAATTCCAACCAATCCAAGATATTTTTCTTTTATCCTCACTACCCCCTCAAAAAAAATTATTTAACAAAGATTCAATGGAAGAGATTATACCTAACGGAGCTTTGAAAAAGAAAAGTGCATAGACAGGAAGAGCAGTCCGGACGAATTTGAGGAGAGTCAATCGACCACCAAAGAAAAGGAACCGACTATGCCAACCAGACAATTTAGATTTAATACGATTAACAACAGACTCCTAAAATAATAACCGGCGCGGATCGCCCACAATCGGAAGGTACAAATAGAGGAACGACACTTTACCCACTTTGCAATCCAACACAGAAGCTGCTTCAGACAACCAAGAGGCATTATTATTGACCCCAAAGAGCTTTTATGGAAACTGAATTTTAGGCCATACATAGCCTCAAACAATATGAGACCATCCCTCAAAGCACAAACATTAACCCAACTTATATTCCCTAAATTTCAGGTTATTATTTAATTATTACCAGTCATACTTAACTACTTTACTACCTTTGCTAAAAACAAAAAAAAACCACTTTACTACCTTAATTCATTTAATTTGCCTTATTTTTATTGAATTTTTTGCTTAAAGATAATAGACTTAATTATACAAATATTTTGATAATCTTGTGGATTTAATCCACTATTTTAAAATCTAATAGTTTTGGTCTCTTCATCATATTTTTAAACTAACAATATGGATGATGTGATTTTTTCTTTTTATAATTTCGTCAATCTAATGATAGAAAAATATCAACATTGGCAAAATTTAAAAAAAATAAAATTTAAAACATGTTATATAATCATATTTTAGACAAAATATTTGATCGATAGATTAAAACCGTCAAATTTTACAATATTGTGATCAGTTTCTAAAAAATGTAAAACTATAGGGACCAAAAAAGTATCAACAAGTAGAATAGGAAACTACCTCTATACCGTACGTTAAGACGAGTACATAACATAATTTAGATTGCGTTACTTGGAAGAAATTAAAGTACAAGTATATATAATCTCTCCAATTTTAGTCCTTACCATCGACTCAGGAAGATAAAGATTACGTGCAAGTACACCCCTAGACTAACTAGATTGTGTCTTTTAGTGATTTATGGTTAATTAGTGATGACATCTTTCTCTAAAACATCATTTTTAGTATTGCAGGTCTGTTTTCTCACCATTTTTGGCACGTAAAGTTACGTACGGTTTAAGTCGTTAGTTACAAACCATAAAACACTTCAACATCTTGTTTTTATTGAAAAGATTAGATTAGATTTGAAGAATTGGAGAAGAGATATATTTAGTAAGGGGTGGACCCACACTGAAAAGTTGTGAGGGGCCAAAACAAAGCCAAGTCATTAACCTAATATAGATGCTACAACCACGTTGCACTATCAACTTCTATTGCTTTTATTCTATGTATGTTCCATTCATGATTGATATCACAATAGATAGGTTAGAATTAGAATTACGGTGATCTATCGTGATGTTACCAAAGTTATTATATCTTGTACCTTTTATAAAACTACATGTATCACTTGTGGTTGATTCTGAGATATATCTAACGCAATATAAACATAAGATTTGTTTCACATTTGTAATAATAAAAGAAAAGTATGAAACTTTACTTGCCATAAAATAAATATTTTCTAACATGGTTTAAGCTTTTTGGATATCTATACTACATATAAAGAAAACTATCCCTTTGCACATTTTTGAGTTGAAATTTTCTTTCTAAAAATACCCTTAATATTAAATACAAATAACACATATAACAAATAGATAAGAATAAATTTAAATATTAAAACAAATGTAACAAACACGATATGAATATACATATATCTGTTTTTTTCCTTTATCATTTAAAAAATATAACAAACTGGATGAGTATATTTATACTTACTTTTTCATTATTTCAATTATACTCTTAAACAATTTTTTCTATAATAAAGATTGTTGTTCGTGTCATTAAAAAAAAGCAACAACATTTATATTTTTACTTTTAATCAAAACCAAAATTTTATAAAAATATACCGTTCATATTTTTCAAACTTTAGCGTAATAAAAAGAGTGCCCGTCTTTTCGCTAGTATATTATAAGATTAACATCAAAAGAATATTGTAGAGTTTTGTGAAGGAGAAGTCATAGTTCTTTTTGGTTAAGTCGTAGTTGTTTTTTTTTTTTGAGAGAAAGGAGAAGTCATAGTTGAACACGCGCTAGTGTATAAAATTGTATTATTTTAATAAAAAAAACATAAAGTGGACATTAAATACACTAAAAAATACACAATTTTTTAAAAATTTGAAATTTATAAAAAGGATTTTAGTTATAGAAATTTTTTGGCTACATTTTATACGGATTTATATATCTTAAGAGAGAATGATGTAATTAATGTGATAAATGGATGTATATATCTTAACAGATAACGATGTAATTAATATGATAAGGAGTTTTTTAACCTGTGCAAGCCATAATTAATGCATTTTTCTTTCTCTCTTATTAACTTTTCTTTTTTGTCATATTAATTAGCATTAGTTTTGATGGAAACAAATTTTTTTTTTACTAAATGATGGAAACAATTTTATTTACGGTGTTAACAAAATACTTTCACCATCTTCATTGTTGTGATCACAATCACCGTCACCATACAAACACAAGTCTACCCTGACTCGTATTATGCAGACCATGTCCCTTGAGCAACATAACAATCAACCCCATCCACAAACACCACACTAGCCCGGTAAGCTTTGGCAATGTCGAATCCGATCATCGAAACCTCTACATATCAAGGTCTAATTGATCAAAATCAAATGAAAGTTCCAACATTCACCATTCCTTACTGGTTACAACAATCTTTGTCACGCTAGAATAGATCTCCTAAGTAGGAATCCTTGCCTCTCCGCCATAGGAAACAATCATGCGCCACCTCCTCTACTATGTCGACGAATGATCAAAATGGATGTGTGGCGTCGGTTCCGAGTTGTTACCGTGTCAACGATGAAGTGTTACTGGGCGTCGGTTTCGAATTGGATTGTGATGTTTCTGGGAGAACCACCACCAACAAGATTTATACCGATCAAAATTTTATTTTTGATTGAAGAAAGATTCATGAAATACTGATTCTCTATCTTCTCATTTTCTTTCAACGTGTCTCTTTCTTTTTAAGGGAAGAAAATGCAATTTGTCTCTATCATCCATTACAACAATGAAGATGGTGAAAGTTTTTTGTTAACACCGTTAATAAAATATGTTTCCATCATTTAGTAAAAAAAAAAACAAATTCTGTTTCCACCATCCAATTAAAAAATAATGCTAATTAATATGACAATAAGAAAGAGAAAGAAAAGTGCTTTAACTATGGTTTAAGCCGTACAATGTTGCACATGTTAGGAAACTTCGATATGATAAATTGATAAAATGATAAGAGAGAAATAGAGATAAAATGGAATGATAAAATACATGGGGAAAATGGGTTGTCCAAATATTGCAAATATTAAGTTGTAAGACGCTTTGTTTTAGGTATACGTATTTAGATTATAAAAAGTTGGCACCCCTCATATAATAAGAAAATAAAAATTAATATTACATTGATATAGGTTTAGGGAAATTGGGGTGTCCAAATATTATAGTTGCAAATATAAAGTTGTAAAACATTTTGTTTCGGGTGTTACTTAAAAAAAAACACTTTGTTTCGGGTATATTTATTAGATTATAAAAGTTGGCACCGCTAATATAATTAAAAAAAATTAATTTTATTTTAATATTGTAAAATGACTTATCAATGTAAAGTTTTTTTAATGTAAGTCTAATAATTTTAAAATGTTGATTTTAACTAGTTACTTTTTATATTGTCAAAATCATATTAAATATTTATATGGATAGATATCTATAAAAGGATATCTTTTTTTGGGTTGGTTTTTTTTCTCTCGAATGTATCCTTCAGTTAAACTATTTTATAATATTATTTAAATTTCAATTATTAATTTCAATGAGTTTATCTTAATTGGTAGGGATATTACATATTATATGTAGGGGTCAGAGTTCAAACCCCGTACAACTCACTTCTCCACATTTAAAATGTGTGAGCTCTAGTCACATGGCTACTTGACAAAAAAAAATTAAATTATTAATACGAAAATTAAATCTCATTAAGACAAGAACAACATCATTATAACATGAATTTAAAAAAATGTTAAATTTTATTAAAGACATGGTTAACTAATACCATTAAGATAGGAACAACACCACTGCAGTAACAACACTACTAGACACTATTAAAAGAGTTTATTTTAATCTCATAACATATAAAAAAAAAAAATTATATATCTTTTTATATACAATTAAGCAAAATAGAAAAACGAACAAACAAACATATTAGTATTCGGGGAGGTTGGGTAACTCAACTTGGTTGAGCTTATGGTTAAAGAGTTCGAGGTTCGTGGTTCAAGTATTTACAAGGAGAAAAAAAAAACCAACATAACAATTAATACATTAACATTTGTTGTTGAAAAAAAAACACATTAATGACTAGTATAAATAAAGATGATACACATTATTTTATTTCCTATCTATATAAAAGCTAGTTTATTTAAGGAGATATAAAAACTAGTTTGTAAACGTTTTTTTTAGCCTTGTAGTAAAATACTTTTTTTTTTTGTTAAACTTTCTTGTAGTTCTGAAAAGTAATCTTTGTTGCAGTTTGTAAGAAGTGCAATAGATTAATTTCCAATGTCATTTCTAAATACGGTGATTGAATATTAACCAACATGCAGCTAAAAAAAGAGAATCAATGTAGCCCCATTCCACCAGCAGTTAAACTGAGAGAAGAAGATATCATAACAGGGGAAGCATTGATTACTACAATTAGAAGGGCTATAAGTTTCTATTCCTCAATTCAAGCTCATGATGGCCACTGGCCTGCAGAATCTGCTGGCCCTTTGTTTTTTGTTCAACCATTGGTAAGTGAAGTCCCTTTGATCTTATATAAAAGAGAAAATTTGGTCTACTAAATATTAGATACATCAACTTTTATTAATACAATATTTTGTTATATATAAAACCGGAGAGATTACTTAGTACTTACTGATATTGATGGCCACTAGACGTATTGATATTTGTAACTAATTACTATATGCATACAGGTAATGGCCCTCTATATTACAGGATCCCTTGATAAGGTTTTAGGACCTCAACATAAGAAGGAAATTGTTCGGTATTTATATAATCATCAGGTATTATGTAAATCATGCATTTTACTTCTACACTAAATAAGAATATATTTTCCTCTGAATAATTGAGATCAAATAAAGACCCTAAAAGAAACAAATAATTGTAATTCTAACAAATTGTGATGATAATAGACTCAACATAACTGAATGAGTTAGGAAACTATAATTGTTTGTTGACACTAGCAGATGCCTCACCATCACATTTGCATTCCTTTTCTACTTTGACTCCTTCCCCTTATTCCGCTTCAGACAATGTTTCTTTAGCTGCCCCTACTCCTTGCTATGTACTTATATATAAGCAGTTCATTGAGTCAAACCTCCCTTTAGATGAGGATTCCTTCCCCTGCTCAGAATCAAACATGTTGCTTCTGCATCATCTTCACTAAACAAAACAATAGACATTTCTTTTCAATTCTTTCAACTCCGTAGCCTCCTTCATGTCGGTAACATAGACACTACCTCTTCCATATAACATGGTATCGATGAAGCTTTGATGTCACTTGTTACTGAAAAATAGACAAAGATAAACATCGTAAACAAAACAAATGAAAGAGAATGCAACTATACGTGTTCCTGCTAATGTAGCCTATGTCTATGGGCAGCTTTAGAGTATATAGAGATTCATCTTGTTACTTTTTCAGGGAGAATAGGTTCATTGAGTAATTGCTAAAGAATACAAGGAGAAAAATCCTAAACCTAATAAACATCTTTACATTCTATCACAAAGAAAGCATCATAATAGGTCTCACCCAAAGTTTGGCAATGTTTGTAATCTGATATCAACTTCCTCTGGAATAACCCACAGCTCAAAATTCAAGACATATATGTCAACAATATTTGAATTTGATGAATGGTATTATAGGAAATTGAAAATTTGAAGATGACAAATGAAAAGAAGAACAAAATATACATGAACAAAATTAAATAGCACAGTAACTAGGATCCATTTAAGTTTATGATTAAGCTAATTGTGAAAGGTTTGGATAGACTTTGTGAGGTGAAAGAATAATTTTTTGTGGTCATCATTGTGCACACAGTGAAGAAAAAAACAATATTCACCATTTTATTATTCAGTAATAGCTTATATGTGAATTGTGGTTGGCGAGGCACAAGTTAGAAATCCCCCTTTTCTTAATTGCATTTTGAAAACCTAAGACTTCCTTGCATTAATTTCCACATATGATTCACACGAAATACCCCTTTTGTCTAGTAAGTATTATTTTAGTGTCCCTCAACTCACCAATAAAATGATGGAAGGTAGTACCAAGAAAGCCATATACTGTCAAGATTCATAGAATAGTCACTCAATCAGTTATTTCGATACCATTTGTGATGAGGTAACAGAACGAAGATGGTGGATGGGGATTCCATATAGAGGGACATAGCACAATGTTTGGATCAGCATTGAGCTATATTGCACTAAGGCTACTTGGAGAAGGACTTGACGATGGTGAAGATAAGGCAATGGAGAGATGCAGAAATTGGATCCTTGACCATGGCGGTTTAGTGGCTATTCCATCGTGGGGAAAGTTCTGGGTCACGGTAAATTAATTTAATTCATTCATTTTATATATACAGCAGTGCATGCTATTCTAGAGAAATATGCATCAAAATAAGCAATCACACTATATATGTATCGAAATAAGCAATCCCACTATATATAGGTACTTGGAGTTTATGAGTGGGGAGGCTGCAATCCACTTCCACCAGAGTTCTGGTTTCTACCAAAATTCACCCCTATTCATCCAGGTGCATATCTAGGTCCTATATAAATTTGGGGTTCCTTAACTTCTATATGCAACCATTATCTTGTCTAATTCCTTGGTCAAATTAAATATGCATTCAGGGAAAATGTTGTGCTACTGTCGGTTAGTTTACATGCCCATGTCATATCTATATGGGAAGAAGTTTGTGGGCCCTATCACTGACCTAATCAAATCACTGAGAAAAGAACTGTACAATCAACCTTATGATCAAATCAACTGGAACAAAGCCCGGAATACTATTGCTAAGGTTTGTACGTGTGTGGAACCAATCTATATAGTTCTATCTTTAATTGATATGTATACAATTTTTTATTTGATACATACATGCATATAGATATATGAAACTGACAATGGCATTCAATTTCAGGAGGATCTGTACTACCCACATCCTATGATTCAAGATATGTTATGGGGATTTCTTTATCACGTGGGAGAGCCTTTTCTGAATTGCTGGCCTTTCACCAAGCTTAGAGAGAAGGCATTAGAAATCGCAATTAATCATGTGCGTTATGAGGATGAGAACAGTAGATACCTTTGCATTGGAAGTGTAGAGAAAGTATTATGTTTGATAGCGCGCTGGGTTGAAGACCCGAACTCAGAGGCATACAAACTTCATTTAGCCCGAATCCCTGATTACTTTTGGCTTGCAGAAGATGGCTTGAAAATCCAGGTTAATATTGTATTTTTTTCACTCAACCAACTAAGGCCTGCAACATTTCATTTAATTTTGTTAAGATATATAAATATGATTAGTATCTTTAGGATATTGTGTTATTATGCCTTGATTATATTTCTTTAGCTTTCCTTTCTTAGTTGATTCTTTCTCTAATTATTGGAACTGACTAGGAGACTCATGCGTACATATACATACATTCCCCATATAATAGAATCAGATTTTCAATCTCAAGTAATTTAATATGAATTAATCATGGTATAATATTACTCCACTAAAATTAACAGTTGTTAAATAATAATAATGAATGCAGAGCTTTGGGTGTCAAATGTGGGATGCAGCATTTGCTATACAAGCAATACTTGCTTGTAATGTGAGTGAAGAGTATGGTCCTACACTTCGGAAAGCACATGACTTCCTGAAGGCCTCACAGGTAGTTGAAAATCCATCCGGTGAGTTCAAAGCAATGTACAGACACATATGCAAAGGATCGTGGACATTCTCAATGCATGACCAAGGTTGGCAAGTCTCTGACTGCACTGCAGAAGGACTCAAGGTTTTATTAATTATATTGTCATATATAAATGTTAATTATTTTTGTAGGTTTGTCAAAATATACATGCATGGAATCGCATGACATTCATGATAACACATGCAGGCCGCACTCCTGTTATCAAAAATGCCAAGTGATCTCGTTGGAGAAAAATTGGAAACAGAGCGATTCTACGATGCTGTTAATGTCATCCTCTCGCTACAGAGCAGTAATGGCGGGTTCCCTGCTTGGGAGCCTCAAAATGCTTACAGTTGGTTAGAGGTATGCTATGAAGTTACTCTTATTCGTCTAACAAATTATTACATAAAAGAAAAGTTTGTAAGAATGACAACCAACTAATTATATGCATGCATGTCTGCTGCAGAAATTCAATCCAACTGAATTCTTTGAAGACACGCTGATTGAGAGGGAGTAAGATATATAGCAACACCAATCATAAACATATATATGCATGTGTGTGTACATATTCATTGTTGAAGCATATATAATTTCTCACTATATGTGTTCATTGTGAAATTAATAGGTATGTTGAGTGCACTGGTTCTGCATTGCAAGCCCTGTATCTCTTCACAAAGCTACACCCAACTCATAGAGCAAAGGAAATACATCACTGCCTTTCCAAAGCAATTCATTACATTGAAAACACACAAAATCCCGATGGATCCTGGTATCCTATCTTCTACTCTCTCTATTTATTATACACCACCTAATGATCTATTGTGTTAAACATGAGACTTTCTTTTAATTTTTGTTTGGTTCATATATAGTATAAATAGATATAATTTGTACATACACTACTCCACAGGTACGGGTGTTGGGGAATTTGCTATACATACGGTACTTGGTTTGCTGTAGAGGGACTAACAGCTTGTGGAAAGAATTACCATAACAGTCCTTCCTTGCGAAAAGCATGTCAATTTTTATTGTCAAAGCAGCTTCCTAATGGGGGGTGGGGAGAAAGCTATTTGTCAAGCCAAAACAAGGTATATATATTATTGTACCTTCATTTTTCTTTGAATGAAAACTCACTTGTTTTTCCTGTTAATTTAAATAGGTATATACAAACCTAGAAGACAACCGTGCAAATTTAGTTCAAACTTCATGGGCTTTGTTGTCACTTATCGGTGCAGGGCAGGTTAGTATTGAAAAAAATAAAGCTAGCTTAGCTCCTGCCTGTTAGTAATTATAAATTATGTTAATCAATGCGCTTTTCTAATTATGAATGTTATTGTTACAAAAAGGCTGATATAGATCCTACACCCATAAACCGTGGAATGAAGTTAATAATCAATTCACAAATGGAAGATGGAGATTTCCCACAACAGGTAATTAGTGTAGCACTTCTCTCCTTCCATCAATTTTATATACTATTCTTATTCATTAATTAATTACAACTTGATAACAAACTGAAAAATGCAACTACAGGGGGTAACAGGAGTATTTATGAGGAATTGTACCCTGAACTACTCATCATATCGAAATATCTTTCCCATATGGGCACTGGGAGAGTATCGTCACCAAGTCTTGTTTGCACAAACTCCAAATGCCGCACCTTGAATTGTAACTACTCACCACCCAGGAGCTAATTGGTTGTACACATCAAGTAATTTGATTATTATTTTTCTGAATTTTGTATTTTCTGGCAGTTTGTAAAAAACATGTCAATTACGTCTTTTTAAAATAAGTCTTTCTTCAAGAATATCATCCGTAACTGTAAGCATATTCATTTCAGCAACTTATCATGTAACTTCCTTTTCAGAAAGGCAATATATATTTTCAGTTCTATTGCATATTAAGATCTTGGATTTTGATTCTATATCCCATCCCAATGGCATTTATAACGCAATTTAAATTAATGTTAATAAGACAATTGGTCTTTGAGGAAATTAATACAAAGCACAATTGAAGGAACTTACCAGGCAAGTGAGCTGCAGCACCAGCACCAGCATATTAACTTTTTTTCCTCACTCACAGCATACAAGGTGTAAGAGAACATCGTTTTTTGAGTTCGGCGTGCTGCAACTATTCTCACCTAAAGTTTGATTCAGGTACATTTACGTTAGGATAAACAATTTTATACAATACAGCACCTCTACAAGGGAAATTAAAATGATGCACACCAAACATCTCCAAGATTTCAGCATAACTTTCCATAGCAGGCAGATCTAAATCAGAACCCATTGAGATCCACACACTTGGACCAACTACGTTTAATGAACAAAAAAGAATGACAAAGTGTGCGAGTATCAAAATTTTCACTTCTTAAATATCAAACAAAGCAATATTAAGAGTAGTAGTTTCAGTGTTCACCAAAGAATGAATAGAAAAGCAAAGGATGATTTAAGCAATACCAATGAAACAGATAACAGTTTATTTTCACAATTTATTTTATTCACTTCAAATGTGGGGAAGAAACAAGTATATTATTTCGCTACTATTAGCATAAAATGGAAGTAATATTCTAACTGTGAAAAATTTATGAAACACAGCTGAATGATATTGTTTTCATAATAGGCTATTAATTTAAAAAGAACATAATGTCTAAATATATGAAACAACTTAAATGTGAGAAATGAATACACAGTTTTAATTATAAAACAATTTACTTTTTCTTCAATTAGAGAAAATATGGGGGTCAGTTCAATATGAAGTGATCAACCTATTTTTAGGGATAAAAATATGAGTTGCACTTGCATCTTAAAGAAAGGTGCTAGGGTAAAAAAGAAACATATCTTCAATGGCTTGTGCTTAGTTTCACAACACTCAGTCCTTACAAGCACCAGACTTAGAAATACTTCATAAAAGTAATTTGTTAACTGGATTTGATCTTCTGATTGTTTATTAGATCCACTAAGTTGGCTGAATCATGCCCACCCATTATAGAACATGATAAACATGATAAATATGAGTTGCACTTGCATCTTAAAGAAAGGTGCTAGGGTAAAAAAGAAACATATTTTCAATGGCTTGTGCTTAGTTTCACAACACTCAGTCCTTACAAGCACCAGACTTAGAAATACTTCATAAAAGTAATTTGTTAACTGGATTTGATCTTCTGATTGTTTATTAGATCCACTAAGTTGGCTGAATCGTGAGCTTGTATTTAATATAAGCATCATCCGAAGTAGGAAGAGTGAGGTATAAATCAATAGAAGTTGGTCTTCAAATCTTGCAATTTCGTCTATAGAATCAAATTCTCGTAGAAGTAGGACACTACATTAGGCAATATTTGAGTTCTCCTCCACTCACCCAACTTCCCGCCATTTACGGGTTGGGTTGCAAGCAAAGTATGCGTAATTTTGAAGTTTTATACCCCAAATAAAATATTCCAAGTGAAACCACCTTATTAGGTTTCCCGGTCAAAAAACCCAATGATTCCGAAAGGTTGTAAATCAATTGCTGATACCTATCTGTCTCATGTAGGCAGGCCAATTTTGGACCGAAAACTGGAAAAGTCCCCAACTCCTCCCTGGTTTCCAATGCCATCCACCTCAATGGCACTACATCCTGGCACCTTTCTGATACGCAAATCTTTCATCTTAGTTCTCGTTTTGCTTGCATCTTCCCATCTGTCAGCAGAAGCATAAATGCTAGCAAGGAGTGAATGAAGACTTGAATCGCTGGATTTCACTTTTGCTAGTGCTGTAGCAATCCTTTCACCCATATCAGTATTGCCATAAGTTCTGCAGGCACTGAGCAAAGATCCATAAATTGCAACTATTGTCTCATTTTTTTGGTCCGGCAACTTCATTATCAACTCCTCCGCCTCATGTAACAGTCCAGCTCGACCAAGAAGGTCGATGAAACACCCATAGTGTTCTAAATTTGGCTCAATACCATATATACATGACATGGAATGAAATAACTTACGTCCTTCTTCTACCAATCCTCCATGACTACACGCATTCAAAAGAACAATAAAAGTAACATCATCAGGTTTTGCTCCAAATAGTTTCATTTCTTCAAACAACTCCAGTGCTTCGTTGGTCTTACCATTCATGGCTAGTCCACAAATAATCGAAGTCCACGAGGCAGTATCCTTTTCCTTTAATCCATTAAAAACCTCCAAAGATTTCTCTACACAACCACATTTAGCATACATTTCAATCAGAGAAGTACCAACCACCGCATCCACCACGATTCGGTTTTGACGTACATAATCATGAATCCATCTTCCATGCTCCAGAGTCCCCAACTGCGCACAACATGTAAGAAGAGCAGCCACAATAAACTTATCAGGCTTCACTCCTCTAACTTGCATCTCCTCAAACAACGCAACCGCCTCATCAAAACGATTAAACTGCACATACCCATTAATCATAGCCGTCCAAAGAACAACGTCCCTCGTCGGACTCTTATCAAACAAATTCCTCGCTTTATCCAACTCACCACAACTCACATAACCAGTCACCATACTAGTCCAACAATTCACATTCCTCTCATCCATCCCATCAAAAATCTCACGAGCCACACTCACATAACCACACTTACAATACATATCCAACAACGCATTCCCCATTATCATGGTAAAATCCAATTCCTTTTCAATAAAACCATGAATCTCTTTCCCAACCTCCACATTTCTCAACGCAGCACATGCAGTCAAACTACTCACAACAGTAGCTTCACTAATCTTCTCATTGCATTCAACCATCATCCGTTGAAATACTTGAACCGCCTCTTCAAATCTTTTGCACTTAACACAACCTGATATCATAACATTCCACGAAACACTATCTCTCTCAGACATTTCATCAAACAGTTTACGTACAAGATCAATCCGACCCAGTTGAGCATACATATCCATCAACGAATTAGAAACATAATTATCACAATCTAAACCAGTATTAACAACAAAAGCATGAATTTTTCTCCCATGACGAAAATCACCAGTGCAAGCAATGGCTTTTAAAACAAAAGGGTAAGTGTAATTATCAGGGAAAAGACCATTTAGTCTTAATTGGTTAAAAAGAGAAATGGCTGGTTGGAAAGAGTTTTGTTTGACGAATGATTTGATGAGGAGATTATAGAGGAAGAGAGAAGGGTGAAGAGTGTGATTGAAGATAGAAAGAGAATAGTGAAAGTGAAAGTTGTTATTGAGATGAATGGAAACGGAGAAGAGTTTGTTGAGAATGTGTGTATCTTGATGAAGACCATTGGTGAAAATGAGAGAATGAATTTGTTGAAGATGATGAATTGATTTGCAGCTTTTCAGAAGAGAGATCAATTTTCCCTTCATTGAACTCAAATTTTGTAGTCGTACTGAATTACCCCTAGAAATTTCACCGATTGAGGAATCAAACTTTCTGCTGTATTTTATTTCAAGGACTTTGTAGTTCTTCATAATAAGGGGGGGGGGGGGGGGGGGGTCGTGGATGGGCCCGCCTCCACTTCACTGTACCCAGCTCCGAACCTGCCCCCAAACTTGTCGGGGATAGAAAATTCACACCTAAATCTGCCCCAGCGGGGACAGGTTTCCTAGCCCCACTTGCAACTATAGTAAACAAAAATTAACATTTTTTTTTTTAACAGCAACAAAAAAGATCTAATAACAAAAGCTTCTAAAATCATTACAGCTCATAACATATTCTAAAGATCATAATGTCACAGTAAAAAAAACATGCTTAGTTGCAAGATCATTAAAACAAAATAAGGGTATAAAAGTAATATGATTATCAAATATAAGGGTAAAAAATTAATTTAAAACAAATAGGGCGGGGACGGGGGTGGGCGCGGGAATGGTTTAAACACGTGGCGGGACGGCCAGGTCTGAGCGGGGGTTGGTTCAAATGCCATGTCTAATCCCAACAAATTATAGAAAACATTTATGAAAAACTCATTTACCTTATTTTTCACATATCTTATTGACCAATTATTCTTCAGTTTGTGGTTTTAGTTTTAGATAACTAATGATTGATTTTTAGAATTTTTGAACATTCGGCCTGAATGATGACAAAGTGAATTACCTAGTTAATTTTCAGATTTTACTTGTTTTCGACCCTTTCTCACTAAAACGACCATAACTTGGGATATCCTTATCCGAACAGATCTTGCGAACATTCGTTGTAAAGATAACAAGCATATCAACGACTTCGGCGCGTCACAAATTTTATTTCAATGAAAATATCTTAGATTTTTTTTGGCAAAATTTCATTAGCAAGGATCATGATCTTTTGCCTTTCCTCTGATTTTTCAACCGAATATTGGAGGAATCGCACCAAAATGACTTTTTTTAAACACCGAGAGGCAAAGTCGAGCCTCATTGCATGGGACCAAACCATATTGAAAAAAGGTTTCACACTAATTTTATGTAAACCAATGATTTAGAAATAGGAAACATTTAAAATCTCATAGGAAAAATTTATGAAAAACCCATTAATCTCCTTCTTTGCATGACTTATTGACCGATTATTATTTAGTTTATTGTTTTGTATGTTTCCGATGACAAATGGTTGATTTTTAGAATTTTATAAAATTCATCCTCAATGGAGGCCAAGTGAATAACCTTGGTAATTTTTGGATTTTACTTGTTTTTGACCCTTTCTCACTAAAACGGCCATAACTTGGGATTTTTTAATCCGACCGGAGCTTGCGAACAATCGCTAGAAAGCTAACAAGCATAGCTACGATGTGGGCGTGTCGAAAATTTTATTTCAACGAAGAAATCTTGAATTTTTTTGGCAAAATTCGATTGGAAAGAATCGCGATCCTTTACCTTTTCTCTGATTTTTCTACCGAATTTTGAAGGTATCACTCTTAAATGACTATTTTTAACACCTAGAGGCAAAGTCAAGCTTCATGACATGAGGCTAACCATATTGAAAAAAGGTTTCACGTTAAATTTTATGTAAACAAACGATTTAGAAAAAGGAATCTCATAAGAAACATATAAAATCACATAGGAAACATTTATGAAAAACCCACTCATCTCATTTTTCGCATGACTTATTGACCAATTATTGTTTAGTTTGTTGTTTTGTATGTTTCAGATGACTAATGGTTGCATTTTAGAATTTTTCAAAATTCATCCTAAAAGGAGGCCAAGTGAATAACCTTGGTAATTTTTGAATTTTACTTGTTTTTGACCCTTTCTCACTAAATCGGCCATAATTTGGGATTTCTTTATGCGACCGGAGCATACGAACAATCGTTGGAAAGATAACAAGCATAGCTATAATGTGGGGGTGTCAAAAAATTTATTTAAACGAAGAAATCTTGTATTTTTTTGGCAAAATTCCATTGGAAAGAATCGCAATCCTTTCCCTTTTCTTTGATTTTTCTACCGAATTTAGAAGGTATCACTTTAAAATGACTTTTTATAACACCGAGAGGCAAAGCCAAGCTTCATGACATGAGACTAACCATATTGAAAAAAGGTTTCACGCTAAATTTTACTCAACACCTTATCCGACCTGAGCTCGCGAACAATCGTTGGAAAGCTAACAAGCATAGTTACGACTCCGGTGCATCAAACGAGTTATTTAAGCGAACAAATCTTGAATTTTGCTGGCAAAATTCCATTGGAAAGAATCACGATATTTTACCTATTCTCTAATTTTTCTACTGAATTTTATAGGTATCACTCTAAAATGACTTTTTTTAACACCGAGAGGCAAAGTCAAGCGTCATGACATGAGAGTAACTGTAACACCCTATTCCTATTAAGCGGTAAAACGCGCGAACATACAAATATATTCTAGAAATAGATGCTACGCCAACAACAAATTCAAGTTCACAAGTATAAATTATCATGGTTCATAAACATAGCAGCGGAATATATCAAATCTATAGACAACATCTCCAAGTCTCATGATAATAAATACATAAAACATCCTCAAGACATAGTGTAACACCCCGTTCTCCCAACAGTATTAATTAACAAATTGAATCAGAGTTTTTCACCAAAAACGGAATGCTACATTTTCGTTCAAATAAAATCTCCAAATTAACGGATGAATAAATATTCTCCAATAAAATATTCAATAATAATTAACTTCAAAACTTCGCAGCGGAATTAATTTAAAACAACTAAATAAGTCTTTGGCACGCAGGCCTCATCAAAAGTTTCATAAATCATTATTAATACGTAAGGAAAGAGAAAACAAGCAACAAATCCCCGTCCCGTTACGTATCAGAGCCCTAGGAAACTTGAGCCGACATCTCTACTAATCTTCGTTACCTGCACTTGCCCACAAGGCGGCAATTCCAGCAGAAGGGGTGAGATTCACAAACAACAATAGATAACATAATTCATCAATTAAATTCAACAACAACAGTATAATGAATAATAAATTTTCATTTATAATTTGAACAATTCAACAACATGGTCAACCACGACACTGACAACTCAGCCAACAACAACAACGACGACAACAGCTACGACGACAACAATGCGACTAATGCAAATGCATGTGGTACCATTTTACGCGCGTTGAATGCTAAGCATTCCGGGGCATAAGCCCCCAACGGTTGAATGAAATAACATTCCAGGGCATAAGCCCTCAACAATTAAGTGATAAACACTCCAGGGCATAAGCCCTCAACGATTGAGTGGAAACACTCCAGGGCATGAGCCCTCAACAAGGTATGAGTATGAATGGACTCAATGATGTATATCTACATACAACCCAACGACAGCAACGACAACTACAGTATGCATATTCTACTATGACATAAGACTCCAACTCAATTGATAGGACACAACAAAGGGCACAACAAAGCCACACAACAAAAATTCAACAACCTAGGTAACCTACAGCATTACTCGCCGTGGCGAGTTCACAAAATTGAGCTCCTCGCCGTGGCGAGTTGGGGGCGAGCTCAATGCGAGCAAAAGTGGTTGCTCTCGGCATTTTTGACATTTTTCACCTAAAATCATCGTTTTTAAGTTCCCAAAACCCAAATTTAATTCTGTAAAAAGGTGCCATTCATCCCTAAACATATTAAGGCACTCAAATTGATATAAAAATTCACCCAAAAACCTCATTAAGACAATTAACAACTTTTTAATTAAGCAACTCGCCGTGGCGAGTGCATCTGCTCGCACTGGCGAGCTACGGGTATTTTCACTGCTCGCCTCGCGAGTAGGATTGCTCGTTGTGGCTAGTTACACAGGCACTGCTCGCCTGACGAGTGGGTTTACTCGCCGTGGCGAGCGGCGATTGACAGAACTACGAACTGTACGAACAGACTTCTACTTTTCAACCCTAAACCCCAATTTCAACACCTAAAGGTTCAATTTTGATGAATTTCATCATCCCTATGCATTCCAACATCAGAACAGCATTAAACAACATCAATTACATGAATTAACCAAGTTATTAACATCAATTCATCATTAACCTAATTCAATTCATCAACCCTAACAACCCTACATTCATCAACGAATTAAGAACCTAAAGTTGAGAGTTAGTCTCACCCTTACCTTAGATTATCTTCCTGAATTGAAAGCAGCGTTCTTCTCTCCTCTTGCTTCTTCTCTCTTCTTCTAGGTTTTTCCCCCTTTTCTTGTTTTCTCACTGTTTCTACGTAAAACTGGTTCTGACTCTTTCTTCCCTTATTAATACCTATTAACTTCTCCTTAATTCTAATTAACTCCTATTAAATTATTAAATAATTCATTTTAATCCCCAACCTTCTAATAATTATAATTCTCACCTATTTTAATTAAATAATTCAAAATAATCATATATAAAATATAACACACCAAAAATCAACATAATTATTTAAAATCATAAAAACTTATTAAAATCAACTGTAATAAAATAATCGACAACTAAATCGGCCATAATTTGGGATTTCTTTATGCGACCTGAGCTCGCGAACAATCTTTGGAAAGCTAACAAGCATAGTTACGACTTCGGCTTATCAAACGATTTATTTAAAAGAACAAATCTTGAATTTTGCTGGCAAAATTCCATCGGAAAGAATCACGATCCATTACCTTTTCTCTAATTTTTCTACTAAATTTTATAGGTATCACTCTAAAATGACTTTTTTTAACACCGAGAGGCAAAGTCAAGCTTCATGACATGAGACTAACCATATTGAATAAATGTGTCACGCTAAATTTTATGTAAACAAACGATTTAGAAATATGAATCTCATAGGAAACATATAAAATCTTATAGGAAACATTTATGAAAAACCCACTCATCTCATTTTTCGCATGACTTATTGACCAATTATTGTTTAGTTTGTTGTTTTGTATGTTTCAGATGATTAATGGTTGATTTTTAGAATTTTTCAAAATTCATCCTAAATGCAGGCCAACTGAATAACCTTCGTAATTTTTGGATTTTTCTTGTTTTTGACCCTTTCTCACTAAAACGACGATAACTTGGGATTTCCTTATCCGACCGAGGCTTGCGAACATTCATTGGAAAGCTAACAAGCATAGCTACGATGTGGGCGTGTCAAAAAATTTATTTCAACGAAGGAATCTTGAATTTTTTTGGCAAAATTCGATTGGAAAGAATCGCGATCCTTTACCTATTCTTTGATTTTTCAACCGAATTTTAAAGGTATCACTCTAAAATGACTTTTTTTTAACACCGAGAGGCAAATTCAAGCTTCATGTCATGAGGCAAAACAATATTGAAAAAAGTTTTCACACTAAAGTTGATGTAAACCAACCATTTAATAATAGGAATCTTATAGGAAACATATAAAATCTCGTAGGAAACATTAATTAAAAACCCACTTATCTCATTTTTTGCAAGACTTAATGACCAATTGTTGTTTTGTTTGTTGTTTTGTATGTTTCAGATGACTAATGGTTTATTTTTATAATTTTTCAAAATTCATCCTAAAAGGAGGCCAAGTGAATAACCTTGGTAATTTTTGGATTTTACTTGTTTTTGACCCTTTTTCACTAAATCGGCCATAATTTGGGATTTCTTTATGCGACCTGAGCTCGCGAACATTCTTTGGAAAGCTAACAAGCATAGTTACGACTTCGGCTTATCAAACGATTTATTTAAACGAACAAATCTTGAATTTTGCTGGCAAAATTCCATTGGAAAGAATCACGATCCATTACCTTTTCTCTAATTTTTCTACTAAATTTTATAGGTATCACTCTAAAATGACTTTTTTTAACACCGAGAGGCAAAGTCAAGCTTCATGACATGAGACTAACCATATTGAATAAATGTGTCACGCTAAATTTTATGTAAACAAACGATTTAGAAATATGAATCTCATAGGAAACATATAAAATCTTATAGGAAACATTTATGAAAAACCCACTCATCTCATTTTTCGCATGACTTATTGACCAATTATTGTTTAGTTTGTTGTTTTGTATGTTTCAGATGATTAATGGTTGATTTTTAGAATTTTTCAAAATTCATCCTAAATGCAGGCCAACTGAATAACCTTCGTAATTTTTGGATTTTTCTTGTTTTTGACCCTTTCTCACTAAAACGACGATAACTTGGGATTTCCTTATCCGACCGAGGCTTGCGAACATTCATTGGAAAGCTAACAAGCATAGCTACGATGTGGGCGTGTCAAAAAATTTATTTCAACGAAGGAATCTTGAATTTTTTTGGCAAAATTCGATTGGAAAGAATCGCGATCCTTTACCTATTCTTTGATTTTTCAACCGAATTTTAAAGGTATCACTCTAAAATGACTTTTTTTTAACACCGAGAGGCAAATTCAAGCTTCATGTCATGAGGCAAAACAATATTGAAAAAAGTTTTCACACTAAAGTTGATGTAAACCAACCATTTAATAATAGGAATCTTATAGGAAACATATAAAATCTCGTAGGAAACATTAATTAAAAACCCACTTATCTCATTTTTTGCAAGACTTAATGACCAATTGTTGTTTTGTATGTTTCAGATGACTAATGGTTGATTTTTATAATTTTTCAAAATTCATCCTAAAAGGAGGCCAAGTGAATAACCTTGGTAATTTTTGGATTTTACTTGTTTTTGACCCTTTTTCACTAAATCGGCCATAATTTGGGATTTCTTTATGCGACCTGAGCTCGCGAACAATCTTTGGAAAGCTAACAAGCATAGTTACGACTTCGGCTTATCAAACGATTTATTTAAACGAACAAATCTTGAATTTTGCTGGCAAAATTCCATTGGAAAGAATCACGATCCATTACCTTTTCTCTAATTTTTCTACTAAATTTTATAGGTATCACTCTAAAATGACTTTTTTTAACACCGAGAGGCAAAGTCAAGCTTCATGACATGAGACTAACCATATTGAATAAATGTGTCACGCTAAATTTTATGTAAACAAACGATTTAGAAATATGAATCTCATAGGAAACATATAAAATCTTATAGGAAACATTTATGAAAAACCCACTCATCTCATTTTTCGCATGACTTATTGACCAATTATTGTTTAGTTTGTTGTTTTGTATGTTTCAGATGATTAATGGTTGATTTTTAGAATTTTTCAAAATTCATCCTAAATGCAGGCCAACTGAATAACCTTCGTAATTTTTGGATTTTTCTTGTTTTTGACCCTTTCTCACTAAAACGACGATAACTTGGGATTTCCTTATCCGACCGAGGCTTGCGAACATTCATTGGAAAGCTAACAAGCATAGCTACGATGTGGGCGTGTCAAAAAATTTATTTCAACGAAGGAATCTTGAATTTTTTTGGCAAAATTCGATTGGAAAGAATCGCGATCCTTTACCTATTCTTTGATTTTTCAACCGAATTTTAAAGGTATCACTCTAAAATGACTTTTTTTTAACACCGAGAGGCAAATTCAAGCTTCATGTCATGAGGCAAAACAATATTGAAAAAAGTTTTCACACTAAAGTTGATGTAAACCAACCATTTAATAATAGGAATCTTATAGGAAACATATAAAATCTCGTAGGAAACATTAATTAAAAACCCACTTATCTCATTTTTTGCAAGACTTAATGACCAATTGTTGTTTTGTATGTTTCAGATGACTAATGGTTGATTTTTATAATTTTTCAAAATTCATCCTAAAAGGAGGCCAAGTGAATAACCTTGGTAATTTTTGGATTTTACTTGTTTTTGACCCTTTTTCACTAAATCGGCCATAATTTGGGATTTCTTTATGCGACCTGAGCTCGCGAACAATCTTTGGAAAGCTAACAAGCATAGTTACGACTTCGGCTTATCAAACGATTTATTTAAACGAACAAATCTTGAATTTTGCTGGCAAAATTCCATTGGAAAGAATCACGATCCATTACCTTTTCTCTAATTTTTCTACTAAATTTTATAGGTATCACTCTAAAATGACTTTTTTTAACACCGAGAGGCAAAGTCAAGCTTCATGACATGAGACTAACCATATTGAATAAATGTGTCACGCTAAATTTTATGTAAACAAACGATTTAGAAATATGAATCTCATAGGAAACATATAAAATCTTATAGGAAACATTTATGAAAAACCCACTCATCTCATTTTTCGCATGACTTATTGACCAATTATTGTTTAGTTTGTTGTTTTGTATGTTTCAGATGATTAATGGTTGATTTTTAGAATTTTTCAAAATTCATCCTAAATGCAGGCCAACTGAATAACCTTCGTAATTTTTGGATTTTTCTTGTTTTTGACCCTTTCTCACTAAAACGACGATAACTTGGGATTTCCTTATCCGACCGAGGCTTGCGAACATTCATTGGAAAGCTAACAAGCATAGCTACGATGTGGGCGTGTCAAAAATTTTATTTCAACGAAGGAATCTTGAATTTTTTTGGCAAAATTCGATTGGAAAGAATCGCGATCCTTTACCTATTCTTTGATTTTTCAACCGAATTTTAAAGGTATCACTCTAAAATGACTTTTTTTTAACACCGAGAGGCAAATTCAAGCTTCATGTCATGAGGCAAAACAATATTGAAAAAAGTTTTCACACTAAAGTTGATGTAAACCAACCATTTAATAATAGGAATCTTATAGGAAACATATAAAATCTCGTAGGAAACATTAATTAAAAACCCACTTATCTCATTTTTTGCAAGACTTAATGACCAATTGTTGTTTTGTTTGTTGTTTTGTATGTTTCAGATGACTAATGGTTGATTTTTATAATTTTTCAAAATTCATCCTAAAAGGAGGCCAAGTGAATAACCTTGGTAATTTTTGGATTTTACTTGTTTTTAACCCTTTTTCACTAAATCGGCCATAATTTGGGATTTCTTTATGCGACCTGAGCTCGCGAACAATCGTTGAAAAGCTCACAAGCATAGTTACGACTTCGGCGCATCAAACGATTTATTTAAACGAACAAATCTTGAATTTTGCTGGCAAAATTCCATTGGAAAGAATCACGATCCATTACCTTTTCTCTAATTTTTCTACTAAATTTTATAGGTATCACTCTAAAATGACTTTTTTTAACACCGAGAGGCAAACTCAAGCTTCATGACATGAGACTAACCATATTGAATAAATGTGTCACGCTAAATTTTATGTAAACAAACGATTTAGAAATATGAATCTCATAGGAAACATATAAATTCTTATAGGAAACATTTCTGAAAAACCAACTCATCTCAGTTTTCGCATGACTTATTGACCAATTATTGTTTAGTTTGTTGTTTTGTATGTTTCAGATGACTAATGGGTGATTTTTAGAATTTTTCAAAATTCATCCTATATGGAGGCCAACTGAATAACCTTCGTAATTTTTGGATTTTTCTTGTTTTTGACCCTTTCTCACTAAAACGACGATAACTTGGGATTTCCGTATCCGACCGAGGCTTGTGAACATTCATTGGAAAGCTAACAAGAATAGCTACGATGTGGGCGTGTCAAAAATTTTATTTCAACGATGAAATCTTGAATTTTTTTGGCAAAATTCGATTGGAAATATCGCGATCCTTTACCTATTCTTTGATTTTTCAACCGAATTTTAAAGGTACACTCTAAAATGACTTTTTTTTAACATCGAGAGGCAAATTCAAGCTTCATGTCATGAGACAAAACAATATTGTATAAAGGTTTCACACTAAAGTTGATGTAAACCAACGATTTAAAAATAGGAATCTTATAGGAAACATATAAAATCTCCTAGGAAACATTAATTAAAATCCCACTTATCTCATTTTTCACAAGACTTAATGACCAATTGTTGTTTAGTTTGTTGTTTAGTATGTTTCAGATGACTATTGGTTGATTTTGATAATTTTTTAAAATTCATCCTAAATGGAGGCCAAGTGAATAACCTTGGTAATTTTTGGATTTTACTTGTTTTTGACCCTTTCTCACAAAAACAGCCATAATTTGGGATTTATTTATTCAACCGGAGCTTACGAACAATTGTTGGCCAAGCATTTTACAGAGTGAACAAAACAAGGGATGTTTCTCATATTGAATGGAGATTGATAGAGCATGATCCTCTAATTCCACTACCACAGATTCAAACAACTTTTCAGATAGATCCACATCTATTAAGACTCTAGCAAAGATTCCAAAACATCTATTTTGTGTCGGCTCATCAATGGTTAGAGGTGTGCCTAAACCTGATGCAATTTCAAATAGGGTCTGTTTTTCCCAGTATTCTTGAGGTAAGTTCAGGAATCTTACCCAAATTTGAGCATGAGTCTGGGTTTGAGCTTGAGGTGCGAAATTCTTGGACCAACAATAGAAACGAAGCAATCCAGGCCTGAGATTCACCGTTCCAAGTGCCCAAATTCTGCGCATATCTTCAATTGAGTTGAAATTGAACTCAAAAAACCCCTTTCCCAGCGGAATCAGACTCCAATTGTGAAGATTTGGCCATAGATTTCTGAGCTTGGCCTTCAATGCTTGCGTAGTTAAAGGGTTGTCCCCTTTGTGAAGAGTTAAGCGCCCATGAAGATGTGTTTTGCACGCTGCTAAGCCAGATTCATAAGCAGCTCTAGAAATTCTAATACGCACTAAATCTCCCATTATCACTTTGGGAGGAAGATGAGCCAGAAATGAGTCACCGGAGACCTCACCGGAGAGAGCTTGTGCGAAGGTTTTGACGGAATCTTGGAATTTCATCAGAGCTTGCACCTGTTTATCCACCGTCGAGTCCAGAGCCGCCATAAACGGCCAAGGACAAACCATACCGGAGAGAGATCCTCGCGGAGAGAGAGCAGATCCACAAACTCAGAATAGGTGGGAACAACTTCAGAGAAGGAAGAAGAGAAGTCCACCGCCATGAGTGGGTGGAAGAGGCCAAACAAACGAAAGCCAAAGAGTCACCGGAAAGTTGTTAGATTCACCGGAAAAGGCAGTTACGGTGGTTACGATGGTTTTGGTCAACGAGAGAGAGAAAAAGAGTTTTCATCTCATCAGTCAAAAAATTTCCCAGCAGAAATGTAAACTCATAGGAAACATATAAAATCTCATAGGAAACATTTATGAAAAACCCACTCATCTCATTTTTCGCATGACTTATTGACCAATTATTGTTTAGTTTGTTGTTTTGTATGTTTTAGATGATTAATGGTTGATTTTTAGAATTTTTCAAAATTTATCATAAATGGAGGCCAACTGAATAACCTTCGTAATTTTTGGATTTTTCTTGTTTTTGATCCTTTCTCACTAAAACGACGATAACTTGGGATTTCCTTATCCGACCGAGGCTTGCGAACATTCATTGGAAATCTTGATTTTTTTTGGCAAAATTCGATTGGAAAGAATCACGATCCTTTACCTATTGTTTGATTTTTCAACCGAATTTTAAAGGTATCACTCTAAAATTACTTTTTATTAACACCGAGAGGCAAATTCAAGCTTCATGTCATGAGCATAACAATATTTAAAAAAGGTTTCACACTAAAGTTGATGTAAACCAACGATTTAAAAATAGGAATCTTATAGGAAACATATAAAATCTCGTAAGAAACATTAATTAAAAACCCACTTATCTCATTTTTCGCAAGACTTAATGACCAATTGTTGTTTAGTTTGTTGTTTTGTTTGTTTCAGATGACTAATAGTTGATTTTTATAATTTTTCAAAATTCATCCTAAATGGAGGCCAAGTGAATAACCTTGGTAATTTTTGGATTTTACTTGTTTTTAACCCTTTCTCACTAAAACGGCCATAATTTGGGATTTATTTATTCGACCGGAGCTTACGAACAATCGTTGGAAAGATAACAAGCATAGCTATAATGTGGGGGTGTCAAAAAATTTATTTAAACGAAGAATTCTTGAATTTTTTGGCAAAATTCGATTGGAAAGAATCGCGATCCTATACTTCTTCTCTTATTTATCAACCAAATTTTGAAGCTATCACTCTAAAATAACTTTTTTTAACACCGAGAGGCAAAGTCAAGCTTCATGACATGAGACTAACCATATTGAAAAAATGTTTTACGCTAAATTTTATGTAAACAAACGATTTAGAAATAGGAATCTCATAGGAAACATAAAAAATCTCGTAGGAAACATTTATGAAAAACCCACTCATCTCATTTTTCGCATGACTTATTGACCAATTATTGTGTAGTTTGTTGTTTTGTATGTTTCAGATGACTAATGGTTGCATTTTAGAATTTTTCAAAATTCATCCTAAAAGGAGGCCAAGTGAATAACCTTGGTAATTTTTGGATTTTACTTGTTTTTGACCCTTTCTCACTAATACGGCCATAATTTGGGATTTCTTTATGCGACCGGAGCTTACGAACAATCGTTGGAAAGATAACAAGCATAGCTATAATGTGGGGGTGTCAAAAATTTTATTTAAAGAAAGAAATCTTGAATTTTTTGGCAAAATTCGATTGGAAAGAATCGCGATCCTATACCACTTCTCTTATTTATCAACCGAATTTTGAAGGTATCACTCTAAAATAGCTTTTTTTAACACCGAGAGGCAAAGTCAAGCTTCATGACATGAGGCTAACCATATTGAAAAAAGGTTTCACGTTAAAATTTATGTAAACAAACGATTTAGAAAAAGAAATCTTTTTTTTTTTTTTTGATAAAGCTAAAATGTATTAAACAAATCAGGAGCTGCCTGAACCACTTACATCAAAAAACCTAACTAGAAAAACAAACAAAATACCCAAACTCTACTAACAGAGAGTGAAGGTTTTAAAAAATCAGTCAGAAGCTAATATAGAAAAAGCTATCCCTATGCTATCTCTATGAAGCAGAGAGAGCAGGAGGGAAGGTGGGAAATGCCACCATTGAGATGAATATAAAGAAAGACATTGTCCAGTTTTAGCTAAGTCATCTGCAACCTGATTCCCCTCTCTGAGCACATGCATATAGGAGCAAACAATGCTATTGCAAAACCTTTTGCAATTGTACCACCTAAGCTATAACTAAGCTTTACTTCAGCCAAAATGCCATTGACCAAAGTGACCATGGACTGACGTTTATCATGAAATCTGCTCTGATTTCTTTCAATCCAGACTGTTTGTGTGTAGTAACCATTTGAAACAGACGCAAATGAGTTTCTAAATTCCCACTGCCTCTGATGTTCCAATAGATAATCTTCATTGAGTAGATTTGTAGTTTATGTGGGATTGACTACCAGTTTTGGATCTGGTGGTGACGAAAGCAATATCAATGTCCTGAGATTCAGGATTGTAGTGATTCTTGATGTGGGCTTTCACAGCCTTTTCTGGAGACTTTTGTTTCTTTGGCCTTCCTGTAACACCCTATTCCTATTAAGCGGTAAAACGCGCGAACATACAAATATATTCTAGAAATAGATGCTACGCCAACAACAAATTCAAGTCCACAAGTGTATATTATCATGGTTCATAAACATAGCAGCGGAATATATATTCAAGAATACAAACCATAACTCCAAATCTCAGGATAATTAATATATAATCTTATCCTAAACATCGGATATAAAAGAATCATAACATACTCCTCAAATCAACATATAATGAAATAAGCCTGACATAAAACGCCATCCTAGATCAGAGCCCCTAATCTAGACGCGCACAAAAGAGATAGAGGATTCCTACTCCTCAGCAACACCAAGCAAACAAGCTACTTATCCTGCACTCCATCTACCCGTCCGCACGGAAAGGTAGGTGGTAAACCACTGAGGGTTAGCATTACATCAACATAATCCGTAGACAAACAATCAAGAATATCATGTATAATGAATACTAAATAATATAAACATCTTCACATATATAATCACATGATATTCCAATATCAATTCAATTCACCAATCAAGTTCACATGAACCAAATGCATCAATCACACATCACGACTCAATGCAATTCACCAAACAATGTATGCAATGTTCTAGACTCATCTAGATACATGTGGTACCAAATCACCTCAAGGTCGCCACCTTCGATGCAACAAAAACATCGTATGTAAGGTTTCACACCCCGCCTTACAGATGGACATAAGTCCGTCACCAAACAATGAATGCATGAACATATGACTCGATTCAATGCATATGTTCACACAAAGATCACCTCATCACCAAACAATACATATACAACCATGCAATCATCACCAAACAATGCATATACAACTATGCAATCATCACCAAACAATGCATATACAACTGCAATCATCACCAAACAATGCATATACAACTATGCAATCATCACCAAACAATGCATATACAACTATGCAATCATCACCATCATTCAAAAAGTATGCACACACCAACATGCAATCAACATATATGCATTCAACAATTTCATCTCCTTTGCATACTTCGTTATAAACATACATGTCTTTCACAAAATTCTACTCACAATTCACAACTTTGAAAATATCGAAGTAATGAACCAAAACCAACCAAACAAGGTCAAATGCCGAAGCCATGTATACTCTTAAGTCACATTTGTGCGCAGTAGAGATTACATAAGCTTTTCATCGGCCAATCGCGATTAATTCACAAAAATCACGAAGTTCGTTTCATTTCATCATATTGCAAAACCGATTCATTAAGAGAAGAAAACTAAGTTCGATTCAACAAGACATAGATTAGATACTATTAAACATCGTAATTAAACTCATAATACTCACATTTGATGTTTGGAAGCAAACCAAAAGTTTCGGGTTGAGTTAGAAACGGTTATGCTGAATTTTTGTAAAAGTCTTCCAAGACCCACTTGGAGTGTTTCTATCATAACTCAAAATCCACAAAACATTTTCAAGTGAAACCAAAGCCATTGGAAATCTAACTCAATTATCTAAAACTTTCATGTTTACACCAAAGGCCAATTCGAAACAGAAATATGCGAAAAAGACGAAAGAACACAAAATTGGGAGTGCTGTCACTGTGCAACTCGCCATGGCGAGTAAATCCACTCGCCATGGCGAGTTGGTCACAGGGAGTGACCCCCAACTCGCCTCCAGCTCGCCCCCAACTCGCCGTTGCGAGTTGCGACAGTTCAGTACACGAGAAAACTCTCAATTTTAGTTCCCCATAGCCCAAATTGGTTTCCAAAGTTTGTATAAACATTTCTAGGCATAAACAGAGATTCAAATTCATATAAAGCTTGAATAACAACATCATATCCACAAAATAATCAATTGACCCATATTTATGAAAATCTTAAGAACAACACAAATTCATAACAAGACTCCATGGTTATGAACACCCATAGGTTCAGTCAACAACAACAACATCTTATTCAACAACAACCTTACTTAAACATGATTTCATCACAATCAACAACAACAACTCTAGTTCATAACAATTTGAACAAAAATCAACAAGGTATCATATAACCACAATTCAAGCATGTAAAATCAACAACAATAACATGTTTAGCATCAATTTCACATACCCAAAATTAACATCAAATAGGAGCACGAATTTAATCAATTAAGTTCAAATAATCACTTATTTCATAAGCACTTATGAGATGGAGAAGAAGAAGAGATTAAACAATTGATTATGAATGAAGACTAGCCCCCTTACCTCTAACACCAAGAATCCAAGCTCAAGCTTCAATCTCCCCTTTAGCCCCAACCTTCTTCTCTTGCTCCTCTTCCTAGCCTCTAGTTCTCTACTCTTAGTGTTTTGTGTGAATTATAAAGTCTAACCCTAGTTTCTCAAGGTTATGGGTCAAATATTCACAAACCATTAATGGGCCTAACCCATACTAACTAATTGGTTCAATCTAATTACACCACACCGCTAACTCTTACTCACTAACGGTAATTAACTAGAAACCTCGGTCCTAATTAATTATATCGACAACTTAACCTCTTACAATTAATAATGGTTCTAACTAGAACGCTAAAAATAACTATTGTCATAAGATTACTAAATTACCCTTCCTCATAAAAGACTAAAATAGCCTTAAGTCTAAATGACCAAAATACCCTCATAATACGTAAACCCATGGAAATGCACACTGACATGAATGAATACACATAAAACAATTAAAATCAAACAATCGCAAAAATCGGGCTGTTACACTTCCTCTCTTACCTTTTTTGCTAGTGTCAAAAGGAGTTGCCAAGAAGCTAGATGCATCAGCAAAGTAAGTATTTTGTGAGTCATTATCAGTTTCAGGGTCAGTAGTACTGTCTGTGTCTTGTGCATCCCCCCAGAATTTGCTCAAAATCTTGGTGCTTTTAATACTTGCAGCAGTAGCATTCCTATGGCCAACAAGTATCTGGATTTTTCTTTTGTCTGGGCCTAATACTTCATCAGTAGTAGTAATAGGGGTACTTATGGGCTGCAAAATAGAGTGCTCAATAGCCTTAGGATCCCAAGCCAAATCAGCTGAAACAGATACAACACTGGGGTATAAACTCCTCAGCATTGCTGCACTGCACCTGAGATTGAGGTTCAATAATGGGGCATGCCATCCTCCCATCATTTGAACCTGTTGTAGGTTTATTTGAAGCAGCCACCACAGGCTGAAAGGGCCTATTCATTAATTTACTCGGAGCCTTAGAGGATGGGTGGTGCAGCAAGTTAACCTTCTCTATGGGAGCTTCCACAACATTGCAACTGATCTGCAAAGCTTCCTCAACTGTCATGAAGGGAAGTTCCCCATCAGCTGGTATGGCCTCCCCTGTCACAGTGTCTTCACCCTCTTCAAGCAACCCAAAAGTGTTGTTAAGGGTTATTTTAACAATTGAAGGGTCACCATTTCTATCAATTTTAGACTTAGACATGTCAGATATAACACTTGAATCCTTCATAACCGGTGAGACCTCTCCCTCTTCCAACTCATTAACAGATGGAACAAAGGTGTTAATATAAGTTGGCATCATATCCTTCCCATTGGTCCTGATTGTGGCATTTCCCTCAGGAGCCTTTCCATGCCTGTTATTTCTGTCATGTGCATTCATAGATTTCCTGCCCATCAAAACAGATTTGGCCATGACATTTTCAGTGTCCTGATAAGGTTTTTTATGCAGATTAGCAGATTCATCAGCTTTGTTTAAAGCACCCAATTTGGAGCAAGAGATAATATTGTGACCTAGCATTCTACAATGAGCACAAAATAAAGGGTGTTTTTCATATTTCACAAGGATGGATAAAGCATGATCCTCCCTTTCCACTACCACAGCTTCAAATAATTTCTCAGATAAGTCAACATCTATTAAAACTCTAGCATAAATTCCAAATCGTCGCTGAAGTGTAGCTTCATCGATTGAGAGTGGAGTGCCTAACCCTGAAGCAATTTCAAATAAAGTTTGCTTTTCCCAGTATTCTTGAGGCAAATTCCTGAATCTTACCCAAATTTGAGCATGAGTCTGTGATTGTGCATGAGGCTTGAAGTCTTTAGTCCAACAGTAGAAACACATCAACCCAGGCTTGAGATTAACAGCTCCAAGGGCCCAAATTCTTCGCATCTCTTCAATAGTGCTGAAATTGAACTCAAAAAAACCCTTTCCAAGCGGAATCAGATTCCAATTCTGCAATTGAGGCCAAAGAAGATTGAATTTGGCTTTCAGAGCTTGCGTTGTTGGAGGAGCATCCCCTTTGTGAAGGGTTAAACGACCATGGAGGTGGGATTTGCACGCTGCTAGACCAGATTCGTACGCAACTTTAGAAATTTTGACACGAATTGAGTCTCCCATCACCACTTTAGGAGGAGGTTGAACAAAGAAAGTCTCACCGGAAGTTGCGCCGGAAAGAGCTTGAGCGAACGTTTTTCTAGATTCCGGCATAGGCGCCGTCACGTTCATTGTCTTGGTCACCGTCGAATCCAAGGAAGCCAAGAACGGCCAAGGGCATGCCATGATGAAGACAAAGAGCTTCACCAGAAAGAGCTTCGTGAAAAACGAATCTAGAAATTGCGAAAACAGAGGGAAACCGTAGCATCCTCTCAAGAGGGAAGAGAGGAAGAGCGAACCACCGTGGGTGAGAGAAGAAGAGCTGAAAAAATGGAGAAAGAAGATAACCGGAGCTTGTGAACAATCGTTCGAAAGCTAACAAGCATAGTTACGACTTCGGCGCATCAAACGATTTATTTAAACGAACAAATCTTGAATTTTGCTGGCGAAATTCCGTTGGAAAGAATCACGATCCTTTACATATTCTCTAATTTTTCTACTGAATTTTATAGGTATCACTCTAAAATGACTTTTTTTAACACTGAGAGGCAAAGTCAAGCTTCATGACATGAGACTAACCATATTGAAAAAAGGTTTCACGCTATATTTTATGTAAACAAACGATTTAAAAATATGAATCTCATAGGAAACATATAAAATCTTATGGGAAACATTTATGAAAAACCCACTCATCTCATTTTTCGCATCACTTATTGACCAATTAATGTTTAGTTTGTTGTTTTGTATGTTTCAGATGATTAATGGTTGATTTTTAGAATTTTTCAAAATTCATCATAAATGGAGGCCAACTGAATAACCTTCGTAATTTTTGGATTTTTCTTGTTTTTGACCCTTTCTCACTAAAACGACGATAACTTGGGATTTCCTTATCCGACCGAGGCTTGCGAACATTCATTGGAAAGCTAACAAGCATAGCTACGATGTGGGCGTGTCGAAAATTTTATTTCAACGAAGAAATCTTGAATTTTTTTGGCAAAATTCGATTGGAAAGTATCACGATCCTTTACCTATTGTTTGATTTTTCAACCGAATTTTAAAGGTATCACTCTAAAATTACTTTTTATTAACACCGAGAGGCAAATTCAAGCTTCATGTCATGAGACAAAACAATATTGAAAAAAGGTTTCACACTAAAGTTGATGTAAACCAACGATTTAAAAATAGGAATCTTATAGGAAACATATAAAATCTCGTAAGAAACATTAATTAAAAACCCACTTATCTCATTTTTCGCAAGACTTAATGACCAATTGTTGTTTAGTTTGTTGTTTTGTATGTTTCAGATGACTAATGGTTGATTTTTATAATTTTTCAAAATTCATCCTAAATGGAGGCCAAGTGAATAACCTTGGTAATTTTTGGATTTTACTTGTTTTTGACCCTTTCTCACTAAATCGGCCATAATTTGGGATTTCTTTGTGCGACCGGAGCATACGAACAATCGTTGGAAAGATAACAAGCATAGCTATAATGTGGGGGTGTCGAAAATTTTATTTAAACGAAGAAATCTTGTATTTTTTTGGGAAAATTCCATTGGAAAGAATCGCAATGCTTTCCCTTTTCTTTGATTTTTCTACCGAACTTAGAAGGTATCACTCTAAAATGACTTTTTATAACACCGAGAGGCAAAGCCAAGCTTCATGACATGAGACTAACCATATTGAAAAAAGGTTTCACGCTAAAATTTACTCAACACCTTATCCGACCTGAGCTCGCGAACAATCGTTGGAAAGCTAACAAGCATAGTTACGACTCCGGCGCATCAAACGAGTTATTTAAACGAACAAATTTTGAATTTTGCTGGCAAAATTCCATTGGATAGAATCACGATCCTTTACCTATTCTCTAATTTTTCTACTGAATTTTATAGGTATCACTCTAAAATGACTTTTTTTAACACTGAGAGGCAAAGTCAAGTGTAATATCCCGCTCGTAATTATCGGAATATTACTAGTTGAACGCATCAAAGGACAATGTTCATAGAAGTCAAGTACGGCAGAGATGTTTTATCATGTAATGTCAGTTAAGCACAAGTGGGTTTATGCGTTTAAGGAAGAAGGGCATTATGGTACTTTCATGTTATGGGTATTTAAGTAAGTTTTGGGCCAAGGTCTTTCATTACCATCATGTGCTTCTCTCTCTAAGTCACAAAATCAGAATTCTCTTCCTTCTCTCTAGCCTCCCAATCGCCCTCCCTCTTCTCTCACTCCAATTCATCCCCAAATTTCATATTCTCACCCAAATGCAACATGCAATCCACCCAATGGATTCTCTACCACATCTTAATTCATAAGCAAGCTTGAATCTTCCTTTCCCTTCTCCCTCTTCAGCCGCAGCCATCATCCTTCAGCTTTGGGAAGTTAAGCTTTTGAGTTTGAGTGGAATGCTACATGCAAGGTATGTTGTTTAAGTGTGGTTAGTAATTGCATGTATCTAATAGGTACTTATTGGTGTTGTCATGACTATTTAAGGATTAAGGAGGGATATAAGCTGCTGCATGTGAGGTTCTGAGCTGTTATGTATATGAATGGATGATTGCTTATGGTTTGGTGTTTAAATTCAAGAAGTTGAAGCTTAAAAGAGGTTAATTTGTGTGAAATTCGCAGGACAGATTTGTTGTATTTTGGTCGTATCTCTTACTGTGTAAATCAGAGTTAAGTGATTGTTGAAGAATTGGATTCCTCATTCAATTCCCTTCAGTTTGGACACAAACTTCGTATGAATCGGATTCATAACGAGTTCGGAAAACGCAATTGAAGTTTGGTAAATTCTGCTGGATTCTGGTTACGGGTTTTACGGGTTTTGGCATGGTTTTGAGTTGCAATTGAAGCTGTGCATGTTGCTGGAAATCATTCAGGTGAGTTCTTTAGATTAGATCCTACCCTTGGGTTATATGTGTTTGTGTGAGACAACTGATGATTATGTTAGTTTATGAAATTATGAAGTTTAGGTTTTAGTCACCCCTTTTGCCATAAATCTTTAGAATTATGTGAATTGTTGCCATGCATTGTTTCTGGACTGTTTTTCAGGTACTATAGATGGACTGTTTTTCAGGTACTATAGATGTATTGTGGATGTTAGAACTTGACATTTGGGGTTTTTATGTTAAAATTACGTTTTCTGCACTTCTGGACTGATGAACTTCGCTTAAGCGAAGCTCAGTTCGCTCAAGCGAACAGAACGTCGAGAGCAACTATCCGTTCGCGAACTCATGAGTTCGCTTAAGCGAACAAGCAAGCGAGCAGTTCGCTTGGAGGTTCGCTCAGGCGAACAGGCTTCTAGCCAACAACTTGAAATTTTTTCTTTACGGTCCAGAATTGTCGATTCGACGCTTTTATCACATGCTTTCAAGATTTTATTAAACCCCAAATATAAGTAAACTAACATTGCTTAACATGTAAAGATTTTTAAGCGAAGAAAACATGGTAACGATAAAGTAATTCAAGGGTGAAAGGCACACGAGAGGATATAAGAATTTTTACAGAAATGTTCGGGTAGATTTATACCTAGGCAGGGGTATAACATAGAGCCTCGGTTTAGATAGCCGAGAATGAACAAGTTAGAACAGTCAGAAAATCCTAGAGCCTCGATTTAGATAATCGAGAATTATCAGACAAGATTAATTAATTAATTAACTATCAGACTATTTTAAGTGTTGTGGCTCTTGATATCCTCGCCAGGAGGATAGGGGGGTTTCCACCAGGGAAACGGGACACGCTCCGTAAGGTAGGCCCGCACGTCACTCAGGGAGTCCGGTGTACCTCAGATAGGTTTTCATCGGTTTATCAGGGATTGTATTCGGGGTTACTCCACCCGATGCACTCCGTAAAATCAACTCAGATGATTGTTTGTTCAACGCTAACATAATCTAACTCAATGAACTATCCAGCAAGTTTATCAGTTAAAGATTTATTATCAGACGAGCCAGTTTATACAGATTTCAGTCATAGAGATACGATACGATTAAAGCGTATTGATGAGCATTGAGTAAGCCAGATAGCAATCAGAGCAGAGCAAGAGTTATACCGTTGACGAGTTATTTAAACGAATAAATCTTGAATTTTTTGGCAAAATTCCATTGGGATGAATCAAGATCCTTTACCTTTTCTTTGATTTTTCAATTGAATGTTGAAGCTACAAAAAAACCTTACAAAAAAACCATTCTTCTCCTTCGTTTTCTCTCATAAACTGGTACAATTGGAACTCTCATATTTTAATAGAAATTACATTAATTTTTGGGAAGGGATGAATTGAACTTATTCTAACATTTTGAGTTTCTAAATGGATTTAACTTATGAGTTATGCTGAATTTTCAATTGTATCCTATGAATTAGTGCAACTGGCTAATTGTGATTATTAGTATTTGGATAATTTGGCACGAGAGTAATGATAGGATTTTCAAGGGAGTCACCAAGGACGTCGATGAGATTTTTTACACGATTAAGGCGTTATCATGATGTTGGAGTCTTAATAGATTGAAAATTGGTGCTTTTATGTTCTATGAATGGTGTTGGAATTCTAGGGATTGTTTATCTAGGTGTGGTGTTTAGGAGTTCGTTTTTTAGGAGTTGTTGTTTTTGGTGCAGCTGCTCGCCTTGGTGTGGCGTACACACAGCCCAACTGTGCGGCAGTGTGCTTGCCCTCAGTTGGTTGGGTTTGTTGCTGTCTTTTTTAAGTCTGTTTACTGTTGTGTATCAGCTGTTTTTTGGTGCCGTGCCTGTTTGTTGGGCGTGTGGCTAGGGAGCACGCTAGGGAGTTCATTTTTTCTTTCATTTTTGGTTGTTCCATGTATTGCTATTTGCTGGGGCTGTTTGTTGTTGTCTGTTGGAGTTCTTTCGCCCCTTCTTCTCTTCTTAAGAGGCTGGGTGCCTAATAATATTTGGCTATTATTTTTTATTTTTTTGGAAGCATGGATGTTAAACCAGTTAATAAAATTGTGAGGCAGTTCCGGTAAAGTATCAATTTATTATATCTGACGCTTACCGGCAGGTAAATGCTATTGGGTACCCTCACGCTCAATAGTATTTACAACAGCTAAAGCGACCAAGATAGTTAATGTCTGTTCCACCTTTACTTGATGTTCAAGATTTGTTATTATTAAATTGTTGAATGATGTTGGTAGTTAATTGATAAATTCAAGTTTATGTTGATAGTTGTTAGATATCACAGAGTTAAATGGGTAGTGATAATGTACTGACCGAGCAAGAAATAGTATAGTTTGTTAGACTAACATTATGTGGTGAAATATGAAGCATTTGGTTAATCTAATATGTGTGTGACTGCAGTGACTTCGTCAAAGAGTCGACTTCAATCAAGCTCTTATCTCCATGTTTAGAAAATTTGGTATTCTATACTCTTCATTAATCTGTCTTTTCTTCAGTAAAACTT
Organism: Medicago arabica; assembly: GCA_946800305.1. Taxonomy (NCBI): domain Eukaryota; kingdom Viridiplantae; phylum Streptophyta; class Magnoliopsida; order Fabales; family Fabaceae; genus Medicago; species Medicago arabica. Next base: position 501,580 of record OX326966.1, on the reverse strand, counting down.
GATTGAATTCATTTGTTTTCTTCGGACCTTGTTTGATTATTCATGGTTTCAATCCTCAAGTTCCATAGAATATTCTACACAGTAGAAGCCACGGGCATACAGACATATGTTGCCTTGAGACGACACTGTCATTCTTGGGGTCACAGAAGGATTTCGGATAAAAATCCGAATGAGAAGCTATGTAGAGTAGGGCTGTTCTGGGACTTGGACAACAAACCACCCAATTCAATCCCACCTTATGAAGTTGCCAATAAGCTTAGAATAGCTGCAGCTTCTTTTGGTGTTGTTCGACATATGGTGGCTTATGCAAATAGCTACACTTTAAGCAATGTCCCTCATGTTGTTCGCGAGAATAGGAAAGAACGGGAACTGTTGTATCGTTTGGAGGATAAGGGTGTGATTAAGCGTAATGAACCTCATGTCTGTCATGTTTGTGGGAGGAAATTTTACACGAATGAAAAGCTTGTTAATCATTTCAAGCAATTGCATGAGCGTGAGCATGCGAAAAGGGTGAATCGGATAGAGTCGGCTAGAGGGAGTAGGAAGGTGAAATTGGTGGGTAAGTATGCTATGCAAATGGAAAAGTATAAGAAGGCTGCAATTGCTGTTTTGACTCCTAAAGTTGGGTATGGTTTGGCTGATGAGCTGAAACGGGCAGGGTTTTGGGTTCAAACTGTGTTGGATAGGCCGCAAGCTGCGGATATTGCTTTGAAAAAGCATATGGTGGATATGATGGATCATAGGCGGGTTGAGTGCTTGGTTCTTATCTCTGATGATTATGATTTTGTTGATGTGATAAAGGAAGCAAAGCTACGGTGTCTCAAGACTGTTGTTATTGGGGATTTTAGTAGTGATGGAGTCTTGAAAAGGACTGCCGATGCTGCTTTTTCTTGGGAGGAAATTTTGATGGGGAAGGCGAAGAAGGAGGCTGTATCAGTTGTGGAAAACTGGAAAGATCGTGATATATTGAAAAGGTTGGAGTGGACATATAACCCAGAAGTGGACAAAAAGAAACTCAGCTTGGATGATGCAGTTCCTGAAACATCCGGAGATGATGATATTGAAGATATTTGTGATGATATTGATGATGACTACAAGGATGACAAAGGTCCTTGGTGGAAATTAGACTCCGATGATAAGAATGTCACAAATTGCTAATTGGAGAAAACAATCCATCTTATCTGTGAAACTCGCTTGACCATTCAACCTTCAACTTGGCACAAATTTGTATGTGCAGAAATGGCATGTTTGGTCCTCAAATTTGTGAGGTAACATTGTAACTCAAAAGAATGGTTGTCATAACTTTGAAAATGAGATTAATAACCGCTATTCTCTCTTTTACTTCCCATCCCAGTCTTACGTATGTTTTGTGTGTTTTCTTTTTTTGCTTAGTCATGTGACATTCCATTCAGCAACTATTTTCACTCGTTAATTTAGGAACCAAAGCTTATAGGCTGTAGGGAAATATTGTGGCAGGGTGCTCTCATATGTTCATACATTGTAATTGTAATGTAATAGAACCATACATCCTCATTTTTAAGGGTATTTTAGATGAAGGGTTTTGGATATCTAAGTCTATACTTTGGATATACAAATGATCATACAATATTTCAATCACATTTAATTCATTTTCAGAAACATTTTATAGCTTCCTTAATTTAAAAAAGAAAATAAGTTATCCCCTCCAAAACCCTTCATCCAAACATACCTTAAAATGTCGGATTTGGGGTACAGTGGTGTGTCTTTATAAATGTTCAGCCAAGTTGATATTGATTTTTGTTTTGATTATTATGCCTATATTTGTGTTGTGATGGGCATATCCTGAACATTGTTTGAGAGTGAGAACACAAGGGAAGGAAATGTCTACATTTTTATATGACCAACTAATATTACTACATAATTAACCAAAAAAAACTAATATTATAGATTCCAGCAAGTTTGCAGATTTACTCACTTATATAGCAAGAAGGTTATATAACTGTAAACCTTGTATAAAACCACGAGATGCATGAAGAAAACCATTGATGGGGGGCTAAATAGTCCCAGCAGTTTGGATAATGCACTGGGCAGAGAAAATGGAAAGGGTTAGGAACAGCCAAGTGATATTGTCACAGTTCAATAAATTAATTTGATGGCAAGATTGAATGAATTACAATCAAGGCCATCCTGCTGCAGTTCTTGATAGTTCTATTGCAATTCCAAATCAACATTTCAGTCATTCAACCATGGTTTTGTAATTGAAACTTGTTTATACAAACATTGGTTCCAGATTGAAACTGGAAAATTGTGTTCAAAGATATTTTGTTAGAAGCAATCCTTATATTGTTTGTGTTCAGGTAGTTGAGGAAACTTCAAACCAGTTATTCCTTCTTTGTAACTGGATTGCACAGGTTTGGTGAAGGATATATATATATATACATATATATATATATATATATTGGTTACTTTGGTGAAGGATATTTGAATGGCTTGTATCAATTTTATAACTCCTCCAAACTTGTTTTTGCATTTAGACTGTTGGTGTGGGGAATAAGTAGTAATAATATTTATTTAGAATTAAGGGGATTAATTATAATTGGGAGTTAAGGGCCCGTTTGATGATCAGGATAGGGAGACAGGATATGATACATTAATCATATTCTGCTTAAATTTCATGTTTGATGCACCAATGTGATAGGAAAAAATAAATCATTTTCCTATCCTATCCTGACTTTCCTTTGTAATTTCTATCCTGAGTATAGGCTGGGTTAGAAATTATCCTGATGGATTAGAAGATCATTCCTTATTAATTATCTTGATATTCTGCCGTTTTTAGAATATTGTCATTTTAAAAATAATGGTAGCATGTATTTTTCTATTATAATTAATAACATTCCATTTCTATAATATTTAATTAATTATGAGAGCAATTTTTTCATTTAATTATAATGATATCATGTTTGTTATCTTGTCCGCGTCAAACACATGAAAAGATTAATGTTTATCATGTTCTTATCATATCCTATCTCTATCCAGCTTTATATTATATCCTGTCTCTATCCTATCCTGACCATCAAACGGGCCCTAAGAAAAAGAAAAAAAGGGTTATGTTTTGGGAGTTAGTAAAAAAGAGTCAGACAAAAACATTTCACGTACAATAGAAAAAAAAGTGAGTTTTTGAGAGAAAGAGAAGAAAGACCAAGATGCTAGGAGAAGGGCTAGGAAGGGATCAATCGCTGTAGATTTTCAATTCATTTTGCTGAATTAAGGTAAGGGTGAGATTTCCTTCAATAATCATTTCCTTCAATAATCATAGTATATAATTCTGAAATTTGATGAATTGTTGTGTTCTTGAGTTAGGGTTAAAAAGTTTATGTTAATTGATAAAATGAGATGAATTGTGTTGTTTGATGCATGTTCCTATGTTGTTTTGATTTCTATATTGCCTATTTGATCTGTAAACATCATTGTAAATCATTTTGGGTGATTAAGGGATCAAAAATTGGGTTTTTGGGTGAAAAATGATGTAAAAATCGTAACAACAGGGGAAAACTCGCTAGAAACTCGCTATTGGCGAAATCTGTCTGGAACATTTTCGCTATTAGCTAGAATTTCGCTATTAGCGAAATTGCACTATGACAGCTTTCTCTGTTTCGTGTTCTTGCGTCTTTTTCACCCGTTTCTGTTTTGAATTAGCTTTCAGTGTAAACATGAAAGTTGTAGATAATTGAGTTAGCTTTCTAATGGCCTTGGTTTGACGTGTAAACGATTTTTAGATTTTGAGTTATGATGAAAATAGTCCAAGTGGGTATTCAGAAAATTTTAAGAAAACTTAGCATAACTAATTCTGATTTAGTCCAAAACTTATGGTTGGTTTCCCAACTTCAAACTTAGGTATTAGGGATTTAGTTGAAGTGTTTTATGAGTATTTGGCTTATGTCTTATTGATCACACTTGCTTTGTTTTTGAAGAATGTTTTGGTTTGATATGAATGTAGTTGATTAGTATATATGTGCTATGTTGATGAATTATGTCGTAAGAGTTCTTGTGTCAGATTTTGACTAAGTTGTGGAGTGTGTCATAAATGATTAGGCACATATGTTGTTGTCGTAGACGTTGTTGAGTTGTATGTTGATATACACAAGTCGAGTCCATTTGCATACTCATAACTGTTGGGGGTTTATGCCCTGGAATGCTTAGCATTCAACGCGCGTAAAATGGTACCACATGCATAATGCATTTGTCGTTGTCGATGTTGCATTGTTGTAGTCGTTGTTGTCGGTCATGTTGGTGTTCATTGCTGATAATGAAATTGTTGTCGCTATTGTTTAATGTTGGTGAAGATGATTATGCTGCTGTTATATATGTATATATATATATATTACATATGAATTGAATAATGTCTTGCTGAGAGATGTTGTTTCATTGATTTGATGAATTATATATCATTATTATTGATCGTGTATTTCACCCCTTCTGCTTGAAAATGTTGCCTTCATATGGGTAACTTGCAGGTAATGAAGATTAGTAGGATGTATGGCTCCGTGTCTAGGGCTCTGATACGTAACAGGATAAAGGATCATTGCGATGTTTCTCTTTCATTCCTTTATGTATCAAACTTCGATTATGTTGAATTATCATGTTGTTGAAAAATGATGATTTTTTGTTGGGGCTTTTGTGCCAAGATAATTGTTGAGGTTGAAATATGTTTTTAAGTGAAATTTTCCGCTGTAGTTTAATATGAATTTATGTTGTTTTAAAATAAATAGATTATTCCTATTTATGAGATTTTGAAAAGCAGTGTGACACTCCGTTGTTTGAATTACTCTGATATAATTATATTTATTATTACGCCTGTTGGGAGAACGAGGTGTTACATGCTACTAACCACTTGATTCCCCACACCAACGGTCTAAATGCAAAAACAAGTTTGGAGGAGCTATAAAATTGATACAAGCCATTCAAATATCCTTCACCAAAGTAACTAAAATATATATATATATATATATATATATATCATTCACCAAACCTGTGCAATCCAGTTACAAAGAAGGAATAACTGGTTTGAAGTTTCCTCAACTACCTGAACACAAACAATATAGGATTGCTTCTAACAAAATATCTTTGAACACAATTTTCCTGTTTCAATCTGGAACCAATGTTTGTATAAACAAGTTTCAATTATAAAACCATATTCGAATGACTGAAATGTTGATTTGGAATTGCAATAGAACTATCAAGAACTGCAGTAGGATGGCCTTGATTGTAATTCATTCAATCTTGCCATCAAATTAATTTATTGAACTGTGACAGTATCACTTGGTTGTTCCTAACCCTTTCCATTTTCTCTGCCCAGTGCATTATCCAAACTACTGGGACTATTTAGCCCCCCCATCAGTAGCTTTCTTCATGCATCTCGTGGTTTTATACAAGGTTTACAGTTATATAACCTTCTCGCTATATAAGTGAGTAAATCTGCAAACTTGCTGGAATCTATAATAATATTAGTTTTTTTTTGGTTAATTATGTAGTAATATTAGTTGGTCATATAAAAATGTAGACATTTCCTTCCCTTGTGTTCTCACTCTCAAACAATGTTCAGGGTATGTCCACCACAACACAAATATAGGCATAATAATCAAAACAAAAATCAATATCAACTTGGCTGAACATTTATAAAGACACACCACTGTACCCCAAATCCGACATTTTAGGGTATGTTTGGATGAAGGGTTTTGGAGGGGATAGCTTATTTTCTTTTTTAAATTAAGGAAGTTATAAAATGTTTCTGAAAATGAATTAAGTGTGATTGAAATATTGTATGATCATCTCTATTATATGATCATTTGTATATCCAAAGTATAGACTTAGATATCCAAAACCCTTCATCTAAAATACCCTTAAAAATGAGGATGTCTGGTTCTATTACATTACAAATACAATGTAAGAACATATGGTTTAGTCTCATGTTATGAGGCTCTGCTTTGCCTCTCGGTATTAAAAAAAGTTGATTCGGAGCGATTCCTCCATAAGTTGATTGAAAAATCAGTACAAAGGTCAAGGATCGCGATCCTTTCTAATGGAATTTTGCCAAAAAAATCCTAGATTTCTACGATTAAAATTTTTTCCAACGGCCTGAGGTCGTAGCTATGCTTGTTAGCTTTCCAAAGAATGTTCACAAGCTCCGACCGGATAGGGACATCCCAAGTTATGGTCGCTTTAGTGAGAAAGGGTCAAAAACAAGTAAAATCCAAAAGTTAACAAGGTAATTCACTTGACCTCCATTTAGCCCGAAATTTCAAAAATTATAAAAATCAACCATTAGTCATCTGAAACGTACATAACCACAAATTAAACAATAATTGGTCAATAAGTTACGCGAAACATGAGATGAATAAGTTCTTCATAAATTTTTCCTATGAGATTTCTTTTTCTAAATCGTAGGTTTAAATAAAATTTAGCGTGAAATCTTTTTTTAATACGGTTTAGTCTCATGTTATGAGGCTCTACTTTGCCTCTTGGTGTTAAAAAAAGTTGATTCGGAGCGATTCCTCCATAAGTTGATTGAAAAATCAGAAAAAAGGTCAAGGATCGCGATCCTTTCTAATGGAATTTTGCCAAAAAAATCCTAGATTTCTGCAATTAAATTTTTTTCCAACGGCCTGAGGTCGTAGCTATGCTTGTTAGCTTTCCAAAGAATGTTCACAAGCTCAGACCGGATAGGGACATCCCAAGTTACGGTCGTTTTAGTGAGAAAGGGTCAAAAACAAGTAAAATCCAAAAGTTAACAAGGTAATTCACTTGACCTCCATTTAGCCCGAAATTTAAAAAATTATAAAAATCAACCATTAGTCATCTGAAACGTACAAAACCACAAATAAACAACAATTGGTCAATAAGTTACGCGAAACATGAGATAAATAAGTTCTTCATAAATTTTTCCTATGAGATTTTAAATGTATCCTATGAGATTTCTTTTTCTAAATCATTAGTTTACATAAAATTCCGCTTGAAACATTTTTCCAATATGGTTTAATCTCATATTATGAGGCTCGACTTTACCTTTCAGAGTTAAAAAAAGTTAATTCAGAGAGATTCCTCCAAAATTCGGTGAAAAATCAGAAAAAAGGTCAATGATCCCTATCCTTTCTAATGGATTTTTTCCAAACAAATACTAGTTTTTTTCGATTAAAAAAGATTTCAACGCCTTGAGGTCGTAGCTATGCGTGTTAGCTTCCCAACGAATGTTCACATGCTCCGACCGGATAAGGACATCCCAAGTTATGGTCGTTTTAGTGAGAAAGGGTCAAAAACAAGTAAAATCCAAAAGTTAACAACGTAATTCACTTGGCCTCCATTTAGCCCGAATTTTAAAAAATTATAATAATCAACCATTAGTCATCTGAAACGTAGAAAACCACAAATTAAACAATAATTGGTCAATAAGTTACGTGAAACATGAGATAAACGGGTTCTTCATAAATATTTCCTATGAGATTTTAAATGTATCCTATGAGATTTCTTTTTCTAAATCGTTGGTTTACATAAAATTTAGCGTGAAATCTTTTTTTAATATGGTTTAGTCTCATGTTATGAGGCTCTAGTTTGCCTCTTGGTGTTAAAAAAAGTTGATTCGGAGTGATTCCTCCATAAGTTGATTGAAAAATCAGAAAAAAGGTCAAGGATCGCGATCCTTTCTAAATGAATTTTGCCAAAAAAATCCTAGATTTCTGCGATTTAAAATTTTTTCCTACGGCCTGAGGTCGTAGCTATGCTTGTTAGCTTTCCAAAGAATGTTCACAAGGTCCGACCGGATAAGGACATCCAAAGTTATGGTCGTTTTAGTGAGAAAGGGTCAAAAACAAGTAAAATCAAAAAGTTAACAAGGTAATTCACTTGACCTCCATTTAGCCCGAAATTTCAAAAATTATAAAAATCAACCATTAGTCATCGGAAACGTACAAAACCACAAATTTAACAATAATTGGTCAATAAGTTACGCGAAACATGAGATGAATAAGTTCTTCATAAATTTTTCCTATGAGATTTTAAATGTATCCTATGAGATTTCTTTTTCTAAATCATTGGTTTACATAAAATTCCGCTTGAAACCTTTTTTCAATATGGTTTAATCTCATTTTATGAGGCTCGACTTTACCTTTCAGTTTTAAAAAAAGTTGATTCAGAGAGATTCTTCCAAAATTCGGTTGAAAAATCAGAAAAAAAGGTCAAGGATCCCTATCCTTTCTAATGGATTTTTTCCAAACAAATACTAGTTTTTTTCGATTAAAATTTTTTTCAACGCCTTGAGGTCGTAGCTATGCTTGTTAGCTTCCCAACGAATGTTCACATGCTCCGACCGGATAAGGACATCCCAAGTTATGGTCGTTTTAGTGAGAAAGGGTCAAAAACAAGTAAACTCCAAAAGTTAACAAGGTAATTCACTTGGCCTCCATTTAGCCCAAATTTTAAAAAATTATAATAATCAACCATTAGTCATCTGAAACGTACAAAACCACAAATTAAACAATAATTGGTCAATAAGTTACGTGAAACATGAGATAAACGGGTTCTTCATAAATATTTCCTATGAGATTTTAAATGTATCCTATGAGATTTCTTTTTCTAAATCGTTGGTTTACATAAAATTTAGCTTGAAATCTTTTTTTAATATGGTTTAGTCTCATGTTATGAGGCTCTAGTTTGCCTCTTGGTGTTAAAAAAAGTTGATTCGGAGCGATTCCTCCATAAGTTGATTGAAAAATCAGAAAAAAGGTCAAGGATCGCGATCCTTTCTAATGGAATTTTGCCAAAAAAAATCCTAGATTTCTGTGATTGAATTTCTTTTCCAACAGCTTGAGGTCGTAGCTATGCTTGTTAGCTTTCCAAAGAAAGTTCAGAAGCTCCGACCGGATAAGGACATCCCAAGTTATGGTCGTTTTAGTGAGAAAGGGTCAAAAACAAGTAAAATCCAAAAGTTAACAACGTAATTCACTTGGCCTCCATTTAGCCCGAATTTTAAAAAATTATAATAATCAACCATTAGTCATCTGAAACGTAGAAAACCACAAATTAAACAATAATTGGTCAATAAGTTACGTGAAACATGAGATAAACGGGTTCTTCATAAATATTTCCTATGAGATTTTAAATGTATCCTATGAGATTTCTTTTTCTAAATCGTTGGTTTACATAAAATTTAGCGTGAAATCTTTTTTTAATATGGTTTAGTCTCATGTTATGAGGCTCTAGTTTGCCTCTTGGTGTTAAAAAAAGTTGATTCGGAGTGATTCCTCCATAAGTTGATTGAAAAATCAGAAAAAAGGTCAAGGATCGCGATCCTTTCTAAATGAATTTTGCCAAAAAAATCCTAGATTTCTGCGATTTAAAATTTTTTCCTACGGCCTGAGGTCGTAGCTATGCTTGTTAGCTTTCCAAAGAATGTTCACAAGGTCCGACCGGATAAGGACATCCAAAGTTATGGTCGTTTTAGTGAGAAAGGGTCAAAAACAAGTAAAATCAAAAAGTTAACAAGGTAATTCACTTGACCTCCATTTAGCCCGAAATTTCAAAAATTATAAAAATCAACCATTAGTCATCGGAAACGTACAAAACCACAAATTTAACAATAATTGGTCAATAAGTTACGCGAAACATGAGATGAATAAGTTCTTCATAAATTTTTCCTATGAGATTTTAAATGTATCCTATGAGATTTCTTTTTCTAAATCATTGGTTTACATAAAATTCCGCTTGAAACCTTTTTTCAATATGGTTTAATCTCATTTTATGAGGCTCGACTTTACCTTTCAGTTTTAAAAAAAGTTGATTCAGAGAGATTCTTCCAAAATTCGGTTGAAAAATCAGAAAAAAAGGTCAAGGATCCCTATCCTTTCTAATGGATTTTTTCCAAACAAATACTAGTTTTTTTCGATTAAAATTTTTTTCAACGCCTTGAGGTCGTAGCTATGCTTGTTAGCTTCCCAACGAATGTTCACATGCTCCGACCGGATAAGGACATCCCAAGTTATGGTCGTTTTAGTGAGAAAGGGTCAAAAACAAGTAAACTCCAAAAGTTAACAAGGTAATTCACTTGGCCTCCATTTAGCCCAAATTTTAAAAAATTATAATAATCAACCATTAGTCATCTGAAACGTACAAAACCACAAATTAAACAATAATTGGTCAATAAGTTACGTGAAACATGAGATAAACGGGTTCTTCATAAATATTTCCTATGAGATTTTAAATGTATCCTATGAGATTTCTTTTTCTAAATCGTTGGTTTACATAAAATTTAGCTTGAAATCTTTTTTTAATATGGTTTAGTCTCATGTTATGAGGCTCTAGTTTGCCTCTTGGTGTTAAAAAAAGTTGATTCGGAGCGATTCCTCCATAAGTTGATTGAAAAATCAGAAAAAAGGTCAAGGATCGCGATCCTTTCTAATGGAATTTTGCCAAAAAAAATCCTAGATTTCTGTGATTGAATTTCTTTTCCAACAGCTTGAGGTCGTAGCTATGCTTGTTAGCTTTCCAAAGAAAGTTCAGAAGCTCCGACCGGATAAGGACATCCCAAGTTATGGTCGTTTTAGTGAGAAAGGGTCAAAAACAAGTAAAATCCAAAAGTTAACAAGGTAATTCACTTGACCTCCATTTAGCCCGAAATTTCAAAAATTATAAAAATCAACCATTAGTCATCTGAAACGTACAAAACCACAAATTAAACAATAATTGGTCAATAAGTTACGCGAAACATGAGATGAATAAGTTCTTCATAAATTTTTCCTATGAGATTTCTTTTTCTAAATCATTGGTTTACATAAAATTTAGCGTGAAACCTTTTTTCAATATGGTTTAGTCTCATGTTATGAGGCTCTAATTTGCCTGTCGGTGTTAAAAAAAGTTGATTCGGAGCTATTCCTCCATAAGTTGATTGAAAAATCAGAAAAAAGGTCAAGGAATGTGATCCTTTCTAATGGAATTTTGCCAAAAAAATCCTAGATTTCTGCAATTAAAATTTTTTCCAACGGCCTGAGGTCGTAGCTATGCTTGTTAGCTTTCCAAAGAATGTTCACAAGCTCCGACCGGATAGGGACATCCCAAGTTACGGTCGTTTTAGTGAGAAAGGGTCAAAAACAAGTAAAATCCAAAAGTTAACAAGGTAATTCACTTGACCTCCATTTAGCCCGAAATTTCAAAAATTATAAAAATCAACCATTAGTCATCTGAAACGTACAAAACCACAAATAAACAATAATTGGTCAATAAGTTACGTGAAACATGAGATAAATAAGTTCTTCATAAATTTTTCCTATGAGATTTTAAATGTATCCTATGAGATTTCTTTTTCTAAATCGTTGGTTTACATAAAATTTAGCTTGAAATCTTTTTTTAATATGGTTTAGTCTCATGTTATGAGGCTCTAGTTTGCCTCTTGGTGTTAAAAAAAGTTGATTCGGAGCGATTCCTCCATAAGTTGATTGAAAAATCAGAAAAAAGGTCAAGGATCGCGATCCTTTCTAATGGAATTTTGCCAAAAAAATCCTAGATTTCTGCAATTAAAATTTTTTCCAACGGCCTGAGGTCGTAGCTATGCTTGTTAGCTTTCCAAAGAATGTTCACAAGCTCCGACCGGATAGGGACATCCCAAGTTACGGTTGTTTTAGTGAGAAAGGGTCAAAAACAAGTAAAATCCAAAAGTTAACAAGGTAATTCACTTGACCTCCATTTAGCCCGAAATTTCAAAAATTATAAAAATCAACCATTAGTCATCTGAAACGTACAAAACCACAAATAAACAATAATTGGTCAATAAGTTCCGTGAAACATGAGATAAATAAGTTCTTCATAAATTTTTCCTATGAGATTTAAAATGTATCCTATGAGATTTCTTTTTCTAAATCGTTGGTTTACATAAAATTTAGCTTGAAACCTTTTTTCAATATGGTTTAGTCTCATGTTATGAGGCTCTACTTTGCCTCTCGGTGTTAAAAAAAGTTGATTCGGAGCGATTCCTCCATAAGTTGATTGAAAAATCAGAAAAAAGGTCAAGGAATGTGATCCTTTCTAATGGAATTTTGCCAAAAAAATCCTAGATTTCTGCAATTAAAATTTTTTCCAACGGCCTGAGGTCGTAGCTATGCTTGTTAGCTTTCCAAAGAATGTTCACAAGCTCCGACCGGATAGGGACATCCCAAGTTACGGTCGTTTTAGTTAGAAAGGGTCAAAAACAAGTAAAATCCAAAAGTTAACAAGGTAATTCACTTGACCTCCATTTAGCCCGAAATTTCAAAAATTATAAAAATCAACCATTAGTCATCTGAAACGTACAAAACCACAAATAAACAATAATTGGTCAATAAGTTACGTGAAACATGAGATAAATAAGTTCTTCATAAATTTTTCCTATGAGATTTTAAATGTATCCTATGAGATTTCTTTTTCTAAATCATTAGTTTACATAAAATTCCGCTTGAAACCTTTTTTCAATATGGTTTAATCTCATTTTATGAGGCTCGACTTTACCTTTTAGTGTTAAAAAAAGTTGATTCAGAGAGATTCCTCCAAAATTCGGTTGAAAAATCAGAAAAAAGGTCAAGGATCCCTATACTTTCTAATAGATTTTTTCCAAACAAATACTAGTTTTTTTTGATTAAAAAAATATTTCAACGCCTTGAGGTCGTAGCTATGCTTGTTAGCTTCCCAACGAATGTTGACAAGCTCCGACCGGATAAGGACATCCCAAGTTATGGTCGTTTTAGTGAGAAAGGGTCAAAAACAAGTAAAATCCAAAAGTTAACAAGGTAATTCACTTGTCCTCCATTTAGCCCGAAATTTCAAAAATTATAAAAATCAACCATTAGTCATCTGAAACGTACAAAACCACAAATAAACAATAATTGGTCAATAAGGTACGCGAAACATGAGATAAATAAGTTCTTCATAAATTTTTCCTATGAGATTTTAAATGTATCCTATGAGATTTCTTTTTCTAAATCGTTGGTTTACATAAAATTTAGCGTGAAACCTTTTTTTAATATGGTTTAGTCTCATGGTATGAGGCTCTACTTTGCCTCTTGGTGTTAAAAAAAGATGATTCGGAGCGATTCCTCCATAAGTTGATTGAAAAATCAGAAAAAAGGTCAAGGATCGCGATCCTTTCTAATGGAATTTTGCTTTAAAAATCCTAGATTTCTGCGATTAAAATTTATTCCAAAGGCCTGAGGTCGTAGCTATGCTTGTTAGCTTTCCAAAGAATGTTTACAAGCTCCGACTGGATAAGGACATCCTAAGTTATGGTCGTTTTAGTGAGAAAGGGTCAAAAACAAGAAAAATCCAAAAGTTAACAAGGTAATTCACTTGTCCTCCATTTAGCCCGAAATTTCAAAATTTATAAAAATCAACCATTAGTCATCTGAAACGTACAAAACCACAAATTAAACAATAATTGGTCAATAAGTTACGTGAAACACGAGATAAACGGGTTCTTCAGAAATATTTCCTATGAGATTTTAAATGTATCCTATGAGATTTCTTTTTCTAAAACGTTGGTTTACATAAAATTTAGCTTGAAATCTTTTTTTAATATGGTTTAGTCTCATGTTATGAGGCTCTAGTTTGCCTCTTGGTGTTAAAAAAAGTTGATTCGGAGCGATTCCTCCATAAGTTGATTGAAAAATCAGAAAAAAGGTCAAGGATCGCGATCCTTTCTAATGGAATTTTGCCAAAAAAATCCTAGATTTCTGCGATTTAAAATTTTTTCCTACGGCCTGAGGTCGTAGCTATGCTTGTTAGCTTTCCAAAGAATGTTCACAAGGTCCGACCGGATAAGGACATCCAAAGTTATGGTCGTTTTAGTGAGAAAGGGTCAAAAACAAGTAAAATCAAAAAGTTAACAAGGTAATTCACTTGACCTCCATTTAGCCCGAAATTTCAAAAATTATAAAAATCAACCATTAGTCATCGGAAACGTACAAAACCACAAATTAAACAATAATTGGTCAATAAGTTACGCGAAACATGAGATGAATAAGTTCTTCATAAATTTTTCCTATGAGATTTTAAATGTATCCTATGAGATTTCTTTTTCTAAATCATTGGTTTACATAAAATTCCGCTTGAAACCTTTTTTCAATATGGTTTAATCTCTTTTTATGAGGCTCGACTTTACCTTTCAGTTTTAAAAAAAGTTGATTCAGAGAGATTCCTCCAAAATTCGGTTGAAAAATCAGAAAAAAAGGTCAAGGATCCCTATCCTTTCTAATGGATTTTTTCCAAACAAATACTAGTTTTTTTCGATTAAAATTTTTTTCAACGCCTTGAGGTCGTAGCTATGCTTGTTAGCTTCCCAACGAATGTTCACATGCTCCGACCGGATAAGGACATCCCAAGTTATGGTCGTTTTAGTGAGAAAGGGTCAAAAACAAGTAAACTCCAAAAGTTAACAAGGTAATTCACTTGGCCTCCATTTAGCCCAAATTTTAAAAAATTATAATAATCAACCATTAGTCATCTGAAACGTACAAAACCACAAATTAAACAATAATTGGTCAATAAGTTACGTGAAACATGAGATAAACGGGTTCTTCATAAATATTTCCTATGAGATTTTAAATGTATCCTATGAGATTTCTTTTTCTAAATCGTTGGTTTACATAAAATTTAGCTTGAAATCTTTTTTTAATATGGTTTAGTCTCATGTTATGAGGCTCTAGTTTGCCTCTTGGTGTTAAAAAAAGTTGATTCGGAGCGATTCCTCCATAAGTTGATTGAAAAATCAGAAAAAAGGTCAAGGATCGCGATCCTTTCTAATGGAATTTTGCCAAAAAAATCCTAGATTTCTTTGATTGAATTTCTTTTCCAACAGCTTGAGGTCGTAGCTATGCTTGTTAGCTTTCCAAAGAAAGTTCAGAAGCTCCGACCGGATAAGGACATCCCAAGTTATGGTCGTTTTAGTGAGAAAGGGTCAAAAACAAGTAAAATCCAAAAGTTAACAAGGTAATTCACTTGACCTCCATTTAGCCCGAAATTTCAAAAATTATAAAAATCAACCATTAGTCATCTGAAACGTACAAAACCACAAATTAAACAATAATTGGTCAATAAGTTACGCGAAACATGAGATGAATAAGTTCTTCATAAATTTTTCCTATGAGATTTCTTTTTCTAAATCATTGGTTTACATAAAATTTAGCGTGAAACCTTTTTTCAATATGGTTTAGTCTCATGTTATGAGGCTCTAATTTGCCTCTCGGTGTTAAAAAAAGTTGATTCGGAGCGATTCCTCCATAAGTTGATTGAAAAATCAGAAAAAAGGTCAAGGAATGTGATCCTTTCTAATGGAATTTTGCCAAAAAAATCCTAGATTTCTGCAATTAAAATTTTTTCCAACGGCCTGAGGTCGTAGCTATGCTTGTTAGCTTTCCAAAGAATGTTCACAAGCTCCGACCGGATAGGGACATCCCAAGTTACGGTCGTTTTAGTGAGAAAGGGTCAAAAACAAGTAAAATCCAAAAGTTAACAAGGTAATTTCACTTGACCTCCATTTAGCCCGAAATTTCAAAAATTATAAAAATCAACCATTAGTCATCTGAAACGTACAAAACCACAAATAAACAATAATTGGTCAATAAGTTACGTGAAACATGAGATAAATAAGTTCTTCATAAATTTTTCCTATGAGATTTTAAATGTATCCTATGAGATTTCTTTTTCTAAATCGTTGGTTTACATAAAATTTAGCTTGAAATCTTTTTTTAATATGGTTTAGTCTCATGTTATGAGGCTCTAGTTTGCCTCTTGGTGTTAAAAAAAGTTGATTCGGAGCGATTCCTCCATAAGTTGATTGAAAAATCAGAAAAAAGGTCAAGGATCGCGATCCTTTCTAATGGAATTTTGCCAAAAAAATCCTAGATTTCTGCAATTAAAATTTTTTCCAACGGCCTGAGGTCGTAGCTATGCTTGTTAGCTTTCCAAAGAATGTTCACAAGCTCCGACCGGATAGGGACATCCCAAGTTACGGTTGTTTTAGTGAGAAAGGGTCAAAAACAAGTAAAATCCAAAAGTTAACAAGGTAATTCACTTGACCTCCATTTAGCCCGAAATTTCAAAAATTATAAAAATCAACCATTAGTCATCTGAAACGTACAAAACCACAAATAAACAATAATTGGTCAATAAGTTCCGTGAAACATGAGATAAATAAGTTCTTCATAAATTTTTCCTATGAGATTTAAAATGTATCCTATGAGATTTCTTTTTCTAAATCGTTGGTTTACATAAAATTTAGCTTGAAACCTTTTTTCAATATGGTTTAGTCTCATGTTATGAGGCTCTACTTTGCCTCTCGGTGTTAAAAAAAGTTGATTCGGAGCGATTCCTCCATAAGTTGATTGAAAAATCAGAAAAAAGGTCAAGGAATGTGATCCTTTCTAATGGAATTTTGCCAAAAAAATCCTAGATTTCTACAATTAAAATTTTTTCCAACGGCCTGAGGTCGTAGCTATGCTTGTTAGCTTTCCAAAGAATGTTCACAAGCTCCGACCGGATAGGGACATCCCAAGTTACGGTCGTTTTAGTTAGAAAGGGTCAAAAACAAGTAAAATCCAAAAGTTAACAAGGTAATTCACTTGACCTCCATTTAGCCCGAAATTTCAAAAATTATAAAAATCAACCATTAGTCATCTGAAACGTACAAAACCACAAATAAACAATAATTGGTCAATAAGTTACGTGAAACATGAGATAAATAAGTTCTTCATAAATTTTTCCTATGAGATTTTAAATGTATCCTATGAGATTTCTTTTTCTAAATCATTAGTTTACATAAAATTCCGCTTGAAACCTTTTTTCAATATGGTTTAATCTCATTTTATGAGGCTCGACTTTACCTTTTAGTGTTAAAAAAAGTTGATTCAGAGAGATTCCTCCAAAATTCGGTTGAAAAATCAGAAAAAAGGTCAAGGATCCCTATACTTTCTAATAGATTTTTTCCAAACAAATACTAGTTTTTTTTGATTAAAAAAATATTTCAACGGCCTGAGGTCGTAGCTATGCTTGTTAGCTTTCCAAAGAATGTTCACAAGCTCCGACCGGATAGGGACATCCCAAGTTACGGTCGTTTTAGTGAGAAAGGGTCAAAAACAAGTAAAATCCAAAAGTTAACAAGGTAATTCACTTGACCTCCATTTAGCCCGAAATTTCAAAAATTATAAAAATCAACCATTAGTCATCTGAAACGTACAAAACCACAAATAAACAATAATTGGTCAATAAGTTACGTGAAACATGAGATAAATAAGTTCTTCATAAATTTTTCCTATGAGATTTTAAATGTATCCTATGAGATTTCTTTTTGTAAATCGTTGGTTTACATAAAATTTAGCTTGAAATCTTTTTTTAATATGGTTTAGTCTCATGTTATGAGGCTCTAGTTTGCCTCTTGGTGTTAAAAAAAGTTGATTCGGAGCGATTCCTCCATAAGTTGATTGAAAAATCAGAAAAAAGGTCAAGGATCGCGATCCTTTCTAATGGAATTTTGCCAAAAAAAATCCTAGATTTCTGTGATTGAATTTCTTTTCCAACAGCTTGAGGTCGTAGCTATGCTTGTTAGCTTTCCAAAGAATGTTCACAAGCTCCGACCGGATAGGGACATCCCAAGTTACGGTTGTTTTAGTGAGAAAGGGTCAAAAACAAGTAAAATCCAAAAGTTAACAAGGTAATTCACTTGACCTCCATTTAGCCCGAAATTTCAAAAATTATAAAAATCAACCATTAGTCATCTGAAACGTACAAAACCACAAATAAACAATAATTGGTCAATAAGTTCCGTGAAACATGAGATAAATAAGTTCTTCATAAATTTTTCCTATGAGATTTAAAATGTATCCTATGAGATTTCTTTTTCTAAATCGTTGGTTTACATAAAATTTAGCTTGAAACCTTTTTTCAATATGGTTTAGTCTCATGTTATGAGGCTCTACTTTGCCTCTCGGTGTTAAAAAAAGTTGATTCGGAGCGATTCCTCCATAAGTTGATTGAAAAATCAGAAAAAAGGTCAAGGAATGTGATCCTTTCTAATGGAATTTTGCCAAAAAAATCCTAGATTTCTGCAATTAAAATTTTTTCCAACGGCCTGAGGTCGTAGCTATGCTTGTTAGCTTTCCAAAGAATGTTCACAAGCTCCGACCGGATAGGGACATCCCAAGTTACGGTCGTTTTAGTTAGAAAGGGTCAAAAACAAGTAAAATCCAAAAGTTAACAAGGTAATTCACTTGACCTCCATTTAGCCCGAAATTTCAAAAATTATAAAAATCAACCATTAGTCATCTGAAACGTACAAAACCACAAATAAACAATAATTGGTCAATAAGTTACGTGAAACATGAGATAAATAAGTTCTTCATAAATTTTTCCTATGAGATTTTAAATGTATCCTATGAGATTTCTTTTTCTAAATCATTAGTTTACATAAAATTCCGCTTGAAACCTTTTTTCAATATGGTTTAATCTCATTTTATGAGGCTCGACTTTACCTTTTAGTGTTAAAAAAAGTTGATTCAGAGAGATTCCTCCAAAATTCGGTTGAAAAATCAGAAAAAAGGTCAAGGATCCCTATACTTTCTAATAGATTTTTTCCAAACAAATACTAGTTTTTTTTGATTAAAAAAATATTTCAACGCCTTGAGGTCGTAGCTATGCTTGTTAGCTTCCCAACGAATGTTGACAAGCTCCGACCGGATAAGGACATCCCAAGTTATGGTCGTTTTAGTGAGAAAGGGTCAAAAACAAGTAAAATCCAAAAGTTAACAAGGTAATTCACTTGTCCTCCATTTAGCCCGAAATTTCAAAAATTATAAAAATCAACCATTAGTCATCTGAAACGTACAAAACCACAAATAAACAATAATTGGTCAATAAGGTACGCGAAACATGAGATAAATAAGTTCTTCATAAATTTTTCCTATGAGATTTTAAATGTATCCTATGAGATTTCTTTTTCTAAATCGTTGGTTTACATAAAATTTAGCGTGAAACCTTTTTTTAATATGGTTTAGTCTCATGGTATGAGGCTCTACTTTGCCTCTTGGTGTTAAAAAAAGATGATTCGGAGCGATTCCTCCATAAGTTGATTGAAAAATCAGAAAAAAGGTCAAGGATCGCGATCCTTTCTAATGGAATTTTGCTTTAAAAATCCTAGATTTCTGCGATTAAAATTTATTCCAAAGGCCTGAGGTCGTAGCTATGCTTGTTAGCTTTCCAAAGAATGTTTACAAGCTCCGACTGGATAAGGACATCCTAAGTTATGGTCGTTTTAGTGAGAAAGGGTCAAAAACAAGAAAAATCCAAAAGTTAACAAGGTAATTCACTTGTCCTCCATTTAGCCCGAAATTTCAAAATTTATAAAAATCAACCATTAGTCATCTGAAACGTACAAAACCACAAATTAAACAATAATTGGTCAATAAGTTACGTGAAACACGAGATAAACGGGTTCTTCAGAAATATTTCCTATGAGATTTTAAATGTATCCTATGAGATTTCTTTTTCTAAAACGTTGGTTTACATAAAATTTAGCTTGAAATCTTTTTTTAATATGGTTTAGTCTCATGTTATGAGGCTCTAGTTTGCCTCTTGGTGTTAAAAAAAGTTGATTCGGAGCGATTCCTCCATAAGTTGATTGAAAAATCAGAAAAAAGGTCAAGGATCGCGATCCTTTCTAATGGAATTTTGCCAAAAAAATCCTAGATTTCTGCGATTTAAAATTTTTTCCTACGGCCTGAGGTCGTAGCTATGCTTGTTAGCTTTCCAAAGAATGTTCACAAGGTCCGACCGGATAAGGACATCCAAAGTTATGGTCGTTTTAGTGAGAAAGGGTCAAAAACAAGTAAAATCAAAAAGTTAACAAGGTAATTCACTTGACCTCCATTTAGCCCGAAATTTCAAAAATTATAAAAATCAACCATTAGTCATCGGAAACGTACAAAACCACAAATTAAACAATAATTGGTCAATAAGTTACGCGAAACATGAGATGAATAAGTTCTTCATAAATTTTTCCTATGAGATTTTAAATGTATCCTATGAGATTTCTTTTTCTAAATCATTGGTTTACATAAAATTCCGCTTGAAACCTTTTTTCAATATGGTTTAATCTCTTTTTATGAGGCTCGACTTTACCTTTCAGTTTTAAAAAAAGTTGATTCAGAGAGATTCCTCCAAAATTCGGTTGAAAAATCAGAAAAAAAGGTCAAGGATCCCTATCCTTTCTAATGGATTTTTTCCAAACAAATACTAGTTTTTTTCGATTAAAATTTTTTTCAACGCCTTGAGGTCGTAGCTATGCTTGTTAGCTTCCCAACGAATGTTCACATGCTCCGACCGGATAAGGACATCCCAAGTTATGGTCGTTTTAGTGAGAAAGGGTCAAAAACAAGTAAACTCCAAAAGTTAACAAGGTAATTCACTTGGCCTCCATTTAGCCCAAATTTTAAAAAATTATAATAATCAACCATTAGTCATCTGAAACGTACAAAACCACAAATTAAACAATAATTGGTCAATAAGTTACGTGAAACATGAGATAAACGGGTTCTTCATAAATATTTCCTATGAGATTTTAAATGTATCCTATGAGATTTCTTTTTCTAAATCGTTGGTTTACATAAAATTTAGCTTGAAATCTTTTTTTAATATGGTTTAGTCTCATGTTATGAGGCTCTAGTTTGCCTCTTGGTGTTAAAAAAAGTTGATTCGGAGCGATTCCTCCATAAGTTGATTGAAAAATCAGAAAAAAGGTCAAGGATCGCGATCCTTTCTAATGGAATTTTGCCAAAAAAATCCTAGATTTCTTTGATTGAATTTCTTTTCCAACAGCTTGAGGTCGTAGCTATGCTTGTTAGCTTTCCAAAGAAAGTTCAGAAGCTCCGACCGGATAAGGACATCCCAAGTTATGGTCGTTTTAGTGAGAAAGGGTCAAAAACAAGTAAAATCCAAAAGTTAACAAGGTAATTCACTTGACCTCCATTTAGCCCGAAATTTCAAAAATTATAAAAATCAACCATTAGTCATCTGAAACGTACAAAACCACAAATTAAACAATAATTGGTCAATAAGTTACGCGAAACATGAGATGAATAAGTTCTTCATAAATTTTTCCTATGAGATTTCTTTTTCTAAATCATTGGTTTACATAAAATTTAGCGTGAAACCTTTTTTCAATATGGTTTAGTCTCATGTTATGAGGCTCTAATTTGCCTCTCGGTGTTAAAAAAAGTTGATTCGGAGCGATTCCTCCATAAGTTGATTGAAAAATCAGAAAAAAGGTCAAGGAATGTGATCCTTTCTAATGGAATTTTGCCAAAAAAATCCTAGATTTCTGCAATTAAAATTTTTTCCAACGGCCTGAGGTCGTAGCTATGCTTGTTAGCTTTCCAAAGAATGTTCACAAGCTCCGACCGGATAGGGACATCCCAAGTTACGGTCGTTTTAGTGAGAAAGGGTCAAAAACAAGTAAAATCCAAAAGTTAACAAGGTAATTTCACTTGACCTCCATTTAGCCCGAAATTTCAAAAATTATAAAAATCAACCATTAGTCATCTGAAACGTACAAAACCACAAATAAACAATAATTGGTCAATAAGTTACGTGAAACATGAGATAAATAAGTTCTTCATAAATTTTTCCTATGAGATTTTAAATGTATCCTATGAGATTTCTTTTTCTAAATCGTTGGTTTACATAAAATTTAGCTTGAAATCTTTTTTTAATATGGTTTAGTCTCATGTTATGAGGCTCTAGTTTGCCTCTTGGTGTTAAAAAAAGTTGATTCGGAGCGATTCCTCCATAAGTTGATTGAAAAATCAGAAAAAAGGTCAAGGATCGCGATCCTTTCTAATGGAATTTTGCCAAAAAAATCCTAGATTTCTGCAATTAAAATTTTTTCCAACGGCCTGAGGTCGTAGCTATGCTTGTTAGCTTTCCAAAGAATGTTCACAAGCTCCGACCGGATAGGGACATCCCAAGTTACGGTTGTTTTAGTGAGAAAGGGTCAAAAACAAGTAAAATCCAAAAGTTAACAAGGTAATTCACTTGACCTCCATTTAGCCCGAAATTTCAAAAATTATAAAAATCAACCATTAGTCATCTGAAACGTACAAAACCACAAATAAACAATAATTGGTCAATAAGTTCCGTGAAACATGAGATAAATAAGTTCTTCATAAATTTTTCCTATGAGATTTAAAATGTATCCTATGAGATTTCTTTTTCTAAATCGTTGGTTTACATAAAATTTAGCTTGAAATCTTTTTTTAATATGGTTTAGTCTCATGTTATGAGGCTCTACTTTGCCTCTCGGTGTTAAAAAAAGTTGATTCGGAGCGATTCCTCCATAAGTTGATTGAAAAATCAGAAAAAAGGTCAAGGAATGTGATCCTTTCTAATGGAATTTTGCCAAAAAAATCCTAGATTTCTGCAATTAAAATTTTTTCCAACGGCCTGAGGTCGTAGCTATGCTTGTTAGCTTTCCAAAGAATGTTCACAAGCTCCGACCGGATAGGGACATCCCAAGTTACGGTCGTTTTAGTTAGAAAGGGTCAAAAACAAGTAAAATCCAAAAGTTAACAAGGTAATTCACTTGACCTCCATTTAGCCCGAAATTTCAAAAATTATAAAAATCAACCATTAGTCATCTGAAACGTACAAAACCACAAATAAACAATAATTGGTCAATAAGTTACGTGAAACATGAGATAAATAAGTTCTTCATAAATTTTTCCTATGAGATTTTAAATGTATCCTATGAGATTTCTTTTTCTAAATCATTAGTTTACATAAAATTCCGCTTGAAACCTTTTTTCAATATGGTTTAATCTCATTTTATGAGGCTCGACTTTACCTTTTAGTGTTAAAAAAAGTTGATTCAGAGAGATTCCTCCAAAATTCGGTTGAAAAATCAGAAAAAAGGTCAAGGATCCCTATACTTTCTAATAGATTTTTTCCAAACAAATACTAGTTTTTTTTGATTAAAAAAATATTTCAACGCCTTGAGGTCGTAGCTATGCTTGTTAGCTTCCCAACGAATGTTGACAAGCTCCGACCGGATAAGGACATCCCAAGTTATGGTCGTTTTAGTGAGAAAGGGTCAAAAACAAGTAAAATCCAAAAGTTAACAAGGTAATTCACTTGTCCTCCATTTAGCCCGAAATTTCAAAAATTATAAAAATCAACCATTAGTCATCTGAAACGTACAAAACCACAAATAAACAATAATTGGTCAATAAGGTACGCGAAACATGAGATAAATAAGTTCTTCATAAATTTTTCCTATGAGATTTTAAATGTATCCTATGAGATTTCTTTTTCTAAATCGTTGGTTTACATAAAATTTAGCGTGAAACCTTTTTTTAATATGGTTTAGTCTCATGGTATGAGGCTCTACTTTGCCTCTTGGTGTTAAAAAAAGATGATTCGGAGCGATTCCTCCATAAGTTGATTGAAAAATCAGAAAAAAGGTCAAGGATCGCGATCCTTTCTAATGGAATTTTGCTTTAAAAATCCTAGATTTCTGCGATTAAAATTTATTCCAAAGGCTTGAGGTCGTAGCTATGCTTGTTAGCTTTCCAAAGAATGTTTACAAGCTCCGACTGGATAAGGACATCCTAAGTTATGGTCGTTTTAGTGAGAAAGGGTCAAAAACAAGAAAAATCCAAAAGTTAACAAGGTAATTTCACTTGACCTCCATTTAGCCCGAAATTTCAAAAATTCTAAAAATCAACCATTAGTCATCTGAAACGTACAAAACCACAAATAAACAATAATTGGTCAATAAGTTACGTGAAACATGAGATAAATAAGTTCTTCATAAATTTTTCCTATGAGATTTTAAATGTATCCTATGAGATTTCTTTTTCTAAATCGTTGGTTTACATAAAATTTAGCTTGAAATCTTTTTTTAATATGGTTTAGTCTCATGTTATGAGGCTCTAGTTTGCCTCTTGGTGTTAAAAAAAGTTGATTCGGAGCGATTCCTCCATAAGTTGATTGAAAAATCAGAAAAAAGGTCAAGGATCGCGATCCTTTCTAATGGAATTTTGCCAAAAAAATCCTAGATTTCTGCAATTAAAATTTTTTCCAACGGCCTGAGGTCGTAGCTATGCTTGTTAGCTTTCCAAAGAATGTTCACAAGCTCCGACCGGATAGGGACATCCCAAGTTACGGTTGTTTTAGTGAGAAAGGGTCAAAAACAAGTAAAATCCAAAAGTTAACAAGGTAATTCACTTGACCTCCATTTAGCCCGAAATTTCAAAAATTATAAAAATCAACCATTAGTCATCTGAAACGTACAAAACCACAAATAAACAATAATTGGTCAATAAGTTCCGTGAAACATGAGATAAATAAGTTCTTCATAAATTTTTCCTATGAGATTTAAAATGTATCCTATGAGATTTCTTTTTCTAAATCGTTGGTTTACATAAAATTTAGCTTGAAACCTTTTTTCAATATGGTTTAGTCTCATGTTATGAGGCTCTACTTTGCCTCTCGGTGTTAAAAAAAGTTGATTCGGAGCGATTCCTCCATAAGTTGATTGAAAAATCAGAAAAAAGGTCAAGGAATGTGATCCTTTCTAATGGAATTTTGCCAAAAAAATCCTAGATTTCTGCAATTAAAATTTTTTCCAACGGCCTGAGGTCGTAGCTATGCTTGTTAGCTTTCCAAAGAATGTTCACAAGCTCCGACCGGATAGGGACATCCCAAGTTACGGTCGTTTTAGTTAGAAAGGGTCAAAAACAAGTAAAATCCAAAAGTTAACAAGGTAATTCACTTGACCTCCATTTAGCCCGAAATTTCAAAAATTATAAAAATCAACCATTAGTCATCTGAAACGTACAAAACCACAAATAAACAATAATTGGTCAATAAGTTACGTGAAACATGAGATAAATAAGTTCTTCATAAATTTTTCCTATGAGATTTTAAATGTATCTTATGAGATTTCTTTTTCTAAATCATTAGTTTACATAAAATTCCGCTTGAAACCTTTTTTCAATATGGTTTAATCTCATTTTATGAGGCTCGACTTTACCTTTTAGTGTTAAAAAAAGTTGATTCAGAGAGATTCCTCCAAAATTCGGTTGAAAAATCAGAAAAAAGGTCAAGGATCCCTATACTTTCTAATAGATTTTTTCCAAACAAATACTAGTTTTTTTTGATTAAAAAAATATTTCAACGCCTTGAGGTCGTAGCTATGCTTGTTAGCTTCCCAACGAATGTTGACAAGCTCCGACCGGATAAGGACATCCCAAGTTATGGTCGTTTTAGTGAGAAAGGGTCAAAAACAAGTAAAATCCAAAAGTTAACAAGGTAATTCACTTGTCCTCCATTTAGCCCGAAATTTCAAAAATTATAAAAATCAACCATTAGTCATCTGAAACGTACAAAACCACAAATAAACAATAATTGGTCAATAAGGTACGCGAAACATGAGATAAATAAGTTCTTCATAAATTTTTCCTATGAGATTTTAAATGTATCCTATGAGATTTCTTTTTCTAAATCGTTGGTTTACATAAAATTTAGCGTGAAACCTTTTTTTAATATGGTTTAGTCTCATGGTATGAGGCTCTACTTTGCCTCTTGGTGTTAAAAAAAGATGATTCGGAGCGATTCCTCCATAAGTTGATTGAAAAATCAGAAAAAAGGTCAAGGATCGCGATCCTTTCTAATGGAATTTTGCTTTAAAAATCCTAGATTTCTGCGATTAAAATTTATTCCAAAGGCCTGAGGTCGTAGCTATGCTTGTTAGCTTTCCAAAGAATGTTTACAAGCTCCGACTGGATAAGGACATCCTAAGTTATGGTCGTTTTAGTGAGAAAGGGTCAAAAACAAGAAAAATCCAAAAGTTAACAAGGTAATTCACTTGTCCTCCATTTAGCCCGAAATTTCAAAATTTATAAAAATCAACCATTAGTCATCTGAAACGTACAAAACCACAAATTAAACAATAATTGGTCAATAAGTTACGTGAAACACGAGATAAACGGGTTCTTCATAAATATTTCCTATGAGATTTTAAATGTATCCTATGAGATTTCTTTTTCTAAAACGTTGGTTTACATAAAATTTAGCTTGAAATCTTTTTTTAATATGGTTTAGTCTCATGTTATGAGGCTCTAGTTTGCCTCTTGGTGTTAAAAAAAGTTGATTCGGAGCGATTCCTCCATAAGTTGATTGAAAAATCAGAAAAAAGGTCAAGGATCGCGATCCTTTCTAATGGAATTTTGCCAAAAAAATCCTAGATTTCTGCGATTTAAAATTTTTTCCTACGGCCTGAGGTCGTAGCTATGCTTGTTAGCTTTCCAAAGAATGTTCACAAGGTCCGACCGGATAAGGACATCCAAAGTTATGGTCGTTTTAGTGAGAAAGGGTCAAAAACAAGTAAAATCCAAAAGTTAACAAGGTAATTCACTTGACCTCCATTTAGTCCGAAATTTCAAAAATTATAAAAATCAACCATTAGTCATCCGAAACGTACAAAACCACAAATTAAACAATAATTGGTCAATAAGTTACGCGAAACATGAGATGAATAAGTTCTTCATAAATTTTTCCTATGAGATTTTAAATGTATCCTATGAGATTTCTTTTTCTAAATCATTGGTTTACATAAAATTCCGCTTGAAACCTTTTTTCAATATGGTTTAATCTCATTTTATGAGGCTCGACTTTACCTTTCAGTTTTAAAAAAAGTTGATTCAGAGAGATTCCTCCAAAATTCGGTTGAAAAATCAGAAAAAAGGTCAAGGATCCCTGTCCTTTCTAATGGATTTTTTCCAAACAAATACCAGTTTTTTTCGATTAAAAAAAATTTCAACGCCTTGAGGTCGTAGCTATGCTTGTTATCTTCCCAACGAATGTTCACATGCTCCGACCGGATAAGGATATCCCAAGTTATGGTCGTTTTAGTGAGAAAGGGTCAAAAACAAGTAACCTCCAAAAGTTAACAAGGTAATTCACTTGGCCTCCATTTAGCCCGAATTTTAAAAAATTATAATAATCAACCATTAGTCATCTGAAACGTACAAAACCACAAATTAAACAATAATTGGTCAATAAGTTATGTGAAACATGAGATAAACGGGTTCTTCATAAATATTTCCTATGAGATTTTAAATGTATCCTATGAGATTTCTTTTTCTAAATCGTTGGTTTACATAAAATTTAGCTTGAAATCTTTTTTTAATATGGTTTAGTCTCATGTTATGAGGCTCTAGTTTGCCTCTTGGTGTTAAAAAAAGTTGATTCGAAGCGATTCCTCCATAAGTTGATTGAAAAATCAGAAAAAAGGTCAAGGATCACGATCCTTTCTAATGGAATTTTGCCAAAAAAATCCTAGATTTCTGCGATTGAATTTCTTTTCCAACAGCTTGAGGTCGTAGCTATGCTTGTTAGCTTTCCAAAAAAAGTTCAGAAGCTCCGACGGATAAGGACATCCAAAGTTATGGTCGTTTTAGTGAGAAAGGGTCAAAAACAAGTAAAATCCAAAAGTTAACAAGGTAATTCACTTGACCTCCATTTAGCCCGAAATTTCAAAAATTATAAAAATCAACCATTAGTCATCTGAAACGTACAAAACCACAAATTAAACAATAATTGGTCAATAAGTTACGCGAAACATGAGATGAATAAGTTCTTCATAAATTTTTCCTATGAGATTTCTTTTTCTAAATCATTGGTTTACATAAAATTTAGCGTGAAACCTTTTTTCAATATGGTTTAGTCTCATGTTATGAGGCTCTAATTTGCCTCTCGGTGTTAAAAAAAGTTGATTCGGAGCGATTCCTCCATAAGTTGATTGAAAAATCAGAAAAAAGGTCAAGGAATGTGATCCTTTCTAATGGAATTTTGCCAAAAAAATCCTAGATTTCTGCAATTAAAATTTTTTCCAACGGCCTGAGGTCGTAGCTATGCTTGTTAGCTTTCCAAAGAATGTTCACAAGCTCCGACCGGATAGGGACATCCCAAGTTACGGTCGTTTTAGTGAGAAAGGGTCAAAAACAAGTAAAATCCAAAAGTTAACAAGGTAATTCACTTGACCTCCATTTAGCCCGAAATTTCAAAAATTATAAAAATCAACCATTAGTCATCTGAAACGTACAAAACCACAAATAAACAATAATTGGTCAATAAGTTACGTGAAACATGAGATAAATAAGTTCTTCATAAATTTTTCCTATGAGATTTTAAATGTATCCTATGAGATTTCTTTTTCTAAATCGTTGGTTTACATAAAATTTAGCTTGAAATCTTTTTTTAATATGGTTTAGTCTCATGTTATGAGGCTCTAGTTTGCCTCTTGGTGTTAAAAAAAGTTGATTCGGAGCGATTCCTCCATAAGTTGATTGAAAAATCAGAAAAAAGGTCAAGGATCGCGATCCTTTCTAATGGAATTTTGCCAAAAAAATCCTAGATTTCTGCAATTAAAATTTTTTCCAACGGCCTGAGGTCGTAGCTATGCTTGTTAGCTTTCCAAAGAATGTTCACAAGCTCCGACCGGATAGGGACATCCCAAGTTACGGTCGTTTTAGTGAGAAAGGGTCAAAAACAAGTAAAATCCAAAAGTTAACAAGGTAATTCACTTGACCTCCATTTAGCCCGAAATTTCAAAAATTATAAAAATCAACCATTAGTCATCTGAAACGTACAAAACCACAAATAAACAATAATTGGTCAATAAGTTCCGTGAAACATGAGATAAATAAGTTCTTCATAAATTTTTCCTATGAGATTTTAAATGTATCCTATGAGATTTCTTTTTCTAAATCGTTGGTTTACATAAAATTTAGCATGAAATCTTTTTTTAATATGGTTTAGTCTCATGTTATGAGGCTCTAGTTTGCCTCTTGGTGTTAAAAAAAGTTGATTCGGAGTGATTCCTCCATAAGTTGATTGAAAAATCAGAAAAAAGGTCAAGGATCGCGATCCTTTCTAATGGAATTTTGCCAAAAAAATCCTAGATTTCTGCAATTAAATTTTTTTCCAACGGCCTGAGGTCGTAGCTATGCTTGTTAGCTTTCCAAAGAATGTTCACAAGCTCCGACCGGATAGGGACATCCCAAGTTACAGTTGTTTTAGTGAGAAAGGGTCAAAAACAAGTAAAATCCAAAAGTTAACAAGGTAATTCACTTGACCTCCATTTAGCCCGAAATTTCAAAAATTATAAAAATCAACCATTAGTCATCTGAAACGTACAAAACCACAAATAAACAATAATTGGTCAATAAGTTACGTGAAACATGAGATAAATAAGTTCTTCATAAATTTTTCCTATGAGATTTTAAATGTATCCTATGAGATTTCTTTTTCTAAATCATTGGTTTACATAAAATTTAGCGTGAAACCTTTTTTCAATATGGTTTAGTCTCATGTTATGAGGCTCTAATTTGCCTCTCGGTGTTAAAAAAAGTTGATTCGGAGCGATTCCTCCATAAGTTGATTGAAAAATCAGAAAAAAGGTCAAGGAATGTGATCCTTTCTAATGGAATTTTGCCAAAAAAATCCTAGATTTCTGCAATTAAAATTTTTTCCAACGGCCTGAGGTCGTAGCTATGCTTGTTAGCTTTCCAAAGAATGTTCACAAGCTCCGACCGGATAGGGACATCCCAAGTTACGGTCGTTTTAGTGAGAAAGGGTCAAAAACAAGTAAAATCCAAAAGTTAACAAGGTAATTCACTTGACCTCCATTTAGCCCGAAATTTCAAAAATTATAAAAATCAACCATTAGTCATCTGAAACGTACAAAACCACAAATAAACAATAATTGGTCAATAAGTTACGTGAAACATGAGATAAATAAGTTCTTCATAAATTTTTCCTATGAGATTTTAAATGTATCCTATGAGATTTCTTTTTCTAAATCGTTGGTTTACATAAAATTTAGCTTGAAATCTTTTTTTAATATGGTTTAGTCTCATGTTATGAGGCTCTAGTTTGCCTCTTGGTGTTAAAAAAAGTTGATTCGGAGCGATTCCTCCATAAGTTGATTGAAAAATCAGAAAAAAGGTCAAGGATCGCGATCCTTTCTAATGGAATTTTGCCAAAAAAATCCTAGATTTCTGCAATTAAAATTTTTTCCAACGGCCTGAGGTCGTAGCTATGCTTGTTAGCTTTCCAAAGAATGTTCACAAGCTCCGACCGGATAGGGACATCCCAAGTTACGGTCGTTTTAGTGAGAAAGGGTCAAAAACAAGTAAAATCCAAAAGTTAACAAGGTAATTCACTTGACCTCCATTTAGCCCGAAATTTCAAAAATTATAAAAATCAACCATTAGTCATCTGAAACGTACAAAACCACAAATAAACAATAATTGGTCAATAAGTTCCGTGAAACATGAGATAAATAAGTTCTTCATAAATTTTTCCTATGAGATTTTAAATGTATCCTATGAGATTTCTTTTTCTAAATCGTTGGTTTACATAAAATTTAGCTTGAAATCTTTTTTTAATATGGTTTAGTCTCATGTTATGAGGCTCTAGTTTGCCTCTTGGTGTTAAAAAAAGTTGATTCGGAGTGATTCCTCCATAAGTTGATTGAAAAATCAGAAAAAAGGTCAAGGATCGCGATCCTTTCTAATGGAATTTTGCCAAAAAAATCCTAGATTTCTGCAATTAAATTTTTTTCCAACGGCCTGAGGTCGTAGCTATGCTTGTTAGCTTTCCAAAGAATGTTCACAAGCTCCGACCGGATAGGGACATCCCAAGTTACAGTTGTTTTAGTGAGAAAGGGTCAAAAACAAGTAAAATCCAAAAGTTAACAAGGTAATTCACTTGACCTCCATTTAGCCCGAAATTTCAAAAATTATAAAAATCAACCATTAGTCATCTGAAACGTACAAAACCACAAATAAACAATAATTGGTCAATAAGTTACGTGAAACATGAGATAAATAAGTTCTTCATAAATTTTTCCTATGAGATTTTAAATGTATCCTATGAGATTTCTTTTTGTAAATCGTTGGTTTACATAAAATTTAGCTTGAAATCTTTTTTTAATATGGTTTAGTCTCATGTTATGAGGCTCTAGTTTGCCTCTTGGTGTTAAAAAAAGTTGATTCGGAGCGATTCCTCCATAAGTTGATTGAAAAATCAGAAAAAAGGTCAAGGATCGCGATCCTTTCTAATGGAATTTTGCCAAAAAAATCCTAGATTTCTGCAATTAAAATTTTTTCCAACGGCCTGAGGTCGTAGCTATGCTTGTTAGCTTTCCAAAGAATGTTCACAAGCTCCGACCGGATAGGGACATCCCAAGTTACGGTCGTTTTAGTGAGAAAGGGTCAAAAACAAGTAAAATCCAAAAGTTAACAAGGTAATTCACTTGACCTCCATTTAGCCCGAAATTTCAAAAATTATAAAAATCAACCATTAGTCATCTGAAACGTACAAAACCACAAATAAACAATAATTGGTCAATAAGTTCCGTGAAACATGAGATAAATAAGTTCTTCATAAATTTTTCCTATGAGATTTTAAATGTATCCTATGAGATTTCTTTTTCTAAATCGTTGGTTTACATAAAATTTAGCATGAAATCTTTTTTTAATATGGTTTAGTCTCATGTTATGAGGCTCTAGTTTGCCTCTTGGTGTTAAAAAAAGTTGATTCGGAGTGATTCCTCCATAAGTTGATTGAAAAATCAGAAAAAAGGTCAAGGATCGCGATCCTTTCTAATGGAATTTTGCCAAAAAAATCCTAGATTTCTGCAATTAAATTTTTTTCCAACGGCCTGAGGTCGTAGCTATGCTTGTTAGCTTTCCAAAGAATGTTCACAAGCTCCGACCGGATAGGGACATCCCAAGTTACAGTTGTTTTAGTGAGAAAGGGTCAAAAACAAGTAAAATCCAAAAGTTAACAAGGTAATTCACTTGACCTCCATTTAGCCCGAAATTTCAAAAATTATAAAAATCAACCATTAGTCATCTGAAACGTACAAAACCACAAATAAACAATAATTGGTCAATAAGTTACGTGAAACATGAGATAAATAAGTTCTTCATAAATTTTTCCTATGAGATTTTAAATGTATCCTATGAGATTTCTTTTTGTAAATCGTTGGTTTACATAAAATTTAGCTTGAAATCTTTTTTTAATATGGTTTAGTCTCATGTTATGAGGCTCTAGTTTGCCTCTTGGTGTTAAAAAAAGTTGATTCGGAGTGATTCCTCCATAAGTTGATTGAAAAATCAGAAAAAAGGTCAAGGATCGCGATCCTTTCTAATGGAATTTTGCCAAAAAAATCCTAGATTTCTGCAATTAAATTTTTTTCCAACGGCCTGAGGTCGTAGCTATGCTTGTTAGCTTTCCAAAGAATGTTCACAAGCTCCGACCGGATAGGGACATCCCAAGTTACAGTTGTTTTAGTGAGAAAGGGTCAAAAACAAGTAAAATCCAAAAGTTAACAAGGTAATTCACTTGACCTCCATTTAGCCCGAAATTTCAAAAATTATAAAAATCAACCATTAGTCATCTGAAACGTACAAAACCACAAATAAACAATAATTGGTCAATAAGTTACGTGAAACATGAGATAAATAAGTTCTTCATAAATTTTTCCTATGAGATTTTAAATGTATCCTATGAGATTTCTTTTTGTAAATCGTTGGTTTACATAAAATTTAGCTTGAAATCTTTTTTTAATATGGTTTAGTCTCATGTTATGAGGCTCTAGTTTGCCTCTTGGTGTTAAAAAAAGTTGATTCGGAGCGATTCCTCCATAAGTTGATTGAAAAATCAGAAAAAAGGTCAAGGATCGCGATCCTTTCTAATGGAATTTTGCCAAAAAAATCCTAGATTTCTGCAATTAAAATTTTTTCCAACGGCCTGAGGTCGTAGCTATGCTTGTTAGCTTTCCAAAGAATGTTCACAAGCTCCGACCGGATAGGGACATCCCAAGTTACGGTCGTTTTAGTGAGAAAGGGTCAAAAACAAGTAAAATCCAAAAGTTAACAAGGTAATTCACTTGACCTCCATTTAGCCCGAAATTTCAAAAATTATAAAAATCAACCATTAGTCATCTGAAACGTACAAAACCACAAATAAACAATAATTGGTCAATAAGTTCCGTGAAACATGAGATAAATAAGTTCTTCATAAATTTTTCCTATGAGATTTTAAATGTATCCTATGAGATTTCTTTTTCTAAATCGTTGGTTTACATAAAATTTAGCTTGAAATCTTTTTTTAATATGGTTTAGTCTCATGTTATGAGGCTCTAGTTTGCCTCTTGGTGTTAAAAAAAGTTGATTCGGAGTGATTCCTCCATAAGTTGATTGAAAAATCAGAAAAAAGGTCAAGGATCGCGATCCTTTCTAATGGAATTTTGCCAAAAAAATCCTAGATTTCTGCAATTAAATTTTTTTCCAACGGCCTGAGGTCGTAGCTATGCTTGTTAGCTTTCCAAAGAATGTTCACAAGCTCCGACCGGATAGGGACATCCCAAGTTACAGTTGTTTTAGTGAGAAAGGGTCAAAAACAAGTAAAATCCAAAAGTTAACAAGGTAATTCACTTGACCTCCATTTAGCCCGAAATTTCAAAAATTATAAAAATCAACCATTAGTCATCTGAAACGTACAAAACCACAAATAAACAATAATTGGTCAATAAGTTACGTGAAACATGAGATAAATAAGTTCTTCATAAATTTTTCCTATGAGATTTTAAATGTATCCTATGAGATTTCTTTTTGTAAATCGTTGGTTTACATAAAATTTAGCTTGAAATCTTTTTTTAATATGGTTTAGTCTCATGTTATGAGGCTCTAGTTTGCCTCTTGGTGTTAAAAAAAGTTGATTCGGAGCGATTCCTCCATAAGTTGATTGAAAAATCAGAAAAAAGGTCAAGGATCGCGATCCTTTCTAATGGAATTTTGCCAAAAAAATCCTAGATTTCTGCAATTAAAATTTTTTCCAACGGCCTGAGGTCGTAGCTATGCTTGTTAGCTTTCCAAAGAATGTTCACAAGCTCCGACCGGATAGGGACATCCCAAGTTACGGTCGTTTTAGTGAGAAAGGGTCAAAAACAAGTAAAATCCAAAAGTTAACAAGGTAATTCACTTGACCTCCATTTAGCCCGAAATTTCAAAAATTATAAAAATCAACCATTAGTCATCTGAAACGTACAAAACCACAAATAAACAATAATTGGTCAATAAGTTCCGTGAAACATGAGATAAATAAGTTCTTCATAAATTTTTCCTATGAGATTTTAAATGTATCCTATGAGATTTCTTTTTCTAAATCGTTGGTTTACATAAAATTTAGCTTGAAATCTTTTTTTAATATGGTTTAGTCTCATGTTATGAGGCTCTAGTTTGCCTCTTGGTGTTAAAAAAAGTTGATTCGGAGTGATTCCTCCATAAGTTGATTGAAAAATCAGAAAAAAGGTCAAGGATCGCGATCCTTTCTAATGGAATTTTGCCAAAAAAATCCTAGATTTCTGCAATTAAATTTTTTTCCAACGGCCTGAGGTCGTAGCTATGCTTGTTAGCTTTCCAAAGAATGTTCACAAGCTCCGACCGGATAGGGACATCCCAAGTTACAGTTGTTTTAGTGAGAAAGGGTCAAAAACAAGTAAAATCCAAAAGTTAACAAGGTAATTCACTTGACCTCCATTTAGCCCGAAATTTCAAAAATTATAAAAATCAACCATTAGTCATCTGAAACGTACAAAACCACAAATAAACAATAATTGGTCAATAAGTTACGTGAAACATGAGATAAATAAGTTCTTCATAAATTTTTCCTATGAGATTTTAAATGTATCCTATGAGATTTCTTTTTGTAAATCGTTGGTTTACATAAAATTTAGCTTGAAATCTTTTTTTAATATGGTTTAGTCTCATGTTATGAGGCTCTAGTTTGCCTCTTGGTGTTAAAAAAAGTTGATTCGGAGCGATTCCTCCATAAGTTGATTGAAAAATCAGAAAAAAGGTCAAGGATCGCGATCCTTTCTAATGGAATTTTGCCAAAAAAATCCTAGATTTCTGCAATTAAAATTTTTTCCAACGGCCTGAGGTCGTAGCTATGCTTGTTAGCTTTCCAAAGAATGTTCACAAGCTCCGACCGGATAGGGACATCCCAAGTTACGGTCGTTTTAGTGAGAAAGGGTCAAAAACAAGTAAAATCCAAAAGTTAACAAGGTAATTCACTTGACCTCCATTTAGCCCGAAATTTCAAAAATTATAAAAATCAACCATTAGTCATCTGAAACGTACAAAACCACAAATAAACAATAATTGGTCAATAAGTTACGTGAAACATGAGATAAATAAGTTCTTCATAAATTTTTCCTATGAGATTTTAAATGTATCCTATGAGATTTCTTTTTGTAAATCGTTGGTTTACATAAAATTTAGCTTGAAATCTTTTTTTAATATGGTTTAGTCTCATGTTATGAGGCTCTAGTTTGCCTCTTGGTGTTAAAAAAAGTTGATTCGGAGCGATTCCTCCATAAGTTGATTGAAAAATCAGAAAAAAGGTCAAGGATCGCGATCCTTTCTAATGGAATTTTGCCAAAAAAATCCTAGATTTCTGCAATTAAAATTTTTTCCAACGGCCTGAGGTCGTAGCTATGCTTGTTAGCTTTCCAAAGAATGTTCACAAGCTCCGACCGGATAGGGACATCCCAAGTTACGGTCGTTTTAGTGAGAAAGGGTCAAAAACAAGTAAAATCCAAAAGTTAACAAGGTAATTCACTTGACCTCCATTTAGCCCGAAATTTCAAAAATTATAAAAATCAACCATTAGTCATCTGAAACGTACAAAACCACAAATAAACAATAATTGGTCAATAAGTTACGTGAAACATGAGATAAATAAGTTCTTCATAAATTTTTCCTATGAGATTTTAAATGTATCCTATGAGATTTCTTTTTGTAAATCGTTGGTTTACATAAAATTTAGCTTGAAATCTTTTTTTAATATGGTTTAGTCTCATGTTATGAGGCTCTAGTTTGCCTCTTGGTGTTAAAAAAAGTTGATTCGGAGCGATTCCTCCATAAGTTGATTGAAAAATCAGAAAAAAGGTCAAGTATCGCGATCCTTTCTAATGGAATTTTGCCAAAAAAATCCTAGATTTCTGCAATTAAAATTTTTTCCAACGGCCTGAGGTCATAGCTATGCTTGTTAGCTTTCCAAAGAATGTTCACAAGCTCCGACCGGATAGGGACATCCCAAGTTACGGTCGTTTTAGTGAGAAAGGGTCAAAAACAAGTAAAATCCAAAAGTTAACAAGGTAATTCACTTGACCTCCATTTAGCCCGAAATTTCAAAAATTATAAAAATCAACCATTAGTCATCTGAAACGTACAAAACCACAAATAAACAATAATTGGTCAATAAGTTACGTGAAACATGAGATAAATAAGTTCTTCATAAATTTTTCCTACGAGATTTTAAATGTATCCTATGAGATTTCTTTTTGTAAATCGTTGGTTTACATAAAATTTAGCTTGAAATCTTTTTTTAATATGGTTTAGTCTCATGTTATGAGGCTCTAGTTTGCCTCTTGGTGTTAAAAAAAGTTGATTCGGAGCGATTCCTCCATAAGTTGATTGAAAAATCAGAAAAAAGGTCAAGGATCGCGATCCTTTCTAATGGAATTTTGCCAAAAAAATCCTAGATTTCTGCAATTAAAATTTTTTCCAACGGCCTGAGGTCGTAGCTATGCTTGTTAGCTTTCCAAAGAATGTTCACAAGCTCCGACCGGATAGGGACATCCCAAGTTACGGTCGTTTTAGTGAGAAAGGGTCAAAAACAAGTAAAATCCAAAAGTTAACAAGGTAATTCACTTGACCTCCATTTAGCCCGAAATTTCAAAAATTATAAAAATCAACCATTAGTCATCTGAAACGTACAAAACCACAAATAAACAATAATTGGTCAATAAGTTACGTGAAACATGAGATAAATAAGTTCTTCATAAATTTTTCCTATGAGATTTTAAATGTATCCTATGAAATTTCTTTTTGTAAATCGTTGGTTTACATAAAATTTAGCTTGAAATCTTTTTTTAATATGGTTTAGTCTCATGTTATGAGGCTCTAGTTTGCCTCTTGGTGTTAAAAAAAGTTGATTCGGAGCGATTCCTCCATAAGTTGATTGAAAAATCAGAAAAAAGGTCAAGGATCGCGATCCTTTCTAATGGAATTTTGCCAAAAAAATCCTAGATTTCTGCAATTAAAATTTTTTCCAACGGCCTGAGGTCGTAGCTATGCTTGTTAGCTTTCCAAAGAATGTTCACAAGCTCCGACCGGATAGGGACATCCCAAGTTACGGTCGTTTTAGTGAGAAAGGGTCAAAAACAAGTAAAATCCAAAAGTTAACAAGGTAATTCACTTGACCTCCATTTAGCCCGAAATTTCAAAAATTATAAAAATCAACCATTAGTCATCTGAAACGTACAAAACCACAAATAAACAATAATTGGTCAATAAGTTACGTGAAACATGAGATAAATAAGTTCTTCATAAATTTTTCCTATGAGATTTTAAATGTATCCTATGAGATTTCTTTTTGTAAATCGTTGGTTTACATAAAATTTAGCTTGAAATCTTTTTTTAATATGGTTTAGTCTCATGTTATGAGGCTCTAGTTTGCCTCTTGGTGTTAAAAAAAGTTGATTCGGAGCGATTCCTCCATAAGTTGATTGAAAAATCAGAAAAAAGGTCAAGGATCGCGATCCTTTCTAATGGAATTTTGCCAAAAAAATCCTAGATTTCTGCAATTAAAATTTTTTCCAACGGCCTGAGGTCGTAGCTATGCTTGTTAGCTTTCCAAAGAATGTTCACAAGCTCCGACCGGATAGGGACATCCCAAGTTACGGTCGTTTTAGTGAGAAAGGGTCAAAAACAAGTAAAATCCAAAAGTTAACAAGGTAATTCACTTGACCTCCATTTAGCCCGAAATTTCAAAAATTATAAAAATCAACCATTAGTCATCTGAAACGTACAAAACCACAAATAAACAATAATTGGTCAATAAGTTACGTGAAACATGAGATAAATAAGTTCTTCATAAATTTTTCCTATGAGATTTTAAATGTATCCTATGAGATTTCTTTTTGTAAATCGTTGGTTTACATAAAATTTAGCTTGAAATCTTTTTTTAATATGGTTTAGTCTCATGTTATGAGGCTCTAGTTTGCCTCTTGGTGTTAAAAAAAGTTGATTCGGAGCGATTCCTCCATAAGTTGATTGAAAAATCAGAAAAAAGGTCAAGGATCGCGATCCTTTCTAATGGAATTTTGCCAAAAAAATCCTAGATTTCTGCAATTAAAATTTTTTCCAACGGCCTGAGGTCGTAGCTATGCTTGTTAGCTTTCCAAAGAATGTTCACAAGCTCCGACCGGATAGGGACATCCCAAGTTACGGTCGTTTTAGTGAGAAAGGGTCAAAAACAAGTAAAATCCAAAAGTTAACAAGGTAATTCACTTGACCTCCATTTAGCCCGAAATTTCAAAAATTATAAAAATCAACCATTAGTCATCTGAAACGTACAAAACCACAAATAAACAATAATTGGTCAATAAGTTCCGGGAAACATGAGATAAATAAGTTCTTCATAAATTTTTCCTATGAGATTTTAAATGTATCCTATGAGATTTCTTTTTCTAAATCGTTGGTTTACATAAAATTTAGCTTGAAATCTTTTTTTAATATTGTTTAGTCTCATGTTATGAGGCTCTAGTTTGCCTCTTGGTGTTAAAAAAAGTTGATTCGGAGCGATTCCTCCATAAGTTGATTGAAAAATCAGAAAAAAGGTCAAGGATCGCGATCCTTTCTAATGGAATTTTGCCAAAAAAATCCTAGATTTCTGCAATTAAAATTTTTTCCAACGGCCTGAGGTCGTAGCTATGCTTGTTAGCTTTCCAAAGAATGTTCACAAGCTCCGACCGGATAGGGACATCCCAAGTTACGGTCGTTTTAGTGAGAAAGGGTCAAAAACAAGTAAAATCCAAAAGTTAACAAGGTAATTCACTTGACCTCCATTTAGCCCGAAATTTCAAAAATTATAAAAATCAACCATTAGTCATCTGAAACGTACAAAACCACAAATAAACAATAATTGGTCAATAAGTTCCGTGAAACATGAGATAAATAAGTTCTTCATAAATTTTTCCTATGAGATTTTAAATGTATCCTATGAGATTTCTTTTTCTAAATCGTTGGTTTACATAAAATTTAGCTTGAAATCTTTTTTTAATATGGTTTAGTCTCATGTTATGAGGCTCTAGTTTGCCTCTTGGTGTTAAAAAAAGTTGATTCGGAGCGATTCCTCCATAAGTTGATTGAAAAATCAGAAAAAAGGTCAAGGATCGCGATCCTTTCTAATGGAATTTTGCCAAAAAAATCCTAGATTTCTGCAATTAAAATTTTTTCCAACGGCCTGAGGTCGTAGCTATGCTTGTTAGCTTTCCAAAGAATGTTCACAAGCTCCGACCGGATAGGGACATCCCAAGTTACGGTCGTTTTAGTGAGAAAGGGTCAAAAACAAGTAAAATCCAAAAGTTAACAAGGTAATTCACTTGACCTCCATTTAGCCCGAAATTTCAAAAATTATAAAAATCAACCATTAGTCATCTGAAACGTACAAAACCACAAATAAACAATAATTGGTCAATAAGTTACGTGAAACATGAGATAAATAAGTTCTTCATAAATTTTTCCTATGAGATTTTAAATGTATCCTATGAGATTTCTTTTTGTAAATCGTTGGTTTACATAAAATTTAGCTTGAAATCTTTTTTTAATATGGTTTAGTCTCATGTTATGAGGCTCTAGTTTGCCTCTTGGTGTTAAAAAAAGTTGATTCGGAGCGATTCCTCCATAAGTTGATTGAAAAATCAGAAAAAAGGTCAAGGATCGCGATCCTTTCTAATGGAATTTTGCCAAAAAAATCCTAGATTTCTGCAATTAAAATTTTTTCCAACGGCCTGAGGTCGTAGCTATGCTTGTTAGCTTTCCAAAGAATGTTCACAAGCTCCGACCGGATAGGGACATCCCAAGTTACGGTCGTTTTAGTGAGAAAGGGTCAAAAACAAGTAAAATCCAAAAGTTAACAAGGTAATTCACTTGACCTCCATTTAGCCCGAAATTTCAAAAATTATAAAAATCAACCATTAGTCATCTGAAACGTACAAAACCACAAATAAACAATAATTGGTCAATAAGTTACGTGAAACATGAGATAAATAAGTTCTTCATAAATTTTTCCTATGAGATTTTAAATGTATCCTATGAGATTTCTTTTTGTAAATCGTTGGTTTACATAAAATTTAGCTTGAAATCTTTTTTTAATATGGTTTAGTCTCATGTTATGAGGCTCTAGTTTGCCTCTTGGTGTTAAAAAAAGTTGATTCGGAGCGATTCCTCCATAAGTTGATTGAAAAATCAGAAAAAAGGTCAAGGATCGCGATCCTTTCTAATGGAATTTTGCCAAAAAAATCCTAGATTTCTGCAATTAAAATTTTTTCCAACGGCCTGAGGTCGTAGCTATGCTTGTTAGCTTTCCAAAGAATGTTCACAAGCTCCGACCGGATAGGGACATCCCAAGTTACGGTCGTTTTAGTGAGAAAGGGTCAAAAACAAGTAAAATCCAAAAGTTAACAAGGTAATTCACTTGACCTCCATTTAGCCCGAAATTTCAAAAATTATAAAAATCAACCATTAGTCATCTGAAACGTACAAAACCACAAATAAACAATAATTGGTCAATAAGTTCCGTGAAACATGAGATAAATAAGTTCTTCATAAATTTTTCCTATGAGATTTTAAATGTATCCTATGAGATTTCTTTTTCTAAATCGTTGGTTTACATAAAATTTAGCTTGAAATCTTTTTTTAATATTGTTTAGTCTCATGTTATGAGGCTCTAGTTTGCCTCTTGGTGTTAAAAAAAGTTGATTCGGAGCGATTCCTCCATAAGTTGATTGAAAAATCAGAAAAAAGGTCAAGGATCGCGATCCTTTCTAATGGAATTTTGCCAAAAAAATCCTAGATTTCTGCAATTAAAATTTTTTCCAACGGCCTGAGGTCGTAGCTATGCTTGTTAGCTTTCCAAAGAATGTTCACAAGCTCCGACCGGATAGGGACATCCCAAGTTACGGTCGTTTTAGTGAGAAAGGGTCAAAAACAAGTAAAATCCAAAAGTTAACAAGGTAATTCACTTGACCTCCATTTAGCCCGAAATTTCAAAAATTATAAAAATCAACCATTAGTCATCTGAAACGTACAAAACCACAAATAAACAATAATTGGTCAATAAGTTCCGTGAAACATGAGATAAATAAGTTCTTCATAAATTTTTCCTATGAGATTTTAAATGTATCCTATGAGATTTCTTTTTCTAAATCGTTGGTTTACATAAAATTTAGCTTGAAATCTTTTTTTAATATGGTTTAGTCTCATGTTATGAGGCTCTAGTTTGCCTCTTGGTGTTAAAAAAAGTTGATTCGGAGCGATTCCTCCATAAGTTGATTGAAAAATCAGAAAAAAGGTCAAGGATCGCGATCCTTTCTAATGGAATTTTGCCAAAAAAATCCTAGATTTCTGCAATTAAAATTTTTTCCAACGGCCTGAGGTCGTAGCTATGCTTGTTAGCTTTCCAAAGAATGTTCACAAGCTCCGACCGGATAGGGACATCCCAAGTTACGGTCGTTTTAGTGAGAAAGGGTCAAAAACAAGTAAAATCCAAAAGTTAACAAGGTAATTCACTTGACCTCCATTTAGCCCGAAATTTCAAAAATTATAAAAATCAACCATTAGTCATCTGAAACGTACAAAACCACAAATAAACAATAATTGGTCAATAAGTTACGTGAAACATGAGATAAATAAGTTCTTCATAAATTTTTCCTATGAGATTTTAAATGTATCCTATGAGATTTCTTTTTGTAAATCGTTGGTTTACATAATATTTAGCTTGAAATCTTTTTTTAATATGGTTTAGTCTCATGTTATGAGGCTCTAGTTTGCCTCTTGGTGTTAAAAAAAGTTGATTCGGAGCGATTCCTCCATAAGTTGATTGAAAAATCAGAAAAAAGGTCAAGGATCGCGATCCTTTCTAATGGAATTTTGCCAAAAAAATCCTAGATTTCTGCAATTAAAATTTTTTCCAACGGCCTGAGGTCGTAGCTATGCTTGTTAGCTTTCCAAAGAATGTTCACAAGCTCCGACCGGATAGGGACATCCCAAGTTACGGTCGTTTTAGTGAGAAAGGGTCAAAAACAAGTAAAATCCAAAAGTTAACAAGGTAATTCACTTGACCTCCATTTAGCCCGAAATTTCAAAAATTATAAAAATCAACCATTAGTCATCTGAAACGTACAAAACCACAAATAAACAATAATTGGTCAATAAGTTCCGTGAAACATGAGATAAATAAGTTCTTCATAAATTTTTCCTATGAGATTTTAAATGTATCCTATGAGATTTCTTTTTCTAAATCGTTGGTTTACATTAAATTTAGCTTGAAATCTTTTTTTAATATGGTTTAGTCTCATGTTATGAGGCTCTAGTTTGCCTCTTGGTGTTAAAAAAAGTTGATTCGGAGCGATTCCTCCATAAGTTGATTGAAAAATCAGAAAAAAGGTCAAGGATCGCGATCCTTTCTAATGGAATTTTGCCAAAAAAATCCTAGATTTCTGCAATTAAAATTTTTTCCAACGGCCTGAGGTCGTAGCTATGCTTGTTAGCTTTCCAAAGAATGTTCACAAGCTCCGACCGGATAGGGACATCCCAAGTTACGGTCGTTTTAGTGAGAAAGGGTCAAAAACAAGTAAAATCCAAAAGTTAACAAGGTAATTCACTTGACCTCCATTTAGCCCGAAATTTCAAAAATTATAAAAATCAACCATTAGTCATCTGAAACGTACAAAACCACAAATAAACAATAATTGGTCAATAAGTTCCGTGAAACATGAGATAAATAAGTTCTTCATAAATTTTTCCTATGAGATTTTAAATGTATCCTATGAGATTTCTTTTTCTAAATCGTTGGTTTACATAAAATTTAGCTTGAAATCTTTTTTTAATATGGTTTAGTCTCATGTTATGAGGCTCTAGTTTGCCTCTTGGTGTTAAAAAAAGTTGATTCGGAGCGATTCCTCCATAAGTTGATTGAAAAATCAGAAAAAAGGTCAAGGATCGCGATCCTTTCTAATGGAATTTTGCCAAAAAAATCCTAGATTTCTGCAATTAAAATTTTTTCCAACGGCCTGAGGTCGTAGCTATGCTTGTTAGCTTTCCAAAGAATGTTCACAAGCTCCGACCGGATAGGGACATCCCAAGTTACGGTCGTTTTAGTGAGAAAGGGTCAAAAACAAGTAAAATCCAAAAGTTAACAAGGTAATTCACTTGACCTCCATTTAGCCCGAAATTTCAAAAATTATAAAAATCAACCATTAGTCATCTGAAACGTACAAAACCACAAATAAACAATAATTGGTCAATAAGTTCCGTGAAACATGAGATAAATAAGTTCTTCATAAATTTTTCCTATGAGATTTTAAATGTATCCTATGAGATTTCTTTTTCTAAATCGTTGGTTTACATAAAATTTAGCTTGAAATCTTTTTTTAATATGGTTTAGTCTCATGTTATGAGGCTCTAGTTTGCCTCTTGGTGTTAAAAAAAGTTGATTCGGAGCGATTCCTCCATAAGTTGATTGAAAAATCAGAAAAAAGGTCAAGGATCGCGATCCTTTCTAATGGAATTTTGCCAAAAAAATCCTAGATTTCTGCAATTAAAATTTTTTCCAACGGCCTGAGGTCGTAGCTATGCTTGTTAGCTTTCCAAAGAATGTTCACAAGCTCCGACCGGATAGGGACATCCCAAGTTACGGTCGTTTTAGTGAGAAAGGGTCAAAAACAAGTAAAATCCAAAAGTTAACAAGGTAATTCACTTGACCTCCATTTAGCCCGAAATTTCAAAAATTATAAAAATCAACCATTAGTCATCTGAAACGTACAAAACCACAAATAAACAATAATTGGTCAATAAGTTACGTGAAACATGAGATAAATAAGTTCTTCATAAATTTTTCCTATGAGATTTTAAATGTATCCTATGAGATTTCTTTTTGTAAATCGTTGGTTTACATAAAATTTAGCTTGAAATCTTTTTTTAATATGGTTTAGTCTCATGTTATGAGGCTCTAGTTTGCCTCTTGGTGTTAAAAAAAGTTGATTCGGAGCGATTCCTCCATAAGTTGATTGAAAAATCAGAAAAAAGGTCAAGGATCGCGATCCTTTCTAATGGAATTTTGCCAAAAAAATCCTAGATTTCTGCAATTAAAATTTTTTCCAACGGCCTGAGGTCGTAGCTATGCTTGTTAGCTTTCCAAAGAATGTTCACAAGCT
The DNA here is from genome assembly GCA_946800305.1 of Medicago arabica. Taxonomy (NCBI): domain Eukaryota; kingdom Viridiplantae; phylum Streptophyta; class Magnoliopsida; order Fabales; family Fabaceae; genus Medicago; species Medicago arabica. The sequence continues at coordinate 457,188 of OX326966.1, read as the reverse complement.
CCGACCGGATAGGGACATCCCAAGTTACGGTCGTTTTAGTGAGAAAGGGTCAAAAACAAGTAAAATCCAAAAGTTAACAAGGTAATTCACTTGACCTCCATTTAGCCCGAAATTTCAAAAATTATAAAAATCAACCATTAGTCATCTGAAACGTACAAAACCACAAATAAACAATAATTGGTCAATAAGTTCCGTGAAACATGAGATAAATAAGTTCTTCATAAATTTTTCCTATGAGATTTTAAATGTATCCTATGAGATTTCTTTTTCTAAATCGTTGGTTTACATAAAATTTAGCTTGAAATCTTTTTTTAATATGGTTTAGTCTCATGTTATGAGGCTCTAGTTTGCCTCTTGGTGTTAAAAAAAGTTGATTCGGAGCGATTCCTCCATAAGTTGATTGAAAAATCAGAAAAAAGGTCAAGGATCGCGATCCTTTCTAATGGAATTTTGCCAAAAAAATCCTAGATTTCTGCAATTAAAATTTTTTCCAACGGCCTGAGGTCGTAGCTATGCTTGTTAGCTTTCCAAAGAATGTTCACAAGCTCCGACCGGATAGGGACATCCCAAGTTACGGTCGTTTTAGTGAGAAAGGGTCAAAAACAAGTAAAATCCAAAAGTTAACAAGGTAATTCACTTGACCTCCATTTAGCCCGAAATTTCAAAAATTATAAAAATCAACCATTAGTCATCTGAAACGTACAAAACCACAAATAAACAATAATTGGTCAATAAGTTACGTGAAACATGAGATAAATAAGTTCTTCATAAATTTTTCCTATGAGATTTTAAATGTATCCTATGAGATTTCTTTTTGTAAATCGTTGGTTTACATAAAATTTAGCTTGAAATCTTTTTTTAATATGGTTTAGTCTCATGTTATGAGGCTCTAGTTTGCCTCTTGGTGTTAAAAAAAGTTGATTCGGAGCGATTCCTCCATAAGTTGATTGAAAAATCAGAAAAAAGGTCAAGGATCGCGATCCTTTCTAATGGAATTTTGCCAAAAAAATCCTAGATTTCTGCAATTAAAATTTTTTCCAACGGCCTGAGGTCGTAGCTATGCTTGTTAGCTTTCCCAAGAATGTTCACAAGCTCCGACCGGATAGGGACATCCCAAGTTACGGTCGTTTTAGTGAGAAAGGGTCAAAAACAAGTAAAATCCAAAAGTTAACAAGGTAATTCACTTGACCTCCATTTAGCCCGAAATTTCAAAAATTATAAAAATCAACCATTAGTCATCTGAAACGTACAAAACCACAAATAAACAATAATTGGTCAATAAGTTCCGTGAAACATGAGATAAATAAGTTCTTCATAAATTTTTCCTATGAGATTTTAAATGTATCCTATGAGATTTCTTTTTCTAAATCGTTGGTTTACATTAAATTTAGCTTGAAATCTTTTTTTAATATGGTTTAGTCTCATGTTATGAGGCTCTAGTTTGCCTCTTGGTGTTAAAAAAAGTTGATTCGGAGCGATTCCTCCATAAGTTGATTGAAAAATCAGAAAAAAGGTCAAGGATCGCGATCCTTTCTAATGGAATTTTGCCAAAAAAATCCTAGATTTCTGCAATTAAAATTTTTTCCAACGGCCTGAGGTCGTAGCTATGCTTGTTAGCTTTCCAAAGAATGTTTACAAGCTCCGACCGGATAGGGACATCCCAAGTTACGGTCGTTTTAGTGAGAAAGGGTCAAAAACAAGTAAAATCCAAAAGTTAACAAGGTAATTCACTTGACCTCCATTTAGCCCGAAATTTCAAAAATTATAAAAATCAACCATTAGTCATCTGAAACGTACAAAACCACAAATAAACAATAATTGGTCAATAAGTTCCGTGAAACATGAGATAAATAAGTTCTTCATAAATTTTTCCTATGAGATTTTAAATGTATCCTATGAGATTTCTTTTTCTAAATCGTTGGTTTACATAAAATTTAGCTTGAAATCTTTTTTTAATATGGTTTAGTCTCATGTTATGAGGCTCTAGTTTGCCTCTTGGTGTTAAAAAAAGTTGATTCGGAGCGATTCCTCCATAAGTTGATTGAAAAATCAGAAAAAAGGTCAAGGATCGCGATCCTTTCTAATGGAATTTTGCCAAAAAAATCCTAGATTTCTGCAATTAAAATTTTTTCCAACGGCCTGAGGTCGTAGCTATGCTTGTTAGCTTTCCAAAGAATGTTCACAAGCTCCGACCGGATAGGGACATCCCAAGTTACGGTCGTTTTAGTGAGAAAGGGTCAAAAACAAGTAAAATCCAAAAGTTAACAAGGTAATTCACTTGACCTCCATTTAGCCCGAAATTTCAAAAATTATAAAAATCAACCATTAGTCATCTGAAACGTACAAAACCACAAATAAACAATAATTGGTCAATAAGTTCCGTGAAACATGAGATAAATAAGTTCTTCATAAATTTTTCCTATGAGATTTTAAATGTATCCTATGAGATTTCTTTTTCTAAATCGTTGGTTTACATAAAATTTAGCTTGAAATCTTTTTTTAATATGGTTTAGTCTCATGTTATGAGGCTCTAGTTTGCCTCTTGGTGTTAAAAAAAGTTGATTCGGAGTGATTCCTCCATAAGTTGATTGAAAAATCAGAAAAAAGGTCAAGGATCGCGATCCTTTCTAATGGAATTTTGCCAAAAAAATCCTAGATTTCTGCAATTAAATTTTTTTCCAACGGCCTGAGGTCGTAGCTATGCTTGTTAGCTTTCCAAAGAATGTTCACAAGCTCCGACCGGATAGGGACATCCCAAGTTACGGTCGTTTTAGTGAGAAAGGGTCAAAAACAAGTAAAATCCAAAAGTTATCAAGGTAATTCACTTGACCTCCATTTAGCCCGAAATTTCAAAAATTATAAAAATCAACCATTAGTCATCTGAAACGTACAAAACCACAAATAAACAATAATTGGTCAATAAGTTCCGTGAAACATGAGATAAATAAGTTCTTCATAAATTTTTCCTATGAGATTTTAAATGTATCCTATGAGATTTCTTTTTCTAAATCGTTGGTTTACATAAAATTTAGCTTGAAATCTTTTTTTAATATGGTTTAGTCTCATGTTATGAGGCTGTAGTTTGCCTCTTGGTGTTAAAAAAAGTTGATTCGGAGCGATTCCTCCATAAGTTGATTGAAAAATCAGAAAAAAGGTCAAGGATCGCGATCCTTTCTAATGGAATTTTGCCAAAAAAATCCTAGATTTCTGCAATTAAATTTTTTTCCAACTGCCTGAGGTCGTAGCTATGCTTGTTAGCTTTCCAAAGAATGTTCACAAGCCCCGACCGGATAGGGACATCCCAAGTTACGGTCGTTTTAGTGAGAAAGGGTCAAAAACAAGTAAAATCCAAAAGTTAACAAGGTAATTCACTTGACCTCCATTTAGCCCGAAATTTCAAAAATTATAAAAATCAACCATTAGTCATCTGAAACGTACAAAACCACAAATAAACAATAATTGGTCAATAAGTTACGTGAAACATGAGATAAATAAGTTCTTCATAAATTTTTCCTATGAGATTTTAAATGTATCCTATGAGATTTCTTTTTCTAAATCATTAGTTTACATAAAATTCCGCTTGAAACCTTTTTTCAATATGGTTTAATCTCATTTTATGAGGCTCGACTTTACCTTTCAGTGTTAAAAAAAGTTGATTCAGAGAGATTCCTCCAAAATTCGGTTGAAAAATCAGAAAAAAGGTCAAGGATCCCTATACTTTCTAATAGATTTTTTCCAAACAAATACTAGTTTTTTTTGATTAAAAAAATATTTCAACGCCTTGAGGTCGTAGCTATGCTTGTTAGCTTTCCAAAGAATGTTCACAAGCTCCGACCGGATAGGGACATCCCAAGTTACGGTCGTTTTAGTGAGAAAGGGTCAAAAACAAGTAAAATCCAAAAGTTAACAAGGTAATTCACTTGACCTCCATTTAGCCCGAAATTTCAAAAATTATAAAAATCAACCATTATTCATCTGAAACGTACAAAACCACAAATAAACAATAATTGGTCAATAAGTTACGTGAAACATGAGATAAATAAGTTCTTCATAAATTTTTCCTATGAGATTTTAAATGTATCCTATGAGATTTCTTTTTCTAAATCATTAGTTTACATAAAATTCCGCTTGAAACCTTTTTTCAATATGGTTTAATCTCATTTTATGAGGCTCGACTTTACCTTTCAGTGTTAAAAAAAGTTGATTCAGAGAGATTCCTCCAAAATTCGGTTGAAAAATCAGAAAAAAGGTCAAGGATCCCTATACTTTCTAATAGATTTTTTCCAAACAAATACTAGTTTTTTTTGATTAAAAAAATATTTCAACGCCTTGAGGTCGTAGCTATGCTTGTTAGCTTCCCAACGAATGTTGACAAGCTCCGACCGGATAAGGACATCCTAAGTTATGGTCGTTTTAGTGAGAAAGGGTCAAAAACAAGTAAAATCGAAAAGTTAACAAGGTAATTCACTTGTCCTCCATTTAGCCCGAAATTTCAAAAATTATAAAAATCAACCATTAGTCATCTGAAACGTACAAAACCACAAATAAACAATAATTGGTCAATAAGGTACGCGAAACATGAGATAAATAAGTTCTTCATAAATTTTTCCTATGAGATTTTAAATGTATCCTATGAGATTTCTTTTTCTAAATCGTTGGTTTACATAAAATTTAGCGTGAAACCTTTTTTTAATATGGTTTAGTCTCATGGTATGAGGCTCTACTTTGCCTCTTGGTGTTAAAAAAAGATGATTCGGAGCGATTCCTCCATAAGTTGATTGAAAAATCAGAAAAAAGGTCAAGGATCGCGATCCTTTCTAATGGAATTTTGCTTTAAAAATCCTAGATTTCTGCGATTAAAATTTATTCCAAAGGCCAGAGGTCGTAGCTATGCTTGTTAGCTTTCCAAAGAATGTTTACAAGCTCCGACTGGATAAGGACATCCTAAGTTATGGTCGTTTTAGTGAGAAAGGGTCAAAAACAAGAAAAATCCAAAAGTTAACAAGGTAATTCACTTGTCCTCCATTTAGCCCGAAATTTCAAAATTTATAAAAATCAACCATTAGTCATCTGAAACATACAAAACCACAAATTAAACAATAATTGGTCAATAAGTTACGTGAAACACGAGATAAACGGGTTCTTCATAAATATTTCCTACGAGATTTTAAATGTATCCTATGAGATTTCTTTTTCTAAAACGTTGGTTTACATAAAATTTAGCTTGAAATCTTTTTTTAATATGGTTTAGTCTCATGTTATGAGGCTCTAGTTTGCCTCTTGGTGTTAAAAAAAGTTGATTCGGAGCGATTCCTCCATAAGTTGATTGAAAAATCAGAAAAAAGGTCAAGGATCGCGATCCTTTCTAATGGAATTTTGCCAAAAAAATCCTAGATTTCTGCGATTAAATTTCTTTTCCAACAGCTTGAGGTCGTAGCTATGCTTGTTAGCTTTCCAAAGAAAGTTCAGAAGCTCCGACCGGATAAGGACATCCAAAGTTATGGTCGTTTTAGTGAGAAAGGGTCAAAAACAAGTAAAATCCAAAACTTAACAAGGTAATTCACTTGACCTCCATTTAGCCCGAAATTTCAAAAATTATAAAAATCAACCATTAGTCATCTGAAACGTACAAAACCACAAATTAAACAATAATTGGTCAATAAGTTACGCGAAACATGAGATGAATAAGTTCTTCATAAATATTTCCTATGAGATTTCTTTTTCTAAATCATTGGTTTACATAAAATTTAGCGTGAAACCTTTTTTCAATATGGTTTAGTCTCATGTTATGAGGCTCTACTTTGCCTCTCGGTGTTAAAAAAAGTTGATTCGGAGCGATTCCTCCATAAGTTGATTGAAAAATCAGAAAAAAGGTCAAGGATCGCGATCCTTTCTAATGGAATTTTGCCAAAAAAATCCTAGATTTCTGAGATTTAAAATTTTTTCCTACGGCCTGAGGTCGTAGCTATGCTTGTTAGCTTTCCAAAGAATGTTCACAAGGTCCGACCGGATAAGGACATCCAAAGTTATGGTCGTTTTAGTGAGAAAGGGTCAAAAACAAGTAAAATCCAAAAGTTAACAAGGTAATTCACTTGACCTCCATTTAGTCCGAAATTTCAAAAATTATAAAAATCAACCATTAGTCATCCGAAACGTACAAAACCACAAATTAAACAATAATTGGTCAATAAGTTACGCGAAACATGAGATGAATAAGTTCTTCATAAATTTTTCCTATGAGATTTTAAATGTATCCTATGAGATTTCTTTTTCTAAATCATTGGTTTACATAAAATTCCGCTTGAAACCTTTTTTCAATATGGTTTAATCTCATTTTATGAGGCTCGACTTTACCTTTCAGTTTTAAAAAAAGTTGATTCAGAGAGATTCCTCCAAAATTCGGTTGAAAAATCAGAAAAAAGGTCAAGGATCCCTATCCTTTCTAATGGATTTTTTCCAAACAAATACCAGTTTTTTTCGATTAAAAAAAATTTCAACGCCTTGAGGTCGTAGCTATGCTTGTTATCTTCCCAACGAATGTTCACATGCTCCGACCGGATAAGGACATCCCAAGTTATGGTCGTTTTAGTGAGAAAGGGTCAAAAACAAGTAACCTCCAAAAGTTAACAAGGTAATTCACTTGGCCTCCATTTAGCCCGAATTTTAAAAAATTATAATAATCAACCATTAGTCATCTGAAACGTACAAAACCACAAATTAAACAATAATTGGTCAATAAGTTATGTGAAACATGAGATAAACTGGTTCTTCATAAATATTTCCTATGAGATTTTAAATGTATCCTATGAGATTTCTTTTTCTAAATCGTTGGTTTACATAAAATTTAGCTTGAAATCTTTTTTTAATATGGTTTAGTCTCATGTTATGAGGCTCTAGTTTGCCTCTTGGTGTTAAAAAAATTTGATTCGAAGCGATTCCTCCATAAGTTGATTGAAAAATCAGAAAAAAGGTCAAGGATCGCGATCCTTTCTAATGGAATTTTGCCAAAAAAATCCTAGATTTCTGCGATTGAATTTCTTTTCCAACAGCTTGAGGTCGTAGCTATGCTTGTTAGCTTTCCAAAAAAAGTTCAGAAGCTCCGACGGATAAGGACATCCAAAGTTATGGTCGTTTTAGTGAGAAAGGGTCAAAAACAAGTAAAATCCAAAAGTTAACAAGGTAATTCACTTGACCTCCATTTAGCCCGAAATTTCAAAAATTATAAAAATCAACCATTAGTCATCTGAAACGTACAAAACCACAAATTAAACAATAATTGGTCAATAAGTTACGCGAAACATGAGATGAATAAGTTCTTCATAAATTTTTCCTATGAGATTTCTTTTTCTAAATCATTGGTTTACATAAAATTTAGCGTGAAACCTTTTTTCAATATGGTTTAGTCTCATGTTATGAGGCTCTACTTTGCCTCTCGGTGTTAAAAAAAGTTGATTCGGAGCGATTCCTCCATAAGTTGATTGAAAAATCAGAAAAAAGGTCAAGGAATGTGATCCTTTCTAATGGAATTTTGCCAAAAAAATCCTAGATTTCTGCAATTAAAATTTTTTCCAACGGCCTGAGGTCGTAGCTATGCTTGTTAGCTTTCCAAAGAATGTTCACAAGCTCCGACCGGATAGGGACATCCCAAGTTACGGTCGTTTTAGTTAGAAAGGGTCAAAAACAAGTAAAATCCAAAAGTTAACAAGGTAATTCACTTGACCTCCATTTAGCCCGAAATTTCAAAAATTATAAAAATCAACCATTAGTCATCTGAAACGTACAAAACCACAAATAAACAATAATTGGTCAATAAGTTACGTGAAACATGAGATAAATAAGTTCTTCATAAATTTTTCCTATGAGATTTTAAATGTATCCTATGAGATTTCTTTTTCTAAATCATTAGTTTACATAAAATTCCGCTTGAAACCTTTTTTTAATATGGTTTAATCTCATTTTATGAGGCTCGACTTTACCTTTTAGTGTTAAAAAAAGTTGATTCAGAGAGATTCCTCCAAAATTCGGTTGAAAAATCAGAAAAAAGGTCAAGGATCCCTATACTTTCTAATAGATTTTTTCCAAACAAATACTAGTTTTTTTTGATTAAAAAAATATTTCAACGCCTTGAGGTCGTAGCTATGCTTGTTAGCTTCCCAACGAATGTTGACAAGCTCCGACCGGATAAGGACATCCCAAGTTATGGTCGTTTTAGTGAGAAAGGGTCAAAAACAAGTAAAATCCAAAAGTTAACAAGGTAATTCACTTGTCCTCCATTTAGCCCGAAATTTCAAAAATTATAAAAATCAACCATTAGTCATCTGAAACGTACAAAACCACAAATAAACAATAATTGGTCAATAAGGTACGCGAAACATGAGATAAATAAGTTCTTCATAAATTTTTCCTATGAGATTTTAAATGTATCCTATGAGATTTCTTTTTCTAAATCGTTGGTTTACATAAAATTTAGCGTGAAACCTTTTTTTAATATGGTTTAGTCTCATGGTATGAGGCTCTACTTTGCCTCTTGGTGTTAAAAAAAGATGATTCGGAGCGATTCCTCCATAAGTTGATTGAAAAATCAGAAAAAAGGTCAAGGATCGCGATCCTTTCTAATGGAATTTTGCTTTAAAAATCCTAGATTTCTGCGATTAAAATTTATTCCAAAGGCCTGAGGTCGTAGCTATGCTTGTTAGCTTTCCAAAGAATGTTTACAAGCTCCGACTGGATAAGGACATCCTAAGTTATGGTCGTTTTAGTGAGAAAGGGTCAAAAACAAGAAAAATGCCTGAGGTCGTAGCTATGCTTGTTAGCTTTCCAAAGAATGTTTACAAGCTCCGACTGGATAAGGACATCCTAAGTTATGGTCGTTTTAGTGAGAAAGGGTCAAAAACAAGAAAAATCCAAAAGTTAACAAGGTAATTCACTTGTCCTCCATTTAGCCCGAAATTTCAAAATTTATAAAAATCAACCATTAGTCATCTGAAACGTACAAAACCACAAATTAAACAATAATTGGTCAATAAGTTACGTGAAACACGAGATAAACGGGTTCTTCATAAATATTTCCTATGAGATTTTAAATGTATCCTATGAGATTTCTTTTTCTAAAACGTTGGTTTACATAAAATTTAGCTTGAAATCTTTTTTTAATATGGTTTAGTCTCATGTTATGAGGCTCTAGTTTGCCTCTTGGTGTTAAAAAAAGTTGATTCGGAGCGATTCCTCCATAAGTTGATTGAAAAATCAGAAAAAAGGTCAAGGAATGTGATCCTTTCTAATGGAATTTTGCCAAAAAAATCCTAGATTTCTGCGATTAAATTTCTTTTCCAACAGCTTGAGGTCGTAGCTATGCTTGTTAGCTTTCCAAAGAAAGTTCAGAAGCTCCGACCGGATAAGGACATCCAAAGTTATGGTCGTTTTAGTGAGAAAGGGTCAAAAACAAGTAAAATCCAAAAGTTAACAAGGTAATTCACTTGACCTCCATTTAGCCCGAAATTTCAAAATTATAAAAATCAACCATTAGTCATCCGAAACGTACAAAACCACAAATAAACAATAATTGGTCAATAAGTTACGTGAAACATGAGATAAATAAGTTCTTCATAAATTTTTCCTATGAGATTTTAAATGTATCCTATGAGATTTCTTTTTCTAAATCATTAGTTTACATAAAATTCCGCTTGAAACCTTTTTTCAATATGGTTTAATCTCATTTTATGAGGCTCGACTTTACCTTTTAGTGTTAAAAAAAGTTGATTCAGAGAGATTCCTCCAAAATTCGGTTGAAAAATCAGAAAAAAGGTCAAGGATCCCTATACTTTCTAATAGATTTTTTCCAAACAAATACTAGTTTTTTTGATTAAAAAAATATTTCAACGCCTTGAGGTCGTAGCTATGCTTGTTAGCTTCCCAACGAATGTTGACAAGCTCCGACCGGATAAGGACATCCCAAGTTATGGTCGTTTTAGTGAGAAAGGGTCAAAAACAAGTAAAATCCAAAAGTTAACAAGGTAATTCACTTGTCCTCCATTTAGCCCGAAATTTCAAAAATTATAAAAATCAACCATTAGTCATCTGAAACGTACAAAACCACAAATAAACAATAATTGGTCAATAAGGTACGCGAAACATGAGATAAATAAGTTCTTCATAAATTTTTCCTATGAGATTTTAAATGTATCCTATGAGATTTCTTTTTCTAAATCGTTGGTTTACATAAAATTTAGCGTGAAACCTTTTTTTAATATGGTTTAGTCTCATGGTATGAGGCTCTACTTTGCCTCTTGGTGTTAAAAAAAGATGATTCGGAGCGATTCCTCCATAAGTTGATTGAAAAATCAGAAAAAAGGTCAAGGATCGCGATCCTTTCTAATGGAATTTTGCTTTAAAAATCCTAGATTTCTGCGATTAAAATTTATTCCAAAGGCCTGAGGTCGTAGCTATGCTTGTTAGCTTTCCAAAGAATGTTTACAAGCTCCGACTGGATAAGGACATCCTAAGTTATGGTCGTTTTAGTGAGAAAGGGTCAAAAACAAGAAAAATCCAAAAGTTAACAAGGTAATTCACTTGTCCTCCATTTAGCCCGAAATTTCAAAATTTATAAAAATCAACCATTAGTCATCTGAAACGTACAAAACCACAAATAAACAATAATTGGTCAATAAGTTACGTGAAACACGAGATAAACGGGTTCTTCATAAATATTTCCTATGAGATTTTAAATGTATCCTATGAGATTTCTTTTTCTAAAACGTTGGTTTACATAAAATTTAGCTTGAAATCTTTTTTTAATATGGTTTAGTCTCATGTTATGAGGCTCTAGTTTGCCTCTTGGTGTTAAAAAAAGTTGATTCGGAGCGATTCCTCCATAAGTTGATTGAAAAATCAGAAAAAAGGTCAAGGATCGCGATCCTTTCTAATGGAATTTTGCCAAAAAAATCCTAGATTTCTGCGATTAAATTTCTTTTCCAACAGCTTGAGGTCGTAGCTATGCTTGTTAGCTTTCCAAAGAAAGTTCAGAAGCTCCGACCGGATAAGGACATCCAAAGTTATGGTCGTTTTAGTGAGAAAGGGTCAAAAACAAGTAAAATCCAAAAGTTAACAAGGTAATTCACTTGACCTCCATTTAGCCCGAAATTTCAAAAATTATAAAAATCAACCATTAGTCATCCGAAACGTACAAAACCACAAATAAACAATAATTGGTCAATAAGTTACGTGAAACATGAGATAAATAAGTTCTTCATAAATTTTTCCTATGAGATTTTAAATGTATCCTATGAGATTTCTTTTTCTAAATCATTAGTTTACATAAAATTCCGCTTGAAACCTTTTTTCAATATGGTTTAATCTCATTTTATGAGGCTCGACTTTACCTTTTAGTGTTAAAAAAAGTTGATTCAGAGAGATTCCTCCAAAATTCGGTTGAAAAATCAGAAAAAAGGTCAAGGATCCCTATACTTTCTAATAGATTTTTTCCAAACAAATACTAGTTTTTTTTGATTAAAAAAATATTTCAACGCCTTGAGGTCGTAGCTATGCTTGTTAGCTTCCCAACGAATGTTGACAAGCTCCGACCGGATAAGGACATCCCAAGTTATGGTCGTTTTAGTGAGAAAGGGTCAAAAACAAGTAAAATCCAAAAGTTAACAAGGTAATTCACTTGTCCTCCATTTAGCCCGAAATTTCAAAAATTATAAAAATCAACCATTAGTCATCTGAAACGTACAAAACCACAAATAAACAATAATTGGTCAATAAGGTACGCGAAACATGAGATAAATAAGTTCTTCATAAATTTTTCCTATGAGATTTTAAATGTATCCTATGAGATTTCTTTTTCTAAATCGTTGGTTTACATAAAATTTAGCGTGAAACCTTTTTTTAATATGGTTTAGTCTCATGGTATGAGGCTCTACTTTGCCTCTTGGTGTTAAAAAAAGATGATTCGGAGCGATTCCTCCATAAGTTGATTGAAAAATCAGAAAAAAGGTCAAGGATCGCGATCCTTTCTAATGGAATTTTGCTTTAAAAATCCTAGATTTCTGCGATTAAAATTTATTCCAAAGGCCTGAGGTCGTAGCTATGCTTGTTAGCTTTCCAAAGAATGTTTACAAGCTCCGACTGGATAAGGACATCCTAAGTTATGGTCGTTTTAGTGAGAAAGGGTCAAAAACAAGAAAAATCCAAAAGTTAACAAGGTAATTCACTTGTCCTCCATTTAGCCCGAAATTTCAAAATTTATAAAAATCAACCATTAGTCATCTGAAACGTACAAAACCACAAATAAACAATAATTGGTCAATAAGTTACGTGAAACACGAGATAAACGGGTTCTTCATAAATATTTCCTATGAGATTTTAAATGTATCCTATGAGATTTCTTTTTCTAAAACGTTGGTTTACATAAAATTTAGCTTGAAATCTTTTTTTAATATGGTTTAGTCTCATGTTATGAGGCTCTAGTTTGCCTCTTGGTGTTAAAAAAAGTTGATTCGGAGCGATTCCTCCATAAGTTGATTGAAAAATCAGAAAAAAGGTCAAGGATCGCGATCCTTTCTAATGGAATTTTGCCAAAAAAATCCTAGATTTCTGCGATTAAATTTCTTTTCCAACAGCTTGAGGTCGTAGCTATGCTTGTTAGCTTTCCAAAGAAAGTTCAGAAGCTCCGACCGGATAAGGACATCCAAAGTTATGGTCGTTTTAGTGAGAAAGGGTCAAAAACAAGTAAAATCCAAAAGTTAACAAGGTAATTCACTTGACCTCCATTTAGCCCGAAATTTCAAAAATTATAAAAATCAACCATTAGTCATCCGAAACGTACAAAACCACAAATAAACAATAATTGGTCAATAAGTTACGTGAAACATGAGATAAATAAGTTCTTCATAAATTTTTCCTATGAGATTTTAAATGTATCCTATGAGATTTCTTTTTCTAAATCATTAGTTTACATAAAATTCCGCTTGAAACCTTTTTTCAATATGGTTTAATCTCATTTTATGAGGCTCGACTTTACCTTTTAGTGTTAAAAAAAGTTGATTCAGAGAGATTCCTCCAAAATTCGGTTGAAAAATCAGAAAAAAGGTCAAGGATCCCTATACTTTCTAATAGATTTTTTCCAAACAAATACTAGTTTTTTTTGATTAAAAAAATATTTCAACGCCTTGAGGTCGTAGCTATGCTTGTTAGCTTCCCAACGAATGTTGACAAGCTCCGACCGGATAAGGACATCCCAAGTTATGGTCGTTTTAATGAGAAAGGGTCAAAAACAAGTAAAAAACAAAAGTTAACAAGGTAATTCACTTGTCCTCCATTTAGCCCGAAATTTCAAAAATTATAAAAATCAACCATTAGTCATCTGAAACGTACAAAACCACAAATAAACAATAATTGGTCAATAAGGTACGCGAAACATGAGATAAATAAGTTCTTCATAAATTTTTCCTATGAGATTTTAAATGTATCCTATGAGATTTCTTTTTCTAAATCGTTGGTTTACATAAAATTTAGCGTGAAACCTTTTTTTAATATGGTTTAGTCTCATGGTATGAGGCTCTACTTTGCCTCTTGGTGTTAAAAAAAGATGATTCGGAGCGATTCCTCCATAAGTTGATTGAAAAATCAGAAAAAAGGTCAAGGATCGCGATCCTTTCTAATGGAATTTTGCTTTAAAAATCCTAGATTTCTGCGATTAAAATTTATTCCAAAGGCCTGAGGTCGTAGCTATGCTTGTTAGCTTTCCAAAGAATGTTTACAAGCTCCGACTGGATAAGGACATCCTAAGTTATGGTCGTTTTAGTGAGAAAGGGTCAAAAACAAGAAAAATGCCTGAGGTCGTAGCTATGCTTGTTAGCTTTCCAAAGAATGTTTACAAGCTCCGACTGGATAAGGACATCCTAAGTTATGGTCGTTTTAGTGAGAAAGGGTCAAAAACAAGAAAAATCCAAAAGTTAACAAGGTAATTCACTTGTCCTCCATTTAGCCCGAAATTTCAAAATTTATAAAAATCAACCATTAGTCATCTGAAACGTACAAAACCACAAATTAAACAATAATTGGTCAATAAGTTACGTGAAACACGAGATAAACGGGTTCTTCATAAATATTTCCTATGAGATTTTAAATGTATCCTATGAGATTTCTTTTTCTAAAACGTTGGTTTACATAAAATTTAGCTTGAAATCTTTTTTTAATATGGTTTAGTCTCATGTTATGAGGCTCTAGTTTGCCTCTTGGTGTTAAAAAAAGTTGATTCGGAGCGATTCCTCCTTAAGTTGATTGAAAAATCAGAAAAAAGGTCAAGGATCGCGATCCTTTCTAATGGAATTTTGCCAAAAAAATCCTAGATTTCTGCGATTAAATTTCTTTTCCAACAGCTTGAGGTCGTAGCTATGCTTGTTAGCTTTCCAAAGAAAGTTCAGAAGCTCCGACCGGATAAGGACATCCAAAGTTATGGTCGTTTTAGTGAGAAAGGGTCAAAAACAAGTAAAATCCAAAAGTTAACAAGGTAATTCACTTGACCTCCATTTAGCCCGAAATTTCAAAAATTATAAAAATCAACCATTAGTCATCTGAAACGTACAAAACCACAAATAAACAATAATTGGTCAATAAGTTACGTGAAACATGAGATAAATAAGTTCTTCATAAATTTTTCCTATGAGATTTTAAATGTATCCTATGAGATTTCTTTTTCTAAATCATTAGTTTACATAAAATTCCGCTTGAAACCTTTTTTCAATATGGTTTAATCTCATTTTATGAGGCTCGACTTTACCTTTTAGTGTTAAAAAAAGTTGATTCAGAGAGATTCCTCCAAAATTCGGTTGAAAAATCAGAAAAAAGGTCAAGGATCCCTATACTTTCTAATAGATTTTTTCCAAACAAATACTAGTTTTTTTTGATTAAAAAAATATTTCAACGCCTTGAGGTCGTAGCTATGCTTGTTAGCTTCCCAACGAATGTTGACAAGCTCCGACCGGATAAGGACATCCCAAGTTATGGTCGTTTTAGTGAGAAAGGGTCAAAAACAAGAAAAATCCAAAAGTTAACAAGGTAATTCACTTGTCCTCCAATTAGCCCGAAATTTCAAAAATTATAAAAATCAACCATTAGTCATCTGAAACGTACAAAACCACAAATAAACAATAATTGGTCAATAAGGTACGCGAAACATGAGATAAATAAGTTCTTCATAAATTTTTCCTATGAGATTTTAAATGTATCCTATGAGATTTCTTTTTCTAAATCGTTGGTTTACATAAAATTTAGCGTGAAACCTTTTTTTAATATGGTTTAGTCTCATGGTATGAGGCTCTACTTTGCCTCTTGGTGTTAAAAAAAGATGATTCGGAGCGATTCCTCCATAAGTTGATTGAAAAATCAGAAAAAAGGTCAAGGATCGCGATCCTTTCTAATGGAATTTTGCTTTAAAAATCCTAGATTTCTGCGATTAAAATTTATTCCAAAGGCCTGAGGTCGTAGCTATGCTTGTTAGCTTTCCAAAGAATGTTTACAAGCTCCGACTGGATAAGGACATCCTAAGTTATGGTCGTTTTAGTGAGAAAGGGTCAAAAACAAGAAAAATCCAAAAGTTAACAAGGTAATTCACTTGTCCTCCATTTAGCCCGAAATTTCAAAATTTATAAAAATCAACCATTAGTCATCTGAAACGTACAAAACCACAAATTAAACAATAATTGGTCAATAAGTTACGTGAAACACGAGATAAACGGGTTCTTCATAAATATTTCCTATGAGATTTTAAATGTATCCTATGAGATTTCTTTTTCTAAAACGTTGGTTTACATAAAATTTAGCTTGAAATCTTTTTTTAATATGGTTTAGTCTCATGTTATGAGGCTCTAGTTTGCCTCTTGGTGTTAAAAAAAGTTGATTCGGAGCGATTCCTCCATAAGTTGATTGAAAAATCAGAAAAAAGGTCAAGGATCGCGATCCTTTCTAATGGAATTTTGCCAAAAAAATCCTAGATTTCTGCGATTAAATTTCTTTTCCAACAGCTTGAGGTCGTAGCTATGCTTGTTAGCTTTCCAAAGAAAGTTCAGAAGCTCCGACCGGATAAGGACATCCAAAGTTATGGTCGTTTTAGTGAGAAAGGGTCAAAAACAAGTAAAATCCAAAAGTTAACAAGGTAATTCACTTGACCTCCATTTAGCCCGAAATTTCAAAAATTATAAAAATCAACCATTAGTCATCTGAAACGTACAAAACCACAAATAAACAATAATTGGTCAATAAGTTACGTGAAACATGAGATAAATAAGTTCTTCATAAATTTTTCCTATGAGTTTTCTTTTTCTAAATCATTGGTTTACATAAAATTTAGCGTGAAACCTTTTTTCAATATGGTTTAGTCTCATGTTATGAGGCTCTACTTTGCCTCTCGGTGTTAAAAAAAGTTGATTCGGAGCGATTCCTCCATAAGTTGATTGAAAAATCAGAAAAAAGGTCAAGGATCGCGATCCTTTCTAATGGAATTTTGCCAAAAAAATCCTAGATTTCTGCGATTTAAAATTTTTTCCTACGGCCTGAGGTCGTAGCTATGCTTGTTAGCTTTCCAAAGAATGTTCACAAGGTCCGACCGGATAAGGACATCCAAAGTTATGGTCGTTTTAGTGAGAAAGGGTCAAAAACAAGTAAAATCCAAAAGTTAACAAGCTAATTCACTTGACCTCCATTTAGTCCGAAATATCAAAAATTATAAAAATCAACCATTAGTCATCCGAAACGTACAAAACCACAAATTAAACAATAATTGGTCAATAAGTTACGCGAAACATGAGATGAATAAGTTCTTCATAAATTTTTCCTATGAGATTTTAAATGTATCCTATGAGATTTCTTTTTCTAAATCATTGGTTTACATAAAATTCCGCTTGAAACCTTTTTTCAATATGGTTTAATCTCATTTTATGAGGCTCGACTTTACCTTTCAGTTTTAAAAAAAGTTGATTCAGAGAGATTCCTCCAAAATTCGGTTGAAAAATCAGAAAAAAGGTCAAGGATCCCTATCCTTTCTAATGGATTTTTTCCAAACAACTACCAGTTTTTTTCGATTAAAAAAAATTTCAACGCCTTGAGGTCGTAGCTATGCTTGTTATCTTCCCAACGAATGTTCACATGCTCCGACCGGATAAGGACATCCCAAGTTATGGTCGTTTTAGTGAGAAAGGGTCAAAAACAAGTAACCTCCAAAAGTTAACAAGGTAATTCACTTGGCCTCCATTTAATCCGAATTTTAAAAAATTATAATAATCAACCATTAGTCATCTGAAACGTACAAAACCACAAATTAAACAATAATTGGTCAATAAGTTATGTGAAACACGAGATAAACGGGTTCTTCATAAATATTTCCTATGAGATTTTAAATGTATCCTATGAGATTTCTTTTTCTAAATCGTTGGTTTACATAAAATTTAGCTTGAAATATTTTTTTAATATGGTTTAGTCTCATGTTATGAGGCTCTAGTTTGCCTCTTGGTGTTAAAAAAAGTTGATTCGAAGCGATTCCTCCATAAGTTGATTGAAAAATCAGAAAAAAGGTCAAGGATCGCGATCCTTTCTAATGGAATTTTGCTTTAAAAATCCTAGATTTCTGCGATTAAAATTTATTCCAAAGGCCTGAGGTCGTAGCTATGCTTGTTAGCTTTCCAAAGAATGTTTACAAGCTCCGACTGGATAAGGACATCCTAAGTTATGGTCGTTTTAGTGAGAAAGGGTCAAAAACAAGAAAAATCCAAAAGTTAACAAGGTAATTCACTTGTCCTCCATTTAGCACGAAATTTCAAAATTTATAAAAATCAACCATTAGTCATCTGAAACGTACAAAACCACAAATTAAACAATAATTGGTCAATAAGTTACGTGAAACACGAGATAAACGGGTTCTTCATAAATATTTCCTATGAGATTTTAAATGTATCCTATGAGATTTCTTTTTCTAAAACGTTGGTTTACATAAAATTTAGCTTGAAATCTTTTTTTAATATGGTTTAGTCTCATGTTATGAGGCTCTAGTTTGCCTCTTGGTGTTAAAAAAAGTTGATTCGGAGCGATTCCTCCATAAGTTGATTGAAAAATCAGAAAAAAGGTCAAGGATCGCGATCCTTTCTAATGGAATTTTGCCAAAAAAATCCTAGATTTCTGCGATTAAATTTCTTTTCCAACAGCTTGAGGTCGTAGCTATGCTTGTTAGCTTTCCAAAGAAAGTTCAGAAGCTCCGACCGGATAAGGACATCCAAAGTTATGGTCGTTTTAGTGAGAAAGGGTCAAAAACAAGTAAAATCCAAAAGTTAACAAGGTAATTCACTTGACCTCCATTTAGCCCGAAATTTCAAAAATTATAAAAATCAACCATTAGTCATCTGAAACGTACAAAACCACAAATAAACAATAATTGGTCAATAAGTTACGTGAAACATGAGATAAATAAGTTCTTCATAAATTTTTCCTATGAGTTTTCTTTTTCTAAATCATTGGTTTACATAAAATTTAGCGTGAAACCTTTTTTCAATATGGTTTAGTCTCATGTTATGAGGCTCTACTTTGCCTCTCGGTGTTAAAAAAAGTTGATTCGGAGCGATTCCTCCATAAGTTGATTGAAAAATCAGAAAAAAGGTCAAGGATCGCGATCCTTTCTAATGGAATTTTGCCAAAAAAATCCTAGATTTCTGCGATTTAAAATTTTTTCCTACGGCCTGAGGTCGTAGCTATGCTTGTTAGCTTTCCAAAGAATGTTCACAAGGTCCGACCGGATAAGGACATCCAAAGTTATGGTCGTTTTAGTGAGAAAGGGTCAAAAACAAGTAAAATCCAAAAGTTAACAAGGTAATTCACTTGACCTCCATTTAGTCCGAAATTTCAAAAATTATAAAAATCAACCATTAGTCATCCGAAACGTACAAAACCACAAATTAAACAATAATTGGTCAATAAGTTACGCGAAACATGAGATGAATAAGTTCTTCATAAATTTTTCCTATGAGATTTTAAATGTATCCTATGAGATTTCTTTTTCTAAATCATTGGTTTACATAAAATTCCGCTTGAAACCTTTTTTCAATATGGTTTAATCTCATTTTATGAGGCTCGACTTTACCTTTCAGTTTTAAAAAAAGTTGATTCAGAGAGATTCCTCCAAAATTCGGTTGAAAAATCAGAAAAAAGGTCAAGGATCCCTATCCTTTCTAATGGATTTTTTCCAAACAACTACCAGTTTTTTTCGATTAAAAAAAATTTCAACGCCTTGAGGTCGTAGCTATGCTTGTTATCTTCCCAATGAATGTTCACATGCTCCGACCGGATAAGGACATCCCAAGTTATGGTCGTTTTAGTGAGAAAGGGTCAAAAACAAGTAACCTCCAAAAGTTAACAAGGTAATTCACTTGTCCTCCATTTAGCACGAAATTTCAAAATTTATAAAAATCAACCATTAGTCATCTGAAACGTACAAAACCACAAATTAAACAATAATTGGTCAATAAGTTACGTGAAACACGAGATAAACGGGTTCTTCATAAATATTTCCTATGAGATTTTAAATGTATCCTATGAGATTTCTTTTTCTAAAACGTTGGTTTACATAAAATTTAGCTTGAAATCTTTTTTTAATATGGTTTAGTCTCATGTTATGAGGCTCTAGTTTGCCTCTTGGTGTTAAAAAAAGTTGATTCGGAGCGATTCCTCCATAAGTTGATTGAAAAATCAGAAAAAAGGTCAAGGATCGCGATCCTTTCTAATGGAATTTTGCCAAAAAAATCCTAGATTTCTGCGATTAAATTTCTTTTCCAACAGCTTGAGGTCGTAGCTATGCTTGTTAGCTTTCCAAAGAAAGTTCAGAAGCTCCGACCGGATAAGGACATCCAAAGTTATGGTCGTTTTAGTGAGAAAGGGTCAAAAACAAGTAAAATCCAAAAGTTAACAAGGTAATTCACTTGACCTCCATTTAGCCCGAAATTTCAAAAATTATAAAAATCAACCATTAGTCATCTGAAACGTACAAAACCACAAATAAACAATAATTGGTCAATAAGTTACGTGAAACATGAGATAAATAAGTTCTTCATAAATTTTTCCTATGAGTTTTCTTTTTCTAAATCATTGGTTTACATAAAATTTAGCGTGAAACCTTTTTTCAATATGGTTTAGTCTCATGTTATGAGGCTCTACTTTGCCTCTCGGTGTTAAAAAAAGTTGATTCGGAGCGATTCCTCCATAAGTTGATTGAAAAATCAGAAAAAAGGTCAAGGATCGCGATCCTTTCTAATGGAATTTTGCCAAAAAAATCCTAGATTTCTGCGATTTAAAATTTTTTCCTACGGCCTGAGGTCGTAGCTATGCTTGTTAGCTTTCCAAAGAATGTTCACAAGGTCCGACCGGATAAGGACATCCAAAGTTATGGTCGTTTTAGTGAGAAAGGGTCAAAAACAAGTAAAATCCAAAAGTTAACAAGGTAATTCACTTGACCTCCATTTAGTCCGAAATTTCAAAAATTATAAAAATCAACCATTAGTCATCCGAAACGTACAAAACCACAAATTAAACAATAATTGGTCAATAAGTTACGCGAAACATGAGATGAATAAGTTCTTCATAAATTTTTCCTATGAGATTTTAAATGTATCCTATGAGATTTCTTTTTCTAAATCATTGGTTTACATAAAATTCCGCTTGAAACCTTTTTTCAATATGGTTTAATCTCATTTTATGAGGCTCGACTTTACCTTTCAGTTTTAAAAAAAGTTGATTCAGAGAGATTCCTCCAAAATTCGGTTGAAAAATCAGAAAAAAGGTCAAGGATCCCTATCCTTTCTAATGGATTTTTTCCAAACAACTACCAGTTTTTTTCGATTAAAAAAAATTTCAACGCCTTGAGGTCGTAGCTATGCTTGTTATCTTCCCAATGAATGTTCACATGCTCCGACCGGATAAGGACATCCCAAGTTATGGTCGTTTTAGTGAGAAAGGGTCAAAAACAAGTAACCTCCAAAAGTTAACAAGGTAATTCACTTGGCCTCCATTTAGCCCGAATTTTAAAAAATTATAATAATCAACCATTAGTCATCTGAAACGTACAAAACCACAAATTAAACAATAATTGGTCAATAAGTTATGTGAAACACGAGATAAACGGGTTCTTCAAAAATATTTCCTATGAGATTTTAAATGTATCCTATGAGATTTCTTTTTCTAAATCGTTGGTTTACATAAAATTTAGCTTGAAATCTTTTTTTAATATGGTTTAGTCTCATGTTATGAGGCTCTAGTTTGCCTCTTGGTGTTAAAAAAAGTTGATTCGAAGCGATTCCTCCATAAGTTGATTGAAAAATCAGAAAAAAGGTCAAGGATCGCGATCCTTTCTAATGGAATTTTGCCAAAAAAATCCTAGATTTCTGCAATTAAAATTTTTTCCAACGGCCTGAGGTCGTAGCTATGCTTGTTAGCTTTCCAAAGAATGTTCACAAGCTCCGACCGGATAGGGACATCCCAAGTTACGGTCGTTTTAGTTAGAAAGGGTCAAAAACAAGTAAAATCCAAAAGTTAACAAGGTAATTCACTTGACCTCCATTTAGCCCGAAATTTCAAAAATTATAAAAATCAACCATTAGTCATCTGAAACGTACAAAACCACAAATAAACAATAATTGGTCAATAAGTTACGTGAAACATGAGATAAATAAGTTCTTCATAAATTTTTCCTATGAGATTTTAAATGTATCCTATGAGATTTCTTTTTCTAAATCATTAGTTTACATAAAATTCCGCTTGAAACCTTTTTTCAATATGGTTTAATCTCATTTTATGAGGCTCGACTTTACCTTTCAGTGTTAAAAAAAGTTGATTCAGAGAGATTCCTCCAAAATTCGGTTGAAAAATCAGAAAAAAGGTCAAGGATCCCTATACTTTCTAATAGATTTTTTCCAAACAAATACTAGTTTTTTTTGATTAAAAAAAAATTTCAACGCCTTGAGGTCGTAGCTATGCTTGTTAGCTTCCCAACGAATGTTCACAAGCTCCGACCGGATAAGGACATCCCAAGTTATGGTCGTTTTAGTGAGAAAGGGTCAAAAACAAGTAAAATCCAAAAGTTAACAAGGTAATTCACTTGTCCTCCATTTAGCCCGAAATTTCAAAAGTTATAAAAATTAACCATTAGTCATCTGAAACGTACAAAACCACAAATAAACAATAATTAGTCAATAAGGTACGCGAAACATGAGATAAATAAGTTCTTCATAAATTTTTCCTATGAGATTTTAAATGTATCCTATGAGATTTCTTTTTCTAAATCGTTGGTTTACATAAAATTTAGCGTGAAATATTTTTTTAATATGGTTTAGTCTAATGTTATGAGGCTCTAGTTTGCCTCTCGGTGTTAAAAAAAGTTGATTCGGAGCGATTCCTCCATAAGTTGATTGAAAAATCAGAAAAAAGGTCAAGGATCACGATCCTTTCTAATGGAATTTTGCTTTAAAAATCCTAGATTTCTGCGATTAAAATTTATTCCAAAGGCATGAGGTCGTAGCTATGCTTTTAGCTTTCCAAAGAATGTTCACAAGCTCCGACTGGATAAGGACATCCTAAGTTATGGTCGTTTTAGTGAGAAAGGGTCAAAAACAAGAAAAATCCAAAAGTTAACAAGGTAATTCACTTGACCTCCATTTAGCCCGAAATTTCAAAAATTATAAAAATCAACCATTAGTCATCTGAAACGTACAAAACCACAAATAAACAATAATTGGTCAATAAGTTACGCGAAACATGAGATAAATAAGTTCTTCATAAATTTTTCCTATGAGATTTTAAATGTATCCTATGAGATTTCTTTTTCTAAATCATTAGTTTACATAAAATTCCGCTTGAAACCTTTTTTCAATATGGTTTAATCTCATTTTATGAGGCTCGACTTTACCTTTCAGTGTTAAAAAAAGTTGATTCAGAGAGATTCCTCCAAAATTCGGTTGAAAAATCAGAAAAAAGGTCAAGGATCCCTATCCTTTCTAATGGATTTTTTCCAAACAAATACTAGTTTTTTTCGATTAAATTTTTTTTCAACGCCTTGAGGTCGTAGCTATGCTTGTTAGCTTCCCAAAGAATGTTCACAAGGTCCGACCGGATAAGGACATCCAAAGTTATGGTCGTTTTAGTGAGAAAGGGTCAAAAACAAGTAAAATCCAAAAGTTAACAAGGTAATTCACTTGACCTCCATTTAGCCCGAAATTTCAAAAATTATAAAAATCAACCATTAGTCATCCGAAACGTACAAAACCACAAATTAAACAATAATTGGTCAATAAGTTACGCGAAACATGAGATGAATAAGTTCTTCATAAATTTTTCCTATGAGATTTTAAATGTATCCTATGAGATTTCTTTTTCTAAATCATTGGTTTACATAAAATTCCGCTTGAAACCTTTTTTCAATATGGTTTAATCTCATTTTATGAGGCTCGACTTTACCTTTCAGTTTTAAAAAAAGTTGATTCAGAGAGATTCCTCCAAAATTCGGTTGAAAAATCAGAAAAAAGGTCAAGGATCCCTATCCTTTCTAATGGATTTTTTCCAAACAAATACTAGTTTTTTTCGATTAAAAAAAATTTCAACGCCTTGAGGTCGTAGCTATGCTTGTTAGCTTCCCAACGAATGTTCACATGCTCCGACCGGATAAGGACATCCCAAGTTATGGTCGTTTTAGTGAGAAAGGGTCAAAAACAAGTAAAATCCAAAAGTTAACAAGGTAATTCACTTGACCTCCATTTAGCCCGAAATTTCAAAAATTATAAAAATCAACCATTAGTCATCCGAAACGTACAAAACCACAAATTAAACAATAATTGGTCAATAAGTTACGCGAAACATGAGATGAATAAGTTCTTCATAAATTTTTCCTATGAGATTTTAAATGTATCCTATGAGATTTCTTTTTCTAAATCATTGGTTTACATAAAATTCCGCTTGAAACCTTTTTTCAATATGGTTTAATCTCATTTTATGAGGCTCGACTTTACCTTTCAGTGTTAAAAAAAGTTGATTCAGAGAGATTCCTCCAAAATTCGGTTGAAAAATCAGAAAAAAGGTCAAGGATCCCTATACTTTCTAATAGATTTTTTCCAAACAAATACTAGTTTTTTTTGATTAAAAAAAAATTTCAACGCCTTGAGGTCGTGGCTATGCTTGTTAGCTTCCCAACGAATGTTCACAAGCTCCGACCGGATAAGGACATCCCAAGTTATGGTCGTTTTAGTGAGAAAGGGTCAAAAACAAGTAAAATCCAAAAGTTAACAAGGTAATTCACTTGTCCTCCATTTAGCCCGAAATTTCAAAAATTATAAAAATCAACCATTAGTCATCTGAAACGTACAAAACCACAAATAAACAATAATTGGTCAATAAGGTACGCGAAACATGAGATAAATAAGTTCTTCATAAATTTTTCCTATGAGATTTTAAATGTATCCTATGAGATTTCTTTTTCTAAATCGTTGGTTTACATAAAATTTAGCGTGAAATATTTTTTTAATATGGTTTAGTCTAATGTTATGAGGCTCTAGTTTGCCTCTCGGTGTTAAAAAAAGTTGATTCGGAGCGATTCCTCCATAAGTTGATTGAAAAATCAGAAAAAAGGTCAAGGATCACGATCCTTTCTAATGGAATTTTGCTTTAAAAATCCTAGATTTCTGCGATTAAAATTTATTCCAAAGGCATGAGGTCGTAGCTATGCTTTTAGCTTTCCAAAGAATGTTCACAAGCTCCGACTGGATAAGGACATCCTAAGTTATGGTCGTTTTAGTGAGAAAGGGTCAAAAACAAGAAAAATCCAAAAGTTAACAAGGTAATTCACTTGACCTCCATTTAGCCCGAAATTTCAAAAATTATAAAAATCAACCATTAGTCATCTGAAACGTACAAAACCACAAATAAACAATAATTGGTCAATAAGTTACGCGAAACATGAGATAAATAAGTTCTTCATAAATTTTTCCTATGAGATTTTAAATGTATCCTATGAGATTTCTTTTTCTAAATCATTAGTTTACATAAAATTCCGCTTGAAACCTTTTTTCAATATGGTTTAATCTCATTTTATGAGGCTCGACTTTACCTTTCAGTGTTAAAAAAAGTTGATTCAGAGAGATTCCTCCAAAATTCGGTTGAAAAATCAGAAAAAAGGTCAAGGATCCCTATCCTTTCTAATGGATTTTTTCCAAACAAATACTAGTTTTTTTCGATTAAATTTTTTTTCAACGCCTTGAGGTCGTAGCTATGCTTGTTAGCTTCCCAAAGAATGTTCACAAGGTCCGACCGGATAAGGACATCCAAAGTTATGGTCGTTTTAGTGAGAAAGGGTCAAAAACAAGTAAAATCCAAAAGTTAACAAGGTAATTCACTTGACCTCCATTTAGCCCGAAATTTCAAAAATTATAAAAATCAACCATTAGTCATCCGAAACGTACAAAACCACAAATTAAACAATAATTGGTCAATAAGTTACGCGAAACATGAGATGAATAAGTTCTTCATAAATTTTTCCTATGAGATTTTAAATGTATCCTATGAGATTTCTTTTTCTAAATCATTGGTTTACATAAAATTCCGCTTGAAACCTTTTTTCAATATGGTTTAATCTCATTTTATGAGGCTCGACTTTACCTTTCAGTTTTAAAAAAAGTTGATTCAGAGAGATTCCTCCAAAATTCGGTTGAAAAATCAGAAAAAAGGTCAAGGATCCCTATCCTTTCTAATGGATTTTTTCCAAACAAATACTAGTTTTTTTCGATTAAAAAAAATTTCAACGCCTTGAGGTCGTAGCTATGCTTGTTAGCTTCCCAACGAATGTTCACATGCTCCGACCGGATAAGGACATCCCAAGTTATGGTCGTTTTAGTGAGAAAGGGTCAAAAACAAGTAAAATCCAAAAGTTAACAAGGTAATTCACTTGACCTCCATTTAGCCCGAAATTTCAAAAATTATAAAAATCAACCATTAGTCATCCGAAACGTACAAAACCACAAATTAAACAATAATTGGTCAATAAGTTACGCGAAACATGAGATGAATAAGTTCTTCATAAATTTTTCCTATGAGATTTTAAATGTATCCTATGAGATTTCTTTTTCTAAATCATTGGTTTACATAAAATTCCGCTTGAAACCTTTTTTCAATATGGTTTAATCTCATTTTATGAGGCTCGACTTTACCTTTCAGTGTTAAAAAAAGTTGATTCAGAGAGATTCCTCCAAAATTCGGTTGAAAAATCAGAAAAAAGGTCAAGGATCCCTATACTTTCTAATAGATTTTTTCCAAACAAATACTAGTTTTTTTTGATTAAAAAAAAATTTCAACGCCTTGAGGTCGTAGCTATGCTTGTTAGCTTCCCAACGAATGTTCACAAGCTCCGACCGGATAAGGACATCCCAAGTTATGGTCGTTTTAGTGAGAAAGGGTCAAAAACAAGTAAAATCCAAAAGTTAACAAGGTAATTCACTTGTCCTCCATTTAGCCCGAAATTTCAAAAATTATAAAAATCAACCATTAGTCATCTGAAACGTACAAAACCACAAATAAACAATAATTGGTCAATAAGGTACGCGAAACATGAGATAAATAAGTTCTTCATAAATTTTTCCTATGAGATTTTAAATGTATCCTATGAGATTTCTTTTTCTAAATCGTTGGTTTACATAAAATTTAGCGTGAAATATTTTTTTAATATGGTTTAGTCTAATGTTATGAGGCTCTACTTTGCCTCTCGGTGTTAAAAAAAGTTGATTCGGAGCGATTCCTCCATAAGTTGATTGAAAAATCAGAAAAAAGGTCAAGGATCACGATCCTTTCTAATGGAATTTTGCTTTAAAAATCCTAGATTTCTGCGATTAAAATTTATTCCAAAGGCATGAGGTCGTAGCTATGCTTTTAGCTTTCCAAAGAATGTTCACAAGCTCCGACTGGATAAGGACATCCTAAGTTATGGTCGTTTTAGTGAGAAAGGGTCAAAAACAAGAAAAATCCAAAAGTTAACAAGGTAATTCACTTGACCTCCATTTAGCCCGAAATTTCAAAAATTATAAAAATCAACCATTAGTCATCTGAAACGTACAAAACCACAAATAAACAATAATTGGTCAATAAGTTACGCGAAACATGAGATAAATAAGTTCTTCATAAATTTTTCCTATGAGATTTTAAATGTATCCTATGAGATTTCTTTTTCTAAATCATTAGTTTACATAAAATTCCGCTTGAAACCTTTTTTCAATATGGTTTAATCTCATTTTATGAGGCTCGACTTTACCTTTCAGTGTTAAAAAAAGTTGATTCAGAGAGATTCCTCCAAAATTCGGTTAAAAAATCAGAAAAAAGGTCAAGGATCCCTATCCTTTCTAATGGATTTTTTCCAAACAAATACTAGTTTTTTTCGATTAAATTTTTTTTCAACGCCTTGAGGTCGTAGCTATGCTTGTTAGCTTCCCAAAGAATGTTCACAAGGTCCGACCGGATAAGAACATCCAAAGTTATGGTCGTTTTAGTGAGAAAGGGTCAAAAACAAGTAAAATCCAAAAGTTAACAAGGTAATTCACTTGACCTCCATTTAGCCCGAAATTTCAAAAATTATAAAAATCAACCATTAGTCATCCGAAACGTACAAAACCACAAATTAAACAATAATTGGTCAATAAGTTTTGCGAAACATGAGATGAATAAGTTCTTCATAAATTTTTCCTATGAGATTTTAAATGTATCCTATGAGATTTCTTTTTCTAAATCATTGGTTTACATAAAATTCCGCTTGAAACCTTTTTTCAATATGGTTTAATCTCATTTTATGAGGCTCGACTTTACCTTTCAGTTTTAAAAAAAGTTGATTCAGAGAGATTCCTCCAAAATTCGGTTGAAAAATCAGAAAAAAGGTCAAGGATCCCTATCCTTTCTAATGGATTTTTTCCAAACAAATACTAGTTTTTTTCGATTAAAAAAAATTTCAACGCCTTGAGGTCGTAGCTATGCTTGTTAGCTTCCCAACGAATGTTCACATGCTCCGACCGGATAAGGACATCCCAAGTTATGGTCGTTTTAGTGAGAAAGGGTCAAAAACAAGTAAAATCCAAAAGTTAACAAGGTAATTCACTTGACCTCCATTTAGCCCGAAATTTCAAAAATTATAAAAATCAACCATTAGTCATCCGAAACGTACAAAACCACAAATTAAACAATAATTGGTCAATAAGTTACGCGAAACATGAGATGAATAAGTTCTTCATAAATTTTTCCTATGAGATTTTAAATGTATCCTATGAGATTTCTTTTTCTAAATCATTGGTTTACATAAAATTCCGCTTGAAACCTTTTTTCAATATGGTTTAATCTCATTTTATGAGGCTCGACTTTACCTTTCAGTGTTAAAAAAAGTTGATTCAGAGAGATTCCTCCAAAATTCGGTTGAAAAATCAGAAAAAAGGTCAAGGATCCCTATACTTTCTAATAGATTTTTTCCAAACAAATACTAGTTTTTTTTGATTAAAAAAAAATTTCAACGCCTTGAGGTCGTAGCTATGCTTGTTAGCTTCCCAACGAATGTTCACAAGCTCCGACCGGATAAGGACATCCCAAGTTATGGTCGTTTTAGTGAGAAAGGGTCAAAAACAAGTAAAATCCAAAAGTTAACAAGGTAATTCACTTGTCCTCCATTTAGCCCGAAATTTCAAAAATTATAAAAATCAACCATTAGTCATCTGAAACGTACAAAACCACAAATAAACAATAATTGGTCAATAAGGTACGCGAAACATGAGATAAATAAGTTCTTCATAAATTTTTCCTATGAGATTTTAAATGTATCCTATGAGATTTCTTTTTCTAAATCGTTGGTTTACATAAAATTTAGCGTGAAATATTTTTTTAATATGGTTTAGTCTAATGTTATGAGGCTCTACTTTGCCTCTCGGTGTTAAAAAAAGTTGATTCGGAGCGATTCCTCCATAAGTTGATTGAAAAATCAGAAAAAAGGTCAAGGATCACGATCCTTTCTAATGGAATTTTGCTTTAAAAATCCTAGATTTCTGCGATTAAAATTTATTCCAAAGGCATGAGGTCGTAGCTATGCTTTTAGCTTTCCAAAGAATGTTCACAAGCTCCGACTGGATAAGGACATCCTAAGTTATGGTCGTTTTAGTGAGAAAGGGTCAAAAACAAGAAAAATCCAAAAGTTAACAAGGTAATTCACTTGACCTCCATTTAGCCCGAAATTTCAAAAATTATAAAAATCAACCATTAGTCATCTGAAACGTACAAAACCACAAATAAACAATAATTGGTCAATAAGTTACGCGAAACATGAGATAAATAAGTTCTTCATAAATTTTTCCTATGAGATTTTAAATGTATCCTATGAGATTTCTTTTTCTAAATCATTAGTTTACATAAAATTCCGCTTGAAACCTTTTTTCAATATGGTTTAATCTCATTTTATGAGGCTCGACTTTACCTTTCAGTGTTAAAAAAAGTTGATTCAGAGAGATTCCTCCAAAATTCGGTTGAAAAATCAGAAAAAAGGTCAAGGATCCCTATCCTTTCTAATGGATTTTTTCCAAACAAATACTAGTTTTTTTCGATTAAATTTTTTTTCAACGCCTTGAGGTCGTAGCTATGCTTGTTAGCTTCCCAAAGAATGTTCACAAGGTCCGACCGGATAAGGACATCCAAAGTTATGGTCGTTTTAGTGAGAAAGGGTCAAAAACAAGTAAAATCCAAAAGTTAACAAGGTAATTCACTTGACCTCCATTTAGCCCGAAATTTCAAAAATTATAAAAATCAACCATTAGTCATCCGAAACGTACAAAACCACAAATTAAACAATAATTGGTCAATAAGTTACGCGAAACATGAGATGAATAAGTTCTTCATAAATTTTTCCTATGAGATTTTAAATGTATCCTATGAGATTTCTTTTTCTAAATCATTGGTTTACATAAAATTCCGCTTGAAACCTTTTTTCAATATGGTTTAATCTCATTTTATGAGGCTCGACTTTACCTTTCAGTTTTAAAAAAAGTTGATTCAGAGAGATTCCTCCAAAATTCGGTTGAAAAATCAGAAAAAAGGTCAAGGATCCCTATCCTTTCTAATGGATTTTTTCCAAACAAATACTAGTTTTTTTCGATTAAAAAAAATTTCAACGCCTTGAGGTCGTAGATATGCTTGTTAGCTTCCCAACGAATGTTCACATGCTCCGACCGGATAAGGATATCCCAAGTTATGGTCGTTTTAGTGAGAAAGGGTCAAAAACAAGTAACCTCCAAAAGTTAACAAGGTAATTCACTTGGCCTCCATTTAGCCCGAATTTTAAGAAATTATAATAATCAACCATTAGTCATCTGAAACGTACAAAACCACAAATTAAACAATAATTGGTCAATAAGTTATGTGAAACATGAGATAAACGGGTTCTTCATAAATATTTCCTATGAGATTTTAAATGTATCCTATGAGATTTCTTTTTCTAAATCGTTGGTTTACATAAAATTTAGCTTGAAATCTTTTTTCAATATGGTTTAGTCTCATGTTATGAGGCTCTACTTTGCCTCTCGGTGTTAAAAAAAGTTGATTCGGAGCGATTCCTCCATAAGTTGATTGAAAAATCAGAAAAAAGGTCAAGGATCGCGATCCTTTCTAATGGAATTTTGCCAAAAAAATCCTAGATTTCTGCGATTTAAAATTTTTTCCTACGGCCTGAGGTCGTAGCTATGCTTGTTAGCTTTCCAAAGAATGTTCACAAGGTCCGACCGGATAAGGACATCCAAAGTTATGGTCGTTTTAGTGAGAAAGGGTCAAAAACAAGTAAAATCCAAAAGTTAACAAGGTAATTCACTTGACCTCCATTTAGCCCGAAATTTCAAAAATTATAAAAATCAACCATTAGTCATCCGAAACGTACAAAACCACAAATTAAACAATAATTGGTCAATAAGTTACGCGAAACATGAGATGAATAAGTTCTTCATAAATTTTTCCTATGAGATTTTAAATGTATCATATGAGATTTCTTTTTCTAAATCATTGGTTTACATAAAATTCCGCTTGAAACCTTTTTTCAATATGGTTTAATCTCATTTTATGAGGCTCGACTTTACCTTTCAGTTTTAAAAAAAGTTGATTCAGAGAGATTCCTCCAAAATTCGGTTGAAAAATCAGAAAAAAGGTCAAGGATCCCTATCCTTTCTAATGGATTTTTTCCAAACAAATACTAGTTTTTTTCGATTAAAAAAAATTTCAACGCCTTGAGGTCGTAGCTATGCTTGTTAGCTTCCCAACGAATGTTCACATGCTCCGACCGGATAAGGACATCCCAAGTTATGGTCGTTTTAGTGAGAAAGGGTCAAAAACAAGTAAAATCCAAAAGTTAACAAGGTAATTCACTTGACCTCCATTTAGCCCGAAATTTCAAAAATTATAAAAATCAACCATTAGTCATCCGAAACGTACAAAACCACAAATTAAACAATAA
Organism: Medicago arabica; assembly: GCA_946800305.1. NCBI lineage: Eukaryota > Viridiplantae > Streptophyta > Magnoliopsida > Fabales > Fabaceae > Medicago > Medicago arabica. The sequence continues at coordinate 425,660 of OX326966.1, read as the reverse complement.
TTGGTAAATAAGTTACGCGAAACATGAGATGAATAAGTTCTTCATAAATTTTTCCTATGAGATTTTAAATGTATCCTATGAGATTTCTTTTTCTAAATCATTGGTTTACATAAAATTCCGCTTGAAACCTTTTTTCAATATGGTTTAATCTCATTTTATGAGGCTCGACTTTACCTTTCAGTTTTAAAAAAAGTTGATTCAGAGAGATTCCTCCAAAATTCTGTTGAAAAATCAGAAAAAAGGTCAAGGATCCCTATCCTTTCTAATGGATTTTTTCCAAACAAATACTAGTTTTTTTCGATTAAAAAAAATTTCAACGCCTTGAGGTCGTAGATATGCTTGTTAGCTTCCCAACGAATGTTCACATGCTCCGACCGGATAAGGACATCCCAAGTTATGGTCGTTTTAGTGAGAAAGGGTCAAAAACAAGTAACCTCCAAAAGTTAACAAGGTAATTCACTTGGCCTCCATTTAGCCCAAATTTTAAAAAATTATAATAATCAACCATTAGTCATCTGAAACGTACAAAACCACAAATTAAACAATAATTGGTCAATAAGTTATGTGAAACATGAGATAAACGGGTTCTTCATAAATATTTCCTATGAGATTTCTTTTTCTAAATCGTTGGTTTACATAAAATTTAGCTTGAAATCTTTTTTCAATATGGTTTAGTCTCATGTTATGAGGCTCTACTTTGCCTCTCGGTGTTAAAAAAAGTTGATTCGGAGCGATTCCTCCATAAGTTGATTGAAAAATCAGAAAAAAGGTCAAGGATCGCGATCCTTTCTAATGGAATTTTGCCAAAAAAATCCTAGATTTCTGCGATTTAAAATTTTTTCCTACGGCCTGAGGTCGTAGCTATGCTTGTTAGCTTTCCAAAGAATGTTCACAAGGTCCGACCGGATAAGGACATCCAAAGTTATGGTCGTTTTAGTGAGAAAGGGTCAAAAACAAGTAAAATCCAAAAGTTAACAAGGTAATTCACTTGACCTCCATTTAGCCCGAAATTTCAAAAATTATAAAAATCAACCATTAGTCATCCGAAACGTACAAAACCACAAATTAAACAATAATTGGTCAATAAGTTACGCGAAACATGAGATGAATAAGTTCTTCATAAATTTTTCCTATGAGATTTTAAATGTATCCTATGAGATTTCTTTTTCTAAATCATTGGTTTACATAAAATTCCGCTTGAAACCTTTTTTCAATATGGTTTAATCTCATTTTATGAGGCTCGACTTTACCTTTCAGTTTTAAAAAAAGTTGATTCAGAGAGATTCCTCCAAAATTCTGTTGAAAAATCAGAAAAAAGGTCAAGGATCCCTATCCTTTCTAATGGATTTTTTCCAAACAAATACTAGTTTTTTTCGATTAAAAAAAATTTCAACGCCTTGAGGTCGTAGATATGCTTGTTAGCTTCCCAACGAATGTTCACATGCTCCGACCGGATAAGGACATCCCAAGTTATGGTCGTTTTAGTGAGAAAGGGTCAAAAACAAGTAACCTCCAAAAGTTAACAAGGTAATTCACTTGGCCTCCATTTAGCCCGAATTTTAAAAAATTATAATAATCAACCATTAGTCATCTGAAACATACAAAACCACAAATTAAACAATAATTGGTCAATAAGTTATGTGAAACATGAGATAAACGGGTTCTTCATAAATATTTCCTATGAGATTTCTTTTTCTAAATCGTTGGTTTACATAAAATTTAGCTTGAAATCTTTTTTCAATATGGTTTAGTCTCATGTTATGAGGCTCTACTTTGCCTCTCGGTGTTAAAAAAAGTTGATTCGGAGCGATTCCTCCATAAGTTGATTGAAAAATCAGAAAAAAGGTCAAGGATCGCGATCCTTTCTAATGGAATTTTGCCAAAAAAATCCTAGATTTCTGCGATTTAAAATTTTTTCCTACGGCCTGAGGTCGTAGCTATGCTTGTTAGCTTTCCAAAGAATGTTCACAAGGTCCGACCGGATAAGGACATCCAAAGTTATGGTCGTTTTAGTGAGAAAGGGTCAAAAACAAGTAAAATCCAAAAGTTAACAAGGTAATTCACTTGACCTCCATTTAGCCCGAAATTTCAAAAATTATAAAAATCAACCATTAGTCATCCGAAACGTACAAAACCACAAATTAAACAATAATTGGTCAATAAGTTACGCGAAACATGAGATGAATAAGTTCTTCATAAATTTTTCCTATGAGATTTTAAATGTATCCTATGAGATTTCTTTTTCTAAATCATTGGTTTACATAAAATTCCGCTTGAAACCTTTTTTCAATATGGTTTAATCTCATTTTATGAGGCTCGACTTTACCTTTCAGTTTTAAAAAAATTTGATTCAGAGAGATTCCTCCAAAATTCGGTTGAAAAATCAGAAAAAAGGTCAAGGATCCCTATCCTTTCTAATGGATTTTTTCCAAACAAATACTAGTTTTTTTCGATTAAAAAAAATTTCAACGCCTTGAGGTCGTAGCTATGCTTGTTAGCTTCCCAACGAATGTTCACATGCTCCGACCGGATAAGGACATCCCAAGTTATGGTCGTTTTAGTGAGAAAGGGTCAAAAACAAGTAACCTCCAAAAGTTAACAAGGTAATTCACTTGGCCTCCATTTAGCCCGAATTTTAAAAAATTATAATAATCAACCATTAGTCATCTGAAACGTACAAAAGCACAAATTAAACAATAATTGGTCAATAAGTTATGTGAAACATGAGATAAACGGGTTCTTCATAAATATTTCCTATGAGATTTTAAATGTATCCTATGAGATTTCTTTTTCTAAATCGTTGGTTTACATAAAATTTAGCTTGAAATCTTTTTTCAATATGGTTTAGTCTCATGTTATGAGGCTCTACTTTGCCTCTCGGTGTTAAAAAAAGTTGATTCGGAGCGATTCCTCCATAAGTTGATTGAAAAATCAGAAAAAAGGTCAAGGATCGCGATCCTTTCTAATGGAATTTTGCCAAAAAAATCCTAGATTTCTGCGATTTAAAATTTTTTCCTACGGCCTGAGGTCGTAGCTATGCTTGTTAGCTTTCCAAAGAATGTTCACAAGGTCCGACCGGATAAGGACATCCAAAGTTATGGTCGTTTTAGTGAGAAAGGGTCAAAAACAAGTAAAATCCAAAAGTTAACAAGGTAATTCACTTGACCTCCATTTAGCCCGAAATTTCAAAAATTATAAAAATCAACCATTAGTCATCCGAAACATACAAAACCACAAATTAAACAATAATTGGTCAATAAGTTACGCGAAACATGAGATAAATAAGTTCTTCATAAATTTTTCCTATGAGATTTTAAATGTATCCTATGAGATTTCTTTTTCTAAATCATTAGTTTACATAAAATTCCGCTTGAAACCTTTTTTCAATATGGTTTAATCTCATTTTATGAGGCTCGACTTTACCTTTCAGTGTTAAAAAAAGTTGATTCAGAGAGATTCCTCCAAAATTCGGTTGAAAAATCAGAAAAAAGGTCAAGGATCCCTATCCTTTCTAATGGATTTTTTCCAAACAAATACTAGTTTTTTTCGATTAAATTTTTTTTCAACGCCTTGAGGTCGTAGCTATGCTTGTTAGCTTCCCAAAGAATGTTCACAAGGTCCGACCGGATAAGGACATCCAAAGTTATGGTCGTTTTAGTGAGAAAGGGTCAAAAACAAGTAAAATCCAAAAGTTAACAAGGTAATTCACTTGACCTCCATTTAGCCCGAAATTTCAAAAATTATAAAAATCAACCATTAGTCATCCGAAACGTACTAAACCACAAATTAAACAATAATTGGTCAATAAGTTACGCGAAACATGAGATGAATAAGTTCTTCATAAATTTTTCCTATGAGATTTTAAATGTATCCTATGAGATTTCTTTTTCTAAATCATTAGTTTACATAAAATTCCGCTTGAAACCTTTTTTCAATATGGTTTAATCTCATTTTATGAGGCTCGACTTTACCTTTCAGTGTTAAAAAAAGTTGATTCAGAGAGATTCCTCCAAAATTCGGTTGAAAAATCAGAAAAAAGGTCAAGGATCCCTATCCTTTCTAATGGATTTTTTCCAAACAAATACTAGTTTTTTTCGATTAAATTTTTTTTCAACGCCTTGAGGTCGTAGCTATGCTTGTTAGCTTCCCAAAGAATGTTCACAAGGTCCGACCGGATAAGGACATCCAAAGTTATGGTCGTTTTAGTGAGAAAGGGTCAAAAACAAGTAAAATCCAAAAGTTAACAAGGTAATTCACTTGACCTCCATTTAGCCCGAAATTTCAAAAATTATAAAAATCAACCATTAGTCATCCGAAACGTACAAAACCACAAATTAAACAATAATTGGTCAATAAGTTACGCGAAACATGAGATGAATAAGTTCTTCATAAATTTTTCCTATGAGATTTTAAATGTATCCTATGAGATTTCTTTTTCTAAATCATTGGTTTACATAAAATTCCGCTTGAAACCTTTTTTCAATATGGTTTAATCTCATTTTATGAGGCTCGACTTTACCTTTCAGTTTTAAAAAAAGTTGATTCAGAGAGATTCCTCCAAAATTCGGTTGAAAAATCAGAAAAAAGGTCAAGGATCCCTATCCTTTCTAATGGATTTTTTCCAAACAAATACTAGTTTTTTTCGATTAAAAAAATTTTCAACGCCTTGAGGTTGTAGCTATGCTTGTTAGCTTCCCAACGAATGTTCACATGCTCCGACCGGATAAGGACATCCCAAGTTATGGTCGTTTTAGTGAGAAAGGGTCAAAAACAAGTAAAATCCAAAAGTTAACAAGGTAATTCACTTGACCTCCATTTAGCCCGAAATTTCAAAAATTATAAAAATCAACCATTAGTCATCCGAAACGTACAAAACCACAAATTAAACAATAATTGGTCAATAAGTTACGCGAAACATGAGATGAATAAGTTCTTCATAAATTTTTCCTATGAGATTTTAAATGTATCCTATGAGATTTCTTTTTCTAAATCATTGGTTTACATAAAATTCCGCTTGAAACCTTTTTTCAATATGGTTTAATCTCATTTTATGAGGCTCGACTTTACCTTTCAGTGTTAAAAAAAGTTGATTCAGAGAGATTCCTCCAAAATTCGGTTGAAAAATCAGAAAAAAGGTCAAGGATCCCTATACTTTCTAATAGATTTTTTCCAAACAAATACTAGTTTTTTTTGATTAAAAAAAAATTTCAACGCCTTGAGGTCGTAGCTATGCTTGTTAGCTTCCCAACGAATGTTCACAAGCTCCGACCGGATAAGGACATCCCAAGTTATGGTCGTTTTAGTGAGAAAGGGTCAAAAACAAGTAAAATCCAAAAGTTAACAAGGTAATTCACTTGTCCTCCATTTAGCCCGAAATTTCAAAAATTATAAAAATCAACCATTAGTCATCTGAAACGTACAAAACCACAAATAAACAATAATTGGTCAATAAGGTACGCGAAACATGAGATAAATAAGTTCTTCATAAATTTTTCCTATGAGATTTTAAATGTATCCTATGAGATTTCTTTTTCTAAATCGTTGGTTTACATAAAATTTAGCGTGAAATATTTTTTTAATATGGTTTAGTCTAATGTTATGAGGCTCTACTTTGCCTCTCGGTGTTAAAAAAAGTTGATTCGGAGCGATTCCTCCATAAGTTGATTGAAAAATCAGAAAAAAGGTCAAGGATCACGATCCTTTCTAATGGAATTTTGCTTTAAAAATCCTAGATTTCTGCGATTAAAATTTATTCCAAAGGCATGAGGTCGTAGCTATGCTTTTAGCTTTCCAAAGAATGTTCACAAGCTCCGACTGGATAAGGACATCCTAAGTTATGGTCGTTTTAGTGAGAAAGGGTCAAAAACAAGAAAAATCCAAAAGTTAACAAGGTAATTCACTTGACCTCCATTTAGCCCGAAATTTCAAAAATTATAAAAATCAACCATTAGTCATCTGAAACGTACAAAACCACAAATAAACAATAATTGGTCAATAAGTTACGCGAAACATGAGATAAATAAGTTCTTCATAAATTTTTCCTATGAGATTTTAAATGTATCCTATGAGATTTCTTTTTCTAAATCATTAGTTTACATAAAATTCCGCTTGAAACCTTTTTTCAATATGGTTTAATCTCATTTTATGAGGCTCGACTTTACCTTTCAGTGTTAAAAAAAGTTGATTCAGAGAGATTCCTCCAAAATTCGGTTGAAAAATCAGAAAAAAGGTCAAGGATCCCTATCCTTTCTAATGGATTTTTTCCAAACAAATACTAGTTTTTTTCGATTAAATTTTTTTTCAACGCCTTGAGGTCGTAGCTATGCTTGTTAGCTTCCCAAAGAATGTTCACAAGGTCCGACCGGATAAGGACATCCAAAGTTATGGTCGTTTTAGTGAGAAAGGGTCAAAAACAAGTAAAATCCAAAAGTTAACAAGGTAATTCACTTGACCTCCATTTAGCCCGAAATTTCAAAAATTATAAAAATCAACCATTAGTCATCCGAAACGTACAAAACCACAAATTAAACAATAATTGGTCAATAAGTTACGCGAAACATGAGATGAATAAGTTCTTCATAAATTTTTCCTATGAGATTTTAAATGTATCCTATGAGATTTCTTTTTCTAAATCATTGGTTTACATAAAATTCCGCTTGAAACCTTTTTTCAATATGGTTTAATCTCATTTTATGAGGCTCGACTTTACCTTTCAGTTTTAAAAAAAGTTGATTCAGAGAGATTCCTCCAAAATTCGGTTGAAAAATCAGAAAAAAGGTCAAGGATCCCTATCCTTTCTAATGGATTTTTTCCAAACAAATACTAGTTTTTTTCGATTAAAAAAAATTTCAACGCCTTGAGGTCGTAGCTATGCTTGTTAGCTTCCCAACGAATGTTCACATGCTCCGACCGGATAAGGACATCCCAAGTTATGGTCGTTTTAGTGAGAAAGGGTCAAAAACAAGTAACCTCCAAAAGTTAACAAGGTAATTCACTTGGCCTCCATTTAGCCCGAATTTTAAAAAATTATAATAATCAACCATTAGTCATCTGAAACGTACAAAACCACAAATTAAACAATAATTGGTCAATAAGTTATGTGAAACATGAGATAAACGGGTTCTTCATAAATATTTCCTATGAGATTTCTTTTTCTAAATCGTTGGTTTACATAAAATTTAGCTTGAAATCTTTTTTCAATATGGTTTAGTCTCATGTTATGAGGCTCTACTTTGCCTCTCGGTGTTAAAAAAAGTTGATTCGGAGCGATTCCTCCATAAGTTGATTGAAAAATCAGAAAAAAGGTCAAGGATCGCGATCCTTTCTAATGGAATTTTGCCAAAAAAATCCTAGATTTCTGCGATTTAAAATTTTTTCCTACGGCCTGAGGTCGTAGCTATGCTTGTTAGCTTTCCAAAGAATGTTCACAAGGTCCGACCGGATAAGGACATCCAAAGTTATGGTCGTTTTAGTGAGAAAGGGTCAAAAACAAGTAAAATCCAAAAGTTAACAAGGTAATTCACTTGACCTCCATTTAGCCCGAAATTTCAAAAATTATAAAAATCAACCATTAGTCATCCGAAACGTACAAAACCACAAATTAAACAATAATTGGTCAATAAGTTACGCGAAACATGAGATGAATAAGTTCTTTATAAATTTTTCCTATGAGATTTTAAATGTATCCTATGAGATTTCTTTTTCTAAATCATTGGTTTACATAAAATTCCGCTTGAAACCTTTTTTCAATATGGTTTAATCTCATTTTATGAGGCTCGACTTTACCTTTCAGTTTTAAAAAAATTTGATTCAGAGAGATTCCTCCAAAATTCGGTTGAAAAATCAGAAAAAAGGTCAAGGATCCCTATCCTTTCTAATGGATTTTTTCCAAACAAATACTAGTTTTTTTCGATTAAAAAAAATTTCAACGCCTTGAGGTCGTAGCTATGCTTGTTAGCTTCCCAACGAATGTTCACATGCTCCGACCGGATAAGGACATCCCAAGTTATGGTCGTTTTAGTGAGAAAGGGTCAAAAACAAGTAACCTCCAAAAGTTAACAAGGTAATTCACTTGGCCTCCATTTAGCCCGAATTTTAAAAAATTATAATAATCAACCATTAGTCATCTGAAACGTACAAAAGCACAAATTAAACAATAATTGGTCAATAAGTTATGTGAAACATGAGATAAACGGGTTCTTCATAAATATTTCCTATGAGATTTTAAATGTATCCTATGAGATTTCTTTTTCTAAATCGTTGGTTTACATAAAATTTAGCTTGAAATCTTTTTTCAATATGGTTTAGTCTCATGTTATGAGGCTCTACTTTGCCTCTCGGTGTTAAAAAAAGTTGATTCGGAGCGATTCCTCCATAAGTTGATTGAAAAATCAGAAAAAAGGTCAAGGATCGCGATCCTTTCTAATGGAATTTTGCCAAAAAAATCCTAGATTTCTGCGATTTAAAATTTTTTCCTACGGCCTGAGGTCGTAGCTATGCTTGTTAGCTTTCCAAAGAATGTTCACAAGGTCCGACCGGATAAGGACATCCAAAGTTATGGTCGTTTTAGTGAGAAAGGGTCAAAAACAAGTAAAATCCAAAAGTTAACAAGGTAATTCACTTGACCTCCATTTAGCCCGAAATTTCAAAAATTATAAAAATCAACCATTAGTCATCCGAAACATACAAAACCACAAATTAAACAATAATTGGTCAATAAGTTACGCGAAACATGAGATAAATAAGTTCTTCATAAATTTTTCCTATGAGATTTTAAATGTATCCTATGAGATTTCTTTTTCTAAATCATTAGTTTACATAAAATTCCGCTTGAAACCTTTTTTCAATATGGTTTAATCTCATTTTATGAGGCTCGACTTTACCTTTCAGTGTTAAAAAAAGTTGATTCAGAGAGATTCCTCCAAAATTCGGTTGAAAAATCAGAAAAAAGGTCAAGGATCCCTATCCTTTCTAATGGATTTTTTCCAAACAAATACTAGTTTTTTTCGATTAAATTTTTTTTCAACGCCTTGAGGTCGTAGCTATGCTTGTTAGCTTCCCAAAGAATGTTCACAAGGTCCGACCGGATAAGGACATCCAAAGTTATGGTCGTTTTAGTGAGAAAGGGTCAAAAACAAGTAAAATCCAAAAGTTAACAAGGTAATTCACTTGACCTCCATTTAGCCCGAAATTTCAAAAATTATAAAAATCAACCATTAGTCATCCGAAACGTACTAAACCACAAATTAAACAATAATTGGTCAATAAGTTACGCGAAACATGAGATGAATAAGTTCTTCATAAATTTTTCCTATGAGATTTTAAATGTATCCTATGAGATTTCTTTTTCTAAATCATTAGTTTACATAAAATTCCGCTTGAAACCTTTTTTCAATATGGTTTAATCTCATTTTATGAGGCTCGACTTTACCTTTCAGTGTTAAAAAAAGTTGATTCAGAGAGATTCCTCCAAAATTCGGTTGAAAAATCAGAAAAAAGGTCAAGGATCCCTATCCTTTCTAATGGATTTTTTCCAAACAAATACTAGTTTTTTTCGATTAAATTTTTTTTCAACGCCTTGAGGTCGTAGCTATGCTTGTTAGCTTCCCAAAGAATGTTCACAAGGTCCGACCGGATAAGGACATCCAAAGTTATGGTCGTTTTAGTGAGAAAGGGTCAAAAACAAGTAAAATCCAAAAGTTAACAAGGTAATTCACTTGACCTCCATTTAGCCCGAAATTTCAAAAATTATAAAAATCAACCATTAGTCATCCGAAACGTACAAAACCACAAATTAAACAATAATTGGTCAATAAGTTACGCGAAACATGAGATGAATAAGTTCTTCATAAATTTTTCCTATGAGATTTTAAATGTATCCTATGAGATTTCTTTTTCTAAATCATTGGTTTACATAAAATTCCGCTTGAAACCTTTTTTCAATATGGTTTAATCTCATTTTATGAGGCTCGACTTTACCTTTCAGTTTTAAAAAAAGTTGATTCAGAGAGATTCCTCCAAAATTCGGTTGAAAAATCAGAAAAAAGGTCAAGGATCCCTATCCTTTCTAATGGATTTTTTCCAAACAAATACTAGTTTTTTTCGATTAAAAAAATTTTCAACGCCTTGAGGTTGTAGCTATGCTTGTTAGCTTCCCAACGAATGTTCACATGCTCCGACCGGATAAGGACATCCCAAGTTATGGTCGTTTTAGTGAGAAAGGGTCAAAAACAAGTAAAATCCAAAAGTTAACAAGGTAATTCACTTGACCTCCATTTAGCCCGAAATTTCAAAAATTATAAAAATCAACCATTAGTCATCCGAAACGTACAAAACCACAAATTAAACAATAATTGGTCAATAAGTTACGCGAAACATGAGATGAATAAGTTCTTCATAAATTTTTCCTATGAGATTTTAAATGTATCCTATGAGATTTCTTTTTCTAAATCATTGGTTTACATAAAATTCCGCTTGAAACCTTTTTTCAATATGGTTTAATCTCATTTTATGAGGCTCGACTTTACCTTTCAGTGTTAAAAAAAGTTGATTCAGAGAGATTCCTCCAAAATTCGGTTGAAAAATCAGAAAAAAGGTCAAGGATCCCTATACTTTCTAATAGATTTTTTCCAAACAAATACTAGTTTTTTTTGATTAAAAAAAAATTTCAACGCCTTGAGGTCGTAGCTATGCTTGTTAGCTTCCCAACGAATGTTCACAAGCTCCGACCGGATAAGGACATCCCAAGTTATGGTCGTTTTAGTGAGAAAGGGTCAAAAACAAGTAAAATCCAAAAGTTAACAAGGTAATTCACTTGTCCTCCATTTAGCCCGAAATTTCAAAAATTATAAAAATCAACCATTAGTCATCTGAAACGTACAAAACCACAAATAAACAATAATTGGTCAATAAGGTACGCGAAACATGAGATAAATAAGTTCTTCATAAATTTTTCCTATGAGATTTTAAATGTATCCTATGAGATTTCTTTTTCTAAATCGTTGGTTTACATAAAATTTAGCGTGAAATATTTTTTTAATATGGTTTAGTCTAATGTTATGAGGCTCTAGTTTGCCTCTCGGTGTTAAAAAAAGTTGATTCGGAGCGATTCCTCCATAAGTTGATTGAAAAATCAGAAAAAAGGTCAAGGATCACGATCCTTTCTAATGGAATTTTGCTTTAAAAATCCTAGATTTCTGCGATTAAAATTTATTCCAAAGGCATGAGGTCGTAGCTATGCTTTTAGCTTTCCAAAGAATGTTCACAAGCTCCGACTGGATAAGGACATCCTAAGTTATGGTCGTTTTAGTGAGAAAGGGTCAAAAACAAGAAAAATCCAAAAGTTAACAAGGTAATTCACTTGACCTCCATTTAGCCCGAAATTTCAAAAATTATAAAAATCAACCATTAGTCATCTGAAACGTACAAAACCACAAATAAACAATAATTGGTCAATAAGTTACGCGAAACATGAGATAAATAAGTTCTTCATAAATTTTTCCTATGAGATTTTAAATGTATCCTATGAGATTTCTTTTTCTAAATCATTAGTTTACATAAAATTCCGCTTGAAACCTTTTTTCAATATGGTTTAATCTCATTTTATGAGGCTCGACTTTACCTTTCAGTGTTAAAAAAAGTTGATTCAGAGAGATTCCTCCAAAATTCGGTTGAAAAATCAGAAAAAAGGTCAAGGATCCCTATCCTTTCTAATGGATTTTTTCCAAACAAATACTAGTTTTTTTCGATTAAATTTTTTTTCAACGCCTTGAGGTCGTAGCTATGCTTGTTAGCTTCCCAAAGAATGTTCACAAGGTCCGACCGGATAAGGACATCCAAAGTTATGGTCGTTTTAGTGAGAAAGGGTCAAAAACAAGTAAAATCCAAAAGTTAACAAGGTAATTCACTTGACCTCCATTTAGCCCGAAATTTCAAAAATTATAAAAATCAACCATTAGTCATCCGAAACGTACAAAACCACAAATTAAACAATAATTGGTCAATAAGTTACGCGAAACATGAGATGAATAAGTTCTTCATAAATTTTTCCTATGAGATTTTAAATGTATCCTATGAGATTTCTTTTTCTAAATCATTGGTTTACATAAAATTCCGCTTGAAACCTTTTTTCAATATGGTTTAATCTCATTTTATGAGGCTCGACTTTACCTTTCAGTTTTAAAAAAAGTTGATTCAGAGAGATTCCTCCAAAATTCGGTTGAAAAATCAGAAAAAAGGTCAAGGATCCCTATCCTTTCTAATGGATTTTTTCCAAACAAATACTAGTTTTTTTCGATTAAAAAAAATTTCAACGCCTTGAGGTCGTAGCTATGCTTGTTAGCTTCCCAACGAATGTTCACATGCTCCGACCGGATAAGGACATCCCAAGTTATGGTCGTTTTAGTGAGAAAGGGTCAAAAACAAGTAACCTCCAAAAGTTAACAAGGTAATTCACTTGGCCTCCATTTAGCCCGAATTTTAAAAAATTATAATAATCAACCATTAGTCATCTGAAACGTACAAAACCACAAATTAAACAATAATTGGTCAATAAGTTATGTGAAACATGAGATAAACGGGTTCTTCATAAATATTTCCTATGAGATTTTAAATGTATCCTATGAGATTTCTTTTTCTAAATCGTTGGTTTACATAAAATTTAGCGTGAAATATTTTTTTAATATGGTTTAGTCTAATGTTATGAGGCTCTACTTTGCCTCTCGGTGTTAATAAAAGTTGATTCGGAGCGATTCCTCCATAAGTTGATTGAAAAATCAGAAAAAAGGTCAAGGATCACGATCCTTTCTAATGGAATTTTGCTTTAAAAATCCTAGATTTCTGCGATTAAAATTTATTCCAAAGGCATGAGGTCGTAGCTATGCTTTTAGCTTTCCAAAGAATGTTCACAAGCTCCGACTGGATAAGGACATCCTAAGTTATGGTCGTTTTAGTGAGAAAGGGTCAAAAACAAGAAAAATCCAAAAGTTAACAAGGTAATTCACTTGACCTCCATTTAGCCCGAAATTTCAAAAATTATAAAAATCAACCATTAGTCATCTGAAACGTACAAAACCACAAATAAACAATAATTGGTCAATAAGTTACGCGAAACATGAGATAAATAAGTTCTTCATAAATTTTTCCTATGAGATTTTAAATGTATCCTATGAGATTTCTTTTTCTAAATCATTAGTTTACATAAAATTCCGCTTGAAACCTTTTTTCAATATGGTTTAATCTCATTTTATGAGGCTCGACTTTACCTTTCAGTGTTAAAAAAAGTTGATTCAGAGAGATTCCTCCAAAATTCGGTTGAAAAATCAGAAAAAAGGTCAAGGATCCCTATCCTTTCTAATGGATTTTTTCCAAACAAATACTAGTTTTTTTCGATTAAATTTTTTTTCAACGCCTTGAGGTCGTAGCTATGCTTGTTAGCTTCCCAAAGAATGTTCACAAGGTCCGACCGGATAAGGACATCCAAAGTTATGGTCGTTTTAGTGAGAAAGGGTCAAAAACAAGTAAAATCCAAAAGTTAACAAGGTAATTCACTTGACCTCCATTTAGCCCGAAATTTCAAAAATTATAAAAATCAACCATTAGTCATCCGAAACGTACAAAACCACAAATTAAACAATAATTGGTCAATAAGTTACGCGAAACATGAGATGAATAAGTTCTTCATAAATTTTTCCTATGAGATTTTAAATGTATCCTATGAGATTTCTTTTTCTAAATCATTGGTTTACATAAAATTCCGCTTGAAACCTTTTTTCAATATGGTTTAATCTCATTTTATGAGGCTCGACTTTACCTTTCAGTTTTAAAAAAAGTTGATTAAGAGAGATTCCTCCAAAATTCGGTTGAAAAATCAGAAAAAAGGTCAAGGATCCCTATCCTTTCTAATGGATTTTTTCCAAACAAATACTAGTTTTTTTCGATTAAAAAAAATTTCAACGCCTTGAGGTCGTAGCTATGCTTGTTAGCTTCCCAACGAATGTTCACATGCTCCGACCGGATAAGGACATCCCAAGTTATGGTCGTTTTAGTGAGAAAGGGTCAAAAACAAGTAACCTCCAAAAGTTAACAAGGTAATTCACTTGGCCTCCATTTAGCCCGAATTTTAAAAAATTATAATAATCAACCATTAGTCATCTAAAACGTACAAAACCACAAATTAAACAATAATTGGTCAATAAGTTATGTGAAACATGAGATAAACGGGTTCTTCATAAATATTTCCTATGAGATTTTAAATGTATCCTATGAGATTTCTTTTTCTAAATCGTTGGTTTACATAAAATTTAGCTTGAAATCTTTTTTCAATATGGTTTAGTCTCATGTTATGAGGCTCTACTTTGCCTCTCGGTGTTAAAAAAAGTTGATTCGGAGCGATTCCTCCATAAGTTGATTGAAAAATCAGAAAAAAGGTCAAGGATCGCGATCCTTTCTAATGGAATTTTGCCAAAAAAATCCTAGATTTCTGCGATTTAAAATTTTTTCCTACGGCCTGAGGTCGTAGCTATGCTTGTTAGCTTTCCAAAGAATGTTCACAAGGTCCGACCGGATAAGGACATCCAAAGTTATAGTCGTTTTAGTGAGAAAGGGTCAAAAACAAGTAAAATCCAAAAGTTAACAAGGTAATTCACTTGACCTCCATTTAGCCCGAAATTTCAAAAATTATAAAAATCAACCATTAGTCATCCGAAACGTACAAAACCACAAATTAAACAATAATTGGTCAATAAGTTACGCGAAACATGAGATAAATAAGTTCTTCATAAATTTTTCCTATGAGATTTTAAATGTATCCTATGAGATTTCTTTTTCTAAATCATTAGTTTACATAAAATTCCGCTTGAAACCTTTTTTCAATATGGTTTAATCTCATTTTATGAGGCTCGACTTTACCTTTCAGTGTTAAAAAAAGTTGATTCAGAGAGATTCCTCCAAAATTCGGTTGAAAAATCAGAAAAAAGGTCAAGGATCCCTATCCTTTCTAATGGATTTTTTCCAAACAAATACTAGTTTTTTTCGATTAAATTTTTTTTCAACGCCTTGAGGTCGTAGCTATGCTTGTTAGCTTCCCAAAGAATGTTCACAAGGTCCGACCGGATAAGGACATCCAAAGTTATGGTCGTTTTAGTGAGAAAGGGTCAAAAACAAGTAAAATCCAAAAGTTAACAAGGTAATTCACTTGACCTCCATTTAGCCCGAAATTTCAAAAATTATAAAAATCAACCATTAGTCATCCGAAACGTACAAAACCACAAATTAAACAATAATTGGTCAATAAGTTACGCGAAACATGAGATAAATAAGTTCTTCATAAATTTTTCCTATGAGATTTTAAATGTATCCTATGAGATTTCTTTTTCTAAATCATTAGTTTACATAAAATTCCGCTTGAAACCTTTTTTCAATATGGTTTAATCTCATTTTATGAGGCTCGACTTTACCTTTCAGTGTTAAAAAAAGTTGATTCAGAGAGATTCCTCCAAAATTCGGTTGAAAAATCAGAAAAAAGGTCAAGGATCCCTATCCTTTCTAATGGATTTTTTCCAAACAAATACTAGTTTTTTTCGATTAAATTTTTTTTCAACGCCTTGAGGTCGTAGCTATGCTTGTTAGCTTCCCAAAGAATGTTCACAAGGTCCGACCGGATAAGGACATCCAAAGTTATGGTCGTTTTAGTGAGAAAGGGTCAAAAACAAGTAAAATCCAAAAGTTAACAAGGTAATTCACTTGACCTCCATTTAGCCCGAAATTTCAAAAATTATAAAAATCAACCATTAGTCATCCGAAACGTACAAAACCACAAATTAAACAATAATTGGTCAATAAGTTACGCGAAACATGAGATGAATAAGTTCTTCATAAATTTTTCCTATGAGATTTTAAATGTATCCTATGAGATTTCTTTTTCTAAATCGTTGGTTTACATAAAATTTAGCTTGAAATCTTTTTTTAATATGGTTTAGTCTCATGTTATGAGGCTCTAGTTTGCCTCTTGGTGTTAAAAAAAGTTGATTCGAAGCGATTCCTCCATAAGTTGATTGAAAAATCAGAAAAAAGGTCAAGGATCGCGATCCTTTCTAATGGAATTTTGCCAAAAAAATCCTAGATTTCTGCGATTGAATTTCTTTTCCAACAGCTTGAGGTCGTAGCTATGCTTGTTAGCTTTCCAAAGAAAGTTCAGAAGCTCCGACCGGATAAGGACATCCAAAGTTATGGTCGTTTTAGTGAGAAAGCGTCAAAAACAAGTAAAATCCAAAAGTTAACAAGGTAATTCACTTGACCTCCATTTAGCCCGAAATTTCAAAAATTATAAAAATCAACCATTAGTCATCTGAAACGTACAAAACCACAAATAAACAATAATTGGTCAATAAGGTACGCGAAACATGAGATAAATAAGTTCTTCATAAATTTTTCCTATGAGATTTTAAATGTATCCTATGAGATTTCTTTTTCTAAATCGTTGGTTTACATAAAATTTAGCGTGAAATATTTTTTTAATATGGTTTAGTCTAATGTTATGAGGCTCTACTTTGCCTCTCGGTGTTAAAAAAAGTTGATTCGGAGCGATTCCTCCATAAGTTGATTGAAAAATCAGAAAAAAGGTCAAGGATCACGATCCTTTCTAATGGAATTTTGCTTTAAAAATCCTAGATTTCTGCGATTAAAATTTATTCCAAAGGCATGAGGTCGTAGCTATGCTTTTAGCTTTCCAAAGAATGTTCACAAGCTCCGACTGGATAAGGACATCCTAAGTTATGGTCGTTTTAGTGAGAAAGGGTCAAAAACAAGAAAAATCCAAATGTTAACAAGGTAATTCACTTGACCTCCATTTAGCCCGAAATTTCAAAAATTATAAAAATCAACCATTAGTCATCTGAAACGTACAAAACCACAAATAAACAATAATTGGTCAATAAGTTACGCGAAACATGAGATAAATAAGTTCTTCATAAATTTTTCCTATGAGATTTTAAATGTATCCTATGAGATTTCTTTTTCTAAATCATTAGTTTACATAAAATTCCGCTTGAAACCTTTTTTCAATATGGTTTAATCTCATTTTATGAGGCTCGACTTTACCTTTCAGTGTTAAAAAAAGTTGATTCAGAGAGATTCCTCCAAAATTCGGTTGAAAAATCAGAAAAAAGGTCAAGGATCCCTATCCTTTCTAATGGATTTTTTCCAAACAAATACTAGTTTTTTTCGATTAAATTTTTTTTCAACGCCTTGAGGTCGTAGCTATGCTTGTTAGCTTCCCAAAGAATGTTCACAAGGTCCGACCGGATAAGGACATCCAAAGTTATGGTCGTTTTAGTGAGAAAGGGTCAAAAACAAGTAAAATCCAAAAGTTAACAAGGTAATTCACTTGACCTCCATTTAGCCCGAAATTTCAAAAATTATAAAAATCAACCATTAGTCATCCGAAACGTACAAAACCACAAATTAAACAATAATTGGTCAATAAGTTACGCGAAACATGAGATGAATAAGTTCTTCATAAATTTTTCCTATGAGATTTTAAATGTATCCTATGAGATTTCTTTTTCTAAATCGTTGGTTTACATAAAATTTAGCTTGAAATCTTTTTTTAATATGGTTTAGTCTCATGTTATGAGGCTCTAGTTTGCCTCTTGGTGTTAAAAAAAGTTGATTCGAAGCGATTCCTCCATAAGTTGATTGAAAAATCAGAAAAAAGGTCAAGGATCGCGATCCTTTCTAATGGAATTTTGCCAAAAAAATCCTAGATTTCTGCAATTGAATTTCTTTTCCAACAGCTTGAGGTCGTAGCTATGCTTGTTAGCTTTCCAAAGAAAGTTCAGAAGCTCCGACCGGATAAGGACATCCAAAGTTATGGTCGTTTTAGTGAGAAAGGGTCAAAAAGGAGTAAAATCCAAAAGTTAACAAGGTAATTCACTTGACCTCCATTTAGCCCGAAATTTCAAAAATTATAAAAATCAACCATTAGTCATCTGAAACGTACAAAACCACAAATAAACAATAATTGGTCAATAAGGTACGCGAAACATGAGATAAATAAGTTCTTCATAAATTTTTCCTATGAGATTTTAAATGTATCCTATGAGATTTCTTTTTCTAAATCGTTGGTTTACATAAAATTTAGCGTGAAATATTTTTTTAATATGGTTTAGTCTAATGTTATGAGGCTCTACTTTGCCTCTCGGTGTTAAAAAAAGTTGATTCGGAGCGATTCCTCCATAAGTTGATTGAAAAATCAGAAAAAAGGTCAAGGATCACGATCCTTTCTAATGGAATTTTGCTTTAAAAATCCTAGATTTCTGCGATTAAAATTTATTCCAAAGGCATGAGGTCGTAGCTATGCTTTTAGCTTTCCAAAGAATGTTCACAAGCTCCGACTGGATAAGGACATCCTAAGTTATGGTCGTTTTAGTGAGAAAGGGTCAAAAACAAGAAAAATCCAAAAGTTAACAAGGTAATTCACTTGACCTCCATTTAGCCCGAAATTTCAAAAATTATAAAAATCAACCATTAGTCATCTGAAACGTACAAAACCACAAATAAACAATAATTGGTCAATAAGTTACGCGAAACATGAGATAAATAAGTTCTTCATAAATTTTTCCTATGAGATTTTAAATGTATCCTATGAGATTTCTTTTTCTAAATCATTAGTTTACATAAAATTCCGCTTGAAACCTTTTTTCAATATGGTTTAATCTCATTTTATGAGGCTCGACTTTACCTTTCAGTGTTAAAAAAAGTTGATTCAGAGAGATTCCTCCAAAATTCGGTTGAAAAATCAGAAAAAAGGTCAAGGATCCCTATCCTTTCTAATGGATTTTTTCCAAACAAATACTAGTTTTTTTCGATTAAATTTTTTTTCAACGCCTTGAGGTCGTAGCTATGCTTGTTAGCTTCCCAAAGAATGTTCACAAGGTCCGACCGGATAAGGACATCCAAAGTTATGGTCGTTTTAGTGAGAAAGGGTCAAAAACAAGTAAAATCCAAAAGTTAACAAGGTAATTCACTTGACCTCCATTTAGCCCGAAATTTCAAAAATTATAAAAATCAACCATTAGTCATCCGAAACGTACAAAACCACAAATTAAACAATAATTGGTCAATAAGTTACGCGAAACATGAGATGAATAAGTTCTTCATAAATTTTTCCTATGAGATTTTAAATGTATCCTATGAGATTTCTTTTTCTAAATCGTTGGTTTACATAAAATTTAGCTTGAAATCTTTTTTTAATATGGTTTAGTCTCATGTTATGAGGCTCTAGTTTGCCTCTTGGTGTTAAAAAAAGTTGATTCGAAGCGATTCCTCCATAAGTTGATTGAAAAATCAGAAAAAAGGTCAAGGATCGCGATCCTTTCTAATGGAATTTTGCCAAAAAAATCCTAGATTTCTGCAATTGAATTTCTTTTCCAACAGCTTGAGGTCGTAGCTATGCTTGTTAGCTTTCCAAAGAAAGTTCAGAAGCTCCGACCGGATAAGGACATCCAAAGTTATGGTCGTTTTAGTGAGAAAGGGTCAAAAAGGAGTAAAATCCAAAAGTTAACAAGGTAATTCACTTGACCTCCATTTAGCCCGAAATTTCAAAAATTATAAAAATCAACCATTAGTCATCTGAAACGTACAAAACCACAAATAAACAATAATTGGTCAATAAGGTACGCGAAACATGAGATAAATAAGTTCTTCATAAATTTTTCCTATGAGATTTTAAATGTATCCTATGAGATTTCTTTTTCTAAATCGTTGGTTTACATAAAATTTAGCGTGAAATATTTTTTTAATATGGTTTAGTCTAATGTTATGAGGCTCTACTTTGCCTCTCGGTGTTAAAAAAAGTTGATTCGGAGCGATTCCTCCATAAGTTGATTGAAAAATCAGAAAAAAGGTCAAGGATCACGATCCTTTCTAATGGAATTTTGCTTTAAAAATCCTAGATTTCTGCGATTAAAATTTATTCCAAAGGCATGAGGTCGTAGCTATGCTTTTAGCTTTCCAAAGAATGTTCACAAGCTCCGAATGGATAAGGACATCCTAAGTTATGGTCGTTTTAGTGAGAAAGGGTCAAAAACAAGAAAAATCCAAAAGTTAACAAGGTAATTCACTTGACCTCCATTTAGCCCGAAATTTCAAAAATTATAAAAATCAACCATTAGTCATCTGAAACGTACAAAACCACAAATAAACAATAATTGGTCAATAAGTTACGCGAAACATGAGATAAATAAGTTCTTCATAAATTTTTCCTATGAGATTTTAAATGTATCCTATGAGATTTCTTTTTCTAAATCATTAGTTTACATAAAATTCCGCTTGAAACCTTTTTTCAATATGGTTTAATCTCATTTTATGAGGCTCGACTTTACCTTTCAGTGTTAAAAAAAGTTGATTCAGAGAGATTCCTCCAAAATTCGGTTGAAAAATCAGAAAAAAGGTCAAGGATCCCTATCCTTTCTAATGGATTTTTTCCAAACAAATACTAGTTTTTTTCGATTAAATTTTTTTTCAACGCCTTGAGGTCGTAGCTATGCTTGTTAGCTTCCCAAAGAATGTTCACAAGGTCCGACCGGATAAGGACATCCAAAGTTATGGTCGTTTTAGTGAGAAAGGGTCAAAAACAAGTAAAATCCAAAAGTTAACAAGGTAATTCACTTGACCTCCATTTAGCCCGAAATTTCAAAAATTATAAAAATCAACCATTAGTCATCCGAAACGTACAAAACCACAAATTAAACAATAATTGGTCAATAAGTTAAGCGAAACATGAGATGAATAAGTTCTTCATAAATTTTTCCTATGAGATTTTCAATGTATCCTATGAGATTTCTTTTTCTAAATCGTTGGTTTACATAAAATTTAGCTTGAAATCTTTTTTTAATATGGTTTAGTCTCATGTTATGAGGCTCTAGTTTGCCTCTTGGTGTTAAAAAAAGTTGATTCGAAGCGATTCCTCCATAAGTTGATTGAAAAATCAGAAAAAAGGTCAAGGATCGCGATCCTTTCTAATGGAATTTTGCCAAAAAAATCCTAGATTTCTGCGATTGAATTTCTTTTCCAACAGCTTGAGGTCGTAGCTATGCTTGTTAGCTTTCCAAAGAAAGTTCAGAAGCTCCGACCGGATAAGGACATCCAAAGTTATGGTCGTTTTAGTGAGAAAGGGTCAAAAACAAGTAAAATCCAAAAGTTAACAAGGTAATTCACTTGATCTCCATTTAGCCCGAAATTTCAAAAATTATAAAAATCAACCATTAGTCATCTGAAACGTACAAAACCACAAATAAACAATAATTGGTCAATAAGGTACGCGAAACATGAGATAAATAAGTTCTTCATAAATTTTTCCTATGAGATTTTAAATGTATCCTATGAGATTTCTTTTTCTAAATCGTTGGTTTACATAAAATTTAGCGTGAAATATTTTTTTAATATGGTTTAGTCTAATGTTATGAGGCTCTACTTTGCCTCTCGGTGTTAAAAAAAGTTGATTCGGAGCGATTCCTCCATAAGTTGATTGAAAAATCAGAAAAAAGGTCAAGGATCACGATCCTTTCTAATGGAATTTTGCTTTAAAAATCCTAGATTTCTGCGATTAAAATTTATTCCAAAGGCATGAGGTCGTAGCTATGCTTTTAGCTTTCCAAAGAATGTTCACAAGCTCCGACTGGATAAGGACATCCTAAGTTATGGTCGTTTTAGTGAGAAAGGGTCAAAAACAAGAAAAATCCAAAAGTTAACAAGGTAATTCACTTGACCTCCATTTAGCCCGAAATTTCAAAAATTATAAAAATCAACCATTAGTCATCTGAAACGTACAAAACCACAAATAAACAATAATTGGTCAATAAGTTACGCGAAACATGAGATAAATAAGTTCTTCATAAATTTTTACTATGAGATTTTAAATGTATCCTATGAGATTTCTTTTTCTAAATCATTAGTTTACATAAAATTCCGCTTGAAACCTTTTTTCAATATGGTTTAATCTCATTTTATGACGCTCGACTTTACCTTTCAGTGTTAAAAAAAGTTGATTCAGAGAGATTCCTCCAAAATTCGGTTGAAAAATCAGAAAAAAGGTCAAGGATCCCTATCCTTTCTAATGGATTTTTTCCAAACAAATACTAGTTTTTTTCGATTAAATTTTTTTTCAACGCCTTGAGGTCGTAGCTATGCTTGTTAGCTTCCCAAAGAATGTTCACAAGGTCCGACCGGATAAGGACATCCAAAGTTATGGTCGTTTTAGTGAGAAAGGGTCAAAAACAAGTAAAATCCAAAAGTTAACAAGGTAATTCACTTGACCTCCATTTAGCCCGAAATTTCAAAAATTATAAAAATCAACCATTAGTCATCCGAAACGTACAAAACCACAAATTAAACAATAATTGGTCAATAAGTTAAGCGAAACATGAGATGAATAAGTTCTTCATAAATTTTTCCTATGAGATTTTCAATGTATCCTATGAGATTTCTTTTTCTAAATCGTTGGTTTACATAAAATTTAGCTTGAAATCTTTTTTTAATATGGTTTAGTCTCATGTTATGAGGCTCTAGTTTGCCTCTTGGTGTTAAAAAAAGTTGATTCGAAGCGATTCCTCCATAAGTTGATTGAAAAATCAGAAAAAAGGTCAAGGATCGCGATCCTTTCTAATGGAATTTTGCCAAAAAAATCCTAGATTTCTGCGATTGAATTTCTTTTCCAACAGCTTGAGGTCGTAGCTATGCTTGTTAGCTTTCCAAAGAAAGTTCAGAAGCTCCGACCGGATAAGGACATCCAAAGTTATGGTCGTTTTAGTGAGAAAGGGTCAAAAACAAGTAAAATCCAAAAGTTAACAAGGTAATTCACTTGATCTCCATTTAGCCCGAAATTTCAAAAATTATAAAAATCAACCATTAGTCATCTGAAACGTACAAAACCACAAATAAACAATAATTGGTCAATAAGGTACGCGAAACATGAGATAAATAAGTTCTTCATAAATTTTTCCTATGAGATTTTAAATGTATCCTATGAGATTTCTTTTTCTAAATCGTTGGTTTACATAAAATTTAGCGTGAAATATTTTTTTAATATGGTTTAGTCTAATGTTATGAGGCTCTACTTTGCCTCTCGGTGTTAAAAAAAGTTGATTCGGAGCGATTCCTCCATAAGTTGATTGAAAAATCAGAAAAAAGGTCAAGGATCACGATCCTTTCTAATGGAATTTTGCTTTAAAAATCCTAGATTTCTGCGATTAAAATTTATTCCAAAGGCATGAGGTCGTAGCTATGCTTTTAGCTTTCCAAAGAATGTTCACAAGCTCCGACTGGATAAGGACATCCTAAGTTATGGTCGTTTTAGTGAGAAAGGGTCAAAAACAAGAAAAATCCAAAAGTTAACAAGGTAATTCACTTGACCTCCATTTAGCCCGAAATTTCAAAAATTATAAAAATCAACCATTAGTCATCTGAAACGTACAAAACCACAAATAAACAATAATTGGTCAATAAGTTACGCGAAACATGAGATAAATAAGTTCTTCATAAATTTTTACTATGAGATTTTAAATGTATCCTATGAGATTTCTTTTTCTAAATCATTAGTTTACATAAAATTCCGCTTGAAACCTTTTTTCAATATGGTTTAATCTCATTTTATGACGCTCGACTTTACCTTTCAGTGTTAAAAAAAGTTGATTCAGAGAGATTCCTCCAAAATTCGGTTGAAAAATCAGAAAAAAGGTCAAGGATCCCTATCCTTTCTAATGGATTTTTTCCAAACAAATACTAGTTTTTTTCGATTAAATTTTTTTTCAACGCCTTGAGGTCGTAGCTATGCTTGTTAGCTTCCCAAAGAATGTTCACAAGGTCCGACCGGATAAGGACATCCAAAGTTATGGTCGTTTTAGTGAGAAAGGGTCAAAAACAAGTAAAATCCAAAAGTTAACAAGGTAATTCACTTGACCTCCATTTAGCCCGAAATTTCAAAAATTATAAAAATCAACCATTAGTCATCCGAAACGTACAAAACCACAAATTAAACAATAATTGGTCAATAAGTTACGCGAAACATGAGATGAATAAGTTCTTCATAAATTTTTCCTATGAGATTTTAAATGTATCCTATGAGATTTCTTTTTCTAAATCATTGGTTTACATAAAATTCCGCTTGAAACCTTTTTTCAATATGGTTTAATCTCATTTTATGAGGCTCGACTTTACCTTTCAGTTTTAAAAAAAGTTGATTCAGAGAGATTCCTCCAAAATTCGGTTGAAAAATCAGAAAAAAGGTCAAGGATCCCTATCCTTTCTAATGGATTTTTTCCAAACAAATACGAGTTTTTTTCGATTAAAAAAAATTTCAACGCCTTGAGGTCGTAGCTATGCTTGTTAGCTTCCCAACGAATGTTCACATGCTCCGACCGGATAAGGACATCCCAAGTTATGGTCGTTTTAGTGAGAAAGGGTCAAAAACAAGTAACCTCCAAAAGTTAACAAGGTAATTCACTTGGCTTCCATTTAGCCCGAATTTTAAAAAATTATAATAATCAACCATTAGTCATCTGAAACGTACAAAACCACAAATTAAACAATAATTGGTCAATAAGTTATGTGAAACATGAGATAAACGGGTTCTTCATAAATATTTCCTATGAGATTTTAAATGTATCCTATGAGATTTCTTTTTCTAAATCGTTGGTTTACATAAAATTTAGCTTGAAATCTTTTTTCAATATGGTTTAGTCTCATGTTATGAGGCTCTACTTTGCCTCTCGGTGTTAAAAAAAGTTGATTCGGAGCGATTCCTCCATAAGTTGATTGAAAAATCAGAAAAAAGGTCAAGGATCGCGATCCTTTCTAATGGAATTTTGCCAAAAAAATCCTAGATTTCTGCGATTTAAAATTTTTTCCTACGGCCTGAGGTCGTAGCTATGCTTGTTAGCTTTCCAAAGAATGTTCACAAGGTCCGACCGGATAAGGACATCCAAAGTTATGGTCGTTTTAGTGAGAAAGGGTCAAAAACAAGTAAAATCCAAAAGTTAACAAGGTAATTCACTTGACCTCCATTTAGCCCGAAATTTCAAAAATTATAAAAATCAACCATTAGTCATCCGAAACGTACAAAACCACAAATTAAACAATAATTGGTCAATAAGTTACGCGAAACATGAGATGAATAAGTTCTTCATAAATTTTTCCTATGAGATTTTAAATGTATCCTATGAGATTTCTTTTTCTAAATCATTGGTTTACATAAAATTCCGCTTGAAACCTTTTTTCAATATGGTTTAATCTCATTTTATGAGGCTCGACTTTACCTTTCAGTTTTAAAAAAAGTTGATTCAGAGAGATTCCTCCAAAATTCGGTTGAAAAATCAGAAAAAAGGTCAAGGATCCCTATCCTTTCTAATGGATTTTTTCCAAACAAATACTAGTTTTTTTCGATTAAAAAAAATTTCAACGCCTTGAGGTCGTAGCTATGCTTGTTAGCTTCCCAACGAATGTTCACATGCTCCGACCGGATAAGGACATCCCAAGTTATGGTCGTTTTAGTGAGAAAGGGTCAAAAACAAGTAACCTCCAAAAGTTAACAAGGTAATTCACTTGGCTTCCATTTAGCCCGAATTTTAAAAAATTATAATAATCAACCATTAGTCATCTGAAACGTACAAAACCACAAATTAAACAATAATTGGTCAATAAGTTATGTGAAACATGAGATAAACGGGTTCTTCATAAATATTTCCTATGAGATTTTAAATGTATCCTATGAGATTTCTTTTTCTAAATCGTTGGTTTACATAAAATTTAGCTTGAAATCTTTTTTCAATATGGTTTAGTCTCATGTTATGAGGCTCTACTTTGCCTCTCGGTGTTAAAAAAAGTTGATTCGGAGCGATTCCTCCATAAGTTGATTGAAAAATCAGAAAAAAGGTCAAGGATCGCGATCCTTTCTAATGGAATTTTGCCAAAAAAATCCTAGATTTCTGCGATTTAAAATTTTTTCCTACGGCCTGAGGTCGTAGCTATGCTTGTTAGCTTTCCAAAGAATGTTCACAAGGTCCGACCGGATAAGGACATCCAAAGTTATGGTCGTTTTAGTGAGAAAGGGTCAAAAACAAGTAAAATCCAAAAGTTAACAAGGTAATTCACTTGACCTCCATTTAGCCCGAAATTTCAAAAATTATAAAAATCAACCATTAGTCATCCGAAACGTACAAAACCACAAATTAAACAATAATTGGTCAATAAGTTACGCGAAACATGAGATGAATAAGTTCTTCATAAATTTTTCCTATGAGATTTTAAATGTATCCTATGAGATTTCTTTTTCTAAATCATTGGTTTACATAAAATTCCGCTTGAAACCTTTTTTCAATATGGTTTAATCTCATTTTATGAGGCTCGACTTTACCTTTCAGTTTTAAAAAAAGTTGATTCAGAGAGATTCCTCCAAAATTCGGTTGAAAAATCAGAAAAAAGGTCAAGGATCCCTATCCTTTCTAATGGATTTTTTCCAAACAAATACTAGTTTTTTTCGATTAAAAAAAATTTCAACGCCTTGAGGTCGTAGCTATGCTTGTTAGCTTCCCAACGAATGTTCACATGCTCCGACCGGATAAGGACATCCCAAGTTATGGTCGTTTTAGTGAGAAAGGGTCAAAAACAAGTAACCTCCAAAAGTTAACAAGGTAATTCACTTGGCCTCCATTTAGCCCGAATTTTAAAAAATTATAATAATCAACCATTAGTCATCTGAAACGTACAAAACCACAAATTAAACAATAATTGGTCAATAAGTTATGTGAAACATGAGATAAACGGGTTCTTCATAAATATTTCCTATGAGATTTTAAATGTATCCTATGAGATTTCTTTTTCTAAATCGTTGGTTTACATAAAATTTAGCTTGAAATCTTTTTTCAATATGGTTTAGTCTCATGTTATGAGGCTCTACTTTGCCTCTCGGTGTTAAAAAAAGTTGATTCGGAGCGATTCCTCCATAAGTTGATTGAAAAATCAGAAAAAAGGTCAAGGATCGCGATCCTTTCTAATGGAATTTTGCCAAAAAAATCCTAGATTTCTGCGATTTAAAATTTTTTCCTACGGCCTGAGGTCGTAGCTATGCTTGTTAGCTTTCCAAAGAATGTTCACAAGGTCCGACCGGATAAGGACATCCAAAGTTATGGTCGTTTTAGTGAGAAAGGGTCAAAAACAAGTAAAATCCAAAAGTTAACAAGGTAATTCACTTGACCTCCATTTAGCCCGAAATTTCAAAAATTATAAAAATCAACCATTAGTCATCCGAAACGTACAAAACCACAAATTAAACAATAATTGGTCAATAAGTTACGCGAAACATGAGATGAATAAGTTCTTCATAAATTTTTCCTATGAGATTTTAAATGTATCCTATGAGATTTCTTTTTCTAAATCATTGGTTTACATAAAATTCCGCTTGAAACCTTTTTTCAATATGGTTTAATCTCATTTTATGAGGCTCGACTTTACCTTTCAGTTTTAAAAAAAGTTGATTCAGAGAGATTCCTCCAAAATTCGGTTGAAAAATCAGAAAAAAGGTCAAGGATCCCTATCCTTTCTAATGGATTTTTTCCAAACAAATACTAGTTTTTTTCGATTAAAAAAAATTTCAACGCCTTGAGGTCGTAGCTATGCTTGTTAGCTTCCCAACGAATGTTCACATGCTCCGACCGGATAAGGACATCCCAAGTTATGGTCGTTTTAGTGAGAAAGGGTCAAAAACAAGTAACCTCCAAAAGTTAACAAGGTAATTCACTTGGCCTCCATTTAGCCCGAATTTTAAAAAATTATAATAATCAACCATTAGTCATCTGAAACGTACAAAACCACAAATTAAACAATAATTGGTCAATAAGTTATGTGAAACATGAGATAAACGGGTTCTTCATAAATATTTCCTATGAGATTTTAAATGTATCCTATGAGATTTCTTTTTCTAAATCGTTGGTTTACATAAAATTTAGCTTGAAATCTTTTTTCAATATGGTTTAGTCTCATGTTATGAGGCTCTAGTTTGCCTCTTGGTGTTAAAAAAAGTTGATTCGAAGCGATTCCTCCATAAGTTGATTGAAAAATCAGAAAAAAGGTCAAGGATCGCGATCCTTTCTAATGGAATTTTGCCAAAAAAATCCTAGATTTCTGCGATTGAATTTCTTTTCCAACAGCTTGAGGTCGTAGCTATGCTTGTTAGCTTTCCAAAGAAAGTTCAGAAGCTCCGACCGGATAAGGACATCCAAAGTTATGGTCGTTTTAGTGAGAAAGGGTCAAAAACAAGTAAAATCCAAAAGTTAACAAGGTAATTCACTTGACCTCCATTTAGCCCGAAATTTCAAAAATTATAAAAATCAACCATTAGTCATCTGAAACGTACAAAACCACAAATTAAACAATAATTGGTCAATAAGTTACGCGAAACATGAGATGAATAAGTTCTTCATAAATTTTTCCTATGAGATTTCTTTTTCTAAATCATTGGTTTACATAAAATTTAGCGTGAAACCTTTTTTCAATATGGTTTAGTCTCATGTTATGAGGCTCTACTTTGCCTCTCGGTGTTAAAAAAAGTTGATTCGGAGCGATTCCTCCATAAGTTGATTGAAAAATCAGAAAAAAGGTCAAGGAATGTGATCCTTTCTAATGGAATTTTGCCAAAAAAATCCTAGATTTCTGCAATTAAAATTTTTTCCAACGGCCTGAGGTCGTAGCTATGCTTGTTTGCTTTCCAAAGAATGTTCACAAGCTCCGACCGGATAGGGACATCCCAAGTTACGGTCGTTTTAGTTAGAAAGGGTCAAAAACAAGTAAAATCCAAAAGTTAACAAGGTAATTCACTTGACCTCCATTTAGCCCGAAATTTCAAAAATTCTAAAAATCAACCATTAGTCATCTGAAACGTACAAAACCACATATAAACAATAATTGGTCAATAAGTTACGTGAAACATGAGATAAATAAGTTCTTCATAAATTTTTCCTATGAGATTTTAAATGTATCCTATGAGATTTCTTTTTCTAAATCATTAGTTTACATAAAATTCCGCTTGAAACCTTTTTTCAATATGGTTTAATCTCATTTTATGAGGCTCGACTTTACCTTTCAGTGTTAAAAAAAGTTGATTCAGAGAGATTCCTCCAAAATTCGGTTGAAAAATCAGAAAAAAGGTCAAGGATCCCTATACTTTCTAATAGATTTTTTCCAAACAAATACTAGTTTTTTTTGATTAAAAAAAAATTTCAACGCCTTGAGGTCGTAGCTATGCTTGTTAGCTTCCCAACGAATGTTCACAAGCTCCGACCGGATAAGGACATCCCAAGTTATGGTCGTTTTAGTGAGAAAGGGTCAAAAACAAGTAAAATCCAAAAGTTAACAAGGTAATTCACTTGTCCTCCATTTAGCCCGAAATTTCAAAAATTATAAAAATCAACCATTAGTCATCTGAAACGTACAAAACCACAAATAAACAATAATTGGTCAATAAGGTACGCGAAACATGAGATAAATAAGTTCTTCATAAATTTTTCCTATGAGATTTTAAATGTATCCTATGAGATTTCTTTTTCTAAATCCTTGGTTTACATAAAATTTAGCGTGAAATATTTTTTTAATATGGTTTAGTCTAATGTTATGAGGCTCTACTTTGCCTCTCGGTGTTAAAAAAAGTTGATTCGGAGCGATTCCTCCATAAGTTGATTGAAAAATCAGAAAAAAGGTCAAGGATCACGGTCCTTTCTAATGGAATTTTGCTTTAAAAATCCTAGATTTCTGCGATTAAAATTTATTCCAAAGGCATGAGGTCGTAGCTATGCTTTTAGCTTTCCAAAGAATGTTCACAAGCTCCGACTGGATAAGGACATCCTAAGTTATGGTCGTTTTAGTGAGAAAGGGTCAAAAACAAGAAAAATCCAAAAGTTAACAAGGTAATTCACTTGACCTCCATTTAGCCCGAAATTTCAAAAATTATAAAAATCAACCATTAGTCATCTGAAACGTACAAAACCAAAAATAAACAATAATTGGTCAATAAGTTACGCGAAACATGAGATAAATAAGTTCTTCATAAATTTTTCCTATGAGATTTTAAATGTATCCTATGAGATTTCTTTTTCTAAATCATTAGTTTACATAAAATTCCGCTTGAAACCTTTTTTCAATATGGTTTAATCTCATTTTATGAGGCTCGACTTTACCTTTCAGTGTTAAAAAAAGTTGATTCAGAGAGATTCCTCCAAAATTCGGTTGAAAAATCAGAAAAAAGGTCAAGGATCCATATCCTTTCTAATGGATTTTTTTCCAAACAAATACTAGTTTTTTTCGATTAAATTTTTTTTCAACGCCTTGAGGTCGTAGCTATGCTTGTTAGCTTCCCAACGAATGTTCACAAGCTCCGACCGGATAAGGACATCCCAAGTTATGGTCGTTTTAGTGAGAAAGGGTCAAAAACAAGTAAAATCCAAAAGTTAACAAGGTAATTCACTTGTCCTCCATTTAGCCCGAAATTTCAAAAATTATAAAAATCAACCATTAGTCATCTGAAACGTACAAAACCACAAATAAACAATAATTGGTTAATAAGTCACGTGAAACATGAGATAAATAAGTTCTTCATAAATTTTTCCTATGAGATTTTAAATGTATCCTATGAGATTTCTTTTTCTAAATCATTAGTTTACATAAAATTCCGCTTGAAACCTTTTTTCAATATGGTTTAATCTCATTTTATGAGGCTCGACTTTACCTTTCAGTTTTAAAAAAAGTTGATTCAGAGAGATTCCTCCAAAATTCGGTTGAAAAATCAGAAAAAAGGTCAAGGATCCCTATACTTTCTAATAGATTTTTTCCAAACAAATACTAGTTTTTTTTGATTAAAAAAAAATTACAACGCCTTGAGGTCGTAGCTATGCTTGTTAGGTTCCCAACGAATGTTCACAAGCTCCGACCGGATAAGGACATCCCAAGTTATGGTCGTTTTAGTGAGAAAGGGTCAAAAACAAGTAAAATCCAAAAGTTAACAAGGTAATTCACTTGTCCTCCATTTAGCCCGAAATTTTAAAAATTATAAAAATCAACCATTAGTCATCTGAAACGTACAAAACCACAAATAAACAATAATTGGTCAATAAGGTACGCGAAACATGAGATAAATAAGTTCTTCATAAATTTTTCCTATGAGATTTTAAATGTATCCTATGAGATTTCTTTTTCTAAATCGTTGGTTTACATAAAATTTAGCGTGAAATATTTTTTTAATATGGTTTAGTCTAATGTTATGAGGCTCTACTTTGCCTCTCGGTGTTAAAAAAAGTTGATTCGGAGCGATTCCTCCATAAGTTGATTGAAAAATCAGAAAAAAGGTCAAGGATCACGGTCCTTTCTAATGGTATTTTGCTTTAAAAATCCTAGATTTCTGCGATTAAAATTTATTCCAAAGGCATGAGGTCGTAGCTATGCTTTTAGCTTTCCAAAGAATGTTCACAAGCTCCGACTGGATAAGGACATCCTAAGTTATGGTCGTTTTAGTGAGAAAGGGTCAAAAACAAGAAAAATCCAAAAGTTAACAAGGTAATTCACTTGACCTCCATTTAGCCCGAAATTTCAAAAATTATAAAAATCAACCATTAGTCATCTGAAACGTACAAAACCAAAAATAAACAATAATTGGTCAATAAGTTACGCGAAACATGAGATAAATAAGTTCTTCATAAATTTTTCCTATGAGATTTTAAATGTATCCTATGAGATTTCTTTTTCTAAATCATTAGTTTACATAAAATTCCGCTTGAAACCTTTTTTCAATATGGTTTAATCTCATTTTATGAGGCTCGACTTTACCTTTCAGTTTTAAAAAAAGTTGATTCAGAGAGATTCCTCCAAAATTCGGTTGAAAAATCAGAAAAAAGGTCAAGGATCCCTATACTTTCTAATAGATTTTTTCCAAACAAATACTAGTTTTTTTTGATTAAAAAAAAATTACAACGCCTTGAGGTCGTAGCTATGCTTGTTAGGTTCCCAACGAATGTTCACAAGCTCCGACCGGATAAGGACATCCCAAGTTATGGTCGTTTTAGTGAGAAAGGGTCAAAAACAAGTAAAATCCAAAAGTTAACAAGGTAATTCACTTGTCCTCCATTTAGCCCGAAATTTTAAAAATTATAAAAATCAACCATTAGTCATCTGAAACGTACAAAACCACAAATAAACAATAATTGGTCAATAAGGTACGCGAAACATGAGATAAATAAGTTCTTCATAAATTTTTCCTATGAGATTTTAAATGTATCCTATGAGATTTCTTTTTCTAAATCGTTGGTTTACATAAAATTTAGCGTGAAATATTTTTTTAATATGGTTTAGTCTAATGTTATGAGGCTCTACTTTGCCTCTCGGTGTTAAAAAAAGTTGATTCGGAGCGATTCCTCCATAAGTTGATTGAAAAATCAGAAAAAAGGTCAAGGATCACGGTCCTTTCTAATGGTATTTTGCTTTAAAAATCCTAGATTTCTGCGATTAAAATTTATTCCAAAGGCATGAGGTCGTAGCTATGCTTTTAGCTTTCCAAAGAATGTTCACAAGCTCCGACTGGATAAGGACATCCTAAGTTATGGTCGTTTTAGTGAGAAAGGGTCAAAAACAAGAAAAATCCAAAAGTTAACAAGGTAATTCACTTGACCTCCATTTAGCCCGAAATTTCAAAAATTATAAAAATCAACCATTAGTCATCTGAAACGTACAAAACCAAAAATAAACAATAATTGGTCAATAAGTTACGCGAAACATGAGATGAATAAGTTCTTCATAAATTTTTCCTATGAGATTTTAAATGTATCCTATGAGATTTCTTTTTCTAAATCATTAGTTTACATAAAATTCCGCTTGAAACCTTTTTTCAATATGGTTTAATCTCATTTTATGAGGCTCGACTTTACCTTTCAGTGTTAAAAAAAGTTGATTCAGAGAGATTCCTCCAAAATTCGGTTGAAAAATCAGAAAAAAGGTCAAGGATCCATATCCTTTCTAATGGATTTTTTTCCAAACAAATACTAGTTTTTTTCGATTAAATTTTTTTTCAACGCCTTGAGGTCGTAGCTATGCTTGTTAGCTTCCCAACGAATGTTCACAAGCTCCGACCGGATAAGGACATCCCAAGTTATGGTCGTTTTAGTGAGAAAGGGTCAAAAACAAGTAAAATCCAAAAGTTAACAAGGTAATTCACTTGTCCTCCATTTAGCCCGAAATTTCAAAAATTATAAAAATCAACCATTAGTCATCTGAAACGTACAAAACCACAAATAAACAATAATTGGTTAATAAGTCACGTGAAACATGAGATAAATAAGTTCTTCATAAATTTTTCCTATGAGATTTTAAATGTATCCTATGAGATTTCTTTTTCTAAATCATTAGTTTACATAAAATTCCGCTTGAAACCTTTTTTCAATATGGTTTAATCTCATTTTATGAGGCTCGACTTTACCTTTCAGTGTTAAAAAAAGTTGATTCAGAGAGATTCCTCCAAAATTCGGTTGAAAAATCAGAAAAAAGGTCAAGGATCCCTATACTTTCTAATAGATTTTTTCCAAACAAATACTAGTTTTTTTTGATTAAAAAAAAATTACAACGCCTTGAGGTCGTAGCTATGCTTGTTAGGTTCCCAACGAATGTTCACAAGCTCCGACCGGATAAGGACATCCCAAGTTATGGTCGTTTTAGTGAGAAAGGGTCAAAAACAAGTAAAATCCAAAAGTTAACAAGGTAATTCACTTGTCCTCCATTTAGCCCGAAATTTCAAAAATTATAAAAATCAACCATTAGTCATCTGAAACGTACAAAACCAAAAATAAACAATAATTGGTCAATAAGTTACGCGAAACATGAGATAAATAAGTTCTTCATAAATTTTTCCTATGAGATTTTAAATGTATCCTATGAGATTTCTTTTTCTAAATCATTAGTTTACATAAAATTCCGCTTGAAACCTTTTTTCAATATGGTTTAATCTCATTTTATGAGGCTCGACTTTACCTTTCAGTGTTAAAAAAAGTTGATTCAGAGAGATTCCTCCAAAATTCGGTTGAAAAATCAGAAAAAAGGTCAAGGATCCCTATCCTTTCTAATGGATTTTTTCCAAACAAATACTAGTTTTTTTCGATTAAATTTTTTTTCAACGCCTTGAGGTCGTAGCTATGCTTGTTAGCTTCCCAAAGAATGTTCACAAGGTCCGACCGGATAAGGACATCCAAAGTTATGGTCGTTTTAGTGAGAAAGGGTCAAAAACAAGTAAAATCCAAAAGTTAACAAGGTAATTCACTTGACCTCCATTTAGCCCGAAATTTCAAAAATTATAAAAATCAACCATTAGTCATCCGAAACGTACAAAACCACAAATTAAACAATAATTGGTCAATAAGTTACGCGAAACATGAGATGAATAAGTTCTTCATAAATTTTTCCTATGAGATTTTAAATGTATCCTATGAGATTTCTTTTTCTAAATCATTAGTTTACATAAAATTCCGCTTGAAACCTTTTTTCAATATGGTTTAATCTCATTTTATGAGGCTCGACTTTACCTTTCAGTGTTAAAAAAAGTTGATTCAGAGAGATTCCTCCAAAATTCGGTTGAAAAATCAGAAAAAAGGTCAAGGATCCATATCCTTTCTAATGGATTTTTTTCCAAACAAATACTAGTTTTTTTCGATTAAATTTTTTTTCAACGCCTTGAGGTCGTAGCTATGCTTGTTAGCTTCCCAACGAATGTTCACAAGCTCCGACCGGATAAGGACATCCCAAGTTATGGTCGTTTTAGTGAGAAAGGGTCAAAAACAAGTAAAATCCAAAAGTTAACAAGGTAATTCACTTGTCCTCCATTTAGCCCGAAATTTCAAAAATTATAAAAATCAACCATTAGTCATCTGAAACGTACAAAACCACAAATAAACAATAATTGGTTAATAAGTCACGTGAAACATGAGATAAATAAGTTCTTCATAAATTTTTCCTATGAGATTTTAAATGTATCCTATGAGATTTCTTTTTCTAAATCATTAGTTTACATAAAATTCCGCTTGAAACCTTTTTTCAATATGGTTTAATCTCATTTTATGAGGCTCGACTTTACCTTTCAGTGTTAAAAAAAGTTGATTCAGAGAGATTCCTCCAAAATTCGGTTGAAAAATCAGAAAAAAGGTCAAGGATCCCTATACTTTCTAATAGATTTTTTCCAAACAAATACTAGTTTTTTTTGATTAAAAAAAAATTACAACGCCTTGAGGTCGTAGCTATGCTTGTTAGGTTCCCAACGAATGTTCACAAGCTCCGACCGGATAAGGACATCCCAAGTTATGGTCGTTTTAGTGAGAAAGGGTCAAAAACAAGTAAAATCCAAAAGTTAACAAGGTAATTCACTTGTCCTCCATTTAGCCCGAAATTTCAAAAATTATAAAAATCAACCATTAGTCATCTGAAACGTACAAAACCAAAAATAAACAATAATTGGTCAATAAGTTACGCGAAACATGAGATAAATAAGTTCTTCATAAATTTTTCCTATGAGATTTTAAATGTATCCTATGAGATTTCTTTTTCTAAATCATTAGTTTACATAAAATTCCGCTTGAAACCTTTTTTCAATATGGTTTAATCTCATTTTATGAGGCTCGACTTTACCTTTCAGTGTTAAAAAAAGTTGATTCAGAGAGATTCCTCCAAAATTCGGTTGAAAAATCAGAAAAAAGGTCAAGGATCCCTATCCTTTCTAATGGATTTTTTCCAAACAAATACTAGTTTTTTTCGATTAAATTTTTTTTCAACGCCTTGAGGTCGTAGCTATGCTTGTTAGCTTCCCAAAGAATGTTCACAAGGTCCGACCGGATAAGGACATCCAAAGTTATGGTCGTTTTAGTGAGAAAGGGTCAAAAACAAGTAAAATCCAAAAGTTAACAAGGTAATTCACTTGACCTCCATTTAGCCCGAAATTTCAAAAATTATAAAAATCAACCATTAGTCATCCGAAACGTACAAAACCACAAATTAAACAATAATTGGTCAATAAGTTACGCGAAACATGAGATGAATAAGTTCTTCATAAATTTTTCCTATGAGATTTTAAATGTATCCTATGAGATTTCTTTTTCTAAATCGTTAGTTTACATAAAATTCCGCTTGAAACCTTTTTTCAATATGGTTTAATCTCATTTTATGAGGCTCGACTTTACCTTTCAGTGTTAAAAAAAGTTGATTCAGAGAGATTCCTCCAAAATTCGGTTGAAAAATCAGAAAAAAGGTCAAGGATCCCTATACTTTCTAATAGATTTTTTCCAAACAAATACTAGTTTTTTTTGATTAAAAAAAAATTACAACGCCTTGAGGTCGTAGCTATGCTTGTTAGGTTCCCAACGAATGTTCACAAGCTCCGACCGGATAAGGACATCCCAAGTTATGGTCGTTTTAGTGAAAAAGGGTCAAAAACAAGTAAAATCCAAAAGTTAACAAGGTAATTCACTTGTCCTCCATTTAGCCCGAAATTTTAAAAATTATAAAAATCAACCATTAGTCATCTGAAACGTACAAAACCACAAATAAACAATAATTGGTCAATAAGGTACGCGAAACATGAGATAAATAAGTTCTTCATAAATTTTTCCTATGAGATTTTAAATGTATCCTATGAGATTTCTTTTTCTAAATCGTTGGTTTACATAAAATTTAGCGTGAAATATTTTTTTAATATGGTTTAGTCTAATGTTATGAGGCTCTACTTTGCCTCTCGGTGTTAAAAAAAGTTGATTCGGAGCGATTCCTCCATAAGTTGATTGAAAAATCAGAAAAAAGGTCAAGGATCACGGTCCTTTCTAATGGAATTTTGCTTTAAAAATCCTAGATTTCTGCGATTAAAATTTATTCCAAAGGCATGAGGTCGTAGCTATGCTTTTAGCTTTCCAAAGAATGTTCACAAGCTCCGACTGGATAAGGACATCCTAAGTTATGGTCGTTTTAGTGAGAAAGGGTCAAAAACAAGAAAAATCCAAAAGTTAACAAGGTAATTCACTTGACCTCCATTTAGCCCGAAATTTCAAAAATTATAAAAATCAACCATTAGTCATCTGAAACGTACAAAACCACAAATAAACAATAATTGGTCAATAAGTTACGCGAAACATGAGATAAATAAGTTCTTCATAAATTTTTCCTATGAGATTTTAAATGTATCCTATGAGATTTCTTTTTCTAAATCATTAGTTTACATAAAATTCCGCTTGAAACCTTTTTTCAATATGGTTTAATCTCATTTTATGAGGCTCGACTTTACCTTTCAGTGTTAAAAAAAGTTGATTCAGAGAGATTCCTCCAAAATTCGGTTGAAAAATCAGAAAAAAGGTCAAGGATCCCTAATCCTTTCTAATGGATTTTTTCCAAACAAATACTAGTTTTTTTCGATTAAATTTTTTTTCAACGCCTTGAGGTCGTAGCTATGCTTGTTAGCTTCCCAAAGAATGTTCACAAGGTCCGACCGGATAAGGACATCCAAAGTTATGGTCGTTTTAGTGAGAAAGGGTCAAAAACAAGTAAAATCCAAAAGTTAACAAGGTAATTCACTTGACCTCCATTTAGCCCGAAATTTCAAAAATTATAAAAATCAACCATTAGTCATCCGAAACGTACAAAACCACAAATTAAACAATAATTGGTCAATAAGTTACGCGAAACATGAGATGAATAAGTTCTTCATAAATTTTTCCTATGAGATTTTAAATGTATCCTATGAGATTTCTTTTTCTAAATCATTGGTTTACATAAAATTCCGCTTGAAACCTTTTTTCAATATGGTTTAATCTCATTTTATGAGGCTCGACTT
The DNA here is from genome assembly GCA_946800305.1 of Medicago arabica. Lineage (NCBI taxonomy): Eukaryota > Viridiplantae > Streptophyta > Magnoliopsida > Fabales > Fabaceae > Medicago > Medicago arabica. Next base: position 387,775 of record OX326966.1, on the reverse strand, counting down.
TACCTTTCAGTTTTAAAAAAAGTTGATTCAGAGAGATTCCTCCAAAATTCGGTTGAAAAATCAGAAAAAAGGTCAAGGATCCCTATCCTTTCTAATGGATTTTTTCCAAACAAATACGAGTTTTTTTCGATTAAAAAAAATTTCAACGCCTTGAGGTCGTAGCTATGCTTGTTAGCTTCCCAACGAATGTTCACATGCTCCGACCGGATAAGGACATCCCAAGTTATGGTCGTTTTAGTGAGAAAGGGTCAAAAACAAGTAACCTCCAAAAGTTAACAAGGTAATTCACTTGGCTTCCATTTAGCCCGAATTTTAAAAAATTATAATAATCAACCATTAGTCATCTGAAACGTACAAAACCACAAATTAAACAATAATTGGTCAATAAGTTATGTGAAACATGAGATAAACGGGTTCTTCATAAATATTTCCTATGAGATTTTAAATGTATCCTATGAGATTTCTTTTTCTAAATCGTTGGTTTACATAAAATTTAGCTTGAAATCTTTTTTCAATATGGTTTAGTCTCATGTTATGAGGCTCTACTTTGCCTCTCGGTGTTAAAAAAAGTTGATTCGGAGCGATTCCTCCATAAGTTGATTGAAAAATCAGAAAAAAGGTCAAGGATCGCGATCCTTTCTAATGGAATTTTGCCAAAAAAATCCTAGATTTCTGCGATTTAAAATTTTTTCCTACGGCCTGAGGTCGTAGCTATGCTTGTTAGCTTTCCAAAGAATGTTCACAAGGTCCGACCGGATAAGGACATCCAAAGTTATGGTCGTTTTAGTGAGAAAGGGTCAAAAACAAGTAAATTCCAAAAGTTAACAAGGTAATTCACTTGACCTCCATTTAGCCCGAAATTTCAAAAATTATAAAAATCAACCATTAGTCATCCGAAACGTACAAAACCACAAATTAAACAATAATTGGTCAATAAGTTACGCGAAACATGAGATGAATAAGTTCTTCATAAATTTTTCCTATGAGATTTTAAATGTATCCTATGAGATTTCTTTTTCTAAATCATTGGTTTACATAAAATTCCGCTTGAAACCTTTTTTCAATATGGTTTAATCTCATTTTATGAGGCTCGACTTTACCTTTCAGTTTTAAAAAAAGTTGATTCAGAGAGATTCCTCCAAAATTCGGTTGAAAAATCAGAAAAAAGGTCAAGGATCCCTATCCTTTCTAATGGATTTTTTCCAAACAAATACGAGTTTTTTTCGATTAAAAAAAATTTCAACGCCTTGAGGTCGTAGCTATGCTTGTTAGCTTCCCAACGAATGTTCACATGCTCCGACCGGATAAGGACATCCCAAGTTATGGTCGTTTTAGTGAGAAAGGGTCAAAAACAAGTAACCTCCAAAAGTTAACAAGGTAATTCACTTGGCTTCCATTTAGCCCGAATTTTAAAAAATTATAATAATCAACCATTAGTCATCTGAAACGTACAAAACCACAAATTAAACAATAATTGGTCAATAAGTTATGTGAAACATGAGATAAACGGGTTCTTCATAAATATTTCCTATGAGATTTTAAATGTATCCTATGAGATTTCTTTTTCTAAATCGTTGGTTTACATAAAATTTAGCTTGAAATCTTTTTTCAATATGGTTTAGTCTCATGTTATGAGGCTCTACTTTGCCTCTCGGTGTTAAAAAAAGTTGATTCGGAGCGATTCCTCCATAAGTTGATTGAAAAATCAGAAAAAAGGTCAAGGATCGCGATCCTTTCTAATGGAATTTTGCCAAAAAAATCCTAGATTTCTGCGATTTAAAATTTTTTCCTACGGCCTGAGGTCGTAGCTATGCTTGTTAGCTTTCCAAAGAATGTTCACAAGGTCCGACCGGATAAGGACATCCAAAGTTATGGTCGTTTTAGTGAGAAAGGGTCAAAAACAAGTAAAATCCAAAAGTTAACAAGGTAATTCACTTGACCTCCATTTAGCCCGAAATTTCAAAAATTATAAAAATCAACCATTAGTCATCCGAAACGTACAAAACCACAAATTAAACAATAATTGGTCAATAAGTTACGCGAAACATGAGATGAATAAGTTCTTCATAAATTTTTCCTATGAGATTTTAAATGTATCCTATGAGATTTCTTTTTCTAAATCATTGGTTTACATAAAATTCCGCTTGAAACCTTTTTTCAATATGGTTTAATCTCATTTTATGAGGCTCGACTTTACCTTTCAGTTTTAAAAAAAGTTGATTCAGAGAGATTCCTCCAAAATTCGGTTGAAAAATCAGAAAAAAGGTCAAGGATCCCTATCCTTTCTAATGGTTATTTTCCAAACAAATACTAGTTTTTTTCGATTAAAAAAAATTTCAACGCCTTGAGGTCGTAGCTATGCTTGTTAGCTTCCCAACGAATGTTCACATGCTCCGACCGGATAAGGACATCCCAAGTTATGGTCGTTTTAGTGAGAAAGGGTCAAAAACAAGTAACCTCCAAAAGTTAACAAGGTAATTCACTTGGCCTCCATTTAGCCCGAATTTTAAAAAATTATAATAATCAACCATTAGTCATCTGAAACGTACAAAACCACAAATTAAACAATAATTGGTCAATAAGTTATGTGAAACATGAGATAAACGGGTTCTTCATAAATATTTCCTATGAGATTTTAAATGTATCCTATGAGATTTCTTTTTCTGTTTTTCGGAGAGATGAAAACTCTTTTTCTCTCTCTCGTTGACCAAAACCATTGTAACCACCGTAACTGCCTATTCCAGTGACTCTAACTAATCTCCGGTGACTCTTTGGCTTTCGTTTTGGTTGGCCTCCTCCACCTACTCACGGCGGTGGACTTCTCTTCTTCCTTATTTGAAGTTGTACTCACGGCGGTGACTTCTCTTCTTCCTTCTCTGAATCTCCTCTGAGTTTTTGGATCTGCTCTCTCTCCGCGAGGATCTAACCCTGGTTCGCTTCTTTGATCTCCGGTATGGTTTGTCCTTGGCCGTTTATGGCAGCATTGGACTCGACGGTGGATAAACAGGTGCAAGCTCCGATGAAATCCCAAGATTCCGTCAAAACCTTCGCACAAGCACTCTCCGGTGAGGTCTCCGGTGACTCTTTTCTGGCTCATCTTCCTCCCAAAGTGGTAATGGGGGATTCAGTGCGTATTCGAATTTCTAGAGCTGCTTATGAATCTGGCTTAGCAGCGTGCAAAACACATCTTCATGGGCGCTTAACTCTTCACAAAGGGGACAATCCTTTAACTACGCAAGCTTTGAAGGCCAAGCTCCAAAATCTATGGCCAAATCTTCACAATTGGAGTCTGATTCCGCTGGGAAAGGGGTTTTTCGAGTTCAACTTCAACTCAATTGAAGATATGCGCAGAATTTGGGCACTTGGAACGGTGAATCTAAGGCCTGGACTGCTTCGTTTCTATTGCTGGTCCAAGAACTTCGCACCTCAAGCTCAAACCCAGACTCATGCTCAAATTTGGGTAAGATTCCTGAATTTACCTCAAGAATACTGGGAAAAACAGACTCTATTTGAAATTGCATCTGGTTTAGGCACACCTCTAACCATTGATGAGGCGACACAAAATAGACGTTTTGGAATCTTTGCTAGAGTCTTAATAGATGTGGATCTATCTGAAAAGTTGTTTGAATCTGTGGTAGTGGAATTAGAGGACCATGCTCTCTTGATCTCCATTCAATATGAGAAACATCCCTTGTTTTGTTCACACTGTAAAATGCTTGGCCACATCATACAAAACTGCACCAAACTGAACTCCAACACTAATGTTGAAGGCACTGTTATTACCAACAGAAAGACTCACCCTGTTACGGCCAAAACCATGCCTAAACTAAGCTTGAATGGTAAGAACAACATGACAGTTCCTTGTCAGAGTAACACAGTGGTCAAGGGACCAGACTCACAGCCTCACGGCAACTTCCATAACATATCTCCTGTAGAGGATTCGGCACTGAACAAACAGTTTGACCTCAATATTGAACTGGAGGAAGGGGAATTGCCGCATCAACAACAGAGGAATAGCACAATAGAAAAGTTGCCAATTCACAATTCTTTTGAGGTTCTGGTTGACGAGGCTGAAGTTGAGGCAGGGGAGGCTAGACCTGTTGATAAGGATTTCGCATCAATTACTGTTGAGGAAGATGTGCATATCAGTTGTAATGATGGGGACAATCCTATAGAGAAGGGAGACTGGATACATACCATAGGGAATGAGGCCCCAGGAAAATTGAATGATGGCCCCTCACAACCTGTGGTTTGTACTCCAAGCATCCCCAAGCAAGCTTCTAACAATGGGAGGCAGACTTTCCCCATGGATGAATATTGCTCTCTAGTGCACAGTAGCAATACTGGGAGGAAGGTCTTCCCCAGGGCTACTGCTGTTTCAATTGGTCTAGCTTTGGATCCTGAATTGGGGGAACAACCTATTTTGCAGCAAATCACCACACCTATTACAACCACTGAAGAGGTTTTAGGGCCAGACAAAAGCAAAATGCAGATTTTTGATGGTACTAGGCACGCCTCTGCTGCAAGCATCAAGAGCACCAGAATATTGAGTAAATTTTGGGGAGATGAGCAGGACACTGATAGTAATATGGAGCCTGAAACTGACAATGACTCCCAAAAAACCAGTTTTGAGAATGCATCCGAGTTTATTGCTACTATCTTTGCAACAGGGAAAAAAGGTAAGAGAGGAAGACCTAAAAAGCACAGATCTCCCAGCAAAGATCTCAATGCTTCGGAACATGTTAAAGTCAACTCACAAGTCAACAAAGCTGAAATTGTGTACACCAGATCCCAAGCTGGCAGTCAACCACAAAACAACCACATTGTTTCTCTATGAAGCTTATTTTTTGGAATATTCGAGGAATTGGGAATATTGAAACGCAAATACATTTATTTCAAATGTTATCTACCCACAAACCAGAATTTTTATTTCTGGCCGAACCTTTGGTCCCCTATCACACCGTCCCTGCTTGGTATTGGAAGAAGCTTAATCTACATCATTGGGTCAAGAATACCAGGAATACTATATGGTGTTTTTGGAACAATAACTACACTGTCAACATTTTGCATAATAGTAATCAATGCATTGCCTTTTCTTTCATGTCAGAGGGGGCTCTTATTTTCATTGCTGTCATTTATGCCTCTACCACCTACTCTAAAAGAAGAGAGCTTTGGCTGGATTTGACCAATCTCCTCCAAGAATTTCCAGGTCCTTGGATGCTTGTGGGGGACTTCAACTCTCTACTTGGTGCTCATGAAAGAGTTGGTGGCAGGACTCCTTTGCAAATTTCCTGTCATGAATTTAGGGACTGGTCAAATTTGAATAATCTCATACATCTAAGCACTAAAGGAGCTCAGTTTACTTGGACTAATAGAAGGGAGGGTGGCGCCTTCATGGCTCAAAGAATTGACAGGGCCATTTGCAATGAGAAATGGATTGACCATTGGAATATCACTAGCTGTAACACTTTACTCAAATGTTACTCTGATCATTTTCCTCTTTTGCTGACAATCCATAAAAACCCCCCGGTCATTATCATCCCCAGATTTAAATTTTACAAAACTTGGACTGAATTTGACAGTTGTGAAAATTTAATATCTGTTCATTGGAGTACTCCAGCTACTGGAACCCCTATGCATGTTCTGCATTACAAGTTGAAGAGTCTAAAACCTAAATTGCAGATTTGGAACAAAAGTGTGGTGGGGGATTTTCATCAAAGAGTCACTGTAGCTCAAAAACAACTCAGTGAGGCACAAATGGCGTTGGATCATCTTGGTTATAGTGAGGAAAGGTCTCTGGAGGAGCTAGCTTGCCAGACTAGCTACAGCCATGCTCTCCTGTTGCTGAGCAAATTCTGGCAAGATAAAAATAAAAATGTTAGGTTCCTGGAAGGGGACAGAAATACGGCTTTCTTCCACAGAAATGCTAAAATTAGGGAAGCTAACAGTCACATCAGCCTGCTGAAACAGGGTGAAGATACCTTCATTACAACTTCCGACATTGAAGCACATGTCTTAAACTACTTCACCAACATTTTTACTGCTTCCAGCCAATGCGAGGAAAATGAGCTCCCAAACAGATATATACCTCACATGGTTACTGCTACTGAAAATGAAATGCTAACTGCAATGCCTCAATCCACTGAAATCAAAAGAGCTGTTTTTGATTTGAATGGTGATGCAGCTCCAGGACCTGATGGGTATCCTGGGCACTTCTATCAACACTTCTGGCATATTATTGGACATGATGTTGTGAATTCCACTCAGCACTTCTTTTTGCACAACTACATAATGCCGAACTTGAATGCTAACCTGCTAATCCTTCTTCCCAAGGTGCCTGGTGCTAATAAGTTAGACAATTTCAGGCCAATTGCTCTAGCCAACTTTCAATTCAAGATCATCACGAAAATCATCGCTGATAGACTTGGCACAATTGCTTCTAGAATCATTTCAACTCATCAACGGGGCTTTATACCTGGCAGACACATCCAGGACTGCATTATGATTGCATCTGAGGCTGTTAACTTGCTGCACAAGAAAACCTATGGAGGCAACATTGCTTTGAAAATTGATATCCGTAAAGCTTTTGATACCTTAAACTGGAAGTTTCTCATTCATGTTCTACAATGCTTTGGCTTTAGTCAACTGTTTTGTGACTGGATCAACACTATACTTTACTCTGCCAAACTGTCTATCAATGTTAATGGTAAGGCTGTGGGATTTTTTAGCTGCACTAGGGGCGTGCGACAGGGAGACCCTCTCTCACCCCTCCTATTTTGTTTTGCTGAAGAAGTGATAAGCAGAGGTCTGGAAGCTTTAGTGAATGAAGGGCAGTTATCTCAAATAAGGGCCACTAAAAACCAATACATTCCCAGTCACTGTTTGTACGCAGATGACATATTGATTTTCTGCAAAGGGACTCTTGATAATGTCAGGAAAATTAGGGATCTTTTTGAAGAATATGGTTTGTACTCTGGTCAGATTGTAAATGCCCAAAAGAGCAAGTTCTACTCTGGTGCAATCACCTTCTCTAGAGCTCACACCATATCTGCTTTAACTGGTTTCAGTCATGGTAGCTTGCCTTTCAATTATCTGGGCATCCTCATGTTCAAAGGAAAGCCTAAATGCATGCACCTCAGACCTGTGGTTGACAAAATACAAATGAAATTGAATGCTTGGAGGGGAAGACTGCTGTCAATAATGGGCAGGGTTCAATTGGTTAATGCTGTTGTCAGTAGCATGCTAACTTACTCTTTTCATGTGTATAAATGGCCAGCTAGCTTGCTTTCTGAGGTTTCTAGGTATATGAGAAACTTTATTTGGAGTGGCACTTGCTCCCAGAGGAAAATTTGTACGGTTTCTTGGCTGACAATTTGCAAATCCAAGGATTCTGGTGGTCTGGCAGTCAGGGATCCAACTATGGTTAACAAAGCGGCTTTACTGTTGTTGGCTTGGAAGTTAATTACTTCAGAGGAACAATGGGCACACATCTGCAGAGAGAGATTCATCAGGAGTAACAAACCTAAAACTCATCACATATCTTCTTCTGTTTGGCCTGGCATGAAAGCTCACATTTATTACATTTTTGAGCATGCCAGCTGGTCTGTGGGATCTGGAAAGAACATCAGTTTTTGGACTGATAGATGGCTGGAAGTTCCCATAGCGCAACTATGGAACATCCCTACTGAATTGTTGCCTGAGATAGATGTAAAGGTTGCAGATTTCATAGTGAACGGAAACTGGTGCCTCCCACCCTACCTGGTTCAAAAAGATCCTGAGTTGGCCGGTAAAATTCAAAGAATCACCATACCGGTTGAGGAAATACCTGATAAACTGCATTGGATTTCTGCTGTTGATGGTCAATTGACCAATAAAATTGCTTATGCCGGTTTATTTGGAAACTATCAGAAAGTCCCCTGGTCAAATTTGTTGTGGAATACATACATCCCCCCTTCAAGAGCTTTTATTACTTGGAGGCTTTTTCATAATAAAATCCCTACAGATGAGAATCTCAGAAAAAGAGGATGCACTATAGTCTCCATTTGTTGCTTTTGTAAGGCTACTGCTGAAACCTCTAATCACATCTTCTTTGAGTGTAGGGTTACTACCAGACTATGGAATTGGCTAAGCTCTGGTGCTGAACAACCTCTTGACCTCTCTAACTGTACAACTCTGCTCATGAGGAATAATGGTGGAGGTAGCAGGCTGGTCCACCATGTCCTTAACTCTGCTGTCATACACACCATCTGGGCGATTTGGGTGGAAAGATGTCAGAGATACTTTAATGATACTCATAAACCCATGTCATCTTTGTTCAATTGCATATTGGCTGAAGTAAAGATGAGCTATGACTTAGACTTGGTCAAAGGGAATGCGACAATGCTTGACTATAAAATCTGTAGACTCTTCAACATACCCCTAAAAAGTAACAGAATCTGTGTTAGACAAGAAGTTAAATGGTGTCCCCCTCCTCCAAATGTGACTAAATTCAATTGTGATGGTTCTGTTATAGGGAGTCTTCCTTGTGGGGCAATTGGTATTGTTATTAGAGACTCCAGCAGCAATTTTCTTGGGGCCTTTTCCAGCAACATTGGGCACTCTTCACCTTTGGAGGCTGAATTCTCTGCTTGCATGCTAGCTATTGAGAAAGCTAGGGATATGCACCTGACACGTATATGCCTGGAAACTGACTCCTTACAGGTGGTTAATGTTTTTAAGAAGAATCTCGGTATTCCCTGGAAAATGAGAGCTCGATGGCTGAATTGTATGACTTTTTGCTCTAGTATAGAATGCTCTTGTATGCATGTACTCCGGGAAGGGAACCAAGCTGCAGATGCTTTAGCCAGAAATGGGCAGGGACTTGCGTTGTTCTCTACCCAATGGTGGCCCACCCCACCTACCTTCCTGCTCCCTCTTCTTTTTAGGGATTGTGCTGGACTTACTTTCTCTAGATTAGATTCAGACTGACTCTGACATCTCTCTGGTAGAGAGGGCTGAGCTCCTCTTTGGCTTTTTTTTTCTTTGTATTTCTTTGTATTTCTCTTTGTAATCGGTTCAGGCCTCTCCTGGTTTTGAATGAAATTTCTAATTTGATCAAAAAATGAGATTTCTTTTTCTAAATCGTTGGTTTACATAAAATTTAGCTTGAAATCTTTTTTCAATATGGTTTAGTCTCATGTTATGAGGCTCTACTTTGCCTCTCGGTGTTAAAAAAAGTTGATTCGGAGCGATTCCTCCATAAGTTGATTGAAAAATCAGAAAAAAGGTCAGGATCGCGATCCTTTCTAATGGAATTTTGCCAAAAAAATCCTAGATTTCTGCGATTTAAAATTTTTTCCTACGGCCTGAGGTCGTAGCTATGCTTGTTAGCTTTCCAAAGAATGTTCACAAGGTCCGACCGGATAAGGACATCCAAAGTTATGGTCGTTTTAGTGAGAAAGGGTCAAAAACAAGTAAAATCCAAAAGTTAACAAGGTAATTCACTTGACCTCCATTTAGCCCGAAATTTCAAAAATTATAAAAATCAACCATTAGTCATCCGAAACGTACAAAACCACAAATTAAACAATAATTGGTCAATAAGTTACGCGAAACATGAGATGAATAAGTTCTTCATAAATTTTTCCTATGAGATTTTAAATGTATCCTATGAGATTTCTTTTTCTAAATCATTGGTTTACATAAAATTCCGCTTGAAACCTTTTTTCAATATGGTTTAATCTCATTTTATGAGGCTCGACTTTACCTTTCAGTTTTAAAAAAAGTTGATTCAGAGAGATTCCTCCAAAATTCGGTTGAAAAATAAGAAAAAAGGTCAAGGATCCCTATCCTTTCTAATGGATTTTTTCCAAACAAATACTAGTTTTTTTCGATTAAAAAAAATTTCAACGCCTTGAGGTCGTAGCTATGCTTGTTAGCTTCCCAACGAATGTTCACATGCTCCGACCGGATAAGGACATCCCAAGTTATGGTCGTTTTAGTGAGAAAGGGTCAAAAACAAGTAACCTCCAAAAGTTAACAAGGTAATTCACTTGGCCTCCATTTAGCCCGAATTTTAAAAAATTATAATAATCAACCATTAGTCATCTGAAACGTACAAAACCACAAATTAAACAATAATTGGTCAATAAGTTATGTGAAACATGAGATAAACGGGTTCTTCATAAATATTTCCTATGAGATTTTAAATGTATCCTATGAGATTTCTTTTTCTAAATCGTTGGTTTACATAAAATTTAGCTTGAAATCTTTTTTCAATATGGTTTAGTCTCATGTTATGAGGCTCTACTTTGCCTCTCGGTGTTAAAAAAAGTTGATTCGGAGCGATTCCTCCATAAGTTGATTGAAAAATCAGAAAAAAGGTCAAGGATCGCGATCCTTTCTAATGGAATTTTGCCAAAAAAATCCTAGATTTCTGCGATTTAAATTTTTTTCCTACGGCCTGAGGTCGTAGCTATGCTTGTTAGATTTCCAAAGAATGTTCACAAGGTCCGACCGGATAAGGACATCCAAAGTTACGGTCGTTTTAGTGAGAAAGGGTCAAAAACAAGTAAAATCCAAAAGTTAACAAGGTAATTCACTTGACCTCCATTTAGCCCGAAATTTCAAAAATTATAAAAATCAACCATTAGTCATCCGAAACGTACAAAACCACAAATTAAACAATAATTGGTCAATAAGTTACGCGAAACATGAGATGAATAAGTTCTTCATAAATTTTTTCTATGAGATTTTAAATGTATCCTATGAGATTTCTTTTTCTAAATCATTGGTTTACATAAAATTCCGCTTGAAACCTTTTTTCAATATGGTTTAATCTCATTTTATGAGGCTCGACTTTACCTTTCAGTTTTAAAAAAAGTTGATTCAGAGAGATTCCTCCAAAATTCGGTTGAAAAATCAGAAAAAAGGTCAAGGATCCCTATCCTTTCTAATGGATTTTTTCCAAACAAATACTAGTTTTTTTCGATTAAAAAAAATTTCAACGCCTTGAGGTCGTAGCTATGCTTGTTAGCTTCCCAACGAATGTTCACATGCTCCGACCGGATAAGGACATCCCTAGTTATGGTCGTTTTAGTGAGAAAGGGTCAAAAACAAGTAACCTCCAAAAGTTAACAAGGTAATTCACTTGGCCTCCATTTAGCCCGAATTTTAAAAAATTATAATAATCAACCATTAGTCATCTGAAACGTACAAAACCACAAATTAAACAATAATTGGTCAATAAGTTATGTGAAACATGAGATAAACGGGTTCTTCATAAATATTTCCTATGAGATTTTAAATGTATCCTATGAGATTTCTTTTTCTAAATCGTTGGTTTACATAAAATTTAGCTTGAAATCTTTTTTCAATATGGTTTAGTCTCATGTTATGAGGCTCTACTTTGCCTCTCGGTGTTAAAAAAAGTTGATTCGGAGCGATTCCTCCATAAGTTGATTGAAAAATCAGAAAAAAGGTCAAGGATCGCGATCCTTTCTAATGGAATTTTGCCAAAAAAATCCTAGATTTCTGCGATTTAAATTTTTTTCCTACGGCCTGAGGTCGTAGCTATGCTTGTTAGATTTCCAAAGAATGTTCACAAGGTCCGACCGGATAAGGACATCCAAAGTTATGGTCGTTTTAGTGAGAAAGGGTCAAAAACAAGTAAAATCCAAAAGTTAACAAGGTAATTCACTTGACCTCCATTTAGCCCGAAATTTCAAAAATTATAAAAATCAACCATTAGTCATCCGAAATGTACAAAACCACAAATTAAACAATAATTGGTCAATAAGTTACGCGAAACATGAGATGAATAAGTTCTTCATAAATTTTTTCTATGAGATTTTAAATGTATCCTATGAGATTTCTTTTTCTAAATCATTGGTTTACATAAAATTCCGCTTGAAACCTTTTTTCAATATGGTTTAATCTCATTTTATGAGGCTCGACTTTACCTTTCAGTTTTAAAAAAAGTTGATTCAGAGAGATTCCTCCAAAATTCGGTTGAAAAATCAGAAAAAAGGTCAAGGATCCCTATCCTTTCTAATGGATTTTTTCCAAACAAATACTAGTTTTTTTCGATTAAAAAAAATTTCAACGCCTTGAGGTCGTAGCTATGCTTGTTAGCTTCCCAACGAATGTTCACATGCTCCGACCGGATAAGGACATCCCTAGTTATGGTCGTTTTAGTGAGAAAGGGTCAAAAACAAGTAACCTCCAAAAGTTAACAAGGTAATTCACTTGGCCTCCATTTAGCCCGAATTTTAAAAAATTATAATAATCAACCATTCGTCATCTGAAACGTACAAAACCACAAATTAAACAATAATTGGTCAATAAGTTATGTGAAACATGAGATAAACGGGTTCTTCATAAATATTTCCTATGAGATTTTAAATGTATCCTATGAGATTTCTTTTTCTAAATCGTTGGTTTACATAAAATTTAGCTTGAAATCTTTTTTTAATATGGTTTAGTCTCATGTTATGAGGCTCTAGTTTGCCTCTTGGTGTTAAAAAAAGTTGATTCGAAGCGATTCCTTCATAAGTTGATTGAAAAATCAGAAAAAAGGTCAAGGATCGCGATCCTTTCTAATGGAATTTTGCCAAAAAAATCCTAGATTTCTGCGATTGAATTTCTTTTCCAACAGCTTGAGGTCGTAGCTATGCTTGTTAGCTTTCCAAAGAAAGTTCAGAAGCTCCGACCGGATAAGGACATCCAAAGTTATGGTCGTTTTAGTGAGAAAGGGTCAAAAACAAGTAAAATCCAAAAGTTAACAAGGTAATTCACTTGACCTCCATTTAGCCCGAAATTTCAAAAATTATAAAAATCAACCATTAGTCATCTGAAACGTACAAAACCACAAATTAAACAATAATTGGTCAATAAGTTACGCGAAACATGAGATGAATAAGTTCTTCATAAATTTTTCCTATGAGATTTCTTTTTCTAAATCATTGGTTTACATAAAATTTAGCGTGAAACCTTTTTTCAATATGGTTTAGTCTCATGTTATGAGGCTCTACTTTGCCTCTCGGTGTTAAAAAAAGTTGATTCGGAGCGATTCTTCCATAAGTTGATTGAAAAATCAGAAAAAAGGGCAAGGAATGTGATCCTTTCTAATGGAATTTTGCCAAAAAAATCCTAGATTTCTGCAATTAAAATTTTTTCCAACGGCCTGAGGTCGTAGCTATGCTTGTTAGCTTTCCAAAGAATGTTCACAAGCTCCGACCGGATAGGGACATCCCAAGTTACGGTCGTTTTAGTTAGAAAGGGTCAAAAACAAGTAAAATCCAAAAGTTAACAAGGTAATTCACTTGACCTCCATTTAGCCCGAAATTTCAAAAATTCTAAAAATCAACCATTAGTCATCTGAAACGTACAAAACCACATATAAACAATAATTGGTCAATAAGTTACGTGAAACATGAGATAAATAAGTTCTTCATAAATTTTTCCTATGAGATTTTAAATGTATCCTATGAGATTTCTTTTTCTAAATCATTAGTTTACATAAAATTCCGCTTGAAACCTTTTTTCAATATGGTTTAATCTCATTTTATGAGGCTCGACTTTACCTTTCAGTGTTAAAAAAAGTTGATTCAGAGAGATTCCTCCAAAATTCGGTTGAAAAATCAGAAAAAAGGTCAAGGATCCCTATACTTTCTAATAGATTTTTTCCAAACAAATACTAGTTTTTTTTGATTAAAAAAAAATTTCAACGCCTTGAGGTCGTAGCTATGCTTGTTAGCTTCCCAACGAATGTTCACAAGCTCCGACCGGATAAGGACATCCCAAGTTATGGTCGTTTTAGTGAGAAAGGGTCAAAAACAAGTAAAATCCAAAAGTTAACAAGGTAATTCACTTGTCCTCCATTTAGCCCGAAATTTCAAAAATTATAAAAATCAACCATTAGTCATCTGAAACGTACAAAACCACAAATAAACAATAATTGGTCAATAAGGTACGCGAAACATGAGATAAATAAGTTCTTCATAAATTTTTCCTATGAGATTTTAAATGTATCCTATGAGATTTCTTTTTCTAAATCGTTGGTTTACATAAAATTTAGCGTGAAATATTTTTTTGATATGGTTTAGTCTAATGTTATGAGGCTCTACTTTGCCTCTCGGTGTTAAAAAAAGTTGATTCGGAGCGATTCCTCCATAAGTTGATTGAAAAATCAGAAAAAAGGTCAAGGATCATGGTCCTTTCTAATGGAATTTTGCTTTAAAAATCCTAGATTTCTGCGATTAAAATTTATTCCAAAGGCATGAGGTCGTAGCTATGCTTTTAGCTTTCCAAAGAATGTTCACAAGCTCCGACTGGATAAGGACATCCTAAGTTATGGTCGTTTTAGTGAGAAAGGGTCAAAAACAAGAAAAATCCAAAAGTTAACAAGGTAATTCACTTGACCTCCATTTAGCCCGAAATTTCAAAAATTATAAAAATCAACCATTAGTCATCTGAAACGTACAAAACCACAAATAAACAATAATTGGTCAATAAGTTACGCGAAACATGAGATAAATAAGTTCTTCATAAATTTTTCCTATGAGATTTTAAATGTATCCTATGAGATTTCTTTTTCTAAATCATTAGTTTACATAAAATTCCGCTTGAAACCTTTTTTCAATATGGTTTAATCTCATTTTATGAGGCTCGACTTTACCTTTCAGTGTTAAAAAAAGTTGATTCAGAGAGATTCCTCCAAAATTCGGTTGAAAAATCAGAAAAAAGGTCAAGGATCCCTATACTTTCTAATAGATTTTTTCCAAACAAATACTAGTTTTTTTTGATTAAAAAAAAATTTCAACGCCTTGAGGTCGTAGCTATGCTTGTTAGCTTCCCAACGAATGTTCACAAGCTCCGACCGGATAAGGACATCCCAAGTTATGGTCGTTTTAGTGAGAAAGGGTCAAAAACAAGTAAAATCCAAAAGTTAACAAGGTAATTCACTTGTCCTCCATTTAGCCCGAAATTTCAAAAATTATAAAAATCAACCATTAGTCATCTGAAACGTACAAAACCACAAATAAACAATAATTGGTCAATAAGGTACGTGAAACATGAGATAAATAAGTTCT
Organism: Medicago arabica; assembly: GCA_946800305.1. Classification (NCBI taxonomy): domain Eukaryota; kingdom Viridiplantae; phylum Streptophyta; class Magnoliopsida; order Fabales; family Fabaceae; genus Medicago; species Medicago arabica. Next base: position 372,704 of record OX326966.1, on the reverse strand, counting down.
TCATAAATTTTTCCTATGAGATTTTAAATGTATCCTATGAGATTTCTTTTTCTAAATCGTTGGTTTACATAAAATTTAGCGTGAAATATTTTTTTGATATGGTTTAGTCTAATGTTATGAGGCTCTACTTTGCCTCTCGGTGTTAAAAAAAGTTGATTCGGAGCGATTCCTCCATAAGTTGATTGAAAAATCAGAAAAAAGGTCAAGGATCATGGTCCTTTCTAATGGAATTTTGCTTTAAAAATCCTAGATTTCTGCGATTAAAATTTATTCCAAAGGCATGAGGTCGTAGCTATGCTTTTAGCTTTCCAAAGAATGTTCACAAGCTCCGACTGGATAAGGACATCCTAAGTTATGGTCGTTTTAGTGAGAAAGGGTCAAAAACAAGAAAAATCCAAAAGTTAACAAGGTAATTCACTTGACCTCCATTTAGCCCGAAATTTCAAAAATTATAAAAATCAACCATTAGTCATCTGAAACGTACAAAACCACAAATAAACAATAATTGGTCAATAAGTTACGCGAAACATGAGATAAATAAGTTCTTCATAAATTTTTCCTATGAGATTTTAAATGTATCCTATGAGATTTCTTTTTCTAAATCATTAGTTTACATAAAATTCCGCTTGAAACCTTTTTTCAATATGGTTTAATCTCATTTTATGAGGCTCGACTTTACCTTTCAGTGTTAAAAAAAGTTGATTCAGAGAGATTCCTCCAAAATTCGGTTGAAAAATCAGAAAAAAGGTCAAGGATCCCTATCCTTTCTAATGGATTTTTTCCAAACAAATACTAGTTTTTTTCGATTAAATTTTTTTTCAACGCCTTGAGGTCGTAGCTATGCTTGTTAGCTTCCCAACGAATGTTCACAAGCTCCGACCGGATAAGGACATCCCAAGTTATGGTCGTTTTAGTGAGAAAGGGTCAAAAACAAGTAAAATCCAAAAGTTAACAAGGTAATTCACTTGTCCTCCATTTAGCCCGAAATTTCAAAAATTATAAAAATCAACCATTAGTCATCTGAAACGTACAAAACCACAAATAAACAATAATTGGTTAATAAGTCACGTGAAACATGAGATAAATAAGTTCTTCATAAATTTTTCCTATGAGATTTTAAATGTATCCTATGAGATTTCTTTTTCTAAATCATTAGTTTACATAAAATTCCGCTTGAAACCTTTTTTCAATATGGTTTAATCTCATTTTATGAGGCTCGACTTTACCTTTCAGTGTTAAAAAAAGTTGATTCAGAGAGATTCCTCCAAAATTCGGTTGAAAAATCAGAAAAAAGGTCAAGGATCCCTATACTTTCTAATAGATTTTTTCCAAACAAATACTAGTTTTTTTTGATTAAAAAAAAATTACAACGCCTTGAGGTCGTAGCTATGCTTGTTAGGTTCCCAACGAATGTTCACAAGCTCCGACCGGATAAGGACATCCCAAGTTATGGTCGTTTTAGTGAGAAAGGGTCAAAAACAAGTAAAATCCAAAAGTTAACAAGGTAATTCACTTGTCCTCCATTTAGCCCGAAATTTCAAAAATTATAAAAATCAACCATTAGTCATCTGAAACGTACAAAACCACAAATAAACAATAATTGGTCAATAAGGTACGCGAAACATGAGATAAATAAGTTCTTCATAAATTTTTCCTATGAGATTTTAAATGTATCCTATGAGATTTCTTTTTCTAAATCGTTGGTTTACATAAAATTTAGCGTGAAACCTTTTTTTAATATGGTTTAGTCTAATGTTATGAGGCTCTATTTTGCCTCTCGGTGTTAAAAAAAGTTGATTCGGAGCGATTCCTCCATAAGTTGATTGAAAAATCAGAAAAAAGGTCAAGGATCACGATCCTTTCTAATGGAATTTTGCTTTAAAAATCCTAGATTTCTACGATTAATATTTATTCCAAAGGCATGAGGTCGTAGCTATGCTTTTAGCTTTCCAAAGAATGTTCACAAGCTCCGACTGGATAAGGACATCCTAAGTTATGGTCGTTTTAGTGAGAAAGGGTCAAAAACAAGAAAAATCCAAAAGTTAACAAGGTAATTCACTTGACCTCCATTTAGCCCGAAATTTCAAAAATTATAAAAATCAACCATTAGTCATCTGAAACGTACAAAACCACAAATAAACAATAATTGGTCAATAAGTTACGCGAAACATGAGATAAATAAGTTCTTCATAAATTTTTCCTATGAGATTTCTTTTTCTAAATCATTGGTTTACATAAAATTTAGCGTGAAACCTTTTTTCAATATGGTTTAGTCTCATGTTATGAGGCTCTACTTTGCCTCTCGGTGTTAAAAAAAGTTGATTCGGAGCGATTCCTCCATAAGTTGATTGAAAAATCAGAAAAAAGGTCAAGGAATGTGATCCTTTCTAATGGATTTTTGCCAAAAAAATCCTAGATTTCTGCAATTAAAATTTTTTCCAACGGCCTGAGGTCGTAGCTATGCTTGTTAGCTTTCCAAAGAATGTTCACAAGCTCCGACCGGATAGGGGCATCCCAAGTTACGGTTGTTTTAGTGAGAAAGGGTCAAAAACAAGTAAAATCCAAAAGTTAACAAGGTAATTCACTTGACCTCCATTTAGCCCGAAATTTCAAAAATTATAAAAATCAACCATTAGTCATCTGAAACGTACAAAACCACAAATAAACAATAATTGGTCAATAAGTTACGTGAAACATGAGATAAATAAGTTCTTCATAAATTTTTCCTATGAGATTTTAAATGTATCCTATGAGATTTCTTTTTCTAAATCATTAGTTTACATAAAATTCCGCTTGAAACCTTTTTTCAATATGGTTTAATCTCATTTTATGAGGCTCGACTTTACCTTTCAGTGTTAAAAAAAGTTGATTCAGAGAGATTCCTCCAAAATTCGGTTGAAAAATCAGAAAAAAGGTCAAGGATCCCTATACTTTCTAATAGATTTTTTCCAAACAAATACTAGTTTTTTTTGATTAAAAAAAAATTTCAACGCCTTGAGGTCGTAGCTATGCTTGTTAGCTTCCCAACGAATGTTCACAAGCTCCGATCGGATAAGGACATCCCAAGTTATGGTCGTTTTAGTGAGAAAGGGTCAAAAACAAGTAAAATCCAAAAGTTAACAAGGTAATTCACTTGTCCTCCATTTAGCCCGAAATTTCAAAAATTATAAAAATCAACCATTAGTCATCTGAAACGTACAAAACCACAAATAAACAATAATTGGTCAATAAGGTACGCGAAACATGAGATAAATAAGTTCTTCATAAATTTTTCCTATGAGATTTTAAATGTATCCTATGAGATTTCTTTTTCTAAATCGTTGGTTTACATAAAATTTAGCGTGAAACCTTTTTTTAATATGGTTTAGTCTAATGTTATGAGGCTCTACTTTGCCTCTCGGTGTTAAAAAAAGTTGATTCGGAGCGATTCCTCCATAAGTTGATTGAAAAATCAGAAAAAAGGTCAAGGATCACGATCCTTTCTAATGGAATTTTGCTTTAAAAATCCTAGATTTCTGCGATTAATATTTATTCCAAAGGCATGAGGTCGTAGCTATGCTTTTAGCTTTCCAAAGAATGTTCACAAGCTCCGACTGGATAAGGACATCCTAAGTTATGGTCGTTTTAGTGAGAAAGGGTCAAAAACAAGAAAAATCCAAAAGTTAACAAGGTAATTCACTTGACCTCCATTTAGCCCGAAATTTCAAAAATTATAAAAATCAACCATTAGTCATCTGAAACGTACAAAACCACAAATAAACAATAATTGGTCAATAAGTTACGCGAAACATGAGATAAATAAGTTCTTCATAAATTTTTCCTATGAGATTTTAAATGTATCCTATGAGATTTCTTTTTCTAAATCATTAGTTTACATAAAATTCCGCTTGAAACCTTTTTTCAATATGGTTTAATCTCATTTTATGAGGCTTGACTTTACCTTTCAGTGTTAAAAAAAGTTGATTCAGAGAGATTCCTCCAAAATTCGGTTGAAAAATCAGAAAAAAGGTCAAGGATCCCTATACTTTCTAATAGATTTTTTCCAAACAAATACTAGTTTTTTTTGATTAAAAAAAAATTTCAACGCCTTGAGGTCGTAGCTATGCTTGTTAGCTTCCCAACGAATGTTCACAAGCTCCAACCGGATAAGGACATCCCAAGTTATGGTCGTTTTAGTGAGAAAGGGTCAAAAACAAGTAAAATCCAAAAGTTAACAAGGTAATTCACTTGTCCTCCATTTAGCCCGAAATTTCAAAAATTATAAAAATCAACCATTAGTCATCTGAAACGTACAAAACCACAAATAAACAATAATTGGTCAATAAGGTACGCGAAACATGAGATAAATAAGTTCTTCATAAATTTTTCCTATGAGATTTTAAATGTATCCTATGAGATTTCTTTTTCTAAATCGTTGGTTTACATAAAATTTAGCGTGAAACCTTTTTTTAATATGGTTTAGTCTAATGTTATGAGGCTCTACTTTGCCTCTCGGTGTTAAAAAAAGTTGATTCGGAGCGATTCCTCCATAAGTTGATTGAAAAATCAGAAAAAAGGTCAAGGATCACGATCCTTTCTAATGGAATTTTGCTTTAAAAATCCTAGATTTCTGCGATTAATATTTATTCCAAAGGCATGAGGTCGTAGCTATGCTTTTAGCTTTCCAAAGAATGTTCACAAGCTCCGACTGGATAAGGACATCCTAAGTTATGGTCGTTTTAGTGAGAAAGGGTCAAAAACAAGAAAAATCCAAAAGTTAACAAGGTAATTCACTTGACCTCCATTTAGCCCGAAATTTCAAAAATTATAAAAATCAACCATTAGTCATCTGAAACGTACAAAACCACAAATAAACAATAATTGGTCAATAAGTTACGCGAAACATGAGATAAATAAGTTCTTCATAAATTTTTCCTATGAGATTTTAAATGTATCCTATGAGATTTCTTTTTCTAAATCATTAGTTTACATAAAATTCCGCTTGAAACCTTTTTTCAATATGGTTTAATCTCATTTTATGAGGCTTGACTTTACCTTTCAGTGTTAAAAAAAGTTGATTCAGAGAGATTCCTCCAAAATTCGGTTGAAAAATCAGAAAAAAGGTCAAGGATCCCTATCCTTTCTAATGGATTTTTTCCAAACAAATACTAGTTTTTTTCGATTAAAATTTTTTTCAACGCCTTAAGGTCGTAGCTATGCTTGTTAGCTTCTCAACGAATGTTCACAAGCTCCGACCGGATAAGGACATCCCAAGTTATGGTCGTTTTAGTGAGAAAGGGTCAAAAACAAGTAAAATCCAAAAGTTAACAAGGTAATTCACTTGTCCTCCATTTAGCCCGAAATTTCAAAATTTATAAAAATCAACCATTAGTCATCTGAAACGTACAAAACCACAAATAAACAATAATTGGTCAATAAGGTACGCGAAACATGAGATAAATAAGTTCTTCATAAATTTTTCCTATGAGATTTTAAATGTATCCTATGAGATTTCTTTTTCTAAATCGTTGGTTTACATAAAATTTAGCTTGAAACCTTTTTTTAATATGGTTTAGTCTCATGGTATGAGGCTCTACTTTGCCTCTTGGTGTTAAAAAAAGATGATTCGGAGCGATTCCTCCATAAGTTGATTGAAAAATCAGAAAAAAGGTCAAGGATCGCGATCCTTTCTAATGGAATTTTGCTTTAAAAATCCTAGATTTCTGCGATTAAAATTTTTTCCAAAGGCCTGAGGTCGTAGCTATGCTTGTTAGCTTTCCAAAGAATGTTCACAAGCTCCGACTGGATAAGGACATCCCAAGTTATGGTCGTTTTAGTGAGAAAGGGTCAAAAACAAGAAAAATCCAAAAGTTAACAAGGTAATTCACTTGACCTCCATTTAGCCCGAAATTTCAAAATTTATAAAAATCAACCATTAGTCATCTGAAACGTACAAAACCACAAATAAACAATAATTGGTCAATAAGGTACGCGAAACATGAGATAAATAAGTTCTTCATAAATTTTTCCTATGAGATTTTAAATGTATCCTATGAGATTTCTTTTTCTAAATCGTTGGTTTACATAAAATTTAGCGTGAAATATTTTTTTAATATGGTTTAGTCTCATGTTATGAGGCTCTACTTTGCCTCTCGGTGTTAAAAAAAGTTGATTCAAAGCGATTCCTCCATAAGTTGATTGAAAAATCAGAAAAAAGGTCAAGGATCACGATCCTTTCTAATGGAATTTTGACAAAAAAATCCTAGATTTCTGCGATTAAATTTTTTTTCCAACGGCCTGAGGTCGTAGCTATGCATGTTTGCTTTCCAAAGAATGTTCACAATCTCCGACCGGATAAGGACATCCCAAGTTATGGTCGTTTTAGTGAGAAAGGGTCAAAAACAAGTAAAATCCAAAAGTTAACAAGCTAATTCACTTGACCTCCATTTAGCCTGAAATTTCAAAAATTATAAAAATCAACCATTAGTCATCTGAAACGTACAAAACCACAAATAAACAATAATTGGTCAATAAGTTACGGGAAACATGAGATAAATAAGTTCTTCATAAATTTTTCCTATGAGATTTTAAATGTATCCTATGAGATTTCTTTTTCTAAATCATTAGTTTACATAAAATTCCGCTTGAAACCTTTTTTCAATATGGTTTAATCTCATTTTATGAGGCTCGACTTTACCTTTCAGTGTTAAAAAAAGTTGATTCAGAGAGATTCCTCCAAAATTCGGTTGAAAAATCAGAAAAAAGGTCAAGGATCCCTATACTTTCTAATAGATTTTTTCCAAACAAATACTAGTTTTTTTTGATTAAAAAAATTTCAACGCCTTGAGGTCGTAGCTATGCTAGTTAGCTTCCCAACGAATGTTCACAAGCTTCGACCGGATAAGGACATCCCAAGTTATGGTCGTTTTAGTGAGAAAGGGTCAAAAACAAGTAAAATCCAAAAGTTAACAAGCTAATTCACTTGACCTCCATTTAGCCTGAAATTTCAAAAATTATAAAAATCAACCATTAGTCATCTGAAACGTACAAAACCACAAATAAACAATAATTGGTCAATAAGTTACGCGAAACATGAGATAAATAAGTTCTTCATAAATTTTTCCTATGAGATTTTAAATGTATCCTATTAGATTTCTTTTTCTAAATCATTAGTTTACATAAAATTCCGCTTGAAACCTTTTTTCAATATGGTTTAATCTCATTTTATGAGGCTCGACTTTACCTTTCAGTGTTAAAAAAAGTTGATTCAGAGAGATTCCTCCAAAATTCGGTTGAAAAATCAGAAAAAAGGTCAAGGATCCCTATACTTTCTAATAGATTTTTTCCAAAGAAATACTAGTTTTTTTTGATTAAAAAAAAATTTCAACGCCTTGAGGTCGTAGCTATGCTAGTTAGCTTCCCAACGAATGTTCACAAGCTTCGACCGGATAAGGACATCCCAAGTTATGGTCGTTTTAGTGAGAAAGGGTCAAAAACAAGTAAAATCCAAAAGTTAACAAGGTAATTCACTTGTCCTCCATTTAGCCCGAAATTTCAAAAATTATAAAAATCAACCATTAGTCATCTGAAACGTACAAAACCACAAATAAACAATAATTGGTCAATAAGGTACGCGAAACATGAGATAAATAAGTTCTTCATAAATTTTTCCTATGAGATTTTAAATGTATCCTATGAGATTTCTTTTTCTAAATCGTTGGTTTACATAAAATTTAGCGTGAAACCTTTTTTTAATATGGTTTAGTCTTATGTTATGAGGCTCTACTTTGCCTCTCGGTGTTAAAAAAAGTTGATTCGGAGCGATTCCTCCATAAGTTGATTGAAAAATCAGAAAAAAGGTCAAGGATCACGATCCTTTCTAATGGAATTTTGACAAAAAAATCCTAGATTTCTGCAATTAAATTTTTTTTCCAACGGCCTGAGGTCGTAGCTATGCTTGTTTGCTTTCCAAAGAATGTTCACAATCTCCGACCGGATAAGGACATCCCAAGTTATGGTCGTTTTAGTGAGAAAGGGTCAAAAACAAGTAAAATCCAAAAGTTAACAAGGTGATTCACTTGACCTCCATTTAGCCCGAAATTTCAAAAATTATAAAAATCAACCATTAGTCATCTGAAACGTACAAAACCACAAATAAACAATAATTGGTCAATAAGGTACGCGAAACATGAGATAAATAAGTTCTTCATAAATTTTTCCTATGAGATTTTAAATGTATCCTATGAGATTTCTTTTTCTAAATCGTTGGTTTACATAAAATTTAGCGTGAAACCTTTTTTTAATATGGTTTAGTCTTATGTTATGAGGCTCTACTTTGCCTCTCGGTGTTAAAAAAAGTTGATTCGGAGCGATTCCTCCATAAGTTGATTGAAAAATCAGAAAAAAGGTCAAGGATCACGATCCTTTCTAATGGAATTTTGACAAAAAAATCCTAGATTTCTGCGATTAAATTTTTTTTCCAACGGCCTGAGGTCGTAGCTATGCTTGTTTGCTTTCCAAAGAATGTTCACAATCTCCGACCGGATAAGGACATCCCAAGTTATGGTCGTTTTAGTGAGAAAGGGTCAAAAACAAGTAAAATCCAAAAGTTAACAAGGTGATTCACTTGACCTCCATTTAGTCCGAAATTTCAAAAATTATAAAAATCAACCATTAGTCATCTGAAACGTACAAAACCACAAATAAACAATAATTGGTCAATAAGTTACGCGAAACATGAGATAAATAAGTTCTTCATAAATTTTTCCTATGAGATTTTAAATGTATCCTATGAGATTTCTTTTTCTAAATCGTTGGTTTACATAAAATTTAGCGTGAAACCTTTTTTTAATATGGTTTAGTCTTATGTTATGAGGCTCTACTTTGCCTCTCGGTGTTAAAAATAGTTGATTCGGAGCGATTCCTCCATAAGTTGATTGAAAAATCAGAAAAAAGGTCAAGGATCACGATCCTTTCTAATGGAATTTTGACAAAAAAATCCTAGATTTCTGCAATTAAATTTTTTTTCCAACGGCCTGAGGTCGTAGCTATCCTTGTTTGCTTTCCAAAGAATGTTCACAATCTCCGACCGGATAAGGACATCCCAAGTTATGGTCGTTTTAGTGAGAAAGGGTCAAAAACAAGTAAAATCCAAAAGTTAACAAGGTGATTCACTTGACCTCCATTTAGCCCGAAATTTCAAAAATTATAAAAATCAACCATTAGTCATCTGAAACGTACAAAACCACAAATAAACAATAATTGGTCAATAAGTTACGCGAAACATGAGATAAATAAGTTCTTCATAAATTTTTCCTATGAGATTTTAAATGTATCCTATGAGATTTCTTTTTCTAAATCATTAGTTTACATAAAATTCCGCTTGAAACCTTTTTTCAATATGGTTTAATCTCATTTTATGAGGCTTGACTTTACCTTTCAGTGTTAAAAAAAGTTGATTCAGAGAGATTCCTCCAAAATTCGGTTGAAAAATCAGAAAAAAGGTCAAGGATCCCTATCCTTTCTAATGGATTTTTTCCAAACAAATACTAGTTTTTTTCGATTAAAATTTTTTTCAACGCCTTAAGGTCGTAGCTATGCTTGTTAGCTTCTCAACGAATGTTCACAAGCTCCGACCGGATAAGGACATCCCAAGTTATGGTCGTTTTAGTGAGAAAGGGTCAAAAACAAGTAAAATCCAAAAGTTAACAAGGTAATTCACTTGTCCTCCATTTAGCCCGAAATTTCAAAATTTATAAAAATCAACCATTAGTCATCTGAAACGTACAAAACCACAAATAAACAATAATTGGTCAATAAGGTACGCGAAACATGAGATAAATAAGTTCTTCATAAATTTTTCCTATGAGATTTTAAATGTATCCTATGAGATTTCTTTTTCTAAATCGTTGGTTTACATAAAATTTAGCGTGAAACCTTTTTTTAATATGGTTTAGTCTCATGGTATGAGGCTCTACTTTGCCTCTTGGTGTTAAAAAAAGATGATTCGGAGCGATTCCTCCATAAGTTGATTGAAAAATCAGAAAAAAGGTCAAGGATCGCGATCCTTTCTAATGGAATTTTGCTTTAAAAATCCTAGATTTCTGCGATTAAAATTTTTTCCAAAGGCCTGAGGTCGTAGCTATGCTTGTTAGCTTTCCAAAGAATGTTCACAAGCTCCGACTGGATAAGGACATCCCAAGTTATGGTCGTTTTAGTGAGAAAGGGTCAAAAACAAGAAAAATCCAAAAGTTAACAAGGTAATTCACTTGACCTCCATTTAGCCCGAAATTTCAAAATTTATAAAAATCAACCATTAGTCATCTGAAACGTACAAAACCACAAATAAACAATAATTGGTCAATAAGGTACGCGAAACATGAGATAAATAAGTTCTTCATAAATTTTTCCTATGAGATTTTAAATGTATCCTATGAGATTTCTTTTTCTAAATCGTTGGTTTACATAAAATTTAGCGTAAAATATTTTTTTAATATGGTTTAGTCTCATGTTATGAGGCTCTACTTTGCCTCTCGGTGTTAAAAAAAGTTGATTCAAAGCGATTCCTCCATAAGTTGATTGAAAAATCAGAAAAAAGGTCAAGGATCACGATCCTTTCTAATGGAATTTTGACAAAAAAATCCTAGATTTCTGCGATTAAATTTTTTTTCCAACGGCCTGAGGTCGTAGCTATGCTTGTTTGCTTTCCAAAGAATGTTCACAATCTCCGACCGGATAAGGACATCCCAAGTTATGGTCGTTTTAGTGAGAAAGGGTCAAAAACAAGTAAAATCCAAAAGTTAACAAGCTAATTCACTTGACCTCCATTTAGCCTGAAATTTCAAAAATTATAAAAATCAACCATTAGTCATCTGAAACGTACAAAACCACAAATAAACAATAATTGGTCAATAAGTTACGGGAAACATGAGATAAATAAGTTCTTCATAAATTTTTCCTATGAGATTTTAAATGTATCCTATGAGATTTCTTTTTCTAAATCATTAGTTTACATAAAATTCCGCTTGAAACCTTTTTTCAATATGGTTTAATCTCATTTTATGAGGCTCGACTTTACCTTTCAGTGTTAAAAAAAGTTGATTCAGAGAGATTCCTCCAAAATTCGGTTGAAAAATCAGAAAAAAGGTCAAGGATCCCTATACTTTCTAATAGATTTTTTCCAAACAAATACTAGTTTTTTTTGATTAAAAAAATTTCAACGCCTTGAGGTCGTAGCTATGCTAGTTAGCTTCCCAACGAATGTTCACAAGCTTCGACCGGATAAGGACATCCCAAGTTATGGTCGTTTTAGTGAGAAAGGGTCAAAAACAAGTAAAATCCAAAAGTTAACAAGCTAATTCACTTGACCTCCATTTAGCCTGAAATTTCAAAAATTATAAAAATCAACCATTAGTCATCTGAAACGTACAAAACCACAAATAAACAATAATTGGTCAATAAGTTACGCGAAACATGAGATAAATAAGTTCTTCATAAATTTTTCCTATGAGATTTTAAATGTATCCTATTAGATTTCTTTTTCTAAATCATTAGTTTACATAAAATTCCGCTTGAAACCTTTTTTCAATATGGTTTAATCTCATTTTATGAGGCTCGACTTTACCTTTCAGTGTTAAAAAAAGTTGATTCAGAGAGATTCCTCCAAAATTCGGTTGAAAAATCAGAAAAAAGGTCAAGGATCCCTATACTTTCTAATAGATTTTTTCCAAAGAAATACTAGTTTTTTTTGATTAAAAAAAAATTTCAACGCCTTGAGGTCGTAGCTATGCTAGTTAGCTTCCCAACGAATGTTCACAAGCTTCGACCGGATAAGGACATCCCAAGTTATGGTCGTTTTAGTGAGAAAGGGTCAAAAACAAGTAAAATCCAAAAGTTAACAAGGTAATTCACTTGTCCTCCATTTAGCCCGAAATTTCAAAAATTATAAAAATCAACCATTAGTCATCTGAAACGTACAAAACCACAAATAAACAATAATTGGTCAATAAGGTACGCGAAACATGAGATAAATAAGTTCTTCATAAATTTTTCCTATGAGATTTTAAATGTATCCTATGAGATTTCTTTTTCTAAATCGTTGGTTTACATAAAATTTAGCGTGAAACCTTTTTTTAATATGGTTTAGTCTTATGTTATGAGGCTCTACTTTGCCTCTCGGTGTTAAAAAAAGTTGATTCGGAGCGATTCCTCCATAAGTTGATTGAAAAATCAGAAAAAAGGTCAAGGATCACGATCCTTTCTAATGGAATTTTGACAAAAAAATCCTAGATTTCTGCAATTAAATTTTTTTTCCAACGGCCTGAGGTCGTAGCTATGCTTGTTTGCTTTCCAAAGAATGTTCACAATCTCCGACCGGATAAGGACATCCCAAGTTATGGTCGTTTTAGTGAGAAAGGGTCAAAAACAAGTAAAATCCAAAAGTTAACAAGGTGATTCACTTGACCTCCATTTAGCCCGAAATTTCAAAAATTATAAAAATCAACCATTAGTCATCTGAAACGTACAAAACCACAAATAAACAATAATTGGTCAATAAGGTACGCGAAACATGAGATAAATAAGTTCTTCATAAATTTTTCCTATGAGATTTTAAATGTATCCTATGAGATTTCTTTTTCTAAATCGTTGGTTTACATAAAATTTAGCGTGAAACCTTTTTTTAATATGGTTTAGTCTTATGTTATGAGGCTCTACTTTGCCTCTCGGTGTTAAAAAAAGTTGATTCGGAGCGATTCCTCCATAAGTTGATTGAAAAATCAGAAAAAAGGTCAAGGATCACGATCCTTTCTAATGGAATTTTGACAAAAAAATCCTAGATTTCTGCGATTAAATTTTTTTTCCAACGGCCTGAGGTCGTAGCTATGCTTGTTTGCTTTCCAAAGAATGTTCACAATCTCCGACCGGATAAGGACATCCCAAGTTATGGTCGTTTTAGTGAGAAAGGGTCAAAAACAAGTAAAATCCAAAAGTTAACAAGGTGATTCACTTGACCTCCATTTAGTCCGAAATTTCAAAAATTATAAAAATCAACCATTAGTCATCTGAAACGTACAAAACCACAAATAAACAATAATTGGTCAATAAGTTACGCGAAACATGAGATAAATAAGTTCTTCATAAATTTTTCCTATGAGATTTTAAATGTATCCTATGAGATTTCTTTTTCTAAATCGTTGGTTTACATAAAATTTAGCGTGAAACCTTTTTTTAATATGGTTTAGTCTTATGTTATGAGGCTCTACTTTGCCTCTCGGTGTTAAAAATAGTTGATTCGGAGCGATTCCTCCATAAGTTGATTGAAAAATCAGAAAAAAGGTCAAGGATCACGATCCTTTCTAATGGAATTTTGACAAAAAAATCCTAGATTTCTGCAATTAAATTTTTTTTCCAACGGCCTGAGGTCGTAGCTATCCTTGTTTGCTTTCCAAAGAATGTTCACAATCTCCGACCGGATAAGGACATCCCAAGTTATGGTCGTTTTAGTGAGAAAGGGTCAAAAACAAGTAAAATCCAAAAGTTAACAAGGTGATTCACTTGACCTCCATTTAGCCCGAAATTTCAAAAATTATAAAAATCAACCATTAGTCATCTGAAACGTACAAAACCACAAATAAACAATAATTGGTCAATAAGGTACGCGAAACATGAGATAAATAAGTTCTTCATAAATTTTTCCTATGAGATTTAAAATGTATCCTATGAGATTTCTTTTTCTAAATCGTTGGTTTACATAAAATTTAGCGTGAAACCTTTTTTTAATATGGTTTAGTCTTATGTTATGAGGCTCTACTTTGCCTCTCGGTGTTAAAAAAAGTTGATTCGGAGCGATTCCTCCATAAGTTGATTGAAAAATCAGAAAAAAGGTCAAGGATCACGATCCTTTCTAATGGAATTTTGACAAAAAAATCCTAGATTTCTGCAATTAAATTTTTTTTCCAACGGCCTGAGGTCGTAGCTATGCTTGTTTGCTTTCCAAAGAATGTTCACAATCTCCGACCGGATAAGGACATCCCAAGTTATGGTCGTTTTAGTGAGAAAGGGTCAAAAACAAGTAAAATCCAAAAGTTAACAAGGTGATTCACTTGACCTCCATTTAGCCCGAAATTTCAAAAATTATAAAAATCAACCATTAGTCATCTGAAACGTACAAAACCACAAATAAACAATAATTGGTCAATAAGGTACGCGAAACATGAGATAAATAAGTTCTTCATAAATTTTTCCTATGAGATTTTAAATGTATCCTATGAGATTTCTTTTTCTAAATCGTTGGTTTACATAAAATTTAGCGTGAAACCTTTTTTTAATATGGTTTAGTCTTATGTTATGAGGCTCTACTTTGCCTCTCGGTGTTAAAAAAAGTTAATTCGGAGCGATTCCTCCATAAGTTGATTGAAAAATCAGAAAAAAGGTCAAGGATCACGATCCTTTCTAATGGAATTTTGACAAAAAAATCCTAGATTTCTGCGATTAAATTTTTTTTCCAACGGCCTGAGGTCGTAGCTATGCTTGTTTGCTTTCCAAAGAATGTTCACAATCTCCGACCGGATAAGGACATCCCAAGTTATGGTCGTTTTAGTGAGAAAGGGTCAAAAACAAGTAAAATCCAAAAGTTAACAAGGTGATTCACTTGACCTCCATTTAGTCCGAAATTTCAAAAATTATAAAAATCAACCATTAGTCATCTGAAACGTACAAAACCACAAATAAACAATAATTGGTCAATAAGTTACGCGAAACATGAGATAAATAAGTTCTTCATAAATTTTTCCTATGAGATTTTAAATGTATCCTATTAGATTTCTTTTTCTAAATCATTAGTTTACATAAAATTCCGCTTGAAACCTTTTTTCAATATGGTTTAATCTCATTTTATGAGGCTCGACTTTACCTTTCAGTGTTAAAAAAAGTTGATTCAGAGAGATTCCTCCAAAATTCGGTTGAAAAATCAGAAAAAAGGTCAAGGATCCCTATACTTTCTAATAGATTTTTTCCAAACAAATACTAGTTTTTTTTGATTAAAAAAAATTTTCAACGCCTTGAGGTCGTAGCTATGCTTGTTAGCTTCCCATCGAATGTTCACAAGCTCCAACCGGATAAGGACATCCCAAGTTATGGTCGTTTTAGTGAGAAAGGGTCAAAAACAAGTAAAATCCAAAAGTTAACAAGGTAATTCACTTGTCCTCCATTTAGCCCGAAATTTCAAAAATTATAAAAATCAACCATTAGTCATCTGAAACGTACAAAACCACAAATAAACAATAATTGGTCAATAAGGTACGCGAAACATGAGATAAATAAGTTCTTCATAAATTTTTCCTATGAGATTTTAAATGTATCCTATGAGATTTCTTTTTCTAAATCGTTGGTTTACATAAAATTTAGCGTGAAACCTTTTTTTAATATGGTTTAGTCTTATGTTATGAAGCTCTACTTTGCCTCTCGGTGTTAAAAAAAGTTGATTCGGAGCGATTCCTCCATAAGTTGATTGAAAAATCAGAAAAAAGGTCAAGGATCACGATCCTTTCTAATGGAATTTTGACAAAAAAATCCTAGATTTCTGCAATTAATTTTTTTTTCCAACGGCCTGAGGTCGTAGCTATGCTTGTTAGCTTTCCAAAGAATGTTCACAATCTCCGACCGGATAAGGACATCCCAAGTTATGGTCGTTTTAGTGAGAAAGGGTCAAAAACAAGTAAAATCCAAAAGTTAACAAGGTGATTCACTTGACCTCCATTTAGCCCGAAATTTCAAAAATTATAAAAATCAACCATTAGTCATCTGAAACGTACAAAACCACAAATAAACAATAATTGGTCAATAAGGTACGCGAAACATGAGATAAATAAGTTCTTCATAAATTTTTCCTATGAGATTTTAAATGTATCCTATGAGATTTCTTTTTCTAAATCGTTGGTTTACATAAAATTTAGCGTGAAACCTTTTTTTAATATGGTTTAGTCTTATGTTATGAAGCTCTACTTTGCCTCTCGGTGTTAAAAAAAGTTGATTCGGAGCGATTCCTCCATAAGTTGATTGAAAAATCAGAAAAAAGGTCAAGGATCACGATCCTTTCTAAGGGAATTTTGACAAAAAAATCCTAGATTTCTGCAATTAATTTTTTTTTCCAACGGCCTGAGGTCGTAGCTATGCTTGTTAGCTTTCCAAAGAATGTTCACAATCTCCGACCGGATAAGGACATCCCAAGTTATGGTCGTTTTAGTGAGAAAGGGTCAAAAACAAGTAAAATCCAAAAGTTAACAAGGTGATTCACTTGACCTCCATTTAGCCCGAAATTTCAAAAATTATAAAAATCAACCATTAGTCATCTGAAACGTACAAAACCACAAATAAACAATAATTGTTTAATAAGGTACGCGAAACATGAGATAAATAAGTTCTTCATAAATTTTTCCTATGAGATTTTAAATGTATCCTATGAGATTTCTTTTTCTAAATCGTTGGTTTACATAAAATTTAGCGTGAAACCTTTTTTTAATATGGTTTAGTCTTATGTTATGAAGCTCTACTTTGCCTCTCGGTGTTAAAAAAAGTTGATTCGGAGCGATTCCTCCATAAGTTGATTGAAAAATCAGAAAAAAGGTCAAGGATCACGATCCTTTCTAATGGAATTTTGACAAAAAAATCCTAGATTTCTGCAATTAATTTTTTTTTCCAACGGCCTGAGGTCGTAGCTATGCTTGTTAGCTTTCCAAAGAATGTTCACAATCTCGGACCGGATAAGGACATCCCAAGTTATGGTCGTTTTAGTGAGAAAGGGTCAAAAACAAGTAAAATCCAAAAGTTAACAAGGTGATTCACTTGACCTCCATTTAGCCCGAAATTTCAAAAATTATAAAAATCAACCATTAGTCATCTGAAACGTACAAAACCACAAATAAACAATAATTGGTCAATAAGGTACGCGAAACATGAGATAAATAAGTTCTTCATCAATTTTTCCTATGAGATTTTAAATGTATCCTATGAGATTTCTTTTTCTAAATCGTTGGTTTACATAAAATTTAGCGTGAATTTTTTTTTAATATGGTTTAGTCTCATGGTATGAGGCTCTACTTTGCCTCTTGGTGTTAAAAAAAGATGATTCGGAGCGATTCCTCCATAAGTTGATTGAAAAATCAGAAAAAAGGTCAAGGATCGCGATCCTTTCTAATGGAAATTTGCTTTAAAAATCCTAGATTTCTGCGATTAAAATTTTTTCCAAAGGCCTGAGGTCGTAGCTATGCTTGTCAGCTTTCCAAAGAATGTTCACAAGCTACGACTGGATAAGGACATCCCAAGTTATGGTCGTTTTAGTGAGAAAGGGTCAAAAAAAAGAAAAATCCAAAAGTTAACAAGGTAATTCACTTGACCTCCATTTAGCCCGAAATTTCAAAATTTATAAAAATCAACCATTAGTCATCTGATACGTACAAAACCACAAATAAACAATAATTAGTCAATAAGGTACGCGAAACATGAGATAAATAAGTTCTTCATAAATTTTTCCTATGAGATTTTATATGTATCCTATGAGATTTCTTTTTCTAAATCATTAGTTTACATAAAATTCCGCTTGAAACCTTTTTTCACTATGGTTTAATATCATTTTATGAGGCTCGACTTTACCTTTCAGTGTTAAAAAAAGTTGATTCAGAGAGATTCCTCCAAAATTCGGTTGAAAAATCAGAAAAAAGGTCAAGGATCCCTATCCTTTCTAATGGATTTTTTCCAAACAAATACTAGTTTTTTTCGATTAAAAAAATTTTCAACGCCTTGAGGTCGTAGCTATGCTTGTTAACTTCCCAACGAATGTTCACAAGCTCCGACCGGATAAGGACATCCCAAGTTATGGTCGTTTTAGTGAGAAAGATTCAAAAACAAGTAAAATCCAAAAGTTAACAAGGTAATTCACTTGTCCTCCATTTAGCCCGAATTTCAAAAATTATAAAAATCAACCATTAGTCATCTGAAACGTACAAAACCACAAATAAACAATAATTGGTCAATAAGGTACGCGAAACATGAGATTAATAAGTTCTTCATCAATTTTTCCTATGAGATTTTAAATGTATCCTATGAGATTTCTTTTTCTAAATCATTGGTTTACATAAAATTTAGCGTGAATTTTTTTTTTAATACGGTTTAGTCTCATGGTATGAGGCTCTACTTTGCCTCTTGGTGTTAAAAAAAGATGATTCGGAGCGATTCCTCCATAAGTTGATTGAAAATTCAGAAAAAAGGTCAAGGATCGCGATCCATTCTAATGGAAATTTGCTTTAAAAATCCTAGATTTCTGCGATTAAAATTTTTTCCAAAGGCCTGAGGTCGTAGCTATGCTTGATAGCTTTCCAAAGAATGTTCACAAGCTTCGACTGGATAAGGACATCCCAAGTTATGGTCGTTTTAGTGAGAAAGGGTCAAAAAAAAGAAAAATCCAAAAGTTAACAAGGTAATTCACTTGACCTCCATTTAGCCCGAAATTTCAAAATTTATAAAAATCAACCATTAGTCATCTGAAACGTACAAAACCACAAATAAACAATAATTAGTCAATAAGGTACGCGAAACATGAGATAAATAAGTTCTT
Source organism: Medicago arabica (assembly GCA_946800305.1). Taxonomy (NCBI): domain Eukaryota; kingdom Viridiplantae; phylum Streptophyta; class Magnoliopsida; order Fabales; family Fabaceae; genus Medicago; species Medicago arabica. Next base: position 354,115 of record OX326966.1, on the reverse strand, counting down.
CATAAATTTTTCCTATGAGATTTTAAATGTATCCTATGAGATTTCTTTTTCTAAATCATTAGTTTACATAAAATTCCGCTTGAAACCTTTTTTCAATATGGTTTAATCTCATTTTATGAGGCTCGACTTTACCTTTGAGTGTTAAAAAAAGTTGATTCAGATAGATTCCTCCAAAATTCGGTTGAAAAATCAGAAAAAAGGTCAAGGATCCCTATACTTTCTAATAGATTTTTTCCAAACAAATACTAGTTTTTTTTGATTAAAAAAAAATTTCAACGCCTTGAGGTCGTAGCTATGCTTGTTAGCTTCCCAACGAATGTTCACAAGCTTCGACCGGATAAGGACATCCCAAGTTATGGTCGTTTTAGTGAGAAAGGGTCAAAAACAAGTAAAATCCAAAAGTTAACAAGGTGATTCACTTGACCTCCATTTAGCCCGAAATTTCAAAAATTATAAAAATCAACCATTAGTCATCTGAAACGTACAAAACCACAAATAAACAATAATTGGTCAATAAGGTACGCGAAACATGAGATAAATAAGTTCTTCATCAATTTTTCCTATGAGATTTTAAATGTATCCTATGAGATTTCTTTTTCTAAATCGTTGGTTTACATAAAATTTAGCGTGAATTTTTTTTTAATATGGTTTAGTCTCATGGTATGAGGCTCTACTTTGCCTCTTGGTGTTAAAAAAAGATGATTCGGAGCGATTCCTCCATAAGTTGATTGAAAAATCAGAAAAAAGGTCAAGGATCGCGATCCTTTCTAATGGAAATTTGCTTTAAAAATCCTAGATTTCTGCGATTAAAATTTTTTCCAAAGGCCTGAGGTCGTAGCTATGCTTGTCAGCTTTCCAAAGAATGTTCACAAGCTACGACTGGATAAGGACATCCCAAGTTATGGTCGTTTTAGTGAGAAAGGGTCAAAAAAAAGAAAAATCCAAAAGTTAACAAGGTAATTCACTTGACCTCCATTTAGCCCGAAATTTCAAAATTTATAAAAATCAACCATTAGTCATCTGATACGTACAAAACCACAAATAAACAATAATTAGTCAATAAGGTACGCGAAACATGAGATAAATAAGTTCTTCATAAATTTTTCCTATGAGATTTTATATGTATCCTATGAGATTTCTTTTTCTAAATCATTAGTTTACATAAAATTCCGCTTGAAACCTTTTTTCACTATGGTTTAATATCATTTTATGAGGCTCGACTTTACCTTTCAGTGTTAAAAAAAGTTGATTCAGAGAGATTCCTCCAAAATTCGGTTGAAAAATCAGAAAAAAGGTCAAGGATCCCTATCCTTTCTAATGGATTTTTTCCAAACAAATACTAGTTTTTTTCGATTAAAAAAATTTTCAACGCCTTGAGGTCGTAGCTATGCTTGTTAACTTCCCAACGAATGTTCACAAGCTCCGACCGGATAAGGACATCCCAAGTTATGGTCGTTTTAGTGAGAAAGATTCAAAAACAAGTAAAATCCAAAAGTTAACAAGGTAATTCACTTGTCCTCCATTTAGCCCGAATTTCAAAAATTATAAAAATCAACCATTAGTCATCTGAAACGTACAAAACCACAAATAAACAATAATTGGTCAATAAGGTACGCGAAACATGAGATTAATAAGTTCTTCATCAATTTTTCCTATGAGATTTTAAATGTATCCTATGAGATTTCTTTTTCTAAATCATTGGTTTACATAAAATTTAGCGTGAATTTTTTTTTTAATACGGTTTAGTCTCATGGTATGAGGCTCTACTTTGCCTCTTGGTGTTAAAAAAAGATGATTCGGAGCGATTCCTCCATAAGTTGATTGAAAATTCAGAAAAAAGGTCAAGGATCGCGATCCATTCTAATGGAAATTTGCTTTAAAAATCCTAGATTTCTGCGATTAAAATTTTTTCCAAAGGCCTGAGGTCGTAGCTATGCTTGATAGCTTTCCAAAGAATGTTCACAAGCTTCGACTGGATAAGGACATCCCAAGTTATGGTCGTTTTAGTGAGAAAGGGTCAAAAAAAAGAAAAATCCAAAAGTTAACAAGGTAATTCACTTGACCTCCATTTAGCCCGAAATTTCAAAATTTATAAAAATCAACCATTAGTCATCTGAAACGTACAAAACCACAAATAAACAATAATTAGTCAATAAGGTACGCGAAACATGAGATAAATAAGTTCTTCATAAATTTTTCCTATGAGATTTTAAATGTATCCTATGAGATTTCTTTTTCTAAATCATTAGTTTACATAAAATTCCGCTTGAAACCTTTTTTCAATATGGTTTAATCTCATTTTATGAGGCTCGACTTTACCTTTGAGTGTTAAAAAAAGTTGATTCAGAGAGATTCCTCCAAAATTCGGTTGAAAAATCAGAAAAAAGGTCAAGGATCCCTATACTTTCTAATAGATTTTTTCCAAACAAATACTAGTTTTTTTTGATTAAAAAAAAATTTCAACGCCTTGAGGTCGTAGCTATGCTTGTTAGCTTCCCAACGAATGTTCACAAGCTTCGACCGGATAAGGACATCCCAAGTTATGGTCGTTTTAGTGAGAAAGGGTCAAAAACAAGTAAAATCCAAAAGTTAACAAGGTGATTCACTTGACCTCCATTTAGCCCGAAATTTCAAAAATTATAAAAATCAACCATTAGTCATCTGAAACGTACAAAACCACAAATAAACAATAATTGGTCAATAAGGTACGCGAAACATGAGATAAATAAGTTCTTCATCAATTTTTCCTATGAGATTTTAAATGTATCCTATGAGATTTCTTTTTCTAAATCGTTGGTTTACATAAAATTTAGCGTGAATTTTTTTTTAATATGGTTTAGTCTCATGGTATGAGGCTCTACTTTGCCTCTTGGTGTTAAAAAAAGATGATTCGGAGCGATTCCTCCATAAGTTGATTGAAAAATCAGAAAAAAGGTCAAGGATCGCGATCCTTTCTAATGGAAATTTGCTTTAAAAATCCTAGATTTCTGCGATTAAAATTTTTTCCAAAGGCCTGAGGTCGTAGCTATGCTTGTCAGCTTTCCAAAGAATGTTCACAAGCTACGACTGGATAAGGACATCCCAAGTTATGGTCGTTTTAGTGAGAAAGGGTCAAAAAAAAGAAAAATCCAAAAGTTAACAAGGTAATTCACTTGACCTCCATTTAGCCCGAAATTTCAAAATTTATAAAAATCAACCATTAGTCATCTGATACGTACAAAACCACAAATAAACAATAATTAGTCAATAAGGTACGCGAAACATGAGATAAATAAGTTCTTCATAAATTTTTCCTATGAGATTTTATATGTATCCTATGAGATTTCTTTTTCTAAATCATTAGTTTACATAAAATTTCGCTTGAAACCTTTTTTCACTATGGTTTAATATCATTTTATGAGGCTCGACTTTACCTTTCAGTGTTAAAAAAAGTTGATTCAGAGAGATTCCTCCAAAATTCGGTTGAAAAATCAGAAAAAAGGTCAAGGATCCCTATCCTTTCTAATGGATTTTTTCCAAACAAATACTAGTTTTTTTCGATTAAAAAAATTTTCAACGCCTTGAGGTCGTAGCTATGCTTGTTAACTTCCCAACGAATGTTCACAAGCTCCGACCGGATAAGGACATCCCAAGTTATGGTCGTTTTAGTGAGAAAGATTCAAAAACAAGTAAAATCCAAAAGTTAACAAGGTAATTCACTTGTCCTCCATTTAGCCCGAATTTCAAAAATTATAAAAATCAACCATTAGTCATCTGAAACGTACAAAACCACAAATAAACAATAATTGGTCAATAAGGTACGCGAAACATGAGATTAATAAGTTCTTCATCAATTTTTCCTATGAGATTTTAAATGTATCCTATGAGATTTCTTTTTCTAAATCATTGGTTTACATAAAATTTAGCGTGAATTTTTTTTTTAATACGGTTTAGTCTCATGGTATGAGGCTCTACTTTGCCTCTTGGTGTTAAAAAAAGATGATTCGGAGCGATTCCTCCATAAGTTGATTGAAAATTCAGAAAAAAGGTCAAGGATCGCGATCCATTCTAATGGAAATTTGCTTTAAAAATCCTAGATTTCTGCGATTAAAATTTTTTCCAAAGGCCTGAGGTCGTAGCTATGCTTGATAGCTTTCCAAAGAATGTTCACAAGCTTCGACTGGATAAGGACATCCCAAGTTATGGTCGTTTTAGTGAGAAAGGGTCAAAAAAAAGAAAAATCCAAAAGTTAACAAGGTAATTCACTTGACCTCCATTTAGCCCGAAATTTCAAAATTTATAAAAATCAACCATTAGTCATCTGAAACGTACAAAACCACAAATAAACAATAATTAGTCAATAAGGTACGCGAAACATGAGATAAATAAGTTCTTCATAAATTTTTCCTATGAGATTTTAAATGTATCCTATGAGATTTCTTTTTCTAAATCATTAGTTTACATAAAATTCCGCTTGAAACCTTTTTTCAATATGGTTTAATCTCATTTTATGAGGCTCGACTTTACCTTTGAGTGTTAAAAAAAGTTGATTCAGAGAGATTCCTCCAAAATTCGGTTGAAAAATCAGAAAAAAGGTCAAGGATCCCTATACTTTCTAATAGATTTTTTCCAAACAAATACTAGTTTTTTTTGATTAAAAAAAAATTTCAACGCCTTGAGGTCGTAGCTATGCTTGTTAGCTTCCCAACGAATGTTCACAAGCTTCGACCGGATAAGGACATCCCAAGTTATGGTCGTTTTAGTGAGAAAGGGTCAAAAACAAGTAAAATCCAAAAGTTAACAAGGTGATTCACTTGACCTCCATTTAGCCCGAAATTTCAAAAATTATAAAAATCAACCATTAGTCATCTGAAACGTACAAAACCACAAATAAACAATAATTGGTCAATAAGGTACGCGAAACATGAGATAAATAAGTTCTTCATCAATTTTTCCTATGAGATTTTAAATGTATCCTATGAGATTTCTTTTTCTAAATCGTTGGTTTACATAAAATTTAGCGTGAATTTTTTTTTAATATGGTTTAGTCTCATGGTATGAGGCTCTACTTTGCCTCTTGGTGTTAAAAAAAGATGATTCGGAGCGATTCCTCCATAAGTTGATTGAAAAATCAGAAAAAAGGTCAAGGATCGCGATCCTTTCTAATGGAAATTTGCTTTAAAAATCCTAGATTTCTGCGATTAAAATTTTTTCCAAAGGCCTGAGGTCGTAGCTATGCTTGTCAGCTTTCCAAAGAATGTTCACAAGCTACGACTGGATAAGGACATCCCAAGTTATGGTCGTTTTAGTGAGAAAGGGTCAAAAAAAAGAAAAATCCAAAAGTTAACAAGGTAATTCACTTGACCTCCATTTAGCCCGAAATTTCAAAATTTATAAAAATCAACCATTAGTCATCTGATACGTACAAAACCACAAATAAACAATAATTAGTCAATAAGGTACGCGAAACATGAGATAAATAAGTTCTTCATAAATTTTTCCTATGAGATTTTATATGTATCCTATGAGATTTCTTTTTCTAAATCATTAGTTTACATAAAATTTCGCTTGAAACCTTTTTTCACTATGGTTTAATATCATTTTATGAGGCTCGACTTTACCTTTCAGTGTTAAAAAAAGTTGATTCAGAGAGATTCCTCCAAAATTCGGTTGAAAAATCAGAAAAAAGGTCAAGGATCCCTATCCTTTCTAATGGATTTTTTCCAAACAAATACTAGTTTTTTTCGATTAAAAAAATTTTCAACGCCTTGAGGTCGTAGCTATGCTTGTTAACTTCCCAACGAATGTTCACAAGCTCCGACCGGATAAGGACATCCCAAGTTATGGTCGTTTTAGTGAGAAAGATTCAAAAACAAGTAAAATCCAAAAGTTAACAAGGTAATTCACTTGTCCTCCATTTAGCCCGAATTTCAAAAATTATAAAAATCAACCATTAGTCATCTGAAACGTACAAAACCACAAATAAACAATAATTGGTCAATAAGGTACGCGAAACATGAGATTAATAAGTTCTTCATCAATTTTTCCTATGAGATTTTAAATGTATCCTATGAGATTTCTTTTTCTAAATCATTGGTTTACATAAAATTTAGCGTGAATTTTTTTTTTAATACGGTTTAGTCTCATGGTATGAGGCTCTACTTTGCCTCTTGGTGTTAAAAAAAGATGATTCGGAGCGATTCCTCCATAAGTTGATTGAAAATTCAGAAAAAAGGTCAAGGATCGCGATCCATTCTAATGGAAATTTGCTTTAAAAATCCTAGATTTCTGCGATTAAAATTTTTTCCAAAGGCCTGAGGTCGTAGCTATGCTTGATAGCTTTCCAAAGAATGTTCACAAGCTTCGACTGGATAAGGACATCCCAAGTTATGGTCGTTTTAGTGAGAAAGGGTCAAAAAAAAGAAAAATCCAAAAGTTAACAAGGTAATTCACTTGACCTCCATTTAGCCCGAAATTTCAAAATTTATAAAAATCAACCATTAGTCATCTGAAACGTACAAAACCACAAATAAACAATAATTAGTCAATAAGGTACGCGAAACATGAGATAAATAAGTTCTTCATAAATTTTTCCTATGAGATTTTAAATGTATCCTATGAGATTTCTTTTTCTAAATCATTAGTTTACATAAAATTCCGCTTGAAACCTTTTTTCAATATGGTTTAATCTCATTTTATGAGGCTCGACTTTACCTTTGAGTGTTAAAAAAAGTTGATTCAGAGAGATTCCTCCAAAATTCGGTTGAAAAATCAGAAAAAAGGTCAAGGATCCCTATACTTTCTAATAGATTTTTTCCAAACAAATACTAGTTTTTTTTGATTAAAAAAAAATTTCAACGCCTTGAGGTCGTAGCTATGCTTGTTAGCTTCCCAACGAATGTTCACAAGCTTCGACCGGATAAGGACATCCCAAGTTATGGTCGTTTTAGTGAGAAAGGGTCAAAAACAAGTAAAATCCAAAAGTTAACAAGGTGATTCACTTGACCTCCATTTAGCCCGAAATTTCAAAAATTATAAAAATCAACCATTAGTCATCTGAAACGTACAAAACCACAAATAAACAATAATTGGTCAATAAGGTACGCGAAACATGAGATAAATAAGTTCTTCATCAATTTTTCCTATGAGATTTTAAATGTATCCTATGAGATTTCTTTTTCTAAATCGTTGGTTTACATAAAATTTAGCGTGAATTTTTTTTTAATATGGTTTAGTCTCATGGTATGAGGCTCTACTTTGCCTCTTGGTGTTAAAAAAAGATGATTCGGAGCGATTCCTCCATAAGTTGATTGAAAAATCAGAAAAAAGGTCAAGGATCGCGATCCTTTCTAATGGAAATTTGCTTTAAAAATCCTAGATTTCTGCGATTAAAATTTTTTCCAAAGGCCTGAGGTCGTAGCTATGCTTGTCAGCTTTCCAAAGAATGTTCACAAGCTACGACTGGATAAGGACATCCCAAGTTATGGTCGTTTTAGTGAGAAAGGGTCAAAAAAAAGAAAAATCCAAAAGTTAACAAGGTAATTCACTTGACCTCCATTTAGCCCGAAATTTCAAAATTTATAAAAATCAACCATTAGTCATCTGATACGTACAAAACCACAAATAAACAATAATTAGTCAGTAAGGTACGCGAAACATGAGATAAATAAGTTCTTCATAAATTTTTCCTATGAGATTTTATATGTATCCTATGAGATTTCTTTTTCTAAATCATTAGTTTACATAAAATTTCGCTTGAAACCTTTTTTCACTATGGTTTAATATCATTTTATGAGGCTCGACTTTACCTTTCAGTGTTAAAAAAAGTTGATTCAGAGAGATTCCTCCAAAATTCGGTTGAAAAATCAGAAAAAAGGTCAAGGATCCCTATCCTTTCTAATGGATTTTTTCCAAACAAATACTAGTTTTTTTCGATTAAAAAATTTTTCAACGCCTTGAGGTCGTAGCTATGCTTGTTAACTTCCCAACGAATGTTCACAAGCTCCGACCGGATAAGGACATCCCAAGTTATGGTCGTTTTAGTGAGAAAGATTCAAAAACAAGTAAAATCCAAAAGTTAACAAGGTAATTCACTTGTCCTCCATTTAGCCCGAATTTCAAAAATTATAAAAATCAACCATTAGTCATCTGAAACGTACAAAACCACAAATAAACAATAATTGGTCAATAAGGTACGCGAAACATGAGATTAATAAGTTCTTCATCAATTTTTCCTATGAGATTTTAAATGTATCCTATGAGATTTCTTTTTCTAAATCATTGGTTTACATAAAATTTAGCGTGAATTTTTTTTTTAATACGGTTTAGTCTCATGGTATGAGGCTCTACTTTGCCTCTTGGTGTTAAAAAAAGATGATTCGGAGCGATTCCTCCATAAGTTGATTGAAAATTCAGAAAAAAGGTCAAGGATCGCGATCCATTCTAATGGAAATTTGCTTTAAAAATCCTAGATTTCTGCGATTAAAATTTTTTCCAAAGGCCTGAGGTCGTAGCTATGCTTGATAGCTTTCCAAAGAATGTTCACAAGCTTCGACTGGATAAGGACATCCCAAGTTATGGTCGTTTTAGTGAGAAAGGGTCAAAAAAAAGAAAAATCCAAAAGTTAACAAGGTAATTCACTTGACCTCCATTTAGCCCGAAATTTCAAAATTTATAAAAATCAACCATTAGTCATCTGAAACGTACAAAACCACAAATAAACAATAATTAGTCAATAAGGTACGCGAAACATGAGATAAATAAGTTCTTCATAAATTTTTCCTATGAGATTTTAAATGTATCCTATGAGATTTCTTTTTCTAAATCATTAGTTTACATAAAATTCCGCTTGAAACCTTTTTTCAATATGGTTTAATCTCATTTTATGAGGCTCGACTTTACCTTTGAGTGTTAAAAAAAGTTGATTCAGAGAGATTCCTCCAAAATTCGGTTGAAAAATCAGAAAAAAGGTCAAGGATCCCTATACTTTCTAATAGATTTTTTCCAAACAAATACTAGTTTTTTTTGATTAAAAAAAAATTTCAACGCCTTGAGGTCGTAGCTATGCTTGTTAGCTTCCCAACGAATGTTCACAAGCTTCGACCGGATAAGGACATCCCAAGTTATGGTCGTTTTAGTGAGAAAGGGTCAAAAACAAGTAAAATCCAAAAGTTAACAACGTAATTCACTTGTCCTCCATTTAGCCCGAAATTTCAAAAATTATAAAAATCAACCATTAGTCATCTGAAACGTACAAAACCACAAATAAACAATAATTGGTCAATAAGGTACGCGAAACATGAGATAAATAAGTTCTTCATAAATTTTTCCTATGAGATTTTAAATGTATCCTATGAGATTTCTTTTTCTAAATCGTTGATTTACATAAAATTTAGCGTGAAACCTTTTTTTAATATGGTTTAGTCTTATGTTATGAGGCTCTACTTTGCCTCTCGGTGTTAAAAAAAGTTGATTCGGAGCGATTCCTCCATAAGTTGATTGAAAAATCAGAAAAAAGGTCAAGGATCACGATCCTTTATAATGGAATTTTGTCAAAAAAATCCTAGATTTCTACAATTAAATTTTTTTTCCAACGGCCTGAGGTCGTAGCTATGCTTGTTTGCTTTCCAAAGAATGTTCACAAGCTTCGACTGGATAAGGACATCCCAAGTTATGGTCGTTTTAGTGAGAAAGGGTCAAAAACAAGTAAAATCCAAAAGTTAACAAGGTGATTCACTTGACCTCCATTTAGCCCGAAATTTCAAAAATTATAAAAATCAACCATTAGTCATCTGAAACGTACAAAACCACAAATAAACAATAATTGGTCAATAAGTTACGCGAAACATGAGATAAATAAGTTCTTCATAAATTTTTCCTATGAGATTTTAAATGTATCCTATTAGATTTCTTTTTCTAAATCATTAGTTTACATAAAATTCCGCTTGAAACCTTTTTTCAATATGGTTTAATATCATTTTATGAGGCTCGACTTTACCTTTCAGTGTTAATAAAAGTTGATTCAGAGAGATTCCTCCAAAATTCGGTTGAAAAATCAGAAAAAAGGTAAAGGATCCCTATACTTTCTAATAGATTTTTTCCAAACAAATACTAGTTTTTTTTGATTAAAAAAAAATTTCAACGCCTTGAGGTCGTATCTATGCTTGTTAGCTTCCCAACGAATGTTCACAAGCTCCGACCGGATAAGGACATCCCAAGTTATGGTCGTTTTAGTGAGAAAGGGTCAAAAACAAGTAAAATCCAAAAGTTAACAAGGTAATTCACTTGTCCTCCATTTAGCCCGAAATTTCAAAAATTATAAAAATCAACCATTAGTCATCTGAAACGTACAAAACCACAAATAAACAATAATTAGTCAATAAGGTACGCGAAACATGAGATAAATAAGTTCTTCATAAATTTTTCCTATGAGATTTTAAATGTATCCTATGAGATTTCTTTTTCTAAATCATTAGTTTACATAAAATTCCGCTTGAAACCTTTTTTCAATATGGTTTAATCTCATTTTATGAGGCTCGACTTTACCTTTGAGTGTTAAAAAAAGTTGATTCAGAGAGATTCCTCCAAAATTCGGTTGAAAAATCAGAAAAAAGGTCAAGGATCCCTATACTTTCTAATAGATTTTTTCCAAACAAATACTAGTTTTTTTTGATTAAAAAAAAATTTCAACGCCTTGAGGTCGTAGCTATGCTTGTTAGCTTCCCAACGAATGTTCACAAGCTTCGACCGGATAAGGACATCCCAAGTTATGGTCGTTTTAGTGAGAAAGGGTCAAAAACAAGTAAAATCCAAAAGTTAACAACGTAATTCACTTGTCCTCCATTTAGCCCGAAATTTCAAAAATTATAAAAATCAACCATTAGTCATCTGAAACGTACAAAACCACAAATAAACAATAATTGGTCAATAAGGTACGCGAAACATGAGATAAATAAGTTCTTCATAAATTTTTCCTATGAGATTTTAAATGTATCCTATGAGATTTCTTTTTCTAAATCGTTGATTTACATAAAATTTAGCGTGAAACCTTTTTTTAATATGGTTTAGTCTTATGTTATGAGGCTCTACTTTGCCTCTCGGTGTTAAAAAAAGTTGATTCGGAGCGATTCCTCCATAAGTTGATTGAAAAATCAGAAAAAAGGTCAAGGATCACGATCCTTTATAATGGAATTTTGTCAAAAAAATCCTAGATTTCTACAATTAAATTTTTTTTCCAACGGCCTGAGGTCGTAGCTATGCTTGTTTGCTTTCCAAAGAATGTTCACAAGCTTCGACTGGATAAGGACATCCCAAGTTATGGTCGTTTTAGTGAGAAAGGGTCAAAAACAAGTAAAATCCAAAAGTTAACAAGGTGATTCACTTGACCTCCATTTAGCCCGAAATTTCAAAAATTATAAAAATCAACCATTAGTCATCTGAAACGTACAAAACCACAAATAAACAATAATTGGTCAATAAGTTACGCGAAACATGAGATAAATAAGTTCTTCATAAATTTTTCCTATGAGATTTTAAATGTATCCTATTAGATTTCTTTTTCTAAATCATTAGTTTACATAAAATTCCGCTTGAAACCTTTTTTCAATATGGTTTAATATCATTTTATGAGGCTCGACTTTACCTTTCAGTGTTAATAAAAGTTGATTCAGAGAGATTCCTCCAAAATTCGGTTGAAAAATCAGAAAAAAGGTAAAGGATCCCTATACTTTCTAATAGATTTTTTCCAAACAAATACTAGTTTTTTTTGATTAAAAAAAAATTTCAACGCCTTGAGGTCGTATCTATGCTTGTTAGCTTCCCAACGAATGTTCACAAGCTCCGACCGGATAAGGACATCCCAAGTTATGGTCGTTTTAGTGAGAAAGGGTCAAAAACAAGTAAAATCCAAAAGTTAACAAGGTAATTCACTTGTCCTCCATTTAGCCCGAAATTTCAAAAATTATAAAAATCAACCATTAGTCATCTGAAACGTACAAAACCACAAATAAACAATAATTGGTCAATAAGGTACGCGAAACATGAGATAAATAAGTTCTTCATAAATTTTTCCTATGAGATTTTAAATGTATCCTATGAGATTTCTTTTTCTAAATCGTTGATTTACATAAAATTTAGCGTGAAACCTTTTTTTAATATGGTTTAGTCTTATGTTATGAGGCTCTACTTTGCCTCTCGGTGTTAAAAAAAGTTGATTCGGAGCGATTCCTCCATAAGTTGATTGAAAAATCAGAAAAAAGGTCAAGGATCACGATCCTTTATAATGGAATTTTGTCAAAAAAATCCTAGATTTCTACAATTAAATTTTTTTTCCAACGGCCTGAGGTCGTAGCTATGCTTGTTTGCTTTCCAAAGAATGTTCACAAGCTTCGACTGGATAAGGACATCCCAAGTTATGGTCGTTTTAGTGAGAAAGGGTCAAAAACAAGTAAAATCCAAAAGTTAACAAGGTGATTCACTTGACCTCCATTTAGCCCGAAATTTCAAAAATTATAAAAATCAACCATTAGTCATCTGAAACGTACAAAACCACAAATAAACAATAATTGGTCAATAAGTTACGCGAAACATGAGATAAATAAGTTCTTCATAAATTTTTCCTATGAGATTTTAAATGTATCCTATTAGATTTCTTTTTCTAAATCATTAGTTTACATAAAATTCCGCTTGAAACCTTTTTTCAATATGGTTTAATATCATTTTATGAGGCTCGACTTTACCTTTCAGTGTTAATAAAAGTTGATTCAGAGAGATTCCTCCAAAATTCGGTTGAAAAATCAGAAAAAAGGTAAAGGATCCCTATACTTTCTAATAGATTTTTTCCAAACAAATACTAGTTTTTTTTGATTAAAAAAAAATTTCAACGCCTTGAGGTCGTATCTATGCTTGTTAGCTTCCCAACGAATGTTCACAAGCTCCGACCGGATAAGGACATCCCAAGTTATGGTCGTTTTAGTGAGAAAGGGTCAAAAACAAGTAAAATCCAAAAGTTAACAAGGTAATTCACTTGTCCTCCATTTAGCCCGAAATTTCAAAAATTATAAAAATCAACCATTAGTCATCTGAAACGTACAAAACCACAAATAAACAATAATTGGTCAATAAGGTACGCGAAACATGAGATAAATAAGTTCTTCATAAATTTTTCCTATGAGATTTTAAATGTATCCTATGAGATTTCTTTTTCTAAATCGTTGATTTACATAAAATTTAGCGTGAAACCTTTTTTTAATATGGTTTAGTCTTATGTTATGAGGCTCTACTTTGCCTCTCGGTGTTAAAAAAAGTTGATTCGGAGCGATTCCTCCATAAGTTGATTGAAAAATCAGAAAAAAGGTCAAGGATCACGATCCTTTATAATGGAATTTTGACAAAAAAATCCTAGATTTCTACAATTAAATTTTTTTTCCAACGGCCTGAGGTCGTAGCTATGCTTGTTTGCTTTCCAAAGAATGTTCACAAGCTTCGACTGGATAAGGACATCCCAAGTTATGGTCGTTTTAGTGAGAAAGGGTCAAAAACAAGTAAAATCCAAAAGTTAACAACGTAATTCACTTGTCCTCCATTTAGCCCGAAATTTCAAAAATTATAAAAATCAACCATTAGTCATCTGAAACGTACAAAACCACAAATAAACAATAATTGGTCAATAAGGTACGCGAAACATGAGATAAATAAGTTCTTCATAAATTTTTCCTATGAGATTTTAAATGTATCCTATGAGATTTCTTTTTCTAAATCGTTGATTTACATAAAATTTAGCGTGAAACCTTTTTTTAATATGGTTTAGTCTTATGTTATGAGGCTCTACTTTGCCTCTCGGTGTTAAAAAAAGTTGATTCGGAGCGATTCCTCCATAAGTTGATTGAAAAATCAGAAAAAAGGTCAAGGATCACGATCCTTTATAATGGAATTTTGTCAAAAAAATCCTAGATTTCTACAATTAAATTTTTTTTCCAACGGCCTGAGGTCGTAGCTATGCTTGTTTGCTTTCCAAAGAATGTTCACAAGCTTCGACTGGATAAGGACATCCCAAGTTATGGTCGTTTTAGTGAGAAAGGGTCAAAAACAAGTAAAATCCAAAAGTTAACAAGGTGATTCACTTGACCTCCATTTAGCCCGAAATTTCAAAAATTATAAAAATCAACCATTAGTCATCTGAAACGTACAAAACCACAAATAAACAATAATTGGTCAATAAGTTACGCGAAACATGAGATAAATAAGTTCTTCATAAATTTTTCCTATGAGATTTTAAATGTATCCTATTAGATTTCTTTTTCTAAATCATTAGTTTACATAAAATTCCGCTTGAAACCTTTTTTCAATATGGTTTAATATCATTTTATGAGGCTCGACTTTACCTTTCAGTGTTAATAAAAGTTGATTCAGAGAGATTCCTCCAAAATTCGGTTGAAAAATCAGAAAAAAGGTAAAGGATCCCTATACTTTCTAATAGATTTTTTCCAAACAAATACTAGTTTTTTTTGATTAAAAAAAAATTTCAACGCCTTGAGGTCGTATCTATGCTTGTTAGCTTCCCAACGAATGTTCACAAGCTCCGACCGGATAAGGACATCCCAAGTTATGGTCGTTTTAGTGAGAAAGGGTCAAAAACAAGTAAAATCCAAAAGTTAACAAGGTAATTCACTTGTCCTCCATTTAGCCCGAAATTTCAAAAATTATAAAAATCAACCATTAGTCATCTGAAACGTACAAAACCACAAATAAACAATAATTGGTCAATAAGGTACGCGAAACATGAGATAAATAAGTTCTTCATAAATTTTTCCTATGAGATTTTAAATGTATCCTATGAGATTTCTTTTTCTAAATCGTTGATTTACATAAAATTTAGCGTGAAACCTTTTTTTAATATGGTTTAGTCTTATGTTATGAGGCTCTACTTTGCCTCTCGGTGTTAAAAAAAGTTGATTCGGAGCGATTCCTCCATAAGTTGATTGAAAAATCAGAAAAAAGGTCAAGGATCACGATCCTTTATAATGGAATTTTGTCAAAAAAATCCTAGATTTCTACAATTAAATTTTTTTTCCAACGGCCTGAGGTCGTAGCTATGCTTGTTTGCTTTCCAAAGAATGTTCACAAGCTTCGACTGGATAAGGACATCCCAAGTTATGGTCGTTTTAGTGAGAAAGGGTCAAAAACAAGTAAAATCCAAAAGTTAACAAGGTGATTCACTTGACCTCCATTTAGCCCGAAATTTCAAAAATTATAAAAATCAACCATTAGTCATCTGAAACGTACAAAACCACAAATAAACAATAATTGGTCAATAAGTTACGCGAAACATGAGATAAATAAGTTCTTCATAAATTTTTCCTATGAGATTTTAAATGTATCCTATTAGATTTCTTTTTCTAAATCATTAGTTTACATAAAATTCCGCTTGAAACCTTTTTTCAATATGGTTTAATATCATTTTATGAGGCTCGACTTTACCTTTCAGTGTTAATAAAAGTTGATTCAGAGAGATTCCTCCAAAATTCGGTTGAAAAATCAGAAAAAAGGTAAAGGATCCCTATACTTTCTAATAGATTTTTTCCAAACAAATACTAGTTTTTTTTGATTAAAAAAAAATTTCAACGCCTTGAGGTCGTATCTATGCTTGTTAGCTTCCCAACGAATGTTCACAAGCTCCGACCGGATAAGGACATCCCAAGTTATGGTCGTTTTAGTGAGAAAGGGTCAAAAACAAGTAAAATCCAAAAGTTAACAAGGTAATTCACTTGTCCTCCATTTAGCCCGAAATTTCAAAAATTATAAAAATCAACCATTAGTCATCTGAAACGTACAAAACCACAAATAAACAATAATTGGTCAATAAGGTACGCGAAACATGAGATAAATAAGTTCTTCATAAATTTTTCCTATGAGATTTTAAATGTATCCTATGAGATTTCTTTTTCTAAATCGTTGATTTACATAAAATTTAGCGTGAAACCTTTTTTTAATATGGTTTAGTCTTATGTTATGAGGCTCTACTTTGCCTCTCGGTGTTAAAAAAAGTTGATTCGGAGCGATTCCTCCATAAGTTGATTGAAAAATCAGAAAAAAGGTCAAGGATCACGATCCTTTATAATGGAATTTTGTCAAAAAAATCCTAGATTTCTACAATTAAATTTTTTTTCCAACGGCCTGAGGTCGTAGCTATGCTTGTTTGCTTTCCAAAGAATGTTCACAAGCTTCGACTGGATAAGGACATCCCAAGTTATGGTCGTTTTAGTGAGAAAGGGTCAAAAACAAGTAAAATCCAAAAGTTAACAAGGTGATTCACTTGACCTCCATTTAGCCCGAAATTTCAAAAATTATAAAAATCAACCATTAGTCATCTGAAACGTACAAAACCACAAATAAACAATAATTGGTCAATAAGTTACGCGAAACATGAGATAAATAAGTTCTTCATAAATTTTTCCTATGAGATTTTAAATGTATCCTATTAGATTTCTTTTTCTAAATCATTAGTTTACATAAAATTCCGCTTGAAACCTTTTTTCAATATGGTTTAATATCATTTTATGAGGCTCGACTTTACCTTTCAGTGTTAATAAAAGTTGATTCAGAGAGATTCCTCCAAAATTCGGTTGAAAAATCAGAAAAAAGGTAAAGGATCCCTATACTTTCTAATAGATTTTTTCCAAACAAATACTAGTTTTTTTTGATTAAAAAAAAAATTCAACGCCTTGAGGTCGTATCTATGCTTGTTAGCTTCCCAACGAATGTTCACAAGCTCCGACCGGATAAGGACATCCCAAGTTATGGTCGTTTTAGTGAGAAAGGGTCAAAAACAAGTAAAATCCAAAAGTTAACAAGGTAATTCACTTGTCCTCCATTTAGCCCGAAATTTCAAAAATTATAAAAATCAACCATTAGTCATCTGAAACGTACAAAACCACAAATAAACAATAATTGGTCAATAACGTACGCGAAACATGAGATAAATAAGTTCTTCATAAATTTTTCCTATGAGATTTTAAATGTATCCTATGAGATTTCTTTTTCTAAATCGTTGTTTACATAAAATTTAGCGTGAAACCTTTTTTTAATATGGTTTAGTCTTATGTTATGAGGCTCTACTTTGCCTCTCGGTGTTAAAAAAAGTTGATTCGGAGCGATTCCTCCATAAGTTGATTGAAAAATCAGAAAAAAGGTCAAGGATCACGATCCTTTATAATGGAATTTTGACAAAAAAATCCTAGATTTCTACAATTAAATTTTTTTTCCAACGGCCTGAGGTCGTAGCTATGCTTGTTTGCTTTCCAAAGAATGTTCACAATCTCCGACCGGATAAGGACATCCCAAGTTATGGTCGTTTTAGTGAGAAAGGGTGAAAAACAAGTAAAATCCAAAAGTTAACAACGTAATTCACTTGTCCTCCATTTAGCCCGAAATTTCAAAAATTATAAAAATCAACCATTAGTCATCTGAAACGTACAAAACCACAAATAAACAATAATTGGTCAATAAGTTACGCGAAACATGAGATAAATAAGTTCTTCATAAATTTTTCCTATGAGATTTTAAATGTATCCTATTAGATTTCTTTTTCTAAATCATTAGTTTACATAAAATTCCGCTTGAAACCTTTTTTCAATATGGTTTAATATCATTTTATGAGGCTCGACTTTACCTTTCAGTGTTAAAAAAAGTTGATTAAGAGAGATTCCTCCAAAATTCGGTTGAAAAATCAGAAAAAAGGTCAAGGATCCCTATACTTTCTAATAGATTTTTTCCAAACAAATACTAGTTTTTTTTGATTAAAAAAAATTTTCAACGCCTTGAGGTCGTAGCTATGCTTGTTAGCTTCCCATCGAATGTTCACAAGCTCCGACCGGATAAGGACATCCCAAGTTATGGTCGTTTTAGTGAGAAAGGGTCAAAAACAAGTAAAATCCAAAAGTTAACAAGGTAATTCACTTGTCCTCCATTTAGCCCGAAATTTCAAAAATTATAAAAATCAACCATTAGTCATCTGAAACGTACAAAACCACAAATAAACAATAATTGGTCAATAAGGTACGCGAAACATGAGATAAATAAGTTCTTCATAAATTTTTCCTATGAGATTTTAAATGTATCCTATGAGATTTCTTTTTCTAAATCGTTGGTTTACATAAAATTTAGCGTGAAACCTTTTTTTAATATGGTTTAGTCTTATGTTATGAGGCTCTACTTTGCCTCTCGGTGTTAAAAAAAGTTGATTCGGAGGGATTCCTCCATAAGTTGATTGAAAAATCAAAAAAAAGGTCAAGGATCACGATCCTTTCTAATGGAATTTTGACAAAAAAATCCTAGATTTCTGCAATTAAATTTTTTTTCCAACGGCCTGAGGTCGTAGCTATGCTTGTTTGCTTTCCAAAGAATGTTCACAATCTCCGACCGGATAAGGACATCCCAAGTTATGGTCGTTTTAGTGAGAAAGGGTCAAAAACAAGTAAAATCCAAAAGTTAACAAGGTGATTCACTTGACCTCCATTTAGCCCGAAATTTCTAAAATTATAAAAATCAACCATTAGTCATCTGAAACGTACAAAACCACAAATAAACAATAATTGGTCAATAAGTTACGCGAAACATGAGATAAATAAGTTCTTCATAAATTTTTCCTATGAGATTTTAAATGTATCCTATTAGATTTCTTTTTCTAAATCATTAGTTTACATAAAATTCCGCTTGAAACCTTTTTTCAATATGGTTTAATATCATTTTATGAGGCTCGACTTTACCTTTCAGTGTTAAAAAAAGTTGATTCAGAGAGATTCCTCCAAAATTCGGTTGAAAAATCAGAAAAAAGGTCAAGGATCCCTATACTTTCTAATAGATTTTTTCCAAACAAATACTAGTTTTTTTTGATTGAAAAAAAATTTCAACGCTTTGAGGTCATAGCTATGCTTGTTAGCTTCCCAACGAATGTGCACAAGCTCCGACCGGATAAGGACATCCCAAGTTATGGTCGTTTTAGTGAGAAAGGGTCAAAAACAAGTAAAATCCAAAAGTTAACAAGGTAATTCACTTGTCCTCCATTTAGCCCGAAATTTCAAAAATTATAAAAATCAACCATTAGTCATCTGAAACGTACAAAACCACAAATAACCAATAATTGGTCAATAAGGTACGCGAAACATGAGATAAATAAGTTCTTCATCAATTTTTCCTATGAGATTTTAAATGTATCCTATGAGATTTCTTTTTCTAAATCGTTGGTTTACATAAAATTTAGCGTGAAATTTTTTTTAATATGGTTTAGTCTCATGGTATGAGGCTCTACTTTGCCTCTTGGTGTTAAAAAAAGATGATTCGGAGCGATTCCTCCATAAGTTGATTGAAAAATCAGAAAAAAGGTCAAGGATCGCGATCCTTTCTAATGGAAATTTGCTTTAAAAATCCTAGATTTCTGCGATTAAAATTTTTTCCAAAGGCCTGAGGTCGTAGCTATGCTTGTCAGCTTTCCAAAGAATGTTCACAAGCTACGACTGGATAAGGATATCCCAAGTTATGGTCGTTTTAGTGAGAAAGGGTCAAAAAAAAGAAAAATCCAAAAGTTAACAAGGTAATTCACTTGACCTCCATTTAGCCCGAAATTTCAAAATTTATAAAAATCAACCATTAGTTATCTGAAACGTACAAAACCACAAATAAACAATAATTAGTCAATAAGGTACGCGAAACATGAGATAAATAAGTTCTTCATAAATTTTTCCTATGAGATTTTATATGTATCCTATGAGATTTCTTTTTCTAAATCATTAGTTTACATAAAATTCCGCTTGAAACCTTTTTTCACTATCGTTTAATATCATTTTATGAGGCTCGACTTTACCTTTCAGTGTTAAAAAAAGTTGATTCAGAGAGATTCCTCCAAAATTCGGTTGAAAAATCAGAAAAAAGGTCAAGGATCCCTATCCTTTCTAATGGATTTTTTCCAAACAAATACTAGTTTTTTTCGATTAAAATTTTTTTCAACGCCTTGAGGTCGTAGCTATGCTTGTTAACTTCCCAACGAATGTTCACAAGCTCCGACCGGATAAGGACATCCCAAGTTATGGTCGTTTTAGTGAGAAAGATTCAAAAACAAGTAAAATCCAAAAGTTAACAAGCTAATTCACTTGTCCTCCATTTAGCCCGAATTTCAAAAATTATAAAAATCAACCATTAGTCATCTGAAACGTACAAAACCACAAATAAACAATAATTGGTCAATAAGGTACGCGAAACATGAGATTAATAAGTTCTTCATCAATTTTTCCTATGAGATTTTAAATGTATCCTATGAGATTTCTTTTTCTAAATCGTTGGTTTACATAAAATTTAGCGTGAATTTTTTTTTTAATATGGTTTAGTCTCATGGTATGAGGCTCTACTTTGCCTCTTGGTGTTAAAAAAAGATGATTCGGAGCGATTCCTCCATAAGTTGATTGAAAATTCAGAAAAAAGGTCAAGGATCGCGATCCTTTCTAATGGAAATTTGCTTTAAAAATCCTAGATTTCTGCGATTAAAATTTTTTCCAAAGGCCTGAGGTCGTAGCTATGCTTGTTAGCTTTCCAAAGAATGTTCACAAGCTTCGACTGGATAAGGACATCCCAAGTTATGGTCGTTTTAGTGAGAAAGGGTCAAAAAAAAGAAAAATCCAAAAGTTAACAAGGTAATTCACTTGACCTCCATTTAGCCCGAAATTTCAAAATTTATAAAAATCAACCATTAGTCATCTGAAACGTACAAAACCACAAATAAACAATAATTAGTCAATAAGGTACGCGAAACATGAGATAAATAAGTTCTTCATAAATTTTTCCTATGAGATTTTAAATGTATCCTATGAGATTTCTTTTTCTAAATCATTAGTTTACATAAAATTCCGCTTGAAACCTTTTTTCAATATGGTTTAATCTCATTTTATGAGGCTCGACTTTACCTTTCAGTTTTAAAAAAAGTTGATTCAGAGAGATTCCTCCAAAATTCGGTTGAAAAATCAGAAAAAAGGTCAAGGATCCCTATCCTTTCTAATGGATTTTTTCCAAACAAATACTAGTTTTTTTCGATTAAAAAAATTTTCAACGCCTTGAGGTCGCAGCTATGCTTGTTAGCTTCCCAACGAATGTTCACAAGCTCCGACCGGATAAGGACATCCCAAGTTATGGTCGTTTTAGTGAGAAAGATTCAAAAACAAGTAAAATCCAAAAGTTAACAAGGTAATTCACTTGTCCTCCATTTAGCCCGAAATTTCAAAAATTATTAAAATCAACCATTAGTCATCTGAAACCTACAAAACCACAAATAAACAATAATTGGTCAATAAGGTACACGAAACATGAGATAAATAAGTTCTTCATCAATTTTTCCTATGAGATTTTAAATGTATCCTATGAGATTTCTTTTTCTAAATCGTTGGTTTACATAAAATTTAGCGTGAATTTTTTTTTTAATATGGTTTAGTCTCATGGTATGAGGCTCTACTTTGCCTCTTGGTGTTAAAAAAAGATGATTCGGAGCGATTCCTCCATAAGTTGATTGAAAATTCAGAAAAAAGGTCAAGGATCGCGATCCTTTCTAATGGAAATTTGCTTTAAAAATCCTAGATTTCTGCGATTAAAATTTTTTCCAAAGGCCTGAGGTCGTAGCTATGCTTGTTAGCTTTCCAAAGAATGTTCACAAGCTTCGACTGGATAAGGACATCCCAAGTTATGGTCGTTTTAGTGAGAAAGGGTAAAAAAAAAGAAAAATCCAAAAGTTAACAAGGTAATTCACTTGACCTCCATTTAGCCCGAAATTTCAAAATTTATAAAAATCAACCATTAGTCATCTGAAACGTAAAAAACCACAAATAAACAATAATTGGTCAATAAGGTACGCGAAACATGAGATAAATAAGTTCTTCATAAATTTTTCCTATGAGATTTTAAATGTATCCTATGAGATTTCTTTTTCTAAATCGTTGGTTTACATAAAATTTAGCGTGAAACCTTTTTTTAATATGGTTTAGTCTTATGTTATGAGGCTCTACTTTGCCTCTCGGTGTTAAAAAAAGTTGATTCGGAGGGATTCCTCCATAAGTTGATTGAAAAATCAAAAAAAAGGTCAAGGATCACGATCCTTTCTAATGGAATTTTGACAAAAAAATCCTAGATTTCTGCAATTAAATTTTGTTTCCAACGGCCTGAGGTCGTAGCTATGCTTGTTTTCTTTCCAAAGAATGTTCACAATCTCCGACCGGATAAGGACATCCCAAGTTATGGTCGTTTTAGTGAGAAAGGGTCAAAAACAAGTAAAATCCAAAAGTTAACAAGGTGATTCACTTGACCTCCATTCAGCCCGAAATTTCTAAAATTATAAAAATCAACCATTAGTCATCTGAAACGTACAAAACCACAAATAAACAATAATTGGTCAATAAGTTACGCGAAACATGAGATAAATAAGTTCTTCATAAATTTTTCCTATGAGATTTTAAATGTATCCTATGAGATTTCTTTTTTCTAAATCATTAGTTTACATAAAATCCCGCTTGAAACCTTTTTTCAATATGGTTTAATCTCATTTTATGAGGCTCGACTTTACCTTTCAGTGTTAAAAAAAGTTGATTCAGAGAGATTCCTCCAAAATTCGGTTGAAAAATCAGAAAAAAGGTCAAGGATCCCTATCCTTTCTAATGGATTTTTTCCAAACAAATACGAGTTTTTTTCGATTAAAAAAATTTTCAACGCCTTGAGGTCGCAGCTATGCTTGTTAGCTTCCCAACGAATGTTCACAAGCTCCGACCGGATAAGGACATCCCAAGTTATGGTCGTTTTAGTGAGAAAGATTCAAAAACAAGTAAAATCCAAAAGTTAACAAGGTAATTCACTTGTCCTCCATTTAGCCCGAAATTTCAAAAATTATTAAAATCAACCATTAGTCATCTGAAACCTACAAAACCACAAATAAACAATAATTGGTCAATAAGGTACGCGAAACATGAGATAAATAAGTTCTTCATCAATTTTTCCTATGAGATTTTAAATGTATCCTATGAGATTTCTTTTTCTAAATCGTTGGTTTACATAAAATTTAGCGTGAATTTTTTTTTTAATATGGTTTAGATTCATGGTATGAGGCTCTACTTTGCCTCTTGGTGTTAAAAAAAGATGATTCGGAGCGATTCCTCCATAAGTTGATTGAAAATTCAGAAAAAAGGTCAAGGATCGCGATCCTTTCTAATGGAAATTTGCTTTAAAAATCCTAGATTTCTGCGATTAAAATTTTTTCCAAAGGCCTGAGGTCGTAGCTATGCTTGTTAGCTTTCCAAAGAATGTTCACAAGCTTCGACTGGATAAGGACATCCCAAGTTATGGTCGTTTTAGTGAGAAAGGGTCAAAAAAAAGAAAAATCCAAAAGTTAACAAGGTAATTCACTTGACCTCCATTTAGCCCGAAATTTCAAAATTTATAAAAATCAACCATTAGTCATCTGAAACGTACAAAACCACAAATAAACAATAATTAGTCAATAAGGTACGCGAAACATGAGATAAATAAGTTCTTCATAAATTTTTCCTATGAGATTTTAAATGTATCCTATGAGATTTCTTTTTCTAAATCATTAGTTTACATAAAATCCCGCTTGAAACCTTTTTTCAATATGGTTTAATCTCATTTTATGAGGCTCGACTTTACCTTTCAGTGTTAAAAAAAGTTGATTCAGAGAGATTCCTCCAAAATTCGGTTGAAAAATCAGAAAAAAGGTCAAGGATCCCTATCCTTTCTAATGGATTTTTTCCAAACAAATACTAGTTTTTTTCGATTAAAAAAATTTTCAAAGCCTTGAGGTCGTAGCTATGCTTGTTAGCTTCCCAACGAATGTTCACAAGCTCCGACCGGATAAGGACATCCCAAGTTATGGTCGTTTTAGTGAGAAAGATTCAAAAACAAGTAAAATCCAAAAGTTAACAAGGTAATTCACTTGTCCTCCATTTAGCCCGAAATTTCAAAAATTATTAAAATCAACCATTAGTCATCTGAAACCTACAAAACCACAAATAAACAATAATTGGTCAATAAGGTACGCGAAACATGAGATAAATAAGTTCTTCATCAATTTTTCCTATGAGATTTTAAATGTATCCTATGAGATTTCTTTTTCTAAATCGTTGGTTTACATAAAATTTAGCGTGAATTTTTTTTTTAATATGGTTTAGTCTCATGGTATGAGGCTCTACTTTGCCTCTTGGTGTTAAAAAAAGATGATTCGGAGCGATTCCTCCATAAGTTGATTGAAAATTCAGAAAAAAGGTCAAGGATCGCGATCCTTTCTAATGGAAATTTGCTTTAAAAATCCTAGATTTCTGCGATTAAAATTTTTTCCAAAGGCCTGAGGTCGTAGCTATGCTTGTTAGCTTTCCAAAGAATGTTCACAAGCTTCGACTGGATAAGGACATCCCAAGTTATGGTCGTTTTAGTGAGAAAGGGTCAAAAAAAAGAAAAATCCAAAAGTTAACAAGGTAATTCACTTGACCTCCATTTAGCCCGAAATTTCAAAATTTATAAAAATCAACCATTAGTCATCTGAAACGTACAAAACCACAAATAAACAATAATTAGTCAATAAGGTACGCGAAACATGAGATAAATAAGTTCTTCATAAATTTTTCCTATGAGATTTTAAATGTATCCTATGAGATTTCTTTTTCTAAATCATTAGTTTACATAAAATCCCGCTTGAAACCTTTTTTCAATATGGTTTAATCTCATTTTATGAGGCTCGACTTTACCTTTCAGTGTTGAAAAAAGTTGATTCAGAGAGATTCCTCCAAAATTCGGTTGAAAAATCAGAAAAAAGGTCAAGGATCCCTATCCTTTCTAATGGATTTTTTCCAAACAAATACTAGTTTTTTTCGATTAAAAAAATTTTCAACGCCTTGAGGTCGTAGCTATGCTTGTTAGCTTCCCAACGAATGTTCACAAGCTCCGACCGGATAAGGACATCCCAAGTTATGGTCGTTTTAGTGAGAAAGATTCAAAAACAAGTAAAATCCAAAAGTTAACAAGGTAATTCACTTGTCCTCCATTTAGCCCGAAATTTCAAAAATTATTAAAATCAACCATTAGTCATCTGAAACCTACAAAACCACAACTAAACAATAATTGGTCAATAAGGTACGCGAAACATGAGATAAATAAGTTCTTCATCAATTTTTCCTATGAGATTTTAAATGTATCCTATGAGATTTCTTTTTCTAAATCGTTGGTTTACATAAAATTTAGCGTGAATTTTTTTTTTAATATGGTTTAGTCTCATGGTATGAGGCTCTACTTTGCCTCTTGGTGTTAAAAAAAGATGATTCGGAGCGATTCCTCCATAAGTTGATTGAAAATTCAGAAAAAAGGTCAAGGATCGCGATCCTTTCTAATGGAAATTTGCTTTAAAAATCCTAGATTTCTGCGATTAAAATTTTTTCCAAAGGCCTGAGGTCGTAGCTATGCTTGTTAGCTTTCCAAAGAATGTTCACAAGCTTCGACTGGATAAGGACATCCCAAGTTATGGTCGTTTTAGTGAGAAAGGGTAAAAAAAAAGAAAAATCCAAAAGTTAACAAGGTAATTCACTTGACCTCCATTTAGCCCGAAATTTCAAAATTTATAAAAATCAACCATTAGTCATCTGAAACGTACAAAACCACAAATAAACAATAATTAGTCAATAAGGTACGCGAAACATGAGATAAATAAGTTCTTCATAAATTTTTCCTATGAGATTTTAAATGTATCCTATGAGATTTCTTTTTCTAAATCATTAGTTTACATAAAATCCCGCTTGAAACCTTTTTTCAATATGGTTTAATCTCATTTTATGAGGCTCGACTTTACCTTTCAGTGTTAAAAAAAGTTGATTCAGAGAGATTCCTCCAAAATTCGGTTGAAAAATCAGAAAAAAGGTCAAGGATCCCTATCCTTTCTAATGGATTTTTTCCAAACAAATACTAGTTTTTTTCGATTAAAAAAATTTTCAAAGCCTTGAGGTCGTAGCTATGCTTGTTAGCTTCCCAACGAATGTTCACAAGCTCCGACCGGATAAGGACATCCCAAGTTATGGTCGTTTTAGTGAGAAAGATTCAAAAACAAGTAAAATCCAAAAGTTAACAAGGTAATTCACTTGTCCTCCATTTAGCCCGAAATTTCAAAAATTATTAAAATCAACCATTAGTCATCTGAAACCTACAAAACCACAAATAAACAATAATTGGTCAATAAGGTACGCGAAACATGAGATAAATAAGTTCTTCATCAATTTTTCCTATGAGATTTTAAATGTATCCTATGAGATTTCTTTTTCTAAATCGTTGGTTTACATAAAATTTAGCGTGAATTTTTTTTTTAATATGGTTTAGTCTCATGGTATGAGGCTCTACTTTGCCTCTTGGTGTTAAAAAAAGATGATTCGGAGCGATTCCTCCATAAGTTGATTGAAAATTCAGAAAAAAGGTCAAGGATCGCGATCCTTTCTAATGGAAATTTGCTTTAAAAATCCTAGATTTCTGCGATTAAAATTTTTTCCAAAGGCCTGAGGTCGTAGCTATGCTTGTTAGCTTTCCAAAGAATGTTCACAAGCTTCGACTGGATAAGGACATCCCAAGTTATGGTCGTTTTAGTGAGAAAGGGTCAAAAAAAAGAAAAATCCAAAAGTTAACAAGGTAATTCACTTGACCTCCATTTAGCCCGAAATTTCAAAATTTATAAAAATCAACCATTAGTCATCTGAAACGTACAAAACCACAAATAAACAATAATTAGTCAATAAGGTACGCGAAACATGAGATAAATAAGTTCTTCATAAATTTTTCCTATGAGATTTTAAATGTATCCTATGAGATTTCTTTTTCTAAATCATTAGTTTACATAAAATCCCGCTTGAAACCTTTTTTCAATATGGTTTAATCTCATTTTATGAGGCTCGACTTTACCTTTCAGTGTTGAAAAAAGTTGATTCAGAGAGATTCCTCCAAAATTCGGTTGAAAAATCAGAAAAAAGGTCAAGGATCCCTATCCTTTCTAATGGATTTTTTCCAAACAAATACTAGTTTTTTTCGATTAAAAAAATTTTCAACGCCTTGAGGTCGTAGCTATGCTTGTTAGCTTCCCAACGAATGTTCACAAGCTCCGACCGGATAAGGACATCCCAAGTTATGGTCGTTTTAGTGAGAAAGATTCAAAAACAAGTAAAATCCAAAAGTTAACAAGGTAATTCACTTGTCCTCCATTTAGCCCGAAATTTCAAAAATTATTAAAATCAACCATTAGTCATCTGAAACCTACAAAACCACAAATAAACAATAATTGGTCAATAAGGTACGCGAAACATGAGATAAATAAGTTCTTCATCAATTTTTCCTATGAGATTTTAAATGTATCCTATGAGATTTCTTTTTCTAAATCGTTGGTTTACATAAAATTTAGCGTGAATTTTTTTTTTAATATGGTTTAGTCTCATGGTATGAGGCTCTACTTTGCCTCTTGGTGTTAAAAAAAGATGATTCGGAGCGATTCCTCCATAAGTTGATTGAAAATTCAGAAAAAAGGTCAAGGATCGCGATCCTTTCTAATGGAAATTTGCTTTAAAAATCCTAGATTTCTGCGATTAAAATTTTTTCCAAAGGCCTGAGGTCGTAGCTATGCTTGTTAGCTTTCCAAAGAATGTTCACAAGCTTCGACTGGATAAGGACATCCCAAGTTATGGTCGTTTTAGTGAGAAAGGGTCAAAAAAAAGAAAAATCCAAAAGTTAACAAGGTAATTCACTTGACCTCCATTTAGCCCGAAATTTCAAAATTTATAAAAATCAACCATTAGTCATCTGAAACGTACAAAACCACAAATAAACAATAATTAGTCAATAAGGTACGCGAAACATGAGATAAATAAGTTCTTCATAAATTTTTCCTATGAGATTTTAAATGTATCCTATGAGATTTCTTTTTCTAAATCATTAGTTTACATAAAATCCCGCTTGAAACCTTTTTTCAATATGGTTTAATCTCATTTTATGAGGCTCGACTTTACCTTTCAGTGTTAAAAAAAGTTGATTCAAAGAGATTCCTCCAAAATTCGGTTGAAAAATCAGAAAAAAGGTCAAGGATCCCTATCCTTTCTAATGGATTTTTTCCAAACAAATACTAGTTTTTTTCGATTAAAAAATTTTTCAAAGCCTTGAGGTCGTAGCTATGCTTGTTAGCTTCCCAACGAATGTTCACAAGCTCCGACCGGATAAGGACATCCCAAGTTATGGTCGTTTTAGTGAGAAAGATTCAAAAACAAGTAAAATCCAAAAGTTAACAAGGTAATTCACTTGTCCTCCATTTAGCCCGAAATTTCAAAAATTATTAAAATCAACCATTAGTCATCTGAAACCTACAAAACCACAAATAAACAATAATTGGTCAATAAGGTACGCGAAACATGAGATAAATAAGTTCTTCATCAATTTTTCCTATGAGATTTTAAATGTATCCTATGAGATTTCTTTTTCTAAATCGTTGGTTTACATAAAATTTAGCGTGAATTTTTTTTTTAATATGGTTTAGTCTCATGGTATGAGGCTCTACTTTGCCTCTTGGTGTTAAAAAAAGATGATTCGGAGCGATTCCTCCATAAGTTGATTGAAAATTCAGAAAAAAGGTCAAGGATCGCGATCCTTTCTAATGGAAATTTGCTTTAAAAATCCTAGATTTCTGCGATTAAAATTTTTTCCAAAGGCCTGAGGTCGTAGCTATGCTTGTTAGCTTTCCAAAGAATGTTCACAAGCTTCGACTGGATAAGGACATCCCAAGTTATGGTCGTTTTAGTGAGAAAGGGTCAAAAAAAAGAAAAATCCAAAAGTTAACAAGGTAATTCACTTGACCTCCATTTAGCCCGAAATTTCAAAATTTATAAAAATCAACCATTAGTCATCTGAAACCTACAAAACCACAAATAAACAATAATTGGTCAATAAGGTACGCGAAACATGAGATAAATAAGTTCTTCATAAATTTTTCCTATGAGATTTTAAATGTATCCTATGAGATTTCTTTTTCTAAATCATTAGTTTACATAAAATCCCGCTTGAAACCTTTTTTCAATATGGTTTAATCTCATTTTATGAGGCTCGACTTTACCTTTCAGTGTTAAAAAAAGTTGATTCAGAGAGATTCCTCCAAAATTCGGTTGAAAAATCAGAAAAAAGGTCAAGGATCCCTATCCTTTCTAATGGATTTTTTCCAAACAAATACTAGTTTTTTTCGATTAAAAAAATTTTCAACGCCTTGAGGTCGTAGCTATGCTTGTTAGCTTCCCAACGAATGTTCACAAGCTCCGACCGGATAAGGACATCCCAAGTTATGGTCGTTTTAGTGAGAAAGATTCAAAAACAAGTAAAATCCAAAAGTTAACAAGGTAATTCACTTGTCCTCCATTTAGCCCGAAATTTCAAAAATTATTAAAATCAACCATTAGTCATCTGAAACCTACAAAACCACAAATAAACAATAATTGGTCAATAAGGTACGCGAAACATGAGATAAATAAGTTCTTCATCAATTTTTCCTATGAGATTTTAAATGTATCCTATGAGATTTCTTTTTCTAAATCGTTGGTTTACATAAAATTTAGCGTGAATTTTTTTTTTAATATGGTTTAGTCTCATGGTATGAGGCTCTACTTTGCCTCTTGGTGTTAAAAAAAGATGATTCGGAGCGATTCCTCCATAAGTTGATTGAAAATTCAGAAAAAAGGTCAAGGATCGCGATCCTTTCTAATGGAAATTTGCTTTAAAAATCCTAGATTTCTGCGATTAAAATTTTTTCCAAAGGCCTGAGGTCGTAGCTATGCTTGTTAGCTTTCCAAAGAATGTTCACAAGCTTCGACTGGATAAGGACATCCCAAGTTATGGTCGTTTTAGTGAGAAAGGGTCAAAATAAAGAAAAATCCAAAAGTTAACAAGGTAATTCACTTGACCTCCATTTAGCCCGAAATTTCAAAATTTATAAAAATCAACCATTAGTCATCTGAAACGTACAAAACCACAAATAAACAATAATTAGTCAATAAGGTACGCGAAACATGAGATAAATAAGTTCTTCATAAATTTTTCCTATGAGATTTTAAATGTATCCTATGAGATTTCTTTTTCTAAATCATTAGTTTACATAAAATCCCGCTTGAAACCTTTTTTCAATATGGTTTAATCTCATTTTATGAGGCTCGACTTTACCTTTCAGTGTTAAAAAAAGTTGATTCAGAGAGATTCCTCCAAAATTCGGTTGAAAAATCAGAAAAAAGGTCAAGGATCCCTATCCTTTCTAATGGATTTTTTCCAAACAAATACTAGTTTTTTTCGATTAAAAAAATTTTCAACGCCTTGAGGTCGTAGCTATGCTTGTTAGCTTCCCAACGAATGTTCACAAGCTCCGACCGGATAAGGACATCCCAAGTTATGGTCGTTTTAGTGAGAAAGATTCAAAAACAAGTAAAATCCAAAAGTTAACAAGGTAATTCACTTGTCCTCCATTTAGCCCGAAATTTCAAAAATTATTAAAATCAACCATTAGTCATCTGAAACCTACAAAACCACAAATAAACAATAATTGGTCAATAAGGTACGCGAAACATGAGATAAATAAGTTCTTCATCAATTTTTCCTATGAGATTTTAAATGTATCCTATGAGATTTCTTTTTCTAAATCGTTGGTTTACATAAAATTTAGCGTGAATTTTTTTTTTAATATGGTTTAGTCTCATGGTATGAGGCTCTACTTTGCCTCTTGGTGTTAAAAAAAGATGATTCGGAGCGATTCCTCCATAAGTTGATTGAAAATTCAGAAAAAAGGTCAAGGATCGCGATCCTTTCTAATGGAAATTTGCTTTAAAAATCCTAGATTTCTGCGATTAAAATTTTTTCCAAAGGCCTGAGGTCGTAGCTATGCTTGTTAGCTTTCCAAAGAATGTTCACAAGCTTCGACTGGATAAGGACATCCCAAGTTATGGTCGTTTTAGTGAGAAAGGGTCAAAATAAAGAAAAATCCAAAAGTTAACAAGGTAATTCACTTGACCTCCATTTAGCCCGAAATTTCAAAATTTATAAAAATCAACCATTAGTCATCTGAAACGTACAAAACCACAAATAAACAATAATTAGTCAATAAGGTACGCGAAACATGAGATAAATAAGTTCTTCATAAATTTTTCCTATGAGATTTTAAATGTATCCTATGAGATTTCTTTTTCTAAATCATTAGTTTACATAAAATCCCGCTTGAAACCTTTTTTCAATATGGTTTAATCTCATTTTATGAGGCTCGACTTTACCTTTCAGTGTTAAAAAAAGTTGATTCAAAGAGATTCCTCCAAAATTCGGTTGAAAAATCAGAAAAAAGGTCAAGGATCCCTATCCTTTCTAATGGATTTTTTCCAAACAAATACTAGTTTTTTTCGATTAAAAAAATTTTCAAAGCCTTGAGGTCGTAGCTATGCTTGTTAGCTTCCCAACGAATGTTCACAAGCTCCGACCGGATAAGGACATCCCAAGTTATGGTCGTTTTAGTGAGAAAGATTCAAAAACAAGTAAAATCCAAAAGTTAACAAGGTAATTCACTTGTCCTCCATTTAGCCCGAAATTTCAAAAATTATTAAAATCAACCATTAGTCATCTGAAACCTACAAAACCACAAATAAACAATAATTGGTCAATAAGGTACGCGAAACATGAGATAAATAAGTTCTTCATCAATTTTTCCTATGAGATTTTAAATGTATCCTATGAGATTTCTTTTTCTAAATCGTTGGTTTACATAAAATTTAGCGTGAATTTTTTTTTTAATATGGTTTAGTCTCATGGTATGAGGCTCTACTTTGCCTCTTGGTGTTAAAAAAAGATGATTCGGAGCGATTCCTCCATAAGTTGATTGAAAATTCAGAAAAAAGGTCAAGGATCGCGATCCTTTCTAATGGAAATTTGCTTTAAAAATCCTAGATTTCTGCAATTAAAATTTTTTCCAAAGGCCTGAGGTCGTAGCTATGCTTGTTAGCTTTCCAAAGAATGTTCACAAGCTTCGACTGGATAAGGACATCCCAAGTTATGGTCGTTTTAGTGAGAAAGGGTCAAAAAAAAGAAAAATCCAAAAGTTAACAAGGTAATTCACTTGACCTCCATTTAGCCCGAAATTTCAAAATTTATAAAAATCAACCATTAGTCATCTGAAACCTACAAAACCACAAATAAACAATAATTGGTCAATAAGGTACGCGAAACATGAGATAAATAAGTTCTTCATAAATTTTTCCTATGAGATTTTAAATGTATCCTATGAGATTTCTTTTTCTAAATCATTAGTTTACATAAAATCCCGCTTGAAACCTTTTTTCAATATGGTTTAATCT
Organism: Medicago arabica; assembly: GCA_946800305.1. Lineage (NCBI taxonomy): Eukaryota > Viridiplantae > Streptophyta > Magnoliopsida > Fabales > Fabaceae > Medicago > Medicago arabica. The sequence goes on along the minus strand of OX326966.1, from coordinate 321,719 downwards.
CATTTTATGAGGCTCGACTTTACCTTTCAGTGTTAAAAAAAGTTGATTCAGAGAGATTCCTCCAAAATTCGGTTGAAAAATCAGTAAAAAGGTCAAGGATCCCTATCCTTTCTAATGGATTTTTTCCAAACAAATACTAGTTTTTTTCGATTAAAAAAATTTTCAACGCCTTGAGGTCGTAGCTATGCTTGTTAGCTTCCCAACGAATGTTCACAAGCTCCGACCGGATAAGGACATCCCAAGTTATGGTCGTTTTAGTGAGAAAGATTCAAAAACAAGTAAAATCCAAAAGTTAACAAGGTAATTCACTTGTCCTCCATTTAGCCCGAAATTTCAAAAATTATTAAAATCAACCATTAGTCATCTGAAACCTACAAAACCACAAATAAACAATAATTGGTCAATAAGGTACGCGAAACATGAGATAAATAAGTTCTTCATCAATTTTTCCTATGAGATTTTAAATGTATCCTATGAGATTTCTTTTTCTAAATCGTTGGTTTACATAAAATTTAGCGTGAATTTTTTTTTTAATATGGTTTAGTCTCATGGTATGAGGCTCTACTTTGCCTCTTGGTGTTAAAAAAAGATGATTCGGAGCGATTCCTCCATAAGTTGATTGAAAATTCAGAAAAAAGGTCAAGGATCGCGATCCTTTCTAATGGAAATTTGCTTTAAAAATCCTAGATTTCTGCGATTAAAATTTTTTCCAAAGGCCTGAGGTCGTAGCTATGCTTGTTAGCTTTCCAAAGAATGTTCACAAGCTTCGACTGGATAAGGACATCCCAAGTTATGGTCGTTTTAGTGAGAAAGGGTCAAAAAAAAGAAAAATCCAAAAGTTAACAAGGTAATTCACTTGACCTCCATTTAGCCCGAAATTTCAAAATTTATAAAAATCAACCATTAGTCATCTGAAACGTACAAAACCACAAATAAACAATAATTAGTCAATAAGGTACGCGAAACATGAGATAAATAAGTTCTTCATAAATTTTTCCTATGAGATTTTAAATGTATCCTATGAGATTTCTTTTTCTAAATCATTAGTTTACATAAAATCCCGCTTGAAACCTTTTTTCAATATGGTTTAATCTCATTTTATGAGGCTCGACTTTACCTTTCAGTGTTAAAAAAAGTTGATTCAGAGAGATTCCTCCAAAATTCGGTTGAAAAATCAGAAAAAAGGTCAAGGATCCCTATCCTTTCTAATGGATTTTTTCCAAACAAATACTAGTTTTTTTCGATTAAAAAATTTTTCAACGCCTTGAGGTCGTAGCTATGCTTGTTAGCTTCCCAACGAATGTTCACAAGCTCCGACCGGATAAGGACATCCCAAGTTATGGTCGTTTTAGTGAGAAAGATTCAAAAACAAGTAAAATCCAAAAGTTAACAAGGTAATTCACTTGTCCTCCATTTAGCCCGAAATTTCAAAAATTATTAAAATCAACCATTAGTCATCTGAAACCTACAAAACCACAAATAAACAATAATTGGTCAATAAGGTACGCGAAACATGAGATAAATAAGTTCTTCATCAATTTTTCCTATGAGATTTTAAATGTATCGTATGAGATTTCTTTTTCTAAATCGTTGGTTTACATAAAATTTAGCGTGAATTTTTTTTTTAATATGGTTTAGTCTCATGGTATGAGGCTCTACTTTGCCTCTTGGTGTTAAAAAAAGATGATTCGGAGCGATTCCTCCATAAGTTGATTGAAAATTCAGAAAAAAGGTCAAGGATCGCGATCCTTTCTAATGGAAATTTGCTTTAAAAATCCTAGATTTCTGCGATTAAAATTTTTTCCAAAGGCCTGAGGTCGTAGCTATGCTTGTTAGCTTTCCAAAGAATGTTCACAAGCTTCGACTGGATAAGGACATCCCAAGTTATGGTCGTTTTAGTGAGAAAGGGTCAAAAAAAAAGAAAAATCCAAAAGTTAACAAGGTAATTCACTTGACCTCCATTTAGCCCGAAATTTCAAAATTTATAAAAATCAACCATTAGTCATCTGAAACGTACAAAACCACAAATAAACAATAATTAGTCAATAAGGTACGCGAAACATGAGATAAATAAGTTCTTCATAAATTTTTCCTATGAGATTTTAAATGTATCCTATGAGATTTCTTTTTCTAAATCATTAGTTTACATAAAATCCCGCTTGAAACCTTTTTTCAATATGGTTTAATCTCATTTTATGAGGCTCGACTTTACCTTTCAGTGTTAAAAAAAGTTGATTCAGAGAGATTCCTCCAAAATTCGGTTGAAAAATCAGAAAAAAGGTCAAGGATCCCTATCCTTTCTAATGGATTTTTTCCAAACAAATACTAGTTTTTTTCGATTAAAAAATTTTTCAACGCCTTGAGGTCGTAGCTATGCTTGTTAGCTTCCCAACGAATGTTCACAAGCTCCGACCGGATAAGGACATCCCAAGTTATGGTCGTTTTAGTGAGAAAGATTCAAAAACAAGTAAAATCCAAAAGTTAACAAGGTAATTCACTTGTCCTCCATTTAGCCCGAAATTTCAAAAATTATTAAAATCAACCATTAGTCATCTGAAACCTACAAAACCACAAATAAACAATAATTGGTCAATAAGGTACGCGAAACATGAGATAAATAAGTTCTTCATCAATTTTTCCTATGAGATTTTAAATGTATCGTATGAGATTTCTTTTTCTAAATCGTTGGTTTACATAAAATTTAGCGTGAAATTTTTTTTTAATATGGTTTAGTCTCATGGTATGAGGCTCTACTTTGCCTCTTGGTGTTAAAAAAAGATGATTCGGAGCGATTCCTCCATAAGTTGATTGAAAATTCAGAAAAAAGGTCAAGGATCGCGATCCTTTCTAATGGAAATTTGCTTTAAAAATCCTAGATTTCTGCGATTAAAATTTTTTCCAAAGGCCTGAGGTCGTAGCTATGCTTGTTAGCTTTCCAAAGAATGTTCACAAGCTTCGACTGGATAAGGACATCCCAAGTTATGGTCGTTTTAGTGAGAAAGGGTCAAAAAAAAAGAAAAATCCAAAAGTTAACAAGGTAATTCACTTGACCTCCATTTAGCCCGAAATTTCAAAATTTATAAAAATCAACCATTAGTCATCTGAAACGTACAAAACCACAAATAAACAATAATTAGTCAATAAGGTACGCGAAACATGAGATAAATAAGTTCTTCATAAATTTTTCCTATGAGATTTTAAATGTATCCTATGAGATTTCTTTTTCTAAATCATTAGTTTACATAAAATCCCGCTTGAAACCTTTTTTCAATATGGTTTAATCTCATTTTATGAGGCTCGACTTTACCTTTCAGTGTTAAAAAAAGTTGATTCAGAGAGATTCCTCCAAAATTCGGTTGAAAAATCAGAAAAAAGGTCAAGGATCCCTATCCTTTCTAATGGATTTTTTCCAAACAAATACTAGTTTTTTTCGATTAAAAAATTTTTCAACGCCTTGAGGTCGTAGCTATGCTTGTTAGCTTCCCAACGAATGTTCACAAGCTCCGACCGGATAAGGACATCCCAAGTTATGGTCGTTTTAGTGAGAAAGATTCAAAAACAAGTAAAATCCAAAAGTTAACAAGGTAATTCACTTGTCCTCCATTTAGCCCGAAATTTCAAAAATTATTAAAATCAACCATTAGTCATCTGAAACCTACAAAACCACAAATAAACAATAATTGGTCAATAAGGTACGCGAAACATGAGATAAATAAGTTCTTCATCAATTTTTCCTATGAGATTTTAAATGTATCGTATGAGATTTCTTTTTCTAAATCGTTGGTTTACATAAAATTTAGCGTGAAATTTTTTTTTAATATGGTTTAGTCTCATGGTATGAGGCTCTACTTTGCCTCTTGGTGTTAAAAAAAGATGATTCGGAGCGATTCCTCCATAAGTTGATTGAAAATTCAGAAAAAAGGTCAAGGATCGCGATCCTTTCTAATGGAAATTTGCTTTAAAAATCCTAGATTTCTGCGATTAAAATTTTTTCCAAAGGCCTGAGGTCGTAGCTATGCTTGTTAGCTTTCCAAAGAATGTTCACAAGCTTCGACTGGATAAGGACATCCCAAGTTATGGTCGTTTTAGTGAGAAAGGGTCAAAAAAAAAGAAAAATCCAAAAGTTAACAAGGTAATTCACTTGACCTCCATTTAGCCCGAAATTTCAAAATTTATAAAAATCAACCATTAGTCATCTGAAACGTACAAAACCACAAATAAACAATAATTAGTCAATAAGGTACGCGAAACATGAGATAAATAAGTTCTTCATAAATTTTTCCTATGAGATTTTAAATGTATCCTATGAGATTTCTTTTTCTAAATCATTAGTTTACATAAAATCCCGCTTGAAACCTTTTTTCAATATGGTTTAATCTCATTTTATGAGGCTCGACTTTACCTTTCAGTGTTAAAAAAAGTTGATTCAGAGAGATTCCTCCAAAATTCGGTTGAAAAATCAGAAAAAAGGTCAAGGATCCCTATCCTTTCTAATGGATTTTTTCCAAACAAATACTAGTTTTTTTCGATTAAAAAAAATTTCAACGCCTTGAGGTCGTAGCTATGCTTGTTAGCTTCCCAACGAATGTTCACAAGCTCCGACCGGATAAGGACATCCCAAGTTATGGTCGTTTTAGTGAGAAAGATTCAAAAACAAGTAAAATCCAAAAGTTAACAAGGTAATTCACTTGTCCTCCATTTAGCCCGAAATTTCAAAAATTATTAAAATCAACCATTAGTCATCTGAAACCTACAAAACCACAAATAAACAATAATTGGTCAATAAGGTACGCGAAACATGAAATAAATAAGTTCTTCATCAATTTTTCCTATGAGATTTTAAATGTATCGTATGAGATTTCTTTTTCTAAATCGTTGGTTTACATAAAATTTAGCGTGAAATTTTTTTTTAATATGGTTTAGTCTCATGGTATGAGGCTCTACTTTGCCTCTTGGTGTTAAAAAAAGATGATTCGGAGCGATTCCTCCATAAGTTGATTGAAAATTCAGAAAAAAGGTCAAGGATCGCGATCCTTTCTAATGGAAATTTGCTTTAAAAATCCTAGATTTCTGCGATTAAAATTTTTTCCAAAGGCCTGCGGTCGTAGCTATGCTTGTTAGCTTTCCAAAGAATGTTCACAAGCTTCGACTGGATAAGGACATCCCAAGTTATGGTCGTTTTAGTGAGAAAGGGTCAAAAAAAAAGAAAAATCCAAAAGTTAACAATGTAATTCACTTGACCTCCATTTAGCCCGAAATTTCAAAATTTATAAAAATCAACCATTAGTCATCTGAAACGTACAAAACCACAAATAAACAATAATTAGTCAATAAGGTACGCGAAACATGAGATAAATAAGTTCTTCATAAATTTTTCCTATGAGATTTTAAATGTATCCTATGAGATTTCTTTTTCTAAATCATTAGTTTACATAAAATCCCGCTTGAAACCTTTTTTCAATATGGTTTAATCTCATTTTATGAGGCTCGACTTTACCTTTCAGTGTTAAAAAAAGTTGATTCAGAGAGATTCCTCCAAAATTCGGTTGAAAAATCAGAAAAAAGGTCAAGGATCCCTATCCTTTCTAATGGATTTTTTCCAAACAAATACTAGTTTTTTTCGATTAAAAAAAATTTCAACGCCTTAAGGTCGTAACTATGCTTGTTAGCTTCCCAACGAATGTTCACAAGCTCCGACCGGATAAGGACATCCCAAGTTATGGTCGTTTTAGTGAGAAAGATTCAAAAACAAGTAAAATCCAAAAGTTAACAAGGTAATTCACTTGTCCTCCATTTAGCCCGAAATTTCAAAAATTATTAAAATCAACCATTAGTCATCTGAAACCTACAAAACCACAAATAAACAATAATTGGTCAATAAGGTACGCGAAACATGAGATAAATAAGTTCTTCATCAATTTTTCCTATGAGATTTTAAATGTATCGTATGAGATTTCTTTTTCTAAATCGTTGGTTTACATAAAATTTAGCGTGAAATTTTTTTTTAATATGGTTTAGTCTCATGGTATGAGGCTCTACTTTGCCTCTTGGTGTTAAAAAAAGATGATTCGGAGCGATTCCTCCATAAGTTGATTGAAAATTCAGAAAAAAGGTCAAGGATCGCGATCCTTTCTAATGGAAATTTGCTTTAAAAATCCTAGATTTCTGCGATTAAAATTTTTTCCAAAGGCCTGAGGTCGTAGCTATGCTTGTTAGCTTTCCAAAGAATGTTCACAAGCTTCGACTGGATAAGGACATCCCAAGTTATGGTCGTTTTAGTGAGAAAGGGTCAAAAAAAAAGAAAAATCCAAAAGTTAACAAGGTAATTCACTTGACCTCCATTTAGCCCGAAATTTCAAAATTTATAAAAATCAACCATTAGTCATCTGAAACGTACAAAACCACAAATAAACAATAATTAGTCAATAAGGTACGCGAAACATGAGATAAATAAGTTCTTCATAAATTTTTCCTATGAGATTTTAAATGTATCCTATGAGATTTCTTTTTCTAAATCATTAGTTTACATAAAATCCCGCTTGAAACCTTTTTTCAATATGGTTTAATCTCATTTTATGAGGCTCGACTTTACCTTTCAGTGTTAAAAAAAGTTGATTCAGAGAGATTCCTCCAAAATTCGGTTGAAAAATCAGAAAAAAGGTCAAGGATCCCTATCCTTTCTAATGGATTTTTTCCAAACAAATACTAGTTTTTTTCGATTAAAAAATTTTTCAACGCCTTGAGGTCGTAGCTATGCTTGTTAGCTTCCCAACGAATGTTCACAAGCTCCGACCGGATAAGGACATCCCAAGTTATGGTCGTTTTAGTGAGAAAGATTCAAAAACAAGTAAAATCCAAAAGTTAACAAGGTAATTCACTTGTCCTCCATTTAGCCCGAAATTTCAAAAATTATTAAAATCAACCATTAGTCATCTGAAACCTACAAAACCACAAATAAACAATAATTGGTCAATAAGGTACGCGAAACATGAGATAAATAAGTTCTTCATCAATTTTTCCTATGAGATTTTAAATGTATCGTATGAGATTTCTTTTTCTAAATCGTTGGTTTACATAAAATTTAGCGTGAAATTTTTTTTTAATATGGTTTAGTCTCATGGTATGAGGCTCTACTTTGCCTCTTGGTGTTAAAAAAAGATGATTCGGAGCGATTCCTCCATAAGTTGATTGAAAATTCAGAAAAAAGGTCAAGGATCGCGATCCTTTCTAATGGAAATTTGCTTTAAAAATCCTAGATTTCTGCGATTAAAATTTTTTCCAAAGGCCTGAGGTCGTAGCTATGCTTGTTAGCTTTCCAAAGAATGTTCACAAGCTTCGACTGGATAAGGACATCCCAAGTTATGGTCGTTTTAGTGAGAAAGGGTCAAAAAAAAAGAAAAATCCAAAAGTTAACAAGGTAATTCACTTGACCTCCATTTAGCCCGAAATTTCAAAATTTATAAAAATCAACCATTAGTCATCTGAAACGTACAAAACCACAAATAAACAATAATTAGTCAATAAGGTACGCGAAACATGAGATAAATAAGTTCTTCATAAATTTTTCCTATGAGATTTTAAATGTATCCTATGAGATTTCTTTTTCTAAATCATTAGTTTACATAAAATCCCGCTTGAAACCTTTTTTCAATATGGTTTAATCTCATTTTATGAGGCTCGACTTTACCTTTCAGTGTTAAAAAAAGTTGATTCAGAGAGATTCCTCCAAAATTCGGTTGAAAAATCAGAAAAAAGGTCAAGGATCCCTATCCTTTCTAATGGATTTTTTCCAAACAAATACTAGTTTTTTTCGATTAAAAAATTTTTCAACGCCTTGAGGTCGTAGCTATGCTTGTTAGCTTCCCAACGAATGTTCACAAGCTCCGACCGGATAAGGACATCCCAAGTTATGGTCGTTTTAGTGAGAAAGATTCAAAAACAAGTAAAATCCAAAAGTTAACAAGGTAATTCACTTGTCCTCCATTTAGCCCGAAATTTCAAAAATTATTAAAATCAACCATTAGTCATCTGAAACCTACAAAACCACAAATAAACAATAATTGGTCAATAAGGTACGCGAAACATGAGATAAATAAGTTCTTCATCAATTTTTCCTATGAGATTTTAAATGTATCGTATGAGATTTCTTTTTCTAAATCGTTGGTTTACATAAAATTTAGCGTGAAATTTTTTTTTAATATGGTTTAGTCTCATGGTATGAGGCTCTACTTTGCCTCTTGGTGTTAAAAAAAGATGATTCGGAGCGATTCCTCCATAAGTTGATTGAAAATTCAGAAAAAAGGTCAAGGATCGCGATCCTTTCTAATGGAAATTTGCTTTAAAAATCCTAGATTTCTGCGATTAAAATTTTTTCCAAAGGCCTGAGGTCGTAGCTATGCTTGTTAGCTTTCCAAAGAATGTTCACAAGCTTCGACTGGATAAGGACATCCCAAGTTATGGTCGTTTTAGTGAGAAAGGGTCAAAAAAAAAGAAAAATCCAAAAGTTAACAAGGTAATTCACTTGACCTCCATTTAGCCCGAAATTTCAAAATTTATAAAAATCAACCATTAGTCATCTGAAACGTACAAAACCACAAATAAACAATAATTAGTCAATAAGGTACGCGAAACATGAGATAAATAAGTTCTTCATAAATTTTTCCTATGAGATTTTAAATGTATCCTATGAGATTTCTTTTTCTAAATCATTAGTTTACATAAAATCCCGCTTGAAACCTTTTTTCAATATGGTTTAATCTCATTTTATGAGGCTCAACTTTACCTTTCAGTGTTAAAAAAAGTTGATTCAGAGAGATTCCTCCAAAATTCGGTTGAAAAATCAGAAAAAAGGTCAAGGATCCCTATCCTTTCTAATGGATTTTTTCCAAACAAATACTAGTTTTTTTCGATTAAAAAATTTTTCAACGCCTTGAGGTCGTAGCTATGCTTGTTAGCTTCCCAACGAATGTTCACAAGCTCCGACCGGATAAGGACATCCCAAGTTATGGTCGTTTTAGTGAGAAAGATTCAAAAACAAGTAAAATCCAAAAGTTAACAAGGTAATTCACTTGTCCTCCATTTAGCCCGAAATTTCAAAAATTATTAAAATCAACCATTAGTCATCTGAAACCTACAAAACCACAAATAAACAATAATTGGTCAATAAGGTACGCGAAACATGAGATAAATAAGTTCTTCATCAATTTTTCCTATGAGATTTTAAATGTATCGTATGAGATTTCTTTTTCTAAATCGTTGGTTTACATAAAATTTAGCGTGAAATTTTTTTTTAATATGGTTTAGTCTCATGGTATGAGGCTCTACTTTGCCTCTTGGTGTTAAAAAAAGATGATTCGGAGCGATTCCTCCATAAGTTGATTGAAAATTCAGAAAAAAGGTCAAGGATCGCGATCCTTTCTAATGGAAATTTGCTTTAAAAATCCTAGATTTCTGCGATTAAAATTTTTTCCAAAGGCCTGAGGTCGTAGCTATGCTTGTTAGCTTTCCAAAGAATGTTCACAAGCTTCGACTGGATAAGGACATCCCAAGTTATGGTCGTTTTAGTGAGAAAGGGTCAAAAAAAAAGAAAAATCCAAAAGTTAACAAGGTAATTCACTTGACCTCCATTTAGCCCGAAATTTCAAAATTTATAAAAATCAACCATTAGTCATCTGAAACGTACAAAACCACAAATAAACAATAATTAGTCAATAAGGTACGCGAAACATGAGATAAATAAGTTCTTCATAAATTTTTCCTATGAGATTTTAAATGTATCCTATGAGATTTCTTTTTCTAAATCATTAGTTTACATAAAATCCCGCTTGAAACCTTTTTTCAATATGGTTTAATCTCATTTTATGAGGCTCGACTTTACCTTTCAGTGTTAAAAAAAGTTGATTCAGAGAGATTCCTCCAAAATTCGGTTGAAAAATCAGAAAAAAGGTCAAGGATCCCTATCCTTTCTAATGGATTTTTTCCAAACAAATACTAGTTTTTTTCGATTAAAAATTTTTTCAACGCCTTGAGGTCGTAGCTATGCTTGTTAGCTTCCCAACGAATGTTCACAAGCTCCGACCGGATAAGGACATCCCAAGTTATGGTCGTTTTAGTGAGAAAGATTCAAAAACAAGTAAAATCCAAAAGTTAACAAGGTAATTCACTTGTCCTCCATTTAGCCCGAAATTTCAAAAATTATTAAAATCAACCATTAGTCATCTGAAACCTACAAAACCACAAATAAACAATAATTGGTCAATAAGGTACGCGAAACATGAGATAAATAAGTTCTTCATCAATTTTTCCTATGAGATTTTAAATGTATCGTATGAGATTTCTTTTTCTAAATCGTTGGTTTACATAAAATTTAGCGTGAAATTTTTTTTTAATATGGTTTAGTCTCTTGGTATGAGGCTCTACTTTGCCTCTTGGTGTTAAAAAAAGATGATTCGGAGCGATTCCTCCATAAGTTGATTGAAAATTCAGAAAAAAGGTCAAGGATCGCGATCCTTTCTAATGGAAATTTGCTTTAAAAATCCTAGATTTCTGCGATTAAAATTTTTTCCAAAGGCCTGAGGTCGTAGCTATGCTTGTTAGCTTTCCAAAGAATGTTCACAAGCTTCGACTGGATAAGGACATCCCAAGTTATGGTCGTTTTAGTGAGAAAGGGTCAAAAAAAAAGAAAAATCCAAAAGTTAACAAGGTAATTCACTTGACCTCCATTTAGCCCGAAATTTCAAAATTTATAAAAATCAACCATTAGTCATCTGAAACGTACAAAACCACAAATAAACAATAATTAGTCAATAAGGTACGCGAAACATGAGATAAATAAGTTCTTCATAAATTTTTCCTATGAGATTTTAAATGTATCCTATGAGATTTCTTTTTCTAAATCATTAGTTTACATAAAATCCCGCTTGAAACCTTTTTTCAATATGGTTTAATCTCATTTTATGAGGCTCGACTTTACCTTTCAGTGTTAAAAAAAGTTGATTCAGAGAGATTCCTCCAAAATTCGGTTGAAAAATCAGAAAAAAGGTCAAGGATCCCTATCCTTTCTAATGGATTTTTTCCAAACAAATACTAGTTTTTTTCGATTAAAAAAATTTTCAACGCCTTGAGGTCGTAGCTATGCTTGTTAGCTTCCCAACGAATGTTCACAAGCTCCGACCGGATAAGGACATCCCAAGTTATGGTCGTTTTAGTGAGAAAGATTCAAAAACAAGTAAAATCCAAAAGTTAACAAGGTAATTCACTTGTCCTCCATTTAGCCCGAAATTTCAGAAATTATTAAAATCAACCATTAGTCATCTGAAACCTACAAAACCACAAATAAACAATAATTGGTCAATAAGGTACGCGAAACATGAGATAAATAAGTTCTTCATCAATTTTTCCTATGAGATTTTAAATGTATCGTATGAGATTTCTTTTTCTAAATCGTTGGTTTACATAAAATTTAGCGTGAAATTTTTTTTTAATATGGTTTAGTCTCATGGTATGAGGCTCTACTTTGCCTCTTGGTGTTAAAAAAAGATGATTCGGAGCGATTCCTCCATAAGTTGATTGAAAATTCAGAAAAAAGGTCAAGGATCGCGATCCTTTCTAATGGAAATTTGCTTTAAAAATCCTAGATTTCTGCGATTAAAATTTTTTCCAAAGGCCTGAGGTCGTAGCTATGCTTGTTAGCTTTCCAAAGAATGTTCACAAGCTTCGACTGGATAAGGACATCCCAAGTTATGGTCGTTTTAGTGAGAAAGGGTCAAAAAAAAAGAAAAATCCAAAAGTTAACAAGGTAATTCACTTGACCTCCATTTAGCCCGAAATTTCAAAATTTATAAAAATCAACCATTAGTCATCTGAAACGTACAAAACCACAAATAAACAATAATTAGTCAATAAGGTACGCGAAACATGAGATAAATAAGTTCTTCATAAATTTTTCCTATGAGATTTTAAATGTATCCTATGAGATTTCTTTTTCTAAATCATTAGTTTACATAAAATCCCGCTTGAAACCTTTTTTCAATATGGTTTAATCTCATTTTATGAGGCTCGACTTTACCTTTCAGTGTTAAAAAAAGTTGATTCAGAGAGATTCCTCCAAAATTCGGTTGAAAAATCAGAAAAAAGGTCAAGGATCCCTATCCTTTCTAATGGATTTTTTCCAAACAAATACTAGTTTTTTTCGATTAAAAAAATTTTCAACGCCTTGAGGTCGTAGCTATGCTTGTTAGCTTCCCAACGAATGTTCACAAGCTCCGACCGGATAAGGACATCCCAAGTTATGGTCGTTTTAGTGAGAAAGATTCAAAAACAAGTAAAATCCAAAAGTTAACAAGGTAATTCACTTGTCCTCCATTTAGCCCGAAATTTCAGAAATTATTAAAATCAACCATTAGTCATCTGAAACCTACAAAACCACAAATAAACAATAATTGGTCAATAAGGTACGCGAAACATGAGATAAATAAGTTCTTCATCAATTTTTCCTATGAGATTTTAAATGTATCGTATGAGATTTCTTTTTCTAAATCGTTGGTTTACATAAAATTTAGCGTGAAATTTTTTTTTAATATGGTTTAGTCTCATGGTATGAGGCTCTACTTTGCCTCTTGGTGTTAAAAAAAGATGATTCGGAGCGATTCCTCCATAAGTTGATTGAAAATTCAGAAAAAAGGTCAAGGATCGCGATCCTTTCTAATGGAAATTTGCTTTAAAAATCCTAGATTTCTGCGATTAAAATTTTTTCCAAAGGCCTGAGGTCGTAGCTATGCTTGTTAGCTTTCCAAAGAATGTTCACAAGCTTCGACTGGATAAGGACATCCCAAGTTATGGTCGTTTTAGTGAGAAAGGGTCAAAAAAAAAGAAAAATCCAAAAGTTAACAAGGTAATTCACTTGACCTCCATTTAGCCCGAAATTTCAAAATTTATAAAAATCAACCATTAGTCATCTGAAACGTACAAAACCACAAATAAACAATAATTAGTCAATAAGGTACGCGAAACATGAGATAAATAAGTTCTTCATAAATTTTTCCTATGAGATTTTAAATGTATCCTATGAGATTTCTTTTTCTAAATCATTAGTTTACATAAAATCCCGCTTGAAACCTTTTTTCAATATGGTTTAATCTCATTTTATGAGGCTCGACTTTACCTTTCAGTGTTAAAAAAAGTTGATTCAGAGAGATTCCTCCAAAATTCGGTTGAAAAATCAGAAAAAAGGTCAAGGATCCCTATCCTTTCTAATGGATTTTTTCCAAACAAATACTAGTTTTTTTCGATTAAAAAAATTTTCAACGCCTTGAGGTCGTAGCTATGCTTGTTAGCTTCCCAACGAATGTTCACAAGCTCCGACCGGATAAGGACATCCCAAGTTATGGTCGTTTTAGTGAGAAAGATTCAAAAACAAGTAAAATCCAAAAGTTAACAAGGTAATTCACTTGTCCTCCATTTAGCCCGAAATTTCAGAAATTATTAAAATCAACCATTAGTCATCTGAAACCTACAAAACCACAAATAAACAATAATTGGTCAATAAGGTACGCGAAACATGAGATAAATAAGTTCTTCATCAATTTTTCCTATGAGATTTTAAATGTATCGTATGAGATTTCTTTTTCTAAATCGTTGGTTTACATAAAATTTAGCGTGAAATTTTTTTTTAATATGGTTTAGTCTCATGGTATGAGGCTCTACTTTGCCTCTTGGTGTTAAAAAAAGATGATTCGGAGCGATTCCTCCATAAGTTGATTGAAAATTCAGAAAAAAGGTCAAGGATCGCGATCCTTTCTAATGGAAATTTGCTTTAAAAATCCTAGATTTCTGCGATTAAAATTTTTTCCAAAGGCCTGAGGTCGTAGCTATGCTTGTTAGCTTTCCAAAGAATGTTCACAAGCTTCGACTGGATAAGGACATCCCAAGTTATGGTCGTTTTAGTGAGAAAGGGTCAAAAAAAAAGAAAAATCCAAAAGTTAACAAGGTAATTCACTTGACCTCCATTTAGCCCGAAATTTCAAAATTTATAAAAATCAACCATTAGTCATCTGAAACGTACAAAACCACAAATAAACAATAATTAGTCAATAAGGTACGCGAAACATGAGATAAATAAGTTCTTCATAAATTTTTCCTATGAGATTTTAAATGTATCCTATGAGATTTCTTTTTCTAAATCATTAGTTTACATAAAATCCCGCTTGAAACCTTTTTTCAATATGGTTTAATCTCATTTTATGAGGCTCGACTTTACCTTTCAGTGTTAAAAAAAGTTGATTCAGAGAGATTCCTCCAAAATTCGGTTGAAAAATCAGAAAAAAGGTCAAGGATCCCTATCCTTTCTAATGGATTTTTTCCAAACAAATACTAGTTTTTTTCGATTAAAAAAATTTTCAACGCCTTGAGGTCGTAGCTATGCTTGTTAGCTTCCCAACGAATGTTCACAAGCTCCGACCGGATAAGGACATCCCAAGTTATGGTCGTTTTAGTGAGAAAGATTCAAAAACAAGTAAAATCCAAAAGTTAACAAGGTAATTCACTTGTCCTCCATTTAGCCCGAAATTTCAGAAATTATTAAAATCAACCATTAGTCATCTGAAACCTACAAAACCACAAATAAACAATAATTGGTCAATAAGGTACGCGAAACATGAGATAAATAAGTTCTTCATCAATTTTTCCTATGAGATTTTAAATGTATCGTATGAGATTTCTTTTTCTAAATCGTTGGTTTACATAAAATTTAGCGTGAAATTTTTTTTTAATATGGTTTAGTCTCATGGTATGAGGCTCTACTTTGCCTCTTGGTGTTAAAAAAAGATGATTCGGAGCGATTCCTCCATAAGTTGATTGAAAATTCAGAAAAAAGGTCAAGGATCGCGATCCTTTCTAATGGAAATTTGCTTTAAAAATCCTAGATTTCTGCGATTAAAATTTTTTCCAAAGGCCTGAGGTCGTAGCTATGCTTGTTAGCTTTCCAAAGAATGTTCACAAGCTTCGACTGGATAAGGACATCCCAAGTTATGGTCGTTTTAGTGAGAAAGGGTCAAAAAAAAAGAAAAATCCAAAAGTTAACAAGGTAATTCACTTGACCTCCATTTAGCCCGAAATTTCAAAATTTATAAAAATCAACCATTAGTCATCTGAAACGTACAAAACCACAAATAAACAATAATTAGTCAATAAGGTACGCGAAACATGAGATAAATAAGTTCTTCATAAATTTTTCCTATGAGATTTTAAATGTATCCTATGAGATTTCTTTTTCTAAATCATTAGTTTACATAAAATCCCGCTTGAAACCTTTTTTCAATATGGTTTAATCTCATTTTATGAGGCTCGACTTTACCTTTCAGTGTTAAAAAAAGTTGATTCAGAGAGATTCCTCCAAAATTCGGTTGAAAAATCAGAAAAAAGGTCAAGGATCCCTATCCTTTCTAATGGATTTTTTCCAAACAAATACTAGTTTTTTTCGATTAAAAAAATTTTCAACGCCTTGAGGTCGTAGCTATGCTTGTTAGCTTCCCAACGAATGTTCACAAGCTCCGACCGGATAAGGACATCCCAAGTTATGGTCGTTTTAGTGAGAAAGATTCAAAAACAAGTAAAATCCAAAAGTTAACAAGGTAATTCACTTGTCCTCCATTTAGCCCGAAATTTCAAAAATTATTAAAATCGACCATTAGTCATCTGAAACCTACAAAACCACAAATAAACAATAATTGGTCAATAAGGTACGCGAAACATGAGATAAATAAGTTCTTCATCAATTTTTCCTATGAGATTTTAAATGTATCGTATGAGATTTCTTTTTTTAAATCGTTGGTTTACATAAAACTTAGCGTGAAATTTTTTTTTAATATGGTTTAGTCTCATGGTATGAGGCTCTACTTTGCCTCTTGGTGTTAAAAAAAGATGATTCGGAGCGATTCCTCCATAAGTTGATTGAAAATTCAGAAAAAAGGTCAAGGATCGCGATCCTTTCTAATGGAAATTTGCTTTAAAAATCCTAGATTTCTGCGATTAAAATTTTTTCCAAAGGCCTGAGGTCGTAGCTATGCTTGTTAGCTTTCCAAAGAATGTTCACAAGCTTCGACTGGATAAGGACATCCCAAGTTATGGTCGTTTTAGTGAGAAAGGGTCAAAAAAAAGAAAAATCCAAAAGTTAACAAGGTAATTCACTTGACCTCCATTTAGCCCGAAATTTCAAAATTTATAAAAATCAACCATTAGTCATCTGAAACGTACAAAACCACAAATAAACAATAATTAGTCAATAAGGTACGCGAAACATGAGATAAATAAGTTCTTCATAAATTTTTCCTATGAGATTTTAAATGTATCCTATGAGATTTCTTTTTCTAAAACATTAGTTTACATAAAATCCCGCTTGAAACCTTTTTTCAATATGGTTTAATCTCATTTTATGAGGCTCGACTTTACCTTTCAGTGTTAAAAAAAGTTGATTCAGAGAGATTCCTCCAAAATTCGGTTGAAAAATCAGAAAAAAGGTCAAGGATCCCTATCCTTTCTAATGGATTTTTTCCAAACAAATACTAGTTTTTTTCGATTAAAAAAATTTTCAACGCCTTGAGGTCGTAGCTATGCTTGTTAGCTTCCCAACGAATGTTCACAAGCTCCGACCGGATAAGGACATCCCAAGTTATGGTCGTTTTAGTGAGAAAGATTCAAAAACAAGTAAAATCCAAAAGTTAACAAGGTAATTCACTTGTCCTCCATTTAGCCCGAAATTTCAGAAATTATTAAAATCAACCATTAGTCATCTGAAACCTACAAAACCACAAATAAACAATAATTGGTCAATAAGGTACGCGAAACATGAGATAAATAAGTTCTTCATCAATTTTTCCTATGAGATTTTAAATGTATCGTATGAGATTTCTTTTTCTAAATCGTTGGTTTACATAAAATTTAGCGTGAAATTTTTTTTTAATATGGTTTAGTCTCATGGTATGAGGCTCTACTTTGCCTCTTGGTGTTAAAAAAAGATGATTCGGAGCGATTCCTCCATAAGTTGATTGAAAATTCAGAAAAAAGGTCAAGGATCGCGATCCTTTCTAATGGAAATTTGCTTTAAAAATCCTAGATTTCTGCGATTAAAATTTTTTCCAAAGGCCTGAGGTCGTAGCTATGCTTGTTAGCTTTCCAAAGAATGTTCACAAGCTTCGACTGGATAAGGACATCCCAAGTTATGGTCGTTTTAGTGAGAAAGGGTCAAAAAAAAAGAAAAATCCAAAAGTTAACAAGGTAATTCACTTGACCTCCATTTAGCCCGAAATTTCAAAATTTATAAAAATCAACCATTAGTCATCTGAAACGTACAAAACCACAAATAAACAATAATTAGTCAATAAGGTACGCGAAACATGAGATAAATAAGTTCTTCATAAATTTTTCCTATGAGATTTTAAATGTATCCTATGAGATTTCTTTTTCTAAATCATTAGTTTACATAAAATCCCGCTTGAAACCTTTTTTCAATATGGTTTAATCTCATTTTATGAGGCTCGACTTTACCTTTCAGTGTTAAAAAAAGTTGATTCAGAGAGATTCCTCCAAAATTCGGTTGAAAAATCAGAAAAAAGGTCAAGGATCCCTATCCTTTCTAATGGATTTTTTCCAAACAAATACTAGTTTTTTTCGATTAAAAAAATTTTCAACGCCTTGAGGTCGTAGCTATGCTTGTTAGCTTCCCAACGAATGTTCACAAGCTCCGACCGGATAAGGACATCCCAAGTTATGGTCGTTTTAGTGAGAAAGATTCAAAAACAAGTAAAATCCAAAAGTTAACAAGGTAATTCACTTGTCCTCCATTTAGCCCGAAATTTCAAAAATTATTAAAATCAACCATTAGTCATCTGAAACCTACAAAACCACAAATAAACAATAATTGGTCAATAAGGTACGCGAAACATGAGATAAATAAGTTCTTCATCAATTTTTCCTATGAGATTTTAAATGTATCCTATGAGATTTCTTTTTCTAAATCGTTGGTTTACATAAAATTTAGCGTGAATTTTTTTTTTAATATGGTTTAGTCTCATGGTATGAGGCTCTACTTTGCCTCTTGGTGTTAAAAAAAGATGATTCGGAGCGATTCCTCCATAAGTTGATTGAAAATTCAGAAAAAAGGTCAAGGATCGCGATCCTTTCTAATGGAAATTTGCTTTAAAAATCCTAGATTTCTGCGATTAAAATTTTTTCCAAAGGCCTGAGGTCGTAGCTATGCTTGTTAGCTTTCCAAAGAATGTTCACAAGCTTCGACTGGATAAGGACATCCCAAGTTATGGTCGTTTTAGTGAGAAAGGGTCAAAAAAAAAGAAAAATCCAAAAGTTAACAAGGTAATTCACTTGACCTCCATTTAGCCCGAAATTTCAAAATTTATAAAAATCAACCATTAGTCATCTGAAACGTACAAAACCACAAATAAACAATAATTAGTCAATAAGGTACGCGAAACATGAGATAAATAAGTTCTTCATAAATTTTTCCTATGAGATTTTAAATGTATCCTATGAGATTTCTTTTTCTAAATCATTAGTTTACATAAAATCCCGCTTGAAACCTTTTTTCAATATGGTTTAATCTCATTTTATGAGGCTCGACTTTACCTTTCAGTGTTAAAAAAAGTTGATTCAGAGAGATTCCTCCAAAATTCGGTTGAAAAATCAGAAAAAAGGTCAAGGATCCCTATCCTTTCTAATGGATTTTTTCCAAACAAATACTAGTTTTTTTCGATTAAAAAAATTTTCAACGCCTTGAGGTCGTAGCTATGCTTGTTAGCTTCCCAACGAATGTTCACAAGCTCCGACCGGATAAGGACATCCCAAGTTATGGTCGTTTTAGTGAGAAAGATTCAAAAACAAGTAAAATCCAAAAGTTAACAAGGTAATTCACTTGTCCTCCATTTAGCCCGAAATTTCAGAAATTATTAAAATCAACCATTAGTCATCTGAAACCTACAAAACCACAAATAAACAATAATTGGTCAATAAGGTACGCGAAACATGAGATAAATAAGTTCTTCATCAATTTTTCCTATGAGATTTTAAATGTATCGTATGAGATTTCTTTTTCTAAATCGTTGGTTTACATAAAATTTAGCGTGAAATTTTTTTTTAATATGGTTTAGTCTCATGGTATGAGGCTCTACTTTGCCTCTTGGTGTTAAAAAAAGATGATTCGGAGCGATTCCTCCATAAGTTGATTGAAAATTCAGAAAAAAGGTCAAGGATCGCGATCCTTTCTAATGGAAATTTGCTTTAAAAATCCTAGATTTCTGCGATTAAAATTTTTTCCAAAGGCCTGAGGTCGTAGCTATGCTTGTTAGCTTTCCAAAGAATGTTCACAAGCTTCGACTGGATAAGGACATCCCAAGTTATGGTCGTTTTAGTGAGAAAGGGTCAAAAAAAAAGAAAAATCCAAAAGTTAACAAGGTAATTCACTTGACCTCCATTTAGCCCGAAATTTCAAAATTTATAAAAATCAACCATTAGTCATCTGAAACGTACAAAACCACAAATAAACAATAATTAGTCAATAAGGTACGCGAAACATGAGATAAATAAGTTCTTCATAAATTTTTCCTATGAGATTTTAAATGTATCCTATGAGATTTCTTTTTCTAAATCATTAGTTTACATAAAATCCCGCTTGAAACCTTTTTTCAATATGGTTTAATCTCATTTTATGAGGCTCGACTTTACCTTTCAGTGTTAAAAAAAGTTGATTCAGAGAGATTCCTCCAAAATTCGGTTGAAAAATCAGAAAAAAGGTCAAGGATCCCTATCCTTTCTAATGGATTTTTTCCAAACAAATACTAGTTTTTTTCGATTAAAAAAATTTTCAACGCCTTGAGGTCGTAGCTATGCTTGTTAGCTTCCCAACGAATGTTCACAAGCTCCGACCGGATAAGGACATCCCAAGTTATGGTCGTTTTAGTGAGAAAGATTCAAAAACAAGTAAAATCCAAAAGTTAACAAGGTAATTCACTTGTCCTCCATTTAGCCCGAAATTTCAAAAATTATTAAAATCGACCATTAGTCATCTGAAACCTACAAAACCACAAATAAACAATAATTGGTCAATAAGGTACGCGAAACATGAGATAAATAAGTTCTTCATCAATTTTTCCTATGAGATTTTAAATGTATCGTATGAGATTTCTTTTTTTAAATCGTTGGTTTACATAAAACTTAGCGTGAAATTTTTTTTTAATATGGTTTAGTCTCATGGTATGAGGCTCTACTTTGCCTCTTGGTGTTAAAAAAAGATGATTCGGAGCGATTCCTCCATAAGTTGATTGAAAATTCAGAAAAAAGGTCAAGGATCGCGATCCTTTCTAATGGAAATTTGCTTTAAAAATCCTAGATTTCTGCGATTAAAATTTTTTCCAAAGGCCTGAGGTCGTAGCTATGCTTGTTAGCTTTCCAAAGAATGTTCACAAGCTTCGACTGGATAAGGACATCCCAAGTTATGGTCGTTTTAGTGAGAAAGGGTCAAAAAAAAGAAAAATCCAAAAGTTAACAAGGTAATTCACTTGACCTCCATTTAGCCCGAAATTTCAAAATTTATAAAAATCAACCATTAGTCATCTGAAACGTACAAAACCACAAATAAACAATAATTAGTCAATAAGGTACGCGAAACATGAGATAAATAAGTTCTTCATAAATTTTTCCTATGAGATTTTAAATGTATCCTATGAGATTTCTTTTTCTAAAACATTAGTTTACATAAAATCCCGCTTGAAACCTTTTTTCAATATGGTTTAATCTCATTTTATGAGGCTCGACTTTACCTTTCAGTGTTAAAAAAAGTTGATTCAGAGAGATTCCTCCAAAATTCGGTTGAAAAATCAGAAAAAAGGTCAAGGATCCCTATCCTTTCTAATGGATTTTTTCCAAACAAATACTAGTTTTTTTCGATTAAAAAAATTTTCAACGCCTTGAGGTCGTAGCTATGCTTGTTAGCTTCCCAACGAATGTTCACAAGCTCCGACCGGATAAGGACATCCCAAGTTATGGTCGTTTTAGTGAGAAAGATTCAAAAACAAGTAAAATCCAAAAGTTAACAAGGTAATTCACTTGTCCTCCATTTAGCCCGAAATTTCAAAAATTATTAAAATCAACCATTAGTCATCTGAAACCTACAAAACCACAAATAAACAATAATTGGTCAATAAGGTACGCGAAACATGAGATAAATAAGTTCTTCATCAATTTTTCCTATGAGATTTTAAATGTATCCTATGAGATTTCTTTTTCTAAATCGTTGGTTTACATAAAATTTAGCGTGAATTTTTTTTTTAATATGGTTTAGTCTCATGGTATGAGGCTCTACTTTGCCTCTTGGTGTTAAAAAAAGATGATTCGGAGCGATTCCTCCATAAGTTGATTGAAAATTCAGAAAAAAGGTCAAGGATCGCGATCCTTTCTAATGTAAATTTGCTTTAAAAATCCTAGATTTCTGCGATTAAAATTTTTTCCAAAGGCCTGAGGTCGTAGCTATGCTTGTTAGCTTTCCAAAGAATGTTCACAAGCTTCGACTGGATAAGGACATCCCAAGTTATGGTCGTTTTAGTGAGAAAGGGTCAAAAAAAAAGAAAAATCCAAAAGTTAACAAGGTAATTCACTTGACCTCCATTTAGCCCGAAATTTCAAAATTTATAAAAATCAACCATTAGTCATCTGAAACGTACAAAACCACAAATAAACAATAATTAGTCAATAAGGTACGCGAAACATGAGATAAATAAGTTCTTCATAAATTTTTCCTATGAGATTTTAAATGTATCCTATGAGATTTCTTTTTCTAAATCATTAGTTTACATAAAATCCCGCTTGAAACCTTTTTTCAATATGGTTTAATCTCATTTTATGAGGCTCGACTTTACCTTTCAGTGTTAAAAAAAGTTGATTCAGAGAGATTCCTCCAAAATTCGGTTGAAAAATCAGAAAAAAGGTCAAGGATCCCTATCCTTTCTAATGGATTTTTTCCAAACAAATACTAGTTTTTTTCGATTAAAAAAATTTTCAACGCCTTGAGGTCGTAGCTATGCTTGTTAGCTTCCCAACGAATGTTCACAAGCTCCGACCGGATAAGGACATCCCAAGTTATGGTCGTTTTAGTGAGAAAGATTCAAAAACAAGTAAAATCCAAAAGTTAACAAGGTAATTCACTTGTCCTCCATTTAGCCCGAAATTTCAAAAATTATTAAAATCAACCATTAGTCATCTGAAACCTACAAAACCACAAATAAACAATAATTGGTCAATAAGGTACGCGAAACATGAGATAAATAAGTTCTTCATCAATTTTTCCTATGAGATTTTAAATGTATCGTATGAGATTTCTTTTTCTAAATCGTTGGTTTACATAAAATTTAGCGTGAAATTTTTTTTTAATATGGTTTAGTCTCATGGTATGAGGCTCTACTTTGCCTCTTGGTGTTAAAAAAAGATGATTCGGAGCGATTCCTCCATAAGTTGATTGAAAATTCAGAAAAAAGGTCAAGGATCGCGATCCTTTCTAATGGAAATTTGCTTTAAAAATCCTAGATTTCTGCGATTAAAATTTTTTCCAAAGGCCTGAGGTCGTAGCTATGCTTGTTAGCTTTCCAAAGAATGTTCACAAGCTTCGACTGGATAAGGACATCCCAAGTTATGGTCGTTTTAGTGAGAAAGGGTCAAAAAAAAGAAAAATCCAAAAGTTAACAAGGTAATTCACTTGACCTCCATTTAGCCCGAAATTTCAAAATTTATAAAAATCAACCATTAGTCATCTGAAACGTACAAAACCACAAATAAACAATAATTAGTCAATAAGGTACGCGAAACATGAGATAAATAAGTTCTTCATAAATTTTTCCTATGAGATTTTAAATGTATCCTATGAGATTTCTTTTTCTAAAACATTAGTTTACATAAAATCCCGCTTGAAACCTTTTTTCAATATGGTTTAATCTCATTTTATGAGGCTCGACTTTACCTTTCAGTGTTAAAAAAAGTTGATTCAGAGAGATTCCTCCAAAATTCGGTTGAAAAATCAGAAAAAAGGTCAAGGATCCCTATCCTTTCTAATGGATTTTTTCCAAACAAATACTAGTTTTTTTCGATTAAAAAAATTTTCAACGCCTTGAGGTCGTAGCTATGCTTGTTAGCTTCCCAACGAATGTTCACAAGCTCCGACCGGATAAGGACATCCCAAGTTATGGTCGTTTTAGTGAGAAAGATTCAAAAACAAGTAAAATCCAAAAGTTAACAAGGTAATTCACTTGTCCTCCATTTAGCCCGAAATTTCAAAAATTATTAAAATCAACCATTAGTCATCTGAAACCTACAAAACCACAAATAAACAATAATTGGTCAATAAGGTACGCGAAACATGAGATAAATAAGTTCTTCATCAATTTTTCCTATGAGATTTTAAATGTATCCTATGAGATTTCTTTTTCTAAATCGTTGGTTTACATAAAATTTAGCGTGAATTTTTTTTTTAATATGGTTTAGTCTCATGGTATGAGGCTCTACTTTGCCTCTTGGTGTTAAAAAAAGATGATTCGGAGCGATTCCTCCATAAGTTGATTGAAAATTCAGAAAAAAGGTCAAGGATCGCGATCCTTTCTAATGGAAATTTGCTTTAAAAATCCTAGATTTCTGCGATTAAAATTTTTTCCAAAGGCCTGAGGTCGTAGCTATGCTTGTTAGCTTTCCAAAGAATGTTCACAAGCTTCGACTGGATAAGGACATCCCAAGTTATGGTCGTTTTAGTGAGAAAGGGTCAAAAAAAAAGAAAAATCCAAAAGTTAACAAGGTAATTCACTTGACCTCCATTTAGCCCGAAATTTCAAAATTTATAAAAATCAACCATTAGTCATCTGAAACGTACAAAACCACAAATAAACAATAATTAGTCAATAAGGTACGCGAAACATGAGATAAATAAGTTCTTCATAAATTTTTCCTATGAGATTTTAAATGTATCCTATGAGATTTCTTTTTCTAAATCATTAGTTTACATAAAATCCCGCTTGAAACCTTTTTTCAATATGGTTTAATCTCATTTTATGAGGCTCGACTTTACCTTTCAGTGTTAAAAAAAGTTGATTCAGAGAGATTCCTCCAAAATTCGGTTGAAAAATCAGAAAAAAGGTCAAGGATCCCTATCCTTTCTAATGGATTTTTTCCAAACAAATACTAGTTTTTTTCGATTAAAAAAATTTTCAACGCCTTGAGGTCGTAGCTATGCTTGTTAGCTTCCCAACGAATGTTCACAAGCTCCGACCGGATAAGGACATCCCAAGTTATGGTCGTTTTAGTGAGAAAGATTCAAAAACAAGTAAAATCCAAAAGTTAACAAGGTAATTCACTTGTCCTCCATTTAGCCCGAAATTTCAAAAATTATTAAAATCAACCATTAGTCATCTGAAACCTACAAAACCACAAATAAACAATAATTGGTCAATAAGGTACGCGAAACATGAGATAAATAAGTTCTTCATCAATTTTTCCTATGAGATTTTAAATGTATCCTATGAGATTTCTTTTTCTAAATCGTTGGTTAACATAAAATTTAGCGTGAATTTTTTTTTTAATATGGTTTAGTCTCATGGTATGAGGCTCTACTTTGCCTCTTGGTGTTAAAAAAAGATGATTCGGAGCGATTCCTCCATAAGTTGATTGAAAATTCAGAAAAAAGGTCAAGGATCGCGATCCTTTCTAATGGAAATTTGCTTTAAAAATCCTAGATTTCTGCGATTAAATTTTTTTCCAAAGGCCTGAGGTCGTAGCTATGCTTGTTAGCTTTCCAAAGAATGTTCACAAGCTTCGACTGGATAAGGACATCCCAAGTTATGGTCGTTTTAGTGAAAAAGGGTCAAAAAAAAGAAAAATCCAAAAGTTAACAAGGTAATTCACTTGACCTCCATTTAGCCCGAAATTTCAAAATTTATAAAAATCAACCATTAGTCATCTGAAACGTACAAAACCACAAATAAACAATAATTAGTCAATAAGGTACGCGAAACATGAGATAAATAAGTTCTTCATAAATTTTTCCTATGAGATTTTAAATGTATCCTATGAGATTTCTTTTTCTAAATCATTAGTTTACATAAAATCCCGCTTGAAACCTTTTTTCAATATGGTTTAATCTCATTTTATGAGGCTCGACTTTACCTTTCAGTGTTAAAAAAAGTTGATTCAGAGAGATTCCTCCAAAATTCGGTTGAAAAATCAGAAAAAAGGTCAAGGATCCCTATCCTTTCTAATGGATTTTTTCCAAACAAATACTAGTTTTTTTCGATTAAATTTTTTTTCAACGCCTTGAGGTCGCAGCTATGCTTGTTAGCTTCCCAACGAATGTTCACAAGCTCCGACCGGATAAGGACATCCCAAGTTATGGTCGTTTTAGTGAGAAAGATTCAAAAACAAGTAAAATCCAAAAGTTAACAAGGTAATTCACTTGTCCTCCATTTAGCCCGAAATTTCAAAAATTATTAAAATCAACCATTAGTCATCTGAAACCTACAAAACCACAAATAAACAATAATTGGTCAATAAGGTACGCGAAACATGAGATAAATAAGTTCTTCATCAATTTTTCCTATGAGATTTTAAATGTATCGTATGAGATTTCTTTTTCTAAATCGTTGGTTTACATAAAATTTAGCGTGAAATTTTTTTTTAATATGGTTTAGTCTCATGGTATGAGGCTCTACTTTGCCTCTTGGTGTTAAAAAAAGATGATTCGGAGCGATTCCTCCATAAGTTGATTGAAAATTCAGAAAAAAGGTCAAGGATCGCGATCCTTTCTAATGGAAATTTGCTTTAAAAATCCTAGATTTCTGCGATTAAAATTTTTTCCAAAGGCCTGAGGTCGTAGCTATGCTTGTTAGCTTTCCAAAGAATGTTCACAAGCTTCGACTGGATAAGGACATCCCAAGTTATGGTCGTTTTAGTGAGAAAGGGTCAAAAAAAAAGAAAAATCCAAAAGTTAACAAGGTAATTCACTTGACCTCCATTTAGCCCGAAATTTCAAAATTTATAAAAATCAACCATTAGTCATCTGAAACGTACAAAACCACAAATAAACAATAATTAGTCAATAAGGTACGCGAAACATGAGATAAATAAGTTCTTCATAAATTTTTCCTATGAGATTTTAAATGTATCCTATGAGATTTCTTTTTCTAAATCATTAGTTTACATAAAATCCCGCTTGAAACCTTTTTTCAATATGGTTTAATCTCATTTTATGAGGCTCGACTTTACCTTTCAGTGTTAAAAAAAGTTGATTCAGAGAGATTCCTCCAAAATTCGGTTGAAAAATCAGAAAAAAGGTCAAGGATCCCTATCCTTTCTAATGGATTTTTTCCAAACAAATACTAGTTTTTTTCGATTAAAAAAATTTTCAACGCCTTGAGGTCGTAGCTATGCTTGTTAGCTTCCCAACGAATGTTCACAAGCTCCGACCGGATAAGGACATCCCAAGTTATGGTCGTTTTAGTGAGAAAGATTCAAAAACAAGTAAAATCCAAAAGTTAACAAGGTAATTCACTTGTCCTCCATTTAGCCCGAAATTTCAAAAATTATTAAAATCAACCATTAGTCATCTGAAACCTACAAAACCACAAATAAACAATAATTGGTCAATAAGGTACGCGAAACATGAGATAAATAAGTTCTTCATCAATTTTTCCTATGAGATTTTAAATGTATCGTATGAGATTTCTTTTTCTAAATCGTTGGTTTACATAAAATTTAGCGTGAAATTTTTTTTTAATATGGTTTAGTCTCATGGTATGAGGCTCTACTTTGCCTCTTGGTGTTAAAAAAAGATGATTCGGAGCGATTCCTCCATAAGTTGATTGAAAATTCAGAAAAAAGGTCAAGGATCGCGATCCTTTCTAATGGAAATTTGCTTTAAAAATCCTAGATTTCTGCGATTAAAATTTTTTCCAAAGGCCTGAGGTCGTAGCTATGCTTGTTAGCTTTCCAAAGAATGTTCACAAGCTTCGACTGGATAAGGACATCCCAAGTTATGGTCGTTTTAGTGAGAAAGGGTCAAAAAAAAAGAAAAATCCAAAAGTTAACAAGGTAATTCACTTGACCTCCATTTAGCCCGAAATTTCAAAATTTATAAAAATCAACCATTAGTCATCTGAAACGTACAAAACCACAAATAAACAATAATTAGTCAATAAGGTACGCGAAACATGAGATAAATAAGTTCTTCATAAATTTTTCCTATGAGATTTTAAATGTATCCTATGAGATTTCTTTTTCTAAATCATTAGTTTACATAAAATCCCGCTTGAAACCTTTTTTCAATATGGTTTAATCTCATTTTATGAGGCTCGACTTTACCTTTCAGTGTTAAAAAAAGTTGATTCAGAGAGATTCCTCCAAAATTCGGTTGAAAAATCAGAAAAAAGGTCAAGGATCCCTATCCTTTCTAATGGATTTTTTCCAAACAAATACTAGTTTTTTTCGATTAAAAAAATTTTCAACGCCTTGAGGTCGTAGCTATGCTTGTTAGCTTCCCAACGAATGTTCACAAGCTCCGACCGGATAAGGACATCCCAAGTTATGGTCGTTTTAGTGAGAAAGATTCAAAAACAAGTAAAATCCAAAAGTTAACAAGGTAATTCACTTGTCCTCCATTTAGCCCGAAATTTCAAAAATTATTAAAATCAACCATTAGTCATCTGAAACCTACAAAACCACAAATAAACAATAATTGGTCAATAAGGTACGCGAAACATGAGATAAATAAGTTCTTCATCAATTTTTCCTATGAGATTTTAAATGTATCGTATGAGATTTCTTTTTCTAAATCGTTGGTTTACATAAAATTTAGCGTGAAATTTTTTTTTAATATGGTTTAGTCTCATGGTATGAGGCTCTACTTTGCCTCTTGGTGTTAAAAAAAGATGATTCGGAGCGATTCCTCCATAAGTTGATTGAAAATTCAGAAAAAAGGTCAAGGATCGCGATCCTTTCTAATGGAAATTTGCTTTAAAAATCCTAGATTTCTGCGATTAAAATTTTTTCCAAAGGCCTGAGGTCGTAGCTATGCTTGTTAGCTTTCCAAAGAATGTTCACAAGCTTCGACTGGATAAGGACATCCCAAGTTATGGTCGTTTTAGTGAGAAAGGGTCAAAAAAAAAGAAAAATCCAAAAGTTAACAAGGTAATTCACTTGACCTCCATTTAGCCCGAAATTTCAAAATTTATAAAAATCAACCATTAGTCATCTGAAACGTACAAAACCACAAATAAACAATAATTAGTCAATAAGGTACGCGAAACATGAGATAAATAAGTTCTTCATAAATTTTTCCTATGAGATTTTAAATGTATCCTATGAGATTTCTTTTTCTAAATCATTAGTTTACATAAAATCCCGCTTGAAACCTTTTTTCAATATGGTTTAATCTCATTTTATGAGGCTCGACTTTACCTTTCAGTGTTAAAAAAAGTTGATTCAGAGAGATTCCTCCAAAATTCGGTTGAAAAATCAGAAAAAAGGTCAAGGATCCCTATCCTTTCTAATGGATTTTTTCCAAACAAATACTAGTTTTTTTCGATTAAAAAAATTTTCAACGCCTTGAGGTCGTAGCTATGCTTGTTAGCTTCCCAACGAATGTTCACAAGCTCCGACCGGATAAGGACATCCCAAGTTATGGTCGTTTTAGTGAGAAAGATTCAAAAACAAGTAAAATCCAAAAGTTAACAAGGTAATTCACTTGTCCTCCATTTAGCCCGAAATTTCAAAAATTATTAAAATCAACCATTAGTCATCTGAAACCTACAAAACCACAAATAAACAATAATTGGTCAATAAGGTACGCGAAACATGAGATAAATAAGTTCTTCATCAATTTTTCCTATGAGATTTTAAATGTATCCTATGAGATTTCTTTTTCTAAATCGTTGGTTTACATAAAATTTAGCGTGAATTTTTTTTTTAATATGGTTTAGTCTCATGGTATGAGGCTCTACTTTGCCTCTTGGTGTTAAAAAAAGATGATTCGGAGCGATTCCTCCATAAGTTGATTGAAAATTCAGAAAAAAGGTCAAGGATCGCGATCCTTTCTAATGTAAATTTGCTTTAAAAATCCTAGATTTCTGCGATTAAAATTTTTTCCAAAGGCCTGAGGTCGTAGCTATGCTTGTTAGCTTTCCAAAGAATGTTCACAAGCTTCGACTGGATAAGGACATCCCAAGTTATGGTCGTTTTAGTGAGAAAGGGTCAAAAAAAAAGAAAAATCCAAAAGTTAACAAGGTAATTCACTTGACCTCCATTTAGCCCGAAATTTCAAAATTTATAAAAATCAACCATTAGTCATCTGAAACCTACAAAACCACAAATAAACAATAATTGGTCAATAAGGTACGCGAAACATGAGATAAATAAGTTCTTCATCAATTTTTCCTATGAGATTTTAAATGTATCCTATGAGATTTCTTTTTCTAAATCGTTGGTTTACATAAAATTTAGCGTGAATTTTTTTTTTAATATGGTTTAGTCTCATGGTATGAGGCTCTACTTTGCCTCTTGGTGTTAAAAAAAGATGATTCGGAGCGATTCCTCCATAAGTTGATTGAAAATTCAGAAAAAAGGTCAAGGATCGCGATCCTTTCTAATGTAAATTTGCTTTAAAAATCCTAGATTTCTGCGATTAAAATTTTTTCCAAAGGCCTGAGGTCGTAGCTATGCTTGTTAGCTTTCCAAAGAATGTTCACAAGCTTCGACTGGATAAGGACATCCCAAGTTATGGTCGTTTTAGTGAGAAAGGGTCAAAAAAAAAGAAAAATCCAAAAGTTAACAAGGTAATTCACTTGACCTCCATTTAGCCCGAAATTTCAAAATTTATAAAAATCAACCATTAGTCATCTGAAACGTACAAAACCACAAATAAACAATAATTAGTCAATAAGGTACGCGAAACATGAGATAAATAAGTTCTTCATAAATTTTTCCTATGAGATTTCTTTTTCTAAATCATTAGTTTACATAAAATCCCGCTTGAAACCTTTTTTCAATATGGTTTAATCTCATTTTATGAGGCTCGACTTTACCTTTCAGTGTTAAAAAAAGTTGATTCAGAGAGATTCCTCCAAAATTCGGTTGAAAAATCAGAAAAAAGGTCAAGGATCCCTATCCTTTCTAATGGATTTTTTCCAAACAAATACTAGTTTTTTTCGATTAAAAAAATTTTCAACGCCTTGAGGTCGTAGCTATGCTTGTTAGCTTCCCAACGAATGTTCACAAGCTCCGACCGGATAAGGACATCCCAAGTTATGGTCGTTTTAGTGAGAAAGATTCAAAAACAAGTAAAATCCAAAAGTTAACAAGGTAATTCACTTGTCCTCCATTTAGCCCGAAATTTCAAAAATTATTAAAATCAACCATTAGTCATCTGAAACCTACAAAACCACAAATAAACAATAATTGGTCAATAAGGTACGCGAAACATGAGATAAATAAGTTCTTCATAAATTTTTCCTATGAGATTTTAAATGTATCCTATGAGATTTCTTTTTCTAAATCATTAGTTTACATAAAATCCCGCTTGAAACCTTTTTTCAATATGGTTTAATCTCATTTTATGAGGCTCGACTTTACCTTTCAGTGTTAAAAAAAGTTGATTCAGAGAGATTCCTCCAAAATTCGGTTGAAAAATCAGAAAAAAGGTCAAGGATCCCTATCCTTTCTAATGGATTTTTTCCAAACAAATACTAGTTTTTTTCGATTAAAAAAATTTTCAACGCCTTGAGGTCGTAGCTATGCTTGTTAGCTTCCCAACGAATGTTCACAAGCTCCGACCGGATAAGGACATCCCAAGTTATGGTCGTTTTAGTGAGAAAGATTCAAAAACAAGTAAAATCCAAAAGTTAACAAGGTAATTCACTTGTCCTCCATTTAGCCCGAAATTTCAAAAATTATTAAAATCAACCATTAGTCATCTGAAACCTACAAAACCACAAATAAACAATAATTGGTCAATAAGGTACGCGAAACATGAGATAAATAAGTTCTTCATCAATTTTTCCTATGAGATTTTAAATGTATCGTATGAGATTTCTTTTTCTAAATCGTTGGTTTACATAAAATTTAGCGTGAAATTTTTTTTTAATATGGTTTAGTCTCATGGTATGAGGCTCTACTTTGCCTCTTGGTGTTAAAAAAAGATGATTCGGAGCGATTCCTCCATAAGTTGATTGAAAATTCAGAAAAAAGGTCAAGGATCGCGATCCTTTCTAATGGAAATTTGCTTTAAAAATCCTAGATTTCTGCGATTAAAATTTTTTCCAAAGGCCTGAGGTCGTAGCTATGCTTGTTAGCTTTCCAAAGAATGTTCACAAGCTTCGACTGGATAAGGACATCCCAAGTTATGGTCGTTTTAGTGAGAAAGGGTCAAAAAAAAGAAAAATCCAAAAGTTAACAAGGTAATTCACTTGACCTCCATTTAGCCCGAAATTTCAAAATTTATAAAAATCAACCATTAGTCATCTGAAACGTACAAAACCACAAATAAACAATAATTAGTCAATAAGGTACGCGAAACATGAGATAAATAAGTTCTTCATAAATTTTTCCTATGAGATTTTAAATGTATCCTATGAGATTTCTTTTTCTAAAACATTAGTTTACATAAAATCCCGCTTGAAACCTTTTTTCAATATGGTTTAATCTCATTTTATGAGGCTCGACTTTACCTTTCAGTGTTAAAAAAAGTTGATTCAGAGAGATTCCTCCAAAATTCGGTTGAAAAATCAGAAAAAAGGTCAAGGATCCCTATCCTTTCTAATGGATTTTTTCCAAACAAATACTAGTTTTTTTCGATTAAAAAAATTTTCAACGCCTTGAGGTCGTAGCTATGCTTGTTAGCTTCCCAACGAATGTTCACAAGCTCCGACCGGATAAGGACATCCCAAGTTATGGTCGTTTTAGTGAGAAAGATTCAAAAACAAGTAAAATCCAAAAGTTAACAAGGTAATTCACTTGTCCTCCATTTAGCCCGAAATTTCAAAAATTATTAAAATCAACCATTAGTCATCTGAAACCTACAAAACCACAAATAAACAATAATTGGTCAATAAGGTACGCGAAACATGAGATAAATAAGTTCTTCATCAATTTTTCCTATGAGATTTTAAATGTATCCTATGAGATTTCTTTTTCTAAATCGTTGGTTTACATAAAATTTAGCGTGAATTTTTTTTTTAATATGGTTTAGTCTCATGGTATGAGGCTCTACTTTGCCTCTTGGTGTTAAAAAAAGATGATTCGGAGCGATTCCTCCATAAGTTGATTGAAAATTCAGAAAAAAGGTCAAGGATCGCGATCCTTTCTAATGGAAATTTGCTTTAAAAATCCTAGATTTCTGCGATTAAAATTTTTTCCAAAGGCCTGAGGTCGTAGCTATGCTTGTTAGCTTTCCAAAGAATGTTCACAAGCTTCGACTGGATAAGGACATCCCAAGTTATGGTCGTTTTAGTGAGAAAGGGTCAAAAAAAAAGAAAAATCCAAAAGTTAACAAGGTAATTCACTTGACCTCCATTTAGCCCGAAATTTCAAAATTTATAAAAATCAACCATTAGTCATCTGAAACGTACAAAACCACAAATAAACAATAATTAGTCAATAAGGTACGCGAAACATGAGATAAATAAGTTCTTCATAAATTTTTCCTATGAGATTTTAAATGTATCCTATGAGATTTCTTTTTCTAAATCATTAGTTTACATAAAATCCCGCTTGAAACCTTTTTTCAATATGGTTTAATCTCATTTTATGAGGCTCGACTTTACCTTTCAGTGTTAAAAAAAGTTGATTCAGAGAGATTCCTCCAAAATTCGGTTGAAAAATCAGAAAAAAGGTCAAGGATCCCTATCCTTTCTAATGGATTTTTTCCAAACAAATACTAGTTTTTTTCGATTAAAAAAATTTTCAACGCCTTGAGGTCGTAGCTATGCTTGTTAGCTTCCCAACGAATGTTCACAAGCTCCGACCGGATAAGGACATCCCAAGTTATGGTCGTTTTAGTGAGAAAGATTCAAAAACAAGTAAAATCCAAAAGTTAACAAGGTAATTCACTTGTCCTCCATTTAGCCCGAAATTTCAAAAATTATTAAAATCAACCATTAGTCATCTGAAACCTACAAAACCACAAATAAACAATAATTGGTCAATAAGGTACGCGAAACATGAGATAAATAAGTTCTTCATCAATTTTTCCTATGAGATTTTAAATGTATCCTATGAGATTTCTTTTTCTAAATCGTTGGTTAACATAAAATTTAGCGTGAATTTTTTTTTTAATATGGTTTAGTCTCATGGTATGAGGCTCTACTTTGCCTCTTGGTGTTAAAAAAAGATGATTCGGAGCGATTCCTCCATAAGTTGATTGAAAATTCAGAAAAAAGGTCAAGGATCGCGATCCTTTCTAATGGAAATTTGCTTTAAAAATCCTAGATTTCTGCGATTAAATTTTTTTCCAAAGGCCTGAGGTCGTAGCTATGCTTGTTAGCTTTCCAAAGAATGTTCACAAGCTTCGACTGGATAAGGACATCCCAAGTTATGGTCGTTTTAGTGAAAAAGGGTCAAAAAAAAGAAAAATCCAAAAGTTAACAAGGTAATTCACTTGACCTCCATTTAGCCCGAAATTTCAAAATTTATAAAAATCAACCATTAGTCATCTGAAACGTACAAAACCACAAATAAACAATAATTAGTCAATAAGGTACGCGAAACATGAGATAAATAAGTTCTTCATAAATTTTTCCTATGAGATTTTAAATGTATCCTATGAGATTTCTTTTTCTAAATCATTAGTTTACATAAAATCCCGCTTGAAACCTTTTTTCAATATGGTTTAATCTCATTTTATGAGGCTCGACTTTACCTTTCAGTGTTAAAAAAAGTTGATTCAGAGAGATTCCTCCAAAATTCGGTTGAAAAATCAGAAAAAAGGTCAAGGATCCCTATCCTTTCTAATGGATTTTTTCCAAACAAATACTAGTTTTTTTCGATTAAATTTTTTTTCAACGCCTTGAGGTCGCAGCTATGCTTGTTAGCTTCCCAACGAATGTTCACAAGCTCCGACCGGATAAGGACATCCCAAGTTATGGTCGTTTTAGTGAGAAAGATTCAAAAACAAGTAAAATCCAAAAGTTAACAAGGTAATTCACTTGTCCTCCATTTAGCCCGAAATTTCAAAAATTATTAAAATCAACCATTAGTCATCTGAAACCTACAAAACCACAAATAAACAATAATTGGTCAATAAGGTACGCGAAACATGAGATAAATAAGTTCTTCATCAATTTTTCCTATGAGATTTTAAATGTATCGTATGAGATTTCTTTTTCTAAATCGTTGGTTTACATAAAATTTAGCGTGAAATTTTTTTTTAATATGGTTTAGTCTCATGGTATGAGGCTCTACTTTGCCTCTTGGTGTTAAAAAAAGATGATTCGGAGCGATTCCTCCATAAGTTGATTGAAAATTCAGAAAAAAGGTCAAGGATCGCGATCCTTTCTAATGGAAATTTGCTTTAAAAATCCTAGATTTCTGCGATTAAAATTTTTTCCAAAGGCCTGAGGTCGTAGCTATGCTTGTTAGCTTTCCAAAGAATGTTCACAAGCTTCGACTGGATAAGGACATCCCAAGTTATGGTCGTTTTAGTGAGAAAGGGTCAAAAAAAAAGAAAAATCCAAAAGTTAACAAGGTAATTCACTTGACCTCCATTTAGCCCGAAATTTCAAAATTTATAAAAATCAACCATTAGTCATCTGAAACGTACAAAACCACAAATAAACAATAATTAGTCAATAAGGTACGCGAAACATGAGATAAATAAGTTCTTCATAAATTTTTCCTATGAGATTTTAAATGTATCCTATGAGATTTCTTTTTCTAAATCATTAGTTTACATAAAATCCCGCTTGAAACCTTTTTTCAATATGGTTTAATCTCATTTTATGAGGCTCGACTTTACCTTTCAGTGTTAAAAAAAGTTGATTCAGAGAGATTCCTCCAAAATTCGGTTGAAAAATCAGAAAAAAGGTCAAGGATCCCTATCCTTTCTAATGGATTTTTTCCAAACAAATACTAGTTTTTTTCGATTAAATTTTTTTTCAACGCCTTGAGGTCGCAGCTATGCTTGTTAGCTTCCCAACGAATGTTCACAAGCTCCGACCGGATAAGGACATCCCAAGTTATGGTCGTTTTAGTGAGAAAGATTCAAAAACAAGTAAAATCCAAAAGTTAACAAGGTAATTCACTTGTCCTCCATTTAGCCCGAAATTTCAAAAATTATTAAAATCAACCATTAGTCATCTGAAACCTACAAAACCACAAATAAACAATAATTGGTCAATAAGGTACGCGAAACATGAGATAAATAAGTTCTTCATCAATTTTTCCTATGAGATTTTAAATGTATCGTATGAGATTTCTTTTTCTAAATCGTTGGTTTACATAAAATTTAGCGTGAAATTTTTTTTTAATATGGTTTAGTCTCATGGTATGAGGCTCTACTTTGCCTCTTGGTGTTAAAAAAAGATGATTCGGAGCGATTCCTCCATAAGTTGATTGAAAATTCAGAAAAAAGGTCAAGGATCGCGATCCTTTCTAATGGAAATTTGCTTTAAAAATCCTAGATTTCTGCGATTAAAATTTTTTCCAAAGGCCTGAGGTCGTAGCTATGCTTGTTAGCTTTCCAAAGAATGTTCACAAGCTTCGACTGGATAAGGACATCCCAAGTTATGGTCGTTTTAGTGAGAAAGGGTCAAAAAAAAAGAAAAATCCAAAAGTTAACAAGGTAATTCACTTGACCTCCATTTAGCCCGAAATTTCAAAATTTATAAAAATCAACCATTAGTCATCTGAAACGTACAAAACCACAAATAAACAATAATTAGTCAATAAGGTACGCGAAACATGAGATAAATAAGTTCTTCATAAATTTTTCCTATGAGATTTTAAATGTATCCTATGAGATTTCTTTTTCTAAATCATTAGTTTACATAAAATCCCGCTTGAAACCTTTTTTCAATATGGTTTAATCTCATTTTATGAGGCTCGACTTTACCTTTCAGTGTTAAAAAAAGTTGATTCAGAGAGATTCCTCCAAAATTCGGTTGAAAAATCAGAAAAAAGGTCAAGGATCCCTATCCTTTCTAATGGATTTTTTCCAAACAAATACTAGTTTTTTTCGATTAAATTTTTTTTCAACGCCTTGAGGTCGCAGCTATGCTTGTTAGCTTCCCAACGAATGTTCACAAGCTCCGACCGGATAAGGACATCCCAAGTTATGGTCGTTTTAGTGAGAAAGATTCAAAAACAAGTAAAATCCAAAAGTTAACAAGGTAATTCACTTGTCCTCCATTTAGCCCGAAATTTCAAAAATTATTAAAATCAACCATTAGTCATCTGAAACCTACAAAACCACAAATAAACAATAATTGGTCAATAAGGTACGCGAAACATGAGATAAATAAGTTCTTCATCAATTTTTCCTATGAGATTTTAAATGTATCGTATGAGATTTCTTTTTCTAAATCGTTGGTTTACATAAAATTTAGCGTGAAATTTTTTTTTAATATGGTTTAGTCTCATGGTATGAGGCTCTACTTTGCCTCTTGGTGTTAAAAAAAGATGATTCGGAGCGATTCCTCCATAAGTTGATTGAAAATTCAGAAAAAAGGTCAAGGATCGCGATCCTTTCTAATGGAAATTTGCTTTAAAAATCCTAGATTTCTGCGATTAAAATTTTTTCCAAAGGCCTGAGGTCGTAGCTATGCTTGTTAGCTTTCCAAAGAATGTTCACAAGCTTCGACTGGATAAGGACATCCCAAGTTATGGTCGTTTTAGTGAGAAAGGGTCAAAAAAAAAGAAAAATCCAAAAGTTAACAAGGTAATTCACTTGACCTCCATTTAGCCCGAAATTTCAAAATTTATAAAAATCAACCATTAGTCATCTGAAACGTACAAAACCACAAATAAACAATAATTAGTCAATAAGGTACGCGAAACATGAGATAAATAAGTTCTTCATAAATTTTTCCTATGAGATTTTAAATGTATCCTATGAGATTTCTTTTTCTAAATCATTAGTTTACATAAAATCCCGCTTGAAACCTTTTTTCAATATGGTTTAATCTCATTTTATGAGGCTCGACTTTACCTTTCAGTGTTAAAAAAAGTTGATTCAGAGAGATTCCTCCAAAATTCGGTTGAAAAATCAGAAAAAAGGTCAAGGATCCCTATCCTTTCTAATGGATTTTTTCCAAACAAATACTAGTTTTTTTCGATTAAATTTTTTTTCAACGCCTTGAGGTCGCAGCTATGCTTGTTAGCTTCCCAACGAATGTTCACAAGCTCCGACCGGATAAGGACATCCCAAGTTATGGTCGTTTTAGTGAGAAAGATTCAAAAACAAGTAAAATCCAAAAGTTAACAAGGTAATTCACTTGTCCTCCATTTAGCCCGAAATTTCAAAAATTATTAAAATCAACCATTAGTCATCTGAAACCTACAAAACCACAAATAAACAATAATTGGTCAATAAGGTACGCGAAACATGAGATAAATAAGTTCTTCATCAATTTTTCCTATGAGATTTTAAATGTATCGTATGAGATTTCTTTTTCTAAATCGTTGGTTTACATAAAATTTAGCGTGAAATTTTTTTTTAATATGGTTTAGTCTCATGGTATGAGGCTCTACTTTGCCTCTTGGTGTTAAAAAAAGATGATTCGGAGCGATTCCTCCATAAGTTGATTGAAAATTCAGAAAAAAGGTCAAGGATCGCGATCCTTTCTAATGGAAATTTGCTTTAAAAATCCTAGATTTCTGCGATTAAAATTTTTTCCAAAGGCCTGAGGTCGTAGCTATGCTTGTTAGCTTTCCAAAGAATGTTCACAAGCTTCGACTGGATAAGGACATCCCAAGTTATGGTCGTTTTAGTGAGAAAGGGTCAAAAAAAAAGAAAAATCCAAAAGTTAACAAGGTAATTCACTTGACCTCCATTTAGCCCGAAATTTCAAAATTTATAAAAATCAACCATTAGTCATCTGAAACGTACAAAACCACAAATAAACAATAATTAGTCAATAAGGTACGCGAAACATGAGATAAATAAGTTCTTCATAAATTTTTCCTATGAGATTTTAAATGTATCCTATGAGATTTCTTTTTCTAAATCATTAGTTTACATAAAATCCCGCTTGAAACCTTTTTTCAATATGGTTTAATCTCATTTTATGAGGCTCGACTTTACCTTTCAGTGTTAAAAAAAGTTGATTCAGAGAGATTCCTCCAAAATTCGGTTGAAAAATCAGAAAAAAGGTCAAGGATCCCTATCCTTTCTAATGGATTTTTTCCAAACAAATACTAGTTTTTTTCGATTAAAAAAATTTTCAACGCCTTGAGGTCGTAGCTATGCTTGTTAGCTTCCCAACGAATGTTCACAAGCTCCGACCGGATAAGGACATCCCAAGTTATGGTCGTTTTAGTGAGAAAGATTCAAAAACAAGTAAAATCCAAAAGTTAACAAGGTAATTCACTTGTCCTCCATTTAGCCCGAAATTTCAAAAATTATTAAAATCAACCATTAGTCATCTGAAACCTACAAAACCACAAATAAACAATAATTGGTCAATAAGGTACGCGAAACATGAGATAAATAAGTTCTTCATCAATTTTTCCTATGAGATTTTAAATGTATCGTATGAGATTTCTTTTTCTAAATCGTTGGTTTACATAAAATTTAGCGTGAAATTTTTTTTTAATATGGTTTAGTCTCATGGTATGAGGCTCTACTTTGCCTCTTGGTGTTAAAAAAAGATGATTCGGAGCGATTCCTCCATAAGTTGATTGAAAATTCAGAAAAAAGGTCAAGGATCGCGATCCTTTCTAATGGAAATTTGCTTTAAAAATCCTAGATTTCTGCGATTAAAATTTTTTCCAAAGGCCTGAGGTCGTAGCTATGCTTGTTAGCTTTCCAAAGAATGTTCACAAGCTTCGACTGGATAAGGACATCCCAAGTTATGGTCGTTTTAGTGAGAAAGGGTCAAAAAAAAAGAAAAATCCAAAAGTTAACAAGGTAATTCACTTGACCTCCATTTAGCCCGAAATTTCAAAATTTATAAAAATCAACCATTAGTCATCTGAAACGTACAAAACCACAAATAAACAATAATTAGTCAATAAGGTACGCGAAACATGAGATAAATAAGTTCTTCATAAATTTTTCCTATGAGATTTTAAATGTATCCTATGAGATTTCTTTTTCTAAATCATTAGTTTACATAAAATCCCGCTTGAAACCTTTTTTCAATATGGTTTAATCTCATTTTATGAGGCTCGACTTTACCTTTCAGTGTTAAAAAAAGTTGATTCAGAGAGATTCCTCCAAAATTCGGTTGAAAAATCAGAAAAAAGGTCAAGGATCCCTATCCTTTCTAATAGATTTTTTCCAAACAAATACTAGTTTTTTTCGATTAAAATTTTTTTCAACGCCTTGAGGTCGCAGCTATGCTTGTTAGCTTCCCAACGAATGTTCACAAGCTCCGACCGGATAAGGACATCCCAAGTTATGGTCGTTTTAGTGAGAAAGATTCAAAAACAAGTAAAATCCAAAAGTTAACAAGGTAATTCACTTGTCCTCCATTTAGCCCGAAATTTCAAAAATTATTAAAATCAACCATTAGTCATCTGAAACCTACAAAACCACAAATAAACAATAATTGGTCAATAAGGTACGCGAAACATGAGATAAATAAGTTCTTCATCAATTTTTCCTATGAGATTTTAAATGTATCCTATGAGATTTCTTTTTCTAAATCGTTGGTTTACATAAAATTTAGCGTGAATTTTTTTTTAATATGGTTTAGTCTCATGGTAT
Source organism: Medicago arabica (assembly GCA_946800305.1). Classification (NCBI taxonomy): domain Eukaryota; kingdom Viridiplantae; phylum Streptophyta; class Magnoliopsida; order Fabales; family Fabaceae; genus Medicago; species Medicago arabica. Next base: position 281,773 of record OX326966.1, on the reverse strand, counting down.
GAGGCTCTACTTTGCCTCTTGGTGTTAAAAAAAGATGATTCGGAGCGATTCCTCCATAAGTTGATTGAAAATTCAGAAAAAAGGTCAAGGATCGCGATCCTTTCTAATGGAAATTTGCTTTAAAAATTCTAGATTTCTGCGATTAAAATTTTTTCCAAAGGCCTGAGGTCGTAGCTATGCTTGTTAGCTTTCCAAAGAATGTTCACAAGCTTCGACTGGATAAGGACATCCCAAGTTATGGTCGTTTTAGTGAGAAAGGGTCAAAAAAAAAGAAAAATCCAAAAGTTAACAAGGTAATTCACTTGACCTCCATTTAGCCCGAAATTTCAAAATTTATAAAAATCAACCATTAGTCATCTGAAACGTACAAAACCACAAATAAACAATAATTAGTCAATAAGGTACGCGAAACATGAGATAAATAAGTTCTTCATAAATTTTTCCTATAAGATTTTAAATGTATCCTATGAGATTTCTTTTTCTAAATCATTAGTTTACATAAAATCCCGCTTGAAACCTTTTTTCAATATGGTTTAATCTCATTTTATGAGGCTCGACTTTACCTTTCAGTGTTAAAAAAAGTTGATTCAGAGAGATTCCTCCAAAATTCGGTTGAAAAATCAGAAAAAAGGTCAAGGATCCCTATCCTTTCTAATGGATTTTTTTCCAAACAAATACTAGTTTTTTTCGATTAAAAAAATTTTCAACGCCTTGAGGTCGTAGCTATGCTTGTTAGCTTCCCAACGAATGTTCACAAGCTCCGACCGGATAAGGACATCCCAAGTTATGGTCGTTTTAGTGAGAAAGATTCAAAAACAAGTAAAATCCAAAAGTTAACAAGGTAATTCACTTGTCCTCCATTTAGCCCGAAATTTCAAAAATTATTAAAATCAACCATTAGTCATCTGAAACCTACAAAACCACAAATAAACAATAATTGGTCAATAAGGTACGCGAAACATGAGATAAATAAGTTCTTCATCAATTTTTCCTATGAGATTTTAAATGTATCGTATGAGATTTCTTTTTCTAAATCGTTGGTTTACATAAAATTTAGCGTGAAATTTTTTTTTAATATGGTTTAGTCTCATGGTATGAGGCTCTACTTTGCCTCTTGGTGTTAAAAAAAGATGATTCGGAGCGATTCCTCCATAAGTTGATTGAAAATTCAGAAAAAAGGTCAAGGATCGCGATCCTTTCTAATGGAAATTTGCTTTAAAAATCCTAGATTTCTGCGATTAAAATTTTTTCCAAAGGCCTGAGGTCGTAGCTATGCTTGTTAGCTTTCCAAAGAATGTTCACAAGCTTCGACTGGATAAGGACATCCCAAGTTATGGTCGTTTTAGTGAGAAAGGGTCAAAAAAAAAGAAAAATCCAAAAGTTAACAAGGTAATTCACTTGACCTCCATTTAGCCCGAAATTTCAAAATTTATAAAAATCAACCATTAGTCATCTGAAACGTACAAAACCACAAATAAACAATAATTAGTCAATAAGGTACGCGAAACATGAGATAAATAAGTTCTTCATAAATTTTTCCTATGAGATTTTAAATGTATCCTATGAGATTTCTTTTTCTAAATCATTAGTTTACATAAAATCCCGCTTGAAACCTTTTTTCAATATGGTTTAATCTCATTTTATGAGGCTCGACTTTACCTTTCAGTGTTAAAAAAAGTTGATTCAGAGAGATTCCTCCAAAATTCGGTTGAAAAATCAGAAAAAAGGTCAAGGATCCCTATCCTTTCTAATAGATTTTTTCCAAACAAATACTAGTTTTTTTCGATTAAAATTTTTTTCAACGCCTTGAGGTCGCAGCTATGCTTGTTAGCTTCCCAACGAATGTTCACAAGCTCCGACCGGATAAGGACATCCCAAGTTATGGTCGTTTTAGTGAGAAAGATTCAAAAACAAGTAAAATCCAAAAGTTAACAAGGTAATTCACTTGTCCTCCATTTAGCCCGAAATTTCAAAAATTATTAAAATCAACCATTAGTCATCTGAAACCTACAAAACCACAAATAAACAATAATTGGTCAATAAGGTACGCGAAACATGAGATAAATAAGTTCTTCATCAATTTTTCCTATGAGATTTTAAATGTATCCTATGAGATTTCTTTTTCTAAATCGTTGGTTTACATAAAATTTAGCGTGAATTTTTTTTTAATATGGTTTAGTCTCATGGTATGAGGCTCTACTTTGCCTCTTGGTGTTAAAAAAAGATGATTCGGAGCGATTCCTCCATAAGTTGATTGAAAATTCAGAAAAAAGGTCAAGGATCGCGATCCTTTCTAATGGAAATTTGCTTTAAAAATTCTAGATTTCTGCGATTAAAATTTTTTCCAAAGGCCTGAGGTCGTAGCTATGCTTGTTAGCTTTCCAAAGAATGTTCACAAGCTTCGACTGGATAAGGACATCCCAAGTTATGGTCGTTTTAGTGAGAAAGGGTCAAAAAAAAAGAAAAATCCAAAAGTTAACAAGGTAATTCACTTGACCTCCATTTAGCCCGAAATTTCAAAATTTATAAAAATCAACCATTAGTCATCTGAAACGTACAAAACCACAAATAAACAATAATTAGTCAATAAGGTACGCGAAACATGAGATAAATAAGTTCTTCATAAATTTTTCCTATAAGATTTTAAATGTATCCTATGAGATTTCTTTTTCTAAATCATTAGTTTACATAAAATCCCGCTTGAAACCTTTTTTCAATATGGTTTAATCTCATTTTATGAGGCTCGACTTTACCTTTCAGTGTTAAAAAAAGTTGATTCAGAGAGATTCCTCCAAAATTCGGTTGAAAAATCAGAAAAAAGGTCAAGGATCCCTATCCTTTCTAATGGATTTTTTCCAAACAAATACTAGTTTTTTTCGATTAAAAAAATTTTCAACGCCTTGAGGTCGTAGCTATGCTTGTTAGCTTCCCAACGAATGTTCACAAGCTCCGACCGGATAAGGACATCCCAAGTTATGGTCGTTTTAGTGAGAAAGATTCAAAAACAAGTAAAATCCAAAAGTTAACAAGGTAATTCACTTGTCCTCCATTTAGCCCGAAATTTCAAAAATTATTAAAATCAACCATTAGTCATCTGAAACCTACAAAACCACAAATAAACAATAATTGGTCAATAAGGTACGCGAAACATGAGATAAATAAGTTCTTCATCAATTTTTCCTATGAGATTTTAAATGTATCGTATGAGATTTCTTTTTCTAAATCGTTGGTTTACATAAAATTTAGCGTGAAATTTTTTTTTAATATGGTTTAGTCTCATGGTATGAGGCTCTACTTTGCCTCTTGGTGTTAAAAAAAGATGATTCGGAGCGATTCCTCCATAAGTTGATTGAAAATTCAGAAAAAAGGTCAAGGATCGCGATCCTTTCTAATGGAAATTTGCTTTAAAAATCCTAGATTTCTGCGATTAAAATTTTTTCCAAAGGCCTGAGGTCGTAGCTATGCTTGTTAGCTTTCCAAAGAATGTTCACAAGCTTCGACTGGATAAGGACATCCCAAGTTATGGTCGTTTTAGTGAGAAAGGGTCAAAAAAAAAGAAAAATCCAAAAGTTAACAAGGTAATTCACTTGACCTCCATTTAGCCCGAAATTTCAAAATTTATAAAAATCAACCATTAGTCATCTGAAACGTACAAAACCACAAATAAACAATAATTAGTCAATAAGGTACGCGAAACATGAGATAAATAAGTTCTTCATAAATTTTTCCTATGAGATTTTAAATGTATCCTATGAGATTTCTTTTTCTAAATCATTAGTTTACATAAAATCCCGCTTGAAACCTTTTTTCAATATGGTTTAATCTCATTTTATGAGGCTCGACTTTACCTTTCAGTGTTAAAAAAAGTTGATTCAGAGAGATTCCTCCAAAATTCGGTTGAAAAATCAGAAAAAAGGTCAAGGATCCCTATCCTTTCTAATAGATTTTTTCCAAACAAATACTAGTTTTTTTCGATTAAAATTTTTTTCAACGCCTTGAGGTCGCAGCTATGCTTGTTAGCTTCCCAACGAATGTTCACAAGCTCCGACCGGATAAGGACATCCCAAGTTATGGTCGTTTTAGTGAGAAAGATTCAAAAACAAGTAAAATCCAAAAGTTAACAAGGTAATTCACTTGTCCTCCATTTAGCCCGAAATTTCAAAAATTATTAAAATCAACCATTAGTCATCTGAAACCTACAAAACCACAAATAAACAATATTTGGTCAATAAGGTACGCGAAACATGAGATAAATAAGTTCTTCATCAATTTTTCCTATGAGATTTTAAATGTATCCTATGAGATTTCTTTTTCTAAATCGTTGGTTTACATAAAATTTAGCGTGAATTTTTTTTTAATATGGTTTAGTCTCATGGTATGAGGCTCTACTTTGCCTCTTGGTGTTAAAAAAAGATGATTCGGAGCGATTCCTCCATAAGTTGATTGAAAATTCAGAAAAAAGGTCAAGGATCGCGATCCTTTCTAATGGAAATTTGCTTTAAAAATCCTAGATTTCTGCGATTAAAATTTTTTCCAAAGGCCTGAGGTCGTAGCTATGCTTGTTAGCTTTCCAAAGAATGTTCACAAGCTTCGACTGGATAAGGACATCCCAAGTTATGGTCGTTTTAGTGAGAAAGGGTCAAAAAAAAGAAAAATCCAAAAGTTAACAAGGTAATTCACTTGACCTCCATTTAGCCCGAAATTTCAAAATTTATAAAAATCAACCATTAGTCATCTGAAACGTACAAAACCACAAATAAACAATAATTAGTCAATAAGGTACGCGAAACATGAGATAAATAAGTTCTTCATAAATTTTTCCTATGAGATTTTAAATGTATCCTATGAGATTTCTTTTTCTTAATCATTAGTTTACATAAAATCCCGCTTGAAACCTTTTTTCAATATGGTTTAATCTCATTTTATGAGGCTCGACTTTACCTTTCAGTGTTAAAAAAAGTTGATTCAGAGAGATTCCTCCAAAATTGGGTTGAAAAATCAGAAAAAAGGTCAAGGATCCCTATCCTTTCTAATGGATTTTTTCCAAACAAATACTAGTTTTTTTCGATTAAAAAAATTTTCAACGCCTTGAGGTCGCAGCTATCCTTGTTAGCTTCCCAACGAATGTTCAGAAGCTCCGACCGGATAAGGACATCCCAAGTTATGGTCGTTTTAGTGAGAAAGATTCAAAAACAAGTAAAATCCAAAAGTTAACAAGGTAATTCACTTGTCCTCCATTTAGCCCGAAATTTCAAAAATTATTAAAATCAACCATTAGTCATCTGAAACCTACAAAACCACAAATAAACAATAATTGGTCAATAAGGTACGCGAAACATGAGATAAATAAGTTCTTCATCAATTTTTCCTATGAGATTTTAAATGTATCCTATGAGATTTCTTTTTCTAAATCGTTGGTTTACATAAAATTTAGCGTGAATTTTTTTTTTTAATATGGTTTAGTCTCATGGTATGAGGCTCTACTTTGCCTCTTGGTGTTAAAAAAAGATGATTCGGAGCGATTCCTCCATAAGTTGATTGAAAATTCAGAAAAAAGGTCAAGGATCGCGATCCTTTCTAATGGAAATTTGCTTTAAAAATCCTAGATTTCTGCGATTAAAATTTTTTCCAAAGGCCTGAGGTCGTAGCTATGCTTGTTAGCTTTCCAAAGAATGTTCACAAGCTTCGACTGGATAAGGACATCCCAAGTTATGGTCGTTTTAGTGAGAAAGGGTCAAAAAAAAAGAAAAATCCAAAAGTTAACAAGGTAATTCACTTGACCTCCATTTAGCCCGAAATTTCAAAATTTATAAAAATCAACCATTAGTCATCTGAAACGTACAAAACCACAAATAAACAATAATTAGTCAATAAGGTACGCGAAACATGAGATAAATAAGTTCTTCATAAATTTTTCCTATGAGATTTTAAATGTATCCTATGAGATTTCTTTTTCTAAATCATTAGTTTACATAAAATCCCGCTTGAAACCTTTTTTCAATATGGTTTAATCTCATTTTATGAGGCTCGACTTTACCTTTCAGTGTTAAAAAAAGTTGATTCAGAGAGACTCCTCCAAAATTCGGTTGAAAAATCAGAAAAAAGGTCAAGGATCCCTATCCTTTCTAATAGATTTTTTCCAAACAAATACTAGTTTTTTTCGATTAAAATTTTTTTCAACGCCTTGAGGTCGCAGCTATGCTTGTTAGCTTCCCAACGAATGTTCACAAGCTCCGACCGGATAAGGACATCCCAAGTTATGGTCGTTTTAGTGAGAAAGATTCAAAAACAAGTAAAATCCAAAAGTTAACAAGGTAATTCACTTGTCCTCCATTTAGCCCGAAATTTCAAAAATTATTAAAATCAACCATTAGTCATCTGAAACCTACAAAACCACAAATAAACAATATTTGGTCAATAAGGTACGCGAAACATGAGATAAATAAGTTCTTCATCAATTTTTCCTATGAGATTTTAAATGTATCCTATGAGATTTCTTTTTCTAAATCGTTGGTTTACATAAAATTTAGCGTGAATTTTTTTTTAATATGGTTTAGTCTCATGGTATGAGGCTCTACTTTGCCTCTTGGTGTTAAAAAAAGATGATTCGGAGCGATTCCTCCATAAGTTGATTGAAAATTCAGAAAAAAGGTCAAGGATCGCGATCCTTTCTAATGGAAATTTGCTTTAAAAATCCTAGATTTCTGCGATTAAAATTTTTTCCAAAGGCCTGAGGTCGTAGCTATGCTTGTTAGCTTTCCAAAGAATGTTCACAAGCTTCGACTGGATAAGGACATCCCAAGTTATGGTCGTTTTAGTGAGAAAGGGTCAAAAAAAAGAAAAATCCAAAAGTTAACAAGGTAATTCACTTGACCTCCATTTAGCCCGAAATTTCAAAATTTATAAAAATCAACCATTAGTCATCTGAAACGTACAAAACCACAAATAAACAATAATTAGTCAATAAGGTACGCGAAACATGAGATAAATAAGTTCTTCATAAATTTTTCCTATGAGATTTTAAATGTATCCTATGAGATTTCTTTTTCTAAATCATTAGTTTACATAAAATCCCGCTTGAAACCTTTTTTCAATATGGTTTAATCTCATTTTATGAGGCTCGACTTTACCTTTCAGTGTTAAAAAAAGTTGATTCAGAGAGATTCCTCCAAAATTCGGTTGAAAAATCAGAAAAAAGGTCAAGGATCCCTATCCTTTCTAATGGATTTTTTCCAAACAAATACTAGTTTTTTTCGATTAAAAAAATTTTCAACGCCTTGAGGTCGCAGCTATCCTTGTTAGCTTCCCAACGAATGTTCAGAAGCTCCGACCTGATAAGGACATCCCAAGTTATGGTCGTTTTAGTGAGAAAGATTCAAAAACAAGTAAAATCCAAAAGTTAACAAGGTAATTCACTTGTCCTCCATTTAGCCCGAAATTTCAAAAATTATTAAAATCAACCATTAGTCATCTGAAACCTACAAAACCACAAATAAACAATAATTGGTCAATAAGGTACGCGAAACATGAGATAAATAAGTTCTTCATCAATTTTTCCTATGAGATTTTAAATGTATCCTATGAGATTTCTTTTTCTAAATCGTTGGTTTACATAAAATTTAGCGTGAATTTTTTTTTTAATATGGTTTAGTCTCATGGTATGAGGCTCTACTTTGCCTCTTGGTGTTAAAAAAAGATGATTCGGAGCGATTCCTCCATAAGTTGATTGAAAATTCAGAAAAAAGGTCAAGGATCGCGATCCTTTCTAATGGAAATTTGCTTTAAAAATCCTAGATTTCTGCGATTAAAATTTTTTCCAAAGGCCTGAGGTCGTAGCTATGCTTGTTAGCTTTCCAAAGAATGTTCACAAGCTTCGACTGGATAAGGACATCCCAAGTTATGGTCGTTTTAGTGAGAAAGGGTCAAAAAAAAGAAAAATCCAAAAGTTAACAAGGTAATTCACTTGACCTCCATTTAGCCCGAAATTTCAAAATTTATAAAAATCAACCATTAGTCATCTGAAACGTACAAAACCACAAATAAACAATAATTAGTCAATAAGGTACGCGAAACATGAGATAAATAAGTTCTTCATAAATTTTTCCTATGAGATTTTAAATGTATCCTATGAGATTTCTTTTTCTAAATCATTAGTTTACATAAAATCCCGCTTGAAACCTTTTTTCAATATGGTTTAATCTCATTTTATGAGGCTCGACTTTACCTTTCAGTGTTAAAAAAAGTTGATTCAGAGAGATTCCTCCAAAATTCGGTTGAAAAATCAGAAAAAAGGTCAAGGATCCCTATCCTTTCTAATGGATTTTTTCCAAACAAATACTAGTTTTTTTCGATTAAAAAAATTTTCAACGCCTTGAGGTCGTAGCTATGCTTGTTAGCTTCCCAACGAATGTTCACAAGCTCCGACCGGATAAGGACATCCCAAGTTATGGTCGTTTTAGTGAGAAAGATTCAAAAAACAAGTAAAATCCAAAAGTTAACAAGGTAATTTACTTGTCCTCCATTTAGCCCGAAATTTCAAAAATTATTAAAATCAACCATTAGTCATCTGAAACCTACAAAACCACAAATAAACAATAATTGGTCAATAAGGTACGCGAAACATGAGATAAATAAGTTCTTCATCAATTTTTCCTATGAGATTTTAAATGTATCCTATGAGATTTCTTTTTCTAAATCGTTGGTTTACATAAAATTTAGCGTGAAATTTTTTTTTAATATGGTTTAGTCTCATGGTATGAGGCTCTACTTTGCCTCTTGGTGTTAAAAAAAGATGATTCGGAGCGATTCCTCCATAAGTTGATTGAAAATTCAGAAAAAAGGTCAAGGATCGCGATCCTTTCTAATGGAAATTTGCTTTAAAAATCCTAGATTTCTGCGATTAAAATTTTTTCCAAAGGCCTGAGGTCGTAGCTATGCTTGTTAGCTTTCCAAAGAATGTTCACAAGCTTCGACTGTATAAGGACATCCCAAGTTATGGTCGTTTTAGTGAGAAAGGGTCAAAAAAAAGAAAAATCCAAAAGTTAACAAGGTAATTCACTTGACCTCCATTTAGCCCGAAATTTCAAAATTTATAAAAATCAACCATTAGTCATCTGAAACGTACAAAACCACAAATAAACAATAATTAGTCAATAAGGTACGCGAAACATGAGATAAATAAGTTCTTCATAAATTTTTCCTATGAGATTTTAAATGTATCCTATGAGATTTCTTTTTCTAAATCATTAGTTTACATAAAATCCCGCTTGAAACCTTTTTTCAATATGGTTTAATCTCATTTTATGAGGCTCGACTTTACCTTTCAGTGTTAAAAAAAGTTGATTCAGAGAGATTCCTCCAAAATTCGGTTGAAAAATCAGAAAAAAGGTCAAGGATCCCTATCCTTTCTAATGGATTTTTTCCAAACAAATACTAGTTTTTTTCGATTAAAAAAAATTTCAACGCCTTGAGGTCGTAGCTATGCTTGTTAGCTTCCCAACGAATGTTCACAAGCTCTGACCGGATAAGGACATCCCAAGTTATGGTCGTTTTAGTGAGAAAGATTCAAAAACAAGTAAAATCCAAAAGTTAACAAGGTAATTCACTTGTCCTCCATTTAGCCCGAAATTTCAAAAATTATTAAAATCAACCATTAGTCATCTGAAACCTACAAAACCACAAATAAACAATAATTGGTCAATAAGGTACGCGAAACATGAGATAAATAAGTTCTTCATCAATTTTTCCTATGAGATTTTAAATGTATCCTATGAGATTTCTTTTTCTAAATCGTTGGTTTACATAAAATTTAGCGTGAAATTTTTTTTTAATATGGTTTAGTCTCATGGTATGAGGCTCTACTTTGCCTCTTGGTGTTAAAAAAAGATGATTCGGAGCGATTCCTCCATAAGTTGATTGAAAATTCAGAAAAAAGGTCATGGATCGCGATCCTTTCTAATGGAAATTTGCTTTAAAAATCCTAGATTGCTGCGATTAAAATTTTTTCCAAAGGCCTGAGGTCGTAGCTATGCTTGTTAGCTTTCCAAAGAATGTTCACAAGCTTCGACTGGATAAGGACATCCCAAGTTATGGTCGTTTTAGTGAGAAAGGGTCAAAAAAAAGAAAAATCCAAAAGTTAACAAGGTAATTCACTTGACCTCCATTTAGCCCGAAATTTCAAAATTTATAAAAATCAACCATTAGTCATCTGAAACGTACAAAACCACAAATAAACAATAATTAGTCAATAAGGTACGCGAAACATGAGATAAATAAGTTCTTCATAAATTTTTCCTATGAGATTTTAAATGTATCCTATGAGATTTCTTTTTCTAAATCATTAGTTTACATAAAATCCCGCTTGAAACCTTTTTTCAATATGGTTTAATCTCATTTTATGAGGCTCGACTTTACCTTTCAGTGTTAAAAAAAGTTGATTCAGAGAGATTCCTCCAAAATTCGGTTGAAAAATCAGAAAAAAGGTCAAGGATCCCTATCCTTTCTAATGGATTTTTTCCAAACAAATACTAGTTTTTTTCGATTAAAAAAATTTTCAACGCCTTGAGGTCGTAGCTATGCTTGTTAGCTTTCCAAAGAATGTTCACAAGCTCCGACCGGATAAGGACATCCCAAGTTATGGTCGTTTTAGTGAGAAAGATTCAAAAAACAAGTAAAATCCAAAAGTTAACAAGGTAATTCACTTGTCCTCCATTTAGCCCGAAATTTCAAAAATTATTAAAATCAACCATTAGTCATCTGAAACCTACAAAACCACAAATAAACAATAATTGGTCAATAAGGTACGCGAAACATGAGATAAATAAGTTCTTCATCAATTTTTCCTATGAGATTTTAAATGTATCCTATGAGATTTCTTTTTCTAAATCGTTGGTTTACATAAAATTTAGCGTGAAATTTTTTTTTAATATGGTTTAGTCTCATGGTATGAGGCTCTACTTTGCCTCTTGGTGTTAAAAAAAGATGATTCGGAGCGATTCCTCCATAAGTTGATTGAAAATTCAGAAAAAAGGTCAAGGATCGCGATCCTTTCTAATGGAAATTTGCTTTAAAAATCCTAGATTTCTGCGATTAAAATTTTTTCCAAAGGCCTGAGGTCGTAGCTATGCTTGTTAGCTTTCCAAAGAATGTTCACAAGCTTCGACTGGATAAGGACATCCCAAGTTATGGTCGTTTTAGTGAGAAAGGGTCAAAAAAAAGAAAAATCCAAAAGTTAACAAGGTAATTCACTTGACCTCCATTTAGCCCGAAATTTCAAAATTTATAAAAATCAACCATTAGTCATCTGAAACGTACAAAACCACAAATAAACAATAATTAGTCAATAAGGTACGCGAAACATGAGATAAATAAGTTCTTCATAAATTTTTCCTATGAGATTTTAAATGTATCCTATGAGATTTCTTTTTCTAAATCATTAGTTTACATAAAATCCCGCTTGAAACCTTTTTTCAATATGGTTTAATCTCATTTTATGAGGCTCGACTTTACCTTTCAGTGTTAAAAAAAGTTGATTCAGAGAGATTCCTCCAAAATTCGGTTGAAAAATCAGAAAAAAGGTCAAGGATCCCTATCCTTTCTAATGGATTTTTTCCAAACAAATACTAGTTTTTTTCGATTAAAAAAATTTTCAACGCCTTGAGGTCGTAGCTATGCTTGTTAGCTTCCCAACGAATGTTCACAAGCTCCGACCGGATAAGGACATCCCAAGTTATGGTCGTTTTAGTGAGAAAGATTCAAAAACAAGTAAAATCCAAAAGTTAACAAGGTAATTCACTTGTCCTCCATTTAGCCCGAAATTTCAAAAATTATTAAAATCAACCATTAGTCATCTGAAACCTACAAAACCACAAATAAACAATAATTGGTCAATAAGGTACGCGAAACATGAGATAAATAAGTTCTTCATCAATTTTTCCTATGAGATTTTAAATGTCTCCTATGAGATTTCTTTTTCTAAATCGTTGGTTTACATAAAATTTAGCGTGAAATTTTTTTTTAATATGGTTTAGTCTCATGGTATGAGGCTCTACTTTGCCTCTTGGTGTTAAAAAAAGATGATTCGGAGCGATTCCTCCATAAGTTGATTGAAAATTCAGAAAAAAGGTCAAGGATCGCGATCCTTTCTAATGGAAATTTGCTTTAAAAATCCTAGATTTCTGCGATTAAAATTTTTTCCAAAGGCCTGAGGTCGTAGCTATGCTTGTTAGCTTTCCAAAGAATGTTCACAAGCTTCGACTGGATAAGGACATCCCAAGTTATGGTCGTTTTAGTGAGAAAGGGTCAAAAAAAAAGAAAAATCCAAAAGTTAACAAGGTAATTCACTTGACCTCCATTTAGCCCGAAATTTCAAAATTTATAAAAATCAACCATTAGTCATCTGAAACGTACAAAACCACAAATAAACAATAATTAGTCAATAAGGTACGCGAAACATGAGATAAATAAGTTCTTCACAAATTTTTCCTATGAGATTTTAAATGTATCCTATGAGATTTCTTTTTCTAAATCATTAGTTTACATAAAATTCCGCTTGAAACCTTTTTTCAATATGGTTTAATCTCATTTTATGAGGCTCGACTTTACCTTTCAGTGTTAAAAAAGTTGATTCAGAGAGATTCCTCCAAAATTCGGTTGAAAAATCAGAAAAAAGGTCAAGGATCCCTATCCTTTCTAATGGATTTTTTCCAAACAAATACTAGTTTTTTTCGATTAAAAAATTTTTCAACGCCTTGAGGTCGTAGCTATGCTTGTTAGCTTCCCAACGAATGTTCACAAGCTCCGACCGGATAAGGACATCCCAAGTTATGGTCGTTTTAGTGAGAAAGATTCAAAAACAAGTAAAATCCAAAAGTTAACAAGGTAATTCACTTGTCCTCCATTTAGCCCGAAATTTCAAAAATTATTAAAATCAACCATTAGTCATCTGAAACCTACAAAACCACAAATAAACAATAATTGGTCAATAAGGTACGCGAAACATGAGATAAATAAGTTCTTCATCAATTTTTCCTATGAGATTTTAAATGTATCCTATGAGATTTCTTTTTCTAAATCGTTGGTTTACATAAAATTTAGCGTGAATTTTTTTTTTAATATGGTTTAGTCTCATGGTATGAGGCTCTACTTTGCCTCTTGGTGTTAAAAAAAGATGATTCGGAGCGATTCCTCCATAAGTTGATTGAAAATTCAGAAAAAAGGTCAAGGATCGCGATCCTTTCTAATGGAAATTTGCTTTAAAAATCCTAGATTTCTGCGATTAAAATTTTTTCCAAAGGCCTGAGGTCGTAGCTATGCTTGTTAGCTTTCCAAAGAATGTTCACAAGCTTCGACTGGATAAGGACATCCCAAGTTATGGTCGTTTTAGTGAGAAAGGGTCAAAAAAAAGAAAAATCCAAAAGTTAACAAGGTAATTCACTTGACCTCCATTTAGCCCGAAATTTCAAAATTTATAAAAATCAACCATTAGTCATCTGAAACGTACAAAACCACAAATAAACAATAATTAGTCAATAAGGTACGCGAAACATGAGATAAATAAGTTCTTCATAAATTTTTCCTATGAGATTTTAAATGTATCCTATGAGATTTCTTTTTCTAAATCATTAGTTTACATAAAATCCCGCTTGAAACCTTTTTTCAATATGGTTTAATCTCATTTTATGAGGCTCGACTTTACCTTTCAGTGTTAAAAAAAGTTGATTCAGAGAGATTCCTCCAAAATTCGGTTGAAAAATCAGAAAAAAGGTCAAGGATCCCTATCCTTTCTAATGGATTTTTTCCAAACAAATACTAGTTTTTTTCGATTAAAAAAATTTTCAACGCCTTGAGGTCGTAGCTATGCTTGTTAGCTTCCCAACGAATGTTCACAAGCTCCGACCGGATAAGGACATCCCAAGTTATGGTCGTTTTAGTGAGAAAGATTCAAAAACAAGTAAAATCCAAAAGTTAACAAGGTAATTCACTTGTCCTCCATTTAGCCCGAAATTTCAAAAATTATTAAAATCAACCATTAGTCATCTGAAACCTACAAAACCACAAATAAACAATAATTGGTCAATAAGGTACGCGAAACATGAGATAAATAAGTTCTTCATCAATTTTTCCTATGAGATTTTAAATGTATCCTATGAGATTTCTTTTTCTAAATCGTTGGTTTACATAAAATTTAGCGTGAAATTTTTTTTTAATATGGTTTAGTCTCATGGTATGAGGCTCTACTTTGCCTCTTGGTGTTAAAAAAAGATGATTCGGAGCGATTCCTCCATAAGTTGATTGAAAATTCAGAAAAAAGGTCAAGGATCGCGATCCTTTCTAATGGAAATTTGCTTTAAAAATCCTAGATTTCTGCGATTAAAATTTTTTCCAAAGGCCTGAGGTCGTAGCTATGCTTGTTATCTTTCCAAAGAATGTTCACAAGCTTCGACTGGATAAGGACATCCCAAGTTATGGTCGTTTTAGTGAGAAAGGGTCAAAAAAAAGAAAAATCCAAAAGTTAACAAGGTAATTCACTTGACCTCCATTTAGCCCGAAATTTCAAAATTTATAAAAATCAACCATTAGTCATCTGAAACGTACAAAACCACAAATAAACAATAATTAGTCAATAAGGTACGCGAAACATGAGATAAATAAGTTCTTCATAAATTTTTCCTATGAGATTTTAAATGTATCCTATGAGATTTCTTTTTCTAAATCATTAGTTTACATAAAATCCCGCTTGAAACCTTTTTTCAATATGGTTTAATCTCATTTTATGAGGCTCGACTTTACCTTTCAGTGTTAAAAAAAGTTGATTCAGAGAGATTCCTCCAAAATTCGGTTGAAAAATCAGAAAAAAGGTCAAGGATCCCTATCCTTTCTAATGGATTTTTTCCAAACAAATACTAGTTTTTTTCGATTAAAAAAATTTTCAACGCCTTGAGGTCGTAGCTATGCTTGTTAGCTTCCCAACGAATGTTCACAAGCTCCGACCGGATAAGGACATCCCAAGTTATGGTCGTTTTAGTGAGAAAGATTCAAAAACAAGTAAAATCCAAAAGTTAACAAGGTAATTCACTTGTCCTCCATTTAGCCCGAAATTTCAAAAATTATTAAAATCAACCATTAGTCATCTGAAACCTACAAAACCACAAATAAACAATAATTGGTCAATAAGGTACGCGAAACATGAGATAAATAAGTTCTTCATCAATTTTTCCTATGAGATTTTAAATGTATCCTATGAGATTTCTTTTTCTAAATCGTTGGTTTACATAAAATTTAGCGTGAAATTTTTTTTTAATATGGTTTAGTCTCATGGTATGAGGCTCTACTTTGCCTCTTGGTGTTAAAAAAAGATGATTCGGAGCGATTCCTCCATAAGTTGATTGAAAATTCAGAAAAAAGGTCAAGGATCGCGATCCTTTCTAATGGAAATTTGCTTTAAAAATCCTAGATTTCTGCGATTAAAATTTTTTCCAAAGGCCTGAGGTCGTAGCTATGCTTGTTATCTTTCCAAAGAATGTTCACAAGCTTCGACTGGATAAGGACATCCCAAGTTATGGTCGTTTTAGTGAGAAAGGGTCAAAAAAAAGAAAAATCCAAAAGTTAACAAGGTAATTCACTTGACCTCCATTTAGCCCGAAATTTCAAAATTTATAAAAATCAACCATTAGTCATCTGAAACGTACAAAACCACAAATAAACAATAATTAGTCAAAAAGGTACGCGAAACATGAGATAAATAAGTTCTTCATAAATTTTTCCTATGAGATTTTAAATGTATCCTATGAGATTTCTTTTTCTAAATCATTAGTTTACATAAAATCCCGCTTGAAACCTTTTTTCAATATGGTTTAATCTCATTTTATGAGGCTCGACTTTACCTTTCAGTGTTAAAAAAAGTTTATTCAGAGAGATTCCTCCAAAATTCGGTTGAAAAATCAGAAAAAAGGTCAAGGATCCCTATCCTTTCTAATGGATTTTTTCCAAACAAATACTAGTTTTTTTCGATTAAAAATTTTTTCAACGCCTTGAGGTCGCAGCTATGCTTGTTAGCTTCCCAACGAATGTTCACAAGCTCCGACCGGATAAGGACATCCCAAGTTATGGTCGTTTTAGTGAGAAAGATTCAAAAACAAGTAAAATCCAAAAGTTAACAAGGTAATTCACTTGTCCTCCATTTAGCCCGAAATTTCAAAAATTATTAAAATCAACCATTAGTCATCTGAAACCTACAAAACCACAAATAAACAATAATTGGTCAATAAGGTACGCGAAACATGAGATAAATAAGTTCTTCATCAATTTTTCCTATGAGATTTTAAATGTATCCTATGAGATTTCTTTTTCTAAATCGTTGGTTTACATAAAATTTAGCGTGAAATTTTTTTTTAATATGGTTTAGTCTCATGGTATGAGGCTCTACTTTGCCTCTTGGTGTTAAAAAAAGATGATTCGGAGCGATTCCTCCATAAGTTGATTGAAAATTCAGAAAAAAGGTCAAGGATCGCGATCCTTTCTAATGGAAATTTGCTTTAAAAATCCTAGATTTCTGCGATTAAAATTTTTTCCAAAGGCCTGAGGTCGTAGCTATGCTTGTTAGCTTTCCAAAGAATGTTCACAAGCTTCGACTGGATAAGGACATCCCAAGTTATGGTCGTTTTAGTGAGAAAGGGTCAAAAAAAAGAAAAATCCAAAAGTTAACAAGGTAATTCACTTGACCTCCATTTAGCCCGAAATTTCAAAATTTATAAAAATCAACCATTAGTCATCTGAAACGTACAAAACCACAAATAAACAATAATTAGTCAATAAGGTACGCGAAACATGAGATAAATAAGTTCTTCATAAATTTTTCCTATGAGATTTTAAATGTATCCTATGAGATTTCTTTTTCTAAATCATTAGTTTACATAAAATCCCGCTTGAAACCTTTTTTCAATATGGTTTAATCTCATTTTATGAGGCTCGACTTTACCTTTCAGTGTTAAAAAAAGTTGATTCAGAGAGATTCCTCCAAAATTCGGTTGAAAAATCAGAAAAAAGGTCAAGGATCCCTATCCTTTCTAATGGATTTTTTCCAAACAAATACTAGTTTTTTTCGATTAAAAAAATTTTCAACGCCTTGAGGTCGTAGCTATGCTTGTTAGCTTCCCAACGAATGTTCACAAGCTCCGACCGGATAAGGACATCCCAAGTTATGGTCGTTTTAGTGAGAAAGATTCAAAAACAAGTAAAATCCAAAAGTTAACAAGGTAATTCACTTGTCCTCCATTTAGCCCGAAATTTCAAAAATTATTAAAATCAACCATTAGTCATCTGAAACCTACAAAACCACAAATAAACAATAATTGGTCAATAAGGTACGCGAAACATGAGATAAATAAGTTCTTCATCAATTTTTCCTATGAGATTTTAAATGTATCCTATGAGATTTCTTTTTCTAAATCGTTGGTTTACATAAAATTTAGCGTGAAATTTTTTTTTAATATGGTTTAGTCTCATGGTATGAGGCTCTACTTTGCCTCTTGGTGTTAAAAAAAGATGATTCGGAGCGATTCCTCCATAAGTTGATTGAAAATTCAGAAAAAAGGTCAAGGATCGCGATCCTTTCTAATGGAAATTTGCTTTAAAAATCCTAGATTTCTGCGATTAAAATTTTTTCCAAAGGCCTGAGGTCGTAGCTATGCTTGTTATCTTTCCAAAGAATGTTCACAAGCTTCGACTGGATAAGGACATCCCAAGTTATGGTCGTTTTAGTGAGAAAGGGTCAAAAAAAAGAAAAATCCAAAAGTTAACAAGGTAATTCACTTGACCTCCATTTAGCCCGAAATTTCAAAATTTATAAAAATCAACCATTAGTCATCTGAAACGTACAAAACCACAAATAAACAATAATTAGTCAAAAAGGTACGCGAAACATGAGATAAATAAGTTCTTCATAAATTTTTCCTATGAGATTTTAAATGTATCCTATGAGATTTCTTTTTCTAAATCATTAGTTTACATAAAATCCCGCTTGAAACCTTTTTTCAATATGGTTTAATCTCATTTTATGAGGCTCGACTTTACCTTTCAGTGTTAAAAAAAGTTTATTCAGAGAGATTCCTCCAAAATTCGGTTGAAAAATCAGAAAAAAGGTCAAGGATCCCTATCCTTTCTAATGGATTTTTTCCAAACAAATACTAGTTTTTTTCGATTAAAAATTTTTTCAACGCCTTGAGGTCGCAGCTATGCTTGTTAGCTTCCCAACGAATGTTCACAAGCTCCGACCGGATAAGGACATCCCAAGTTATGGTCGTTTTAGTGAGAAAGATTCAAAAACAAGTAAAATCCAAAAGTTAACAAGGTAATTCACTTGACCTCCATTTAGCCCGAAATTTCAAAATTTATAAAATCAACCATTAGTCATCTGAAACGTACAAAACCACAAATAAACAATAATTGGTCAATAAGGTACGCGAAACATGAGATAAATAAGTTCTTCATCAATTTTTCCTATGAGATTTTAAATGTATCCTATGAGATTTCTTTTTCTAAATCGTTGGTTTACATAAAATTTAGCGTGAAATTTTTTTTTAATATGGTTTAGTCTCATGGTATGAGGCTCTACTTTGCCTCTTGGTGTTAAAAAAAGATGATTCGGAGCGATTCCTCCATAAGTTGATTGAAAATTCAGAAAAAAGGTCAAGGATCGCGATCCTTTCTAATGGAAATTTGCTTTAAAAATCCTAGATTTCTGCGATTAAAATTTTTTCCAAAGGCCTGAGGTCGTAGCTATGCTTGTTAGCTTTCCAAAGAATGTTCACAAGCTTCGACTGGATAAGGACATCCCAAGTTATGGTCGTTTTAGTGAGAAAGGGTCAAAAAAAAGAAAAATCCAAAAGTTAACAAGGTAATTCACTTGACCTCCATTTAGCCCGAAATTTCAAAATTTATAAAAATCAACCATTAGTCATCTGAAACGTACAAAACCACAAATAAACAATAATTAGTCAATAAGGTACGCGAAACATGAGATAAATAAGTTCTTCATAAATTTTTCCTATGAGATTTTAAATGTATCCTATGAGATTTCTTTTTCTAAATCATTAGTTTACATAAAATCCCGCTTGAAACCTTTTTTCAATATGGTTTAATCTCATTTTATGAGGCTCGACTTTACCTTTCAGTGTTAAAAAAAGTTGATTCAGAGAGATTCCTCCAAAATTCGGTTGAAAAATCAGAAAAAAGGTCAAGGATCCCTATCCTTTCTAATGGATTTTTTCCAAACAAATACTAGTTTTTTTCGATTAAAAAAATTTTCAACGCCTTGAGGTCGTAGCTATGCTTGTTAGCTTCCCAACGAATGTTCACAAGCTCCGACCGGATAAGGACATCCCAAGTTATGGTCGTTTTAGTGAGAAAGATTCAAAAACAAGTAAAATCCAAAAGTTAACAAGGTAATTCACTTGTCCTCCATTTAGCCCGAAATTTCAAAAATTATTAAAATCAACCATTAGTCATCTGAAACCTACAAAACCACAAATAAACAATAATTGGTCAATAAGGTACGCGAAACATGAGATAAATAAGTTCTTCATCAATTTTTCCTATGAGATTTTAAATGTATCCTATGAGATTTCTTTTTCTAAATCGTTGGTTTACATAAAATTTAGCGTGAAATTTTTTTTTAATATGGTTTAGTCTCATGGTATGAGGCTCTACTTTGCCTCTTGGTGTTAAAAAAAGATGATTCGGAGCGATTCCTCCATAAGTTGATTGAAAATTCAGAAAAAAGGTCAAGGATCGCGATCCTTTCTAATGGAAATTTGCTTTAAAAATCCTAGATTTCTGCGATTAAAATTTTTTCCAAAGGCCTGAGGTCGTAGCTATGCTTGTTAGCTTTCCAAAGAATGTTCACAAGCTTCGACTGGATAAGGACATCCCAAGTTATGGTCGTTTTAGTGAGAAAGGGTCAAAAAAAAGAAAAATCCAAAAGTTAACAAGGTAATTCACTTGACCTCCATTTAGCCCGAAATTTCAAAATTTATAAAAATCAACCATTAGTCATCTGAAACGTACAAAACCACAAATAAACAATAATTAGTCAATAAGGTACGCGAAACATGAGATAAATAAGTTCTTCATAAATTTTTCCTATGAGATTTTAAATGTATCCTATGAGATTTCTTTTTCTAAATCATTAGTTTACATAAAATCCCGCTTGAAACCTTTTTTCAATATGGTTTAATCTCATTTTATGAGGCTCGACTTTACCTTTCAGTGTTAAAAAAAGTTGATTCAGAGAGATTCCTCCAAAATTCGGTTGAAAAATCAGAAAAAAGGTCAAGGATCCCTATCCTTTCTAATGGATTTTTTCCAAACAAATACTAGTTTTTTTCGATTAAAAAAATTTTCAACGCCTTGAGGTCGTAGCTATGCTTGTTAGCTTCCCAACGAATGTTCACAAGCTCCGACCGGATAAGGACATCCCAAGTTATGGTCGTTTTAGTGAGAAAGATTCAAAAACAAGTAAAATCCAAAAGTTAACAAGGTAATTCACTTGTCCTCCATTTAGCCCGAAATTTCAAAAATTATTAAAATCAACCATTAGTCATCTGAAACCTACAAAACCACAAATAAACAATAATTGGTCAATAAGGTACGCGAAACATGAGATAAATAAGTTCTTCATCAATTTTTCCTATGAGATTTTAAATGTATCCTATGAGATTTCTTTTTCTAAATCGTTGGTTTACATAAAATTTAGCGTGAAATTTTTTTTTAATATGGTTTAGTCTCATGGTATGAGGCTCTACTTTGCCTCTTGGTGTTAAAAAAAGATGATTCGGAGCGATTCCTCCATAAGTTGATTGAAAATTCAGAAAAAAGGTCAAGGATCGCGATCCTTTCTAATGGAAATTTGCTTTAAAAATCCTAGATTTCTGCGATTAAAATTTTTTCCAAAGGCCTGAGGTCGTAGCTATGCTTGTTATCTTTCCAAAGAATGTTCACAAGCTTCGACTGGATAAGGACATCCCAAGTTATGGTCGTTTTAGTGAGAAAGGGTCAAAAAAAAGAAAAATCCAAAAGTTAACAAGGTAATTCACTTGACCTCCATTTAGCCCGAAATTTCAAAATTTATAAAAATCAACCATTAGTCATCTGAAACGTACAAAACCACAAATAAACAATAATTAGTCAATAAGGTACGCGAAACATGAGATAAATAAGTTCTTCATAAATTTTTCCTATGAGATTTTAAATGTATCCTATGAGATTTCTTTTTCTAAATCATTAGTTTACATAAAATCCCGCTTGAAACCTTTTTTCAATATGGTTTAATCTCATTTTATGAGGCTCGACTTTACCTTTCAGTGTTAAAAAAAGTTTATTCAGAGAGATTCCTCCAAAATTCGGTTGAAAAATCAGAAAAAAGGTCAAGGATCCCTATCCTTTCTAATGGATTTTTTCCAAACAAATACTAGTTTTTTTCGATTAAAAATTTTTTCAACGCCTTGAGGTCGCAGCTATGCTTGTTAGCTTCCCAACGAATGTTCACAAGCTCCGACCGGATAAGGACATCCCAAGTTATGGTCGTTTTAGTGAGAAAGATTCAAAAACAAGTAAAATCCAAAAGTTAACAAGGTAATTCACTTGTCCTCCATTTAGCCCGAAATTTCAAAAATTATTAAAATCAACCATTAGTCATCTGAAACCTACAAAACCACAAATAAACAATAATTGGTCAATAAGGTACGCGAAACATGAGATAAATAAGTTCTTCATCAATTTTTCCTATGAGATTTTAAATGTATCCTATGAGATTTCTTTTTCTAAATCGTTGGTTTACATAAAATTTAGCGTGAAATTTTTTTTTAATATGGTTTAGTCTCATGGTATGAGGCTCTACTTTGCCTCTTGGTGTTAAAAAAAGATGATTCGGAGCGATTCCTCCATAAGTTGATTGAAAATTCAGAAAAAAGGTCAAGGATCGCGATCCTTTCTAATGGAAATTTGCTTTAAAAATCCTAGATTTCTGCGATTAAAATTTTTTCCAAAGGCCTGAGGTCGTAGCTATGCTTGTTAGCTTTCCAAAGAATGTTCACAAGCTTCGACTGGATAAGGACATCCCAAGTTATGGTCGTTTTAGTGAGAAAGGGTCAAAAAAAAGAAAAATCCAAAAGTTAACAAGGTAATTCACTTGACCTCCATTTAGCCCGAAATTTCAAAATTTATAAAAATCAACCATTAGTCATCTGAAACGTACAAAACCACAAATAAACAATAATTAGTCAATAAGGTACGCGAAACATGAGATAAATAAGTTCTTCATAAATTTTTCCTATGAGATTTTAAATGTATCCTATGAGATTTCTTTTTCTAAATCATTAGTTTACATAAAATCCCGCTTGAAACCTTTTTTCAATATGGTTTAATCTCATTTTATGAGGCTCGACTTTACCTTTCAGTGTTAAAAAAAGTTGATTCAGAGAGATTCCTCCAAAATTCGGTTGAAAAATCAGAAAAAAGGTCAAGGATCCCTATCCTTTCTAATGGATTTTTTCCAAATAAATACTAGTTTTTTTCGATTAAAAAAATTTTCAACGCCTTGAGGTCGTAGCTATGCTTGTTAGCTTCCCAACGAATGTTCACAAGCTCCGACCGGATAAGGACATCCCAAGTTATGGTCGTTTTAGTGAGAAAGATTCAAAAACAAGTAAAATCCAAAAGTTAACAAGGTAATTCACTTGTCCTCCATTTAGCCCGAAATTTCAAAAATTATTAAAATCAACCATTAGTCATCTGAAACCTACAAAACCACAAATAAACAATAATTGGTCAATAAGGTACGCGAAACATGAGATAAATAAGTTCTTCATCAATTTTTCCTATGAGATTTTAAATGTATCCTATGAGATTTCTTTTTCTAAATCGTTGGTTTACATAAAATTTAGCGTGAAATTTTTTTTTAATATGGTTTAGTCTCATGGTATGAGGCTCTACTTTGCCTCTTGGTGTTAAAAAAAGATGATTCGGAGCGATTCCTCCATAAGTTGATTGAAAATTCAGAAAAAAGGTCAAGGATCGCGATCCTTTCTAATGGAAATTTGCTTTAAAAATCCTAGATTTCTGCGATTAAAATTTTTTCCAAAGGCCTGAGGTCGTAGCTATGCTTGTTAGCTTTCCAAAGAATGTTCACAAGCTTCGACTGGATAAGGACATCCCAAGTTATGGTCGTTTTAGTGAGAAAGGGTCAAAAAAAAGAAAAATCCAAAAGTTAACAAGGTAATTCACTTGACCTCCATTTAGCCCGAAATTTCAAAATTTATAAAAATCAACCATTAGTCATCTGAAACGTACAAAACCACAAATAAACAATAATTAGTCAATAAGGTACGCGAAACATGAGATAAATAAGTTCTTCATAAATTTTTCCTATGAGATTTTAAATGTATCCTATGAGATTTCTTTTTCTAAATCATTAGTTTACATAAAATCCCGCTTGAAACCTTTTTTCAATATGGTTTAATCTCATTTTATGAGGCTCGACTTTACCTTTCAGTGTTAAAAAAAGTTGATTCAGAGAGATTCCTCCAAAATTCGGTTGAAAAATCAGAAAAAAGGTCAAGGATCCCTATCCTTTCTAATGGATTTTTTCCAAATAAATACTAGTTTTTTTCGATTAAAAAAATTTTCAACGCCTTGAGGTCGTAGCTATGCTTGTTAGCTTCCCAACGAATGTTCACAAGCTCCGACCGGATAAGGACATCCCAAGTTATGGTCGTTTTAGTGAGAAAGATTCAAAAACAAGTAAAATCCAAAAGTTAACAAGGTAATTCACTTGTCCTCCATTTAGCCCGAAATTTCAAAAATTATTAAAATCAACCATTAGTCATCTGAAACCTACAAAACCACAAATAAACAATAATTGGTCAATAAGGTACGCGAAACATGAGATAAATAAGTTCTTCATCAATTTTTCCTATGAGATTTTAAATGTATCCTATGAGATTTCTTTTTCTAAATCGTTGGTTTACATAAAATTTAGCGTGAAATTTTTTTTTAATATGGTTTAGTCTCATGGTATGAGGCTCTACTTTGCCTCTTGGTGTTAAAAAAAGATGATTCGGAGCGATTCCTCCATAAGTTGATTGAAAATTCAGAAAAAAGGTCAAGGATCGCGATCCTTTCTAATGGAAATTTGCTTTAAAAATCCTAGATTTCTGCGATTAAAATTTTTTCCAAAGGCCTGAGGTCGTAGCTATGCTTGTTAGCTTTCCAAAGAATGTTCACAAGCTTCGACTGGATAAGGACATCCCAAGTTATGGTCGTTTTAGTGAGAAAGGGTCAAAAAAAAGAAAAATCCAAAAGTTAACAAGGTAATTCACTTGACCTCCATTTAGCCCGAAATTTCAAAATTTATAAAAATCAACCATTAGTCATCTGAAACGTACAAAACCACAAATAAACAATAATTAGTCAATAAGGTACGCGAAACATGAGATAAATAAGTTCTTCATAAATTTTTCCTATGAGATTTTAAATGTATCCTATGAGATTTCTTTTTCTAAATCATTAGTTTACATAAAATCCCGCTTGAAACCTTTTTTCAATATGGTTTAATCTCATTTTATGAGGCTCGACTTTACCTTTCAGTGTTAAAAAAAGTTGATTCAGAGAGATTCCTCCAAAATTCGGTTGAAAAATCAGAAAAAAGGTCAAGGATCCCTATCCTTTCTAATGGATTTTTTCCAAACAAATACTAGTTTTTTTCGATTAAAATTTTTTTCAACGCCTTGAGGTCGCAGCTATGCTTGTTAGCTTCCCAACGAATGTTCACAAGCTCCGACCGGATAAGGACATCCCAAGTTATGGTCGTTTTAGTGAGAAAGATTCAAAAACAAGTAAAATCCAAAAGTTAACAAGGTAATTCACTTGTCCTCCATTTAGCCCGAAATTTCAAAAATTATTAAAATCAACCATTAGTCATCTGAAACCTACAAAACCACAAATAAACAATAATTGGTCAATAAGGTACGCGAAACATGAGATAAATAAGTTCTTCATCAATTTTTCCTATGAGATTTTAAATGTATCCTATGAGATTTCTTTTTCTAAATCGTTGGTTTACATAAAATTTAGCGTGAAATTTTTTTTTAATATGGTTTAGTCTCATGGTATGAGGCTCTACTTTGCCTCTTGGTGTTAAAAAAAGATGATTCGGAGCGATTCCTCCATAAGTTGATTGAAAATTCAGAAAAAAGGTCAAGGATCGCGATCCTTTCTAATGGAAATTTGCTTTAAAAATCCTAGATTTCTGCGATTAAAATTTTTTCCAAAGGCCTGAGGTCGTAGCTATGCTTGTTAGCTTTCCAAAGAATGTTCACAAGCTTCGACTGGATAAGGACATCCCAAGTTATGGTCGTTTTAGTGAGAAAGGGTCAAAAAAAAGAAAAATCCAAAAGTTAACAAGGTAATTCACTTGACCTCCATTTAGCCCGAAATTTCAAAATTTATAAAAATCAACCATTAGTCATCTGAAACGTACAAAACCACAAATAAACAATAATTAGTCAATAAGGTACGCGAAACATGAGATAAATAAGTTCTTCATAAATTTTTCCTATGAGATTTTAAATGTATCCTATGAGATTTCTTTTTCTAAATCATTAGTTTACATAAAATTCCGCTTGAAACCTTTTTTCAATATGGTTTAATCTCATTTTATGAGGCTCGACTTTACCTTTCAGTGTTAAAAAAAGTTGATTCGAAATTTCAAAATTTATAAAAATCAACCATTAGTCATCTGAAACGTACAAAACCACAAATAAACAATAATTAGTCAATAAGGTACGCGAAACATGAGATAAATAAGTTCTTCATAAATTTTTCCTATGAGATTTTAAATGTATCCTATGAGATTTCTTTTTCTAAATCATTAGTTTACATAAAATCCCGCTTGAAACCTTTTTTCAATATGGTTTAATCTCATTTTATGAGGCTCGACTTTACCTTTCAGTGTTAAAAAAAGTTGATTCAGAGAGATTCCTCCAAAATTCGGTTGAAAAATCAGAAAAAAGGTCAAGGATCCCTATCCTTTCTAATGGATTTTTTCCAAACAAATACTAGTTTTTTTCGATTAAAAAATTTTTCAACGCCTTGAGGTCGCAGCTATGCTTGTTAGCTTCCCAACGAATGTTCACAAGCTCCGACCGGATAAGGACATCCCAAGTTATGGTCGTTTTAGTGAGAAAGATTCAAAAACAAGTAAAATCCAAAAGTTAACAAGGTAATTCACTTGTCCTCCATTTAGCCCGAAATTTCAAAAATTATGAAAATCAACCATTAGTCATCTGAAACCTACAAAACCACAAATAAACAATAATTGGTCAATAAGGTACGCGAAACATGAGATAAATAAGTTCTTCATCAATTTTTCCTATGAGATTTTAAATGTATCCTATGAGATTTCTTTTTCTAAATCGTTGGTTTACATAAAATTTAGCGTGAAATTTTTTTTTAATATGGTTTAGTCTCATGGTATGAGGCTCTACTTTGCCTCTTGGTGTTAAAAAAAGATGATTCGGAGCGATTCCTCCATAAGTTGATTGAAAATTCAGAAAAAAGGTCAAGGATCGCGATCCTTTCTAATGGAAATTTGCTTTAAAAATCCTAGATTTCTGCGATTAAAATTTTTTCCAAAGGCCTGAGGTCGTAGCTATGCTTGTTAGCTTTCCAAAGAATGTTCACAAGCTTCGACTGGATAAGGACATCCCAAGTTATGGTCGTTTTAGTGAGAAAGGGTCAAAAAAAAGAAAAATCCAAAAGTTAACAAGGTAATTCACTTGACCTCCATTTAGCCCGAAATTTCAAAATTTATAAAAATCAACCATTAGTCATCTGAAACGTACAAAACCACAAATAAACAATAATTAGTCAATAAGGTACGCGAAACATGAGATAAATAAGTTCTTCATAAATTTTTCCTATGAGATTTTAAATGTATCCTATGAGATTTCTTTTTCTAAATCATTAGTTTACATAAAATCCCGCTTGAAACCTTTTTTCAATATGGTTTAATCTCATTTTATGAGGCTCGACTTTACCTTTCAGTGTTAAAAAAAGTTGATTCAGAGAGATTCCTCCAAAATTCGGTTGAAAAATCAGAAAAAAGGTCAAGGATCCCTATCCTTTCTAATGGATTTTTTCCAAACAAATACTAGTTTTTTTCGATTAAAATTTTTTTCAACGCCTTGAGGTCGCAGCTATGCTTGTTAGCTTCCCAACGAATGTTCACAAGCTCCGACCGGATAAGGACATCCCAAGTTATGGTCGTTTTAGTGAGAAAGATTCAAAAACAAGTAAAATCCAAAAGTTAACAAGGTAATTCACTTGTCCTCCATTTAGCCCGAAATTTCAAAAATTATTAAAATCAACCATTAGTCATCTGAAACCTACAAAACCACAAATAAACAATAATTGGTCAATAAGGTACGCGAAACATGAGATAAATAAGTTCTTCATCAATTTTTCCTATGAGATTTTAAATGTATCCTATGAGATTTCTTTTTCTAAATCGTTGGTTTACATAAAATTTAGCGTGAAATTTTTTTTTAATATGGTTTAGTCTCATGGTATGAGGCTCTACTTTGCCTCTTGGTGTTAAAAAAAGATGATTCGGAGCGATTCCTCCATAAGTTGATTGAAAATTCAGAAAAAAGGTCAAGGATCGCGATCCTTTCTAATGGAAATTTGCTTTAAAAATCCTAGATTTCTGCGATTAAAATTTTTTCCAAAGGCCTGAGGTCGTAGCTATGCTTGTTAGCTTTCCAAAGAATGTTCACAAGCTTCGACTGGATAAGGACATCCCAAGTTATGGTCGTTTTAGTGAGAAAGGGTCAAAAAAAAGAAAAATCCAAAAGTTAACAAGGTAATTCACTTGACCTCCATTTAGCCCGAAATTTCAAAATTTATAAAAATCAACCATTAGTCATCTGAAACGTACAAAACCACAAATAAACAATAATTAGTCAATAAGGTACGCAAAACATGAGATAAATAAGTTCTTCATAAATTTTTCCTATGAGATTTTAAATGTATCCTATGAGATTTCTTTTTCTAAATCATTAGTTTACATAAAATCCCGCTTGAAACCTTTTTTCAATATGGTTTAATCTCATTTTATGAGGCTCGACTTTACCTTTCAGTGTTAAAAAAAGTTGATTCAGAGAGATTCCTCCAAAATTCGGTTGAAAAATCAGAAAAAAGGTCAAGGATCCCTATCCTTTCTAATGGATTTTTTCCAAACAAATACTAGTTTTTTTCGATTAAAAAATTTTTCAACGCCTTGAGGTCGCAGCTATGCTTGTTAGCTTCCCAACGAATGTTCACAAGCTCCGACCGGATAAGGACATCCCAAGTTATGGTCGTTTTAGTGAGAAAGATTCAAAAACAAGTAAAATCCAAAAGTTAACAAGGTAATTCACTTGTCCTCCATTTAGCCCGAAATTTCAAAAATTATGAAAATCAACCATTAGTCATCTGAAACCTACAAAACCACAAATAAACAATAATTGGTCAATAAGGTACGCGAAACATGAGATAAATAAGTTCTTCATCAATTTTTCCTATGAGATTTTAAATGTATCCTATGAGATTTCTTTTTCTAAATCGTTGGTTTACATAAAATTTAGCGTGAAATTTTTTTTTAATATGGTTTAGTCTCATGGTATGAGGCTCTACTTTGCCTCTTGGTGTTAAAAAAAGATGATTCGGAGCGATTCCTCCATAAGTTGATTGAAAATTCAGAAAAAAGGTCAAGGATCGCGATCCTTTCTAATGGAAATTTGCTTTAAAAATCCTAGATTTCTGCGATTAAAATTTTTTCCAAAGGCCTGAGGTCGTAGCTATGCTTGTTAGCTTTCCAACGAATGTTCACAAGCTTCGACTGGATAAGGACATCCCAAGTTATGGTCGTTTTAGTGAGAAAGGGTCAAAAAAAAGAAAAATCCAAAAGTTAACAAGGTAATTCACTTGACCTCCATTTAGCCCGAAATTTCAAAATTTATAAAAATCAACCATTAGTCATCTGAAACGTACAAAACCACAAATAAACAATAATTAGTCAATAAGGTACGCGAAACATGAGATAAATAAGTTCTTCATAAATTTTTCCTATGAGATTTTAAATGTATCCTATGAGATTTCTTTTTCTAAATCATTAGTTTACATAAAATTCCGCTTGAAACCTTTTTTCAATATGGTTTAATCTCATTTTATGAGGCTCGACTTTACCTTTCAGTGTTAAAAAAAGTTGATTCGAAATTTCAAAATTTATAAAAATCAACCATTAGTCATCTGAAACGTACAAAACCACAAATAAACAATAATTAGTCAATAAGGTACGCGAAACATGAGATAAATAAGTTCTTCATAAATTTTTCCTATGAGATTTTAAATGTATCCTATGAGATTTCTTTTTCTAAATCATTAGTTTACATAAAATCCCGCTTGAAACCTTTTTTCAATATGGTTTAATCTCATTTTATGAGGCTCGACTTTACCTTTCAGTGTTAAAAAAAGTTGATTCAGAGAGATTCCTCCAAAATTCGGTTGAAAAATCAGAAAAAAGGTCAAGGATCCCTATCCTTTCTAATGGATTTTTTCCAAACAAATTCTAGTTTTTTTCGATTAAAATTTTTTTCAACGCCTTGAGGTCGCAGCTATGCTTGTTAGCTTCCCAACGAATGTTCACAAGCTCCGACCGGATAAGGACATCCCAAGTTATGGTCGTTTTAGTGAGAAAGATTCAAAAACAAGTAAAATCCAAAAGTTAACAAGGTAATTCACTTGTCCTCCATTTAGCCCGAAATTTCAAAAATTATTAAAATCAACCATTAGTCATCTGAAACCTACAAAACCACAAATAAACAATAATTGGTCAATAAGGTACGCGAAACATGAGATAAATAAGTTCTTCATCAATTTTTCCTATGAGATTTTAAATGTATCCTATGAGATTTCTTTTTCTAAATCGTTGGTTTACATAAAATTTAGCGTGAATTTTTTTTTTAATATGGTTTAGTCTCATGGTATGAGGCTCTACTTTGCCTCTTGGTGTTAAAAAAAGATGATTCGGAGCGATTCCTCCATAAGTTGATTGAAAATTCAGAAAAAAGGTCAAGGATCGCGATCCTTTCTAATGGAAATTTGCTTTAAAAATCCTAGATTTCTGCGATTAAAATTTTTTCCAAAGGCCTGAGGTCGTAGCTATGCTTGTTAGCTTTCCAAAGAATGTTCACAAGCTTCGACTGGATAAGGACATCCCAAGTTATGGTCGTTTTAGTGAGAAAGGGTCAAAAAAAAGAAAAATCCAAAAGTTAACAAGGTAATTCACTTGACCTCCATTTAGCCCGAAATTTCAAAATTTATAAAAATCAACCATTAGTCATCCGAAACGTACAAAACCACAAATAAACAATAATTAGTCAATAAGGTACGCGAAACATGAGATAAATAAGTTCTTCATAAATTTTTCCTATGAGATTTTAAATGTATCCTATGAGATTTCTTTTTCTAAATCATTAGTTTACATAAAATTCCGCTTGAAACCTTTTTTCAATATGGTTTAATCTCATTTTATGAGGCTCGACTTTACCTTTCAGTGTTAAAAAAAGTTGATTCGAAATTTCAAAATTTATAAAAATCAACCATTAGTCATCTGAAACGTACAAAACCACAAATAAACAATAATTAGTCAATAAGGTACGCGAAACATGAGATAAATAAGTTCTTCATAAATTTTTCCTATGAGATTTTAAATGTATCCTATGAGATTTCTTTTTCTAAATCATTAGTTTACATAAAATCCCGCTTGAAACCTTTTTTCAATATGGTTTAATCTCATTTTATGAGGCTCGACTTTACCTTTCAGTGTTAAAAAAAGTTGATTCAGAGAGATTCCTCCAAAATTCGGTTGAAAAATCAGAAAAAAGGTCAAGGATCCCTATCCTTTCTAATGGATTTTTTCCAAACAAATACTAGTTTTTTTCGATTAAAATTTTTTTCAACGCCTTGAGGTCGCAGCTATGCTTGTTAGCTTCCCAACGAATGTTCACAAGCTCCGACCGGATAAGGACATCCCAAGTTATGGTCGTTTTAGTGAGAAAGATTCAAAAACAAGTAAAATCCAAAAGTTAACAAGGTAATTCACTTGTCCTCCATTTAGCCCGAAATTTCAAAAATTATTAAAATCAACCATTAGTCATCTGAAACCTACAAAACCACAAATAAACAATAATTGGTCAATAAGGTACGCGAAACATGAGATAAATAAGTTCTTCATCAATTTTTCCTATGAGATTTTAAATGTATCCTATGAGATTTCTTTTTCTAAATCGTTGGTTTACATAAAATTTAGCGTGAATTTTTTTTTTAATATGGTTTAGTCTCATGGTATGAGGCTCTACTTTGCCTCTTGGTGTTAAAAAAAGATGATTCGGAGCGATTCCTCCATAAGTTGATTGAAAATTCAGAAAAAAGGTCAAGGATCGCGATCCTTTCTAATGGAAATTTGCTTTAAAAATCCTAGATTTCTGCGATTAAAATTTTTTCCAAAGGCCTGAGGTCGTAGCTATGCTTGTTAGCTTTCCAAAGAATGTTCACAAGCTTCGACTGGATAAGGACATCCCAAGTTATGGTCGTTTTAGTGAGAAAGGGTCAAAAAAAAGAAAAATCCAAAAGTTAACAAGGTAATTCACTTGACCTCCATTTAGCCCGAAATTTCAAAATTTATAAAAATCAACCATTAGTCATCTGAAACGTACAAAACCACAAATAAACAATAATTAGTCAATAAGGTACGTGAAACATGAGATAAATAAGTTCTTCATAAATTTTTCCTATGAGATTTTAAATGTATCCTATGAGATTTCTTTTTCTAAATCATTAGTTTACATAAAATTCCGCTTGAAACCTTTTTTCAATATGGTTTAATCTCATTTTATGAGGCTCGACTTTACCTTTCAGTGTTAAAAAAAGTTGATTCGAAATTTCAAAATTTATAAAAATCAACCATTAGTCATCTGAAACGTACAAAACCACAAATAAACAATAATTAGTCAATAAGGTACGCGAAACATGAGATAAATAAGTTCTTCATAAATTTTTCCTATGAGATTTTAAATGTATCCTATGAGATTTCTTTTTCTAAATCATTAGTTTACATAAAATCCCGCTTGAAACCTTTTTTCAATATGGTTTAATCTCATTTTATGAGGCTCGACTTTACCTTTCAGTGTTAAAAAAAGTTGATTCAGAGAGATTCCTCCAAAATTCGGTTGAAAAATCAGAAAAAAGGTCAAGGATCCCTATCCTTTCTAATGGATTTTTTCCAAACAAATACTAGTTTTTTTCGATTAAAAATTTTTTCAACGCCTTGAGGTCGCAGCTATGCTTGTTAGCTTCCCAACGAATGTTCACAAGCTCCGACCGGATAAGGACATCCCAAGTTATGGTCGTTTTAGTGAGAAAGATTCAAAAACAAGTAAAATCCAAAAGTTAACAAGGTAATTCACTTGTCCTCCATTTAGCCCGAAATTTCAAAAATTATTAAAATCAACCATTAGTCATCTGAAACCTACAAAACCACAAATAAACAATAATTGGTCAATAAGGTACGCGAAACATGAGATAAATAAGTTCTTCATCAATTTTTCCTATGAGATTTTAAATGTATCCTATGAGATTTCTTTTTCTAAATCGTTGGTTTACATAAAATTTAGCGTGAAATTTTTTTTTAATATGGTTTAGTCTCATGGTATGAGGCTCTACTTTGCCTCTTGGTGTTAAAAAAAGATGATTCGGAGCGATTCCTCCATAAGTTGATTGAAAATTCAGAAAAAAGGTCAAGGATCGCGATCCTTTCTAATGGAAATTTGCTTTAAAAATCCTAGATTTCTGCGATTAAAATTTTTTCCAAAGGCCTGAGGTCGTAGCTATGCTTGTTAGCTTTCCAAAGAATGTTCACAAGCTTCGACTGGATAAGGACATCCCAAGTTATGGTCGTTTTAGTGAGAAAGGGTCAAAAAAAAGAAAAATCCAAAAGTTAACAAGGTAATTCACTTGACCTACATTTAGCCCGAAATTTCAAAATTTATAAAAATCAACCATTAGTCATCTGAAACGTACAAAACCACAAATAAACAATAATTAGTCAATAAGGTACGCGAAACATGAGATAAATAAGTTCTTCATAAATTTTTCCTATGAGATTTTAAATGTATCCTATGAGATTTCTTTTTCTAAATCATTAGTTTACATAAAATTCCGCTTGAAACCTTTTTTCAATATGGTTTAATCTCATTTTATGAGGCTCGACTTTACCTTTCAGTGTTAAAAAAAGTTGATTCGAAATTTCAAAATTTATAAAAATCAACCATTAGTCATCTGAAACGTACAAAACCACAAATAAACAATAATTAGTCAATAAGGTACGCGAAACATGAGATAAATAAGTTCTTCATAAATTTTTCCTATGAGATTTTAAATGTATCCTATGAGATTTCTTTTTCTAAATCATTAGTTTACATAAAATCCCGCTTGAAACCTTTTTTCAATATGGTTTAATCTCATTTTATGAGGCTCGACTTTACCTTTCAGTGTTAAAAAAAGTTGATTCAGAGAGATTCCTCCAAAATTCGGTTGAAAAATCAGAAAAAAGGTCAAGGATCCCTATCCTTTCTAATGGATTTTTTCCAAACAAATACTAGTTTTTTTCGATTAAAAAATTTTTCAACGCCTTGAGGTCGCAGCTATGCTTGTTAGCTTCCCAACGAATGTTCACAAGCTCCGACCGGATAAGGACATCCCAAGTTATGGTCGTTTTAGTGAGAAAGATTCAAAAACAAGTAAAATCCAAAAGTTAACAAGGTAATTCACTTGTCCTCCATTTAGCCCGAAATTTCAAAAATTATTAAAATCAACCATTAGTCATCTGAAACCTACAAAACCACAAATAAACAATAATTGGTCAATAAGGTATGCGAAACATGAGATAAATAAGTTCTTCATCAATTTTTCCTATGAGATTTTAAATGTATCCTATGAGATTTCTTTTTCTAAATCGTTGGTTTACATAAAATTTAGCGTGAAATTTTTTTTTAATATGGTTTAGTCTCATGGTATGAGGCTCTACTTTGCCTCTTGGTGTTAAAAAAAGATGATTCGGAGCGATTCCTCCATAAGTTGATTGAAAATTCAGAAAAAAGGTCAAGGATCGCGATCCTTTCTAATGGAAATTTGCTTTAAAAATCCTAGATTTCTGCGATTAAAATTTTTTCCAAAGGCCTGAGGTCGTAGCTATGCTTGTTAGCTTTCCAAAGAATGTTCACAAGCTTCGACTGGATAAGGACATCCCAAGTTATGGTCGTTTTAGTGAGAAAGGGTCAAAAAAAAGAAAAATCCAAAAGTTAACAAGGTAATTCACTTGACCTACATTTAGCCCGAAATTTCAAAATTTATAAAAATCAACCATTAGTCATCTGAAACGTACAAAACCACAAATAAACAATAATTAGTCAATAAGGTACGCGAAACATGAGATAAATAAGTTCTTCATAAATTTTTCCTATGAGATTTTAAATGTATCCTATGAGATTTCTTTTTCTAAATCATTAGTTTACATAAAATTCCGCTTGAAACCTTTTTTCAATATGGTTTAATCTCATTTTATGAGGCTCGACTTTACCTTTCAGTGTTAAAAAAAGTTGATTCGAAATTTCAAAATTTATAAAAATCAACCATTAGTCATCTGAAACGTACAAAACCACAAATAAACAATAATTAGTCAATAAGGTACGCGAAACATGAGATAAATAAGTTCTTCATAAATTTTTCCTATGAGATTTTAAATGTATCCTATGAGATTTCTTTTTCTAAATCATTAGTTTACATAAAATCCCGCTTGAAACCTTTTTTCAATATGGTTTAATCTCATTTTATGAGGCTCGACTTTACCTTTCAGTGTTAAAAAAAGTTGATTCGAAATTTCAAAATTTATAAAAATCAACCATTAGTCATCTGAAACGTACAAAACCACAAATAAACAATAATTAGTCAATAAGGTACGCGAAACATGAGATAAATAAGTTCTTCATAAATTTTTCCTATGAGATTTTAAATGTATCCTATGAGATTTCTTTTTCTAAATCATTAGTTTACATAAAATCCCGCTTGAAACCTTTTTTCAATATGGTTTAATCTCATTTTATGAGGCTCGACTTTACCTTTCAGTGTTAAAAAAAGTTGATTCAGAGAGATTCCTCCAAAATTCGGTATAAAAATCAGAAAAAAGGTCAAGGATCCCTATCCTTTCTAATGGATTTTTTCCAAACAAATACTAGTTTTTTTCGATTAAAAAAATTTTCAACGCCTTGAGGTCGCAGCTATGCTTGTTAGCTTCCCAACGAATGTTCACAAGCTCCGACCGGATAAGGACATCCCAAATTATGGTCGTTTTAGTGAGAAAGATTCAAAAACAAGTAAAATCCAAAAGTTAACAAGGTAATTCACTTGTCCTCCATTTAGCCCGAAATTTCAAAAATTATTAAAATCAACCATTAGTCATCTGAAACCTACAAAACCACAAATAAACAATAATTGGTCAATAAGGTACGCGAAACATGAGATAAATAAGTTCTTCATCAATTTTTCCTATGAGATTTTAAATGTATCCTATGAGATTTCTTTTTCTAAATCATTGGTTTACATAAAATTTAGCGTGAAATTTTTTTTTAATATGGTTTAGTCTCATGGTATGAGGCTCTACTTTGCCTCTTGGTGTTAAAAAAAGATGATTCGGAGCGATTCCTCCATAAGTTGATTGAAAATTCAGAAAAAAGGTCAAGGATCGCGATCCTTTCTAATGGAAATTTGCTTTAAAAATCCTAGATTTCTGCGATTAAAATTTTTTCCAAAGGCCTGAGGTCGTAGCTATGCTTGTTAGCTTTCCAAATAATGTTCACAAGCTTCGACTGGATAAGGACATCCCAAGTTATGGTCGTTTTAGTGAGAAAGGGTCAAAAAAAAGAAAAATCCAAAAGTTAACAAGGTAATTCACTTGACCTACATTTAGCCCGAAATTTCAAAATTTATAAAAATCAACCATTAGTCATCTGAAACGTACAAAACCACAAATAAACAATAATTAGTCAATAAGGTACGCGAAACATGAGATAAATAAGTTCTTCATAAATTTTTCCTATGAGATTTTAAATGTATCCTATGAGATTTCTTTTTCTAAATCATTAGTTTACATAAAATTCCGCTTGAAACCTTTTTTCAATATGGTTTAATCTCATTTTATGAGGCTCGACTTTACCTTTCAGTGTTAAAAAAAGTTGATTCGAAATTTCAAAATTTATAAAAATCAACCATTAGTCATCTGAAACGTACAAAACCACAAATAAACAATAATTAGTCAATAAGGTACGCGAAACATGAGATAAATAAGTTCTTCATAAATTTTTCCTATGAGATTTTAAATGTATCCTATGAGATTTCTTTTTCTAAATCATTAGTTTACATAAAATTCCGCTTGAAACCTTTTTTCAATATGGTTTAATCTCATTTTATGAGGCTCGACTTTACCTTTCAGTGTTAAAAAAAGTTGATTCGAAATTTCAAAATTTATAAAAATCAACCATTAGTCATCTGAAACGTACAAAACCACAAATAAACAATAATTAGTCAATAAGGTACGCGAAACATGAGATAAATAAGTTCTTCATAAATTTTTCCTATGAGATTTTAAATGTATCCTATGAGATTTCTTTTTCTAAATCATTAGTTTACATAAAATCCCGCTTGAAACCTTTTTTCAATATGGTTTAATCTCATTTTATGAGGCTCGACTTTACCTTTCAGTGTTAAAAAAAGTTGATTCGAAATTTCAAAATTTATAAAAATCAACCATTAGTCATCTGAAACGTACAAAACCACAAATAAACAATAATTAGTCAATAAGGTACGCGAAACATGAGATAAATAAGTTCTTCATAAATTTTTCCTATGAGATTTTAAATGTATCCTATGAGATTTCTTTTTCTAAATCATTAGTTTACATAAAATCCCGCTTGAAACCTTTTTTCAATATGGTTTAATCTCATTTTATGAGGCTCGACTTTACCTTTCAGTGTTAAAAAAAGTTGATTCAGAGAGATTCCTCCAAAATTCGGTATAAAAATCAGAAAAAAGGTCAAGGATCCCTATCCTTTCTAATGGATTTTTTCCAAACAAATACTAGTTTTTTTCGATTAAAAAAATTTTCAACGCCTTGAGGTCGCAGCTATGCTTGTTAGCTTCCCAACGAATGTTCACAAGCTCCGACCGGATAAGGACATCCCAAATTATGGTCGTTTTAGTGAGAAAGATTCAAAAACAAGTAAAATCCAAAAGTTAACAAGGTAATTCACTTGTCCTCCATTTAGCCCGAAATTTCAAAAATTATTAAAATCAACCATTAGTCATCTGAAACCTACAAAACCACAAATAAACAATAATTGGTCAATAAGGTACGCGAAACATGAGATAAATAAGTTCTTCATCAATTTTTCCTATGAGATTTTAAATGTATCCTATGAGATTTCTTTTTCTAAATCATTGGTTTACATAAAATTTAGCGTGAAATTTTTTTTTAATATGGTTTAGTCTCATGGTATGAGGCTCTACTTTGCCTCTTGGTGTTAAAAAAAGATGATTCGGAGCGATTCCTCCATAAGTTGATTGAAAATTCAGAAAAAAGGTCAAGGATCGCGATCCTTTCTAATGGAAATTTGCTTTAAAAATCCTAGATTTCTGCGATTAAAATTTTTTCCAAAGGCCTGAGGTCGTAGCTATGCTTGTTAGCTTTCCAAATAATGTTCACAAGCTTCGACTGGATAAGGACATCCCAAGTTATGGTCGTTTTAGTGAGAAAGGGTCAAAAAAAAGAAAAATCCAAAAGTTAACAAGGTAATTCACTTGACCTACATTTAGCCCGAAATTTCAAAATTTATAAAAATCAACCATTAGTCATCTGAAACGTACAAAACCACAAATAAACAATAATTAGTCAATAAGGTACGCGAAACATGAGATAAATAAGTTCTTCATAAATTTTTCCTATGAGATTTTAAATGTATCCTATGAGATTTCTTTTTCTAAATCATTAGTTTACATAAAATTCCGCTTGAAACCTTTTTTCAATATGGTTTAATCTCATTTTATGAGGCTCGACTTTACCTTTCAGTGTTAAAAAAAGTTGATTCGAAATTTCAAAATTTATAAAAATCAACCATTAGTCATCTGAAACGTACAAAACCACAAATAAACAATAATTAGTCAATAAGGTACGCGAAACATGAGATAAATAAGTTCTTCATAAATTTTTCCTATGAGATTTTAAATGTATCCTATGAGATTTCTTTTTCTAAATCATTAGTTTACATAAAATCCCGCTTGAAACCTTTTTTCAATATGGTTTAATCTCATTTTATGAGGCTCGACTTTACCTTTCAGTGTTAAAAAAAGTTGATTCAGAGAGATTCCTCCAAAATTCGGTATAAAAATCAGAAAAAAGGTCAAGGATCCCTATCCTTTCTAATGGATTTTTTCCAAACAAATACTAGTTTTTTTCGATTAAAAAAATTTTCAACGCCTTGAGGTCGTAGCTATGCTTGTTAGCTTCCCAACGAATGTTCACAAGCTCCGACCGGATAAGGACATCCCAAATTATGGTCGTTTTAGTGAGAAAGATTCAAAAACAAGTAAAATCCAAAAGTTAACAAGGTAATTCACTTGTCCTCCATTTAGCCCGAAATTTCAAAAATTATTAAAATCAACCATTAGTCATCTGAAACCTACAAAACCACAAATAAACAATAATTGGTCAATAAGGTACGCGAAACATGAGATAAATAAGTTCTTCATCAATTTTTCCTATGAGATTTTAAATGTATCCTATGAGATTTCTTTTTCTAAATCGTTGGTTTACATAAAATTTAGCGTGAAATTTTTTTTTAATATGGTTTAGTCTCATGGTATGAGGCTCTACTTTGCCTCTTGGTGTTAAAAAAAGATGATTCGGAGCGATTCCTCCATAAGTTGATTGAAAATTCAGAAAAAAGGTCAAGGATCGCGATCCTTTCTAATGGAAATTTGCTTTAAAAATCCTAGATTTCTGCGATTAAAATTTTTTCCAAAGGCCTGAGGTCGTAGCTATGCTTGTTAGCTTTCCAAAGAATGTTCACAAGCTTCGACTGGATAAGGACATCCCAAGTTATGGTCGTTTTAGTGAGAAAGGGTCAAAAAAAAGAAAAATCCAAAAGTTAACAAGGTAATTCACTTGACCTACATTTAGCCCGAAATTTCAAAATTTATAAAAATCAACCATTAGTCATCTGAAACGTACAAAACCACAAATAAACAATAATTAGTCAATAAGGTACGTGAAACATGAGATAAATAAGTTCTTCATAAATTTTTCCTATGAGATTTTAAATGTATCCTATGAGATTTCTTTTTCTAAATCATTAGTTTACATAAAATTCCGCTTGAAACCTTTTTTCAATATGGTTTAATCTCATTTTATGAGGCTCGACTTTACCTTTCAGTGTTAAAAAAAGTTGATTCGAAATTTCAAAATTTATAAAAATCAACCATTAGTCATCTGAAACGTACAAAACCACAAATAAACAATAATTAGTCAATAAGGTACGCGAAACATGAGATAAATAAGTTCTTCATAAATTTTTCCTATGAGATTTTAAATGTATCCTATGAGATTTCTTTTTCTAAATCATTAGTTTACATAAAATCCCGCTTGAAACCTTTTTTCACTATCGTTTAATCTCATTTTATGAGGCTCGACTTTACCTTTCAGTGTTAAAAAAAGTTGATTCAGAGAGATTCCTCCAAAATTCGGTTGAAAAATCAGAAAAAAGGTCAAGGATCCCTATCCTTTCTAATGGATTTTTTCCAAACAAATACTAGTTTTTTTCGATTAAAAATTTTTTCAACGCCTTGAGGTCGCAGCTATGCTTGTTAGCTTCCCAACGAATGTTCACAAGCTCCGACCGGATAAGGACATCCCAAGTTATGGTCGTTTTAGTGAGAAAGATTCAAAAACAAGTAAAATCCAAAAGTTAACAAGGTAATTCACTTGTCCTCCATTTAGCCCGAAATTTCAAAAATTATTAAAATCAACCATTAGTCATCTGAAACCTACAAAACCACAAATAAACAATAATTGGTCAATAAGGTACGCGAAACATGAGATAAATAAGTTCTTCATCAATTTTTCCTATGAGATTTTAAATGTATCCTATGAGATTTCTTTTTCTAAATCGTTGGTTTACATAAAATTTAGCGTGAAATTTTTTTTTAATATGGTTTAGTCTCATGGTATGAGGCTCTACTTTGCCTCTTGGTGTTAAAAAAAGATGATTCGGAGCGATTCCTCCATAAGTTGATTGAAAATTCAGAAAAAAGGTCAAGGATCGCGATCCTTTCTAATGGAAATTTGCTTTAAAAATCCTAGATTTCTGCGATTAAAATTTTTTCCAAAGGCCTGAGGTCGTAGCTATGCTTGTTAGCTTTCCAAAGAATGTTCACAAGCTTCGACTGGATAAGGACATCCCAAGTTATGGTCGTTTTAGTGAGAAAGGGTCAAAAAAAAGAAAAATCCAAAAGTTAACAAGGTAATTCACTTGACCTACATTTAGCCCGAAATTTCAAAATTTATAAAAATCAACCATTAGTCATCTGAAACGTACAAAACCACAAATAAACAATAATTAGTCAATAAGGTACGCGAAACATGAGATAAATAAGTTCTTCATAAATTTTTCCTATGAGATTTTAAATGTATCCTATGAGATTTCTTTTTCTAAATCATTAGTTTACATAAAATTCCGCTTGAAACCTTTTTTCAATATGGTTTAATCTCATTTTATGAGGCTCGACTTTACCTTTCAGTGTTAAAAAAAGTTGATTCGAAATTTCAAAATTTATAAAAATCAACCATTAGTCATCTGAAACGTACAAAACCACAAATAAACAATAATTAGTCAATAAGGTACGCGAAACATGAGATAAATAAGTTCTTCATAAATTTTTCCTATGAGATTTTAAATGTATCCTATGAGATTTCTTTTTCTAAATCATTAGTTTACATAAAATCCCGCTTGAAACCTTTTTTCAATATGGTTTAATCTCATTTTATGAGGCTCGACTTTACCTTTCAGTGTTAAAAAAAGTTGATTCAGAGAGATTCCTCCAAAATTCGGTTGAAAAATCAGAAAAAAGGTCAAGGATCCCTATCCTTTCTAATGGATTTTTTCCAAACAAATACTAGTTTTTTTCGATTAAAAATTTTTTCAACGCCTTGAGGTCGCAGCTATGCTTGTTAGCTTCCCAACGAATGTTCACAAGCTCCGACCGGATAAGGACATCCCAAGTTATGGTCGTTTTAGTGAGAAAGATTCAAAAACAAGTAAAATCCAAAAGTTAACAAGGTAATTCACTTGTCCTCCATTTAGCCCGAAATTTCAAAAATTATTAAAATCAACCATTAGTCATCTGAAACCTACAAAACCACAAATAAACAATAATTGGTCAATAAGGTATGCGAAACATGAGATAAATAAGTTCTTCATCAATTTTTCCTATGAGATTTTAAATGTATCCTATGAGATTTCTTTTTCTAAATCGTTGGTTTACATAAAATTTAGCGTGAAATTTTTTTTTAATATGGTTTAGTCTCATGGTATGAGGCTCTACTTTGCCTCTTGGTGTTAAAAAAAGATGATTCGGAGCGATTCCTCCATAAGTTGATTGAAAATTCAGAAAAAAGGTCAAGGATCGCGATCCTTTCTAATGGAAATTTGCTTTAAAAATCCTAGATTTCTGCGATTAAAATTTTTTCCAAAGGCCTGAGGTCGTAGCTATGCTTGTTAGCTTTCCAAAGAATGTTCACAAGCTTCGACTGGATAAGGACATCCCAAGTTATGGTCGTTTTAGTGAGAAAGGGTCAAAAAAAAGAAAAATCCAAAAGTTAACAAGGTAATTCACTTGACCTACATTTAGCCCGAAATTTCAAAATTTATAAAAATCAACCATTAGTCATCTGAAACGTACAAAACC
The DNA here is from genome assembly GCA_946800305.1 of Medicago arabica. Classification (NCBI taxonomy): domain Eukaryota; kingdom Viridiplantae; phylum Streptophyta; class Magnoliopsida; order Fabales; family Fabaceae; genus Medicago; species Medicago arabica. Next base: position 239,608 of record OX326966.1, on the reverse strand, counting down.
ACAAATAAACAATAATTAGTCAATAAGGTACGCGAAACATGAGATAAATAAGTTCTTCATAAATTTTTCCTATGAGATTTTAAATGTATCCTATGAGATTTCTTTTTCTAAATCATTAGTTTACATAAAATTCCGCTTGAAACCTTTTTTCAATATGGTTTAATCTCATTTTATGAGGCTCGACTTTACCTTTCAGTGTTAAAAAAATTTGATTCGAAATTTCAAAATTTATAAAAATCAACCATTAGTCATCTGAAACGTACAAAACCACAAATAAACAATAATTAGTCAATAAGGTACGCGAAACATGAGATAAATAAGTTCTTCATAAATTTTTCCTATGAGATTTTAAATGTATCCTATGAGATTTCTTTTTCTAAATCATTAGTTTACATAAAATCCCGCTTGAAACCTTTTTTCAATATGGTTTAATCTCATTTTATGAGGCTCGACTTTACCTTTCAGTGTTAAAAAAAGTTGATTCAGAGAGATTCCTCCAAAATTCGGTATAAAAATCAGAAAAAAGGTCAAGGATCCCTATCCTTTCTAATGGATTTTTTCCAAACAAATACTAGTTTTTTTCGATTAAAAAAATTTTCAACGCCTTGAGGTCGTAGCTATGCTTGTTAGCTTCCCAACGAATGTTCACAAGCTCCGACCGGATAAGGACATCCCAAATTATGGTCGTTTTAGTGAGAAAGATTCAAAAACAAGTAAAATCCAAAAGTTAACAAGGTAATTCACTTGTCCTCCATTTAGCCCGAAATTTCAAAAATTATTAAAATCAACCATTAGTCATCTGAAACCTACAAAACCACAAATAAACAATAATTGGTCAATAAGGTACGCGAAACATGAGATAAATAAGTTCTTCATCAATTTTTCCTATGAGATTTTAAATGTATCCTATGAGATTTCTTTTTCTAAATCGTTGGTTTACATAAAATTTAGCGTGAAATTTTTTTTTAATATGGTTTAGTCTCATGGTATGAGGCTCTACTTTGCCTCTTGGTGTTAAAAAAAGATGATTCGGAGCGATTCCTCCATAAGTTGATTGAAAATTCAGAAAAAAGGTCAAGGATCGCGATCCTTTCTAATGGAAATTTGCTTTAAAAATCCTAGATTTCTGCGATTAAAATTTTTTCCAAAGGCCTGAGGTCGTAGCTATGCTTGTTAGCTTTCCAAAGAATGTTCACAAGCTTCGACTGGATAAGGACATCCCAAGTTATGGTCGTTTTAGTGAGAAAGGGTCAAAAAAAAGAAAAATCCAAAAGTTAACAAGGTAATTCACTTGACCTCCATTTAGCCCGAAATTTCAAAATTTATAAAAATCAACCATTAGTCATCTGAAACGTACAAAACCACAAATAAACAATAATTAGTCAATAAGGTACGCGAAACATGAGATAAATAAGTTCTTCATAAATTTTTCCTATGAGATTTTAAATGTATCCTATGAGATTTCTTTTTCTAAATCATTAGTTTACATAAAATTCCGCTTGAAACCTTTTTTCAATATGGTTTAATCTCATTTTATGAGGCTCGACTTTACCTTTCAGTGTTAAAAAAAGTTGATTCGAAATTTCAAAATTTATAAAAATCAACCATTAGTCATCTGAAACGTACAAAACCACAAATAAACAATAATTAGTCAATAAGGTACGCGAAACATGAGATAAATAAGTTCTTCATAAATTTTTCCTATGAGATTTTATATGTATCCTATGAGATTTCTTTTTCTAAATCATTAGTTTACATAAAATTCCGCTTGAAACCTTTTTTCACTATCGTTTAATATCATTTTATGAGGCTCGACTTTACCTTTCAGTGTTAAAAAAAGTTGATTCAGAGAGATTCCTCCAAAATTCGGTTGAAAAATCAGAAAAAAGGTCAAGGATCCCTATCCTTTCTAATGGATTTTTTCCAAACAAATACTAGTTTTTTTCGATTAAATTTTTTTTCAACGCCTTGAGGTCGCAGCTATGCTTGTTAACTTCCCAACGAATGTTCACAAGCTCCGACCGGATAAGGACATCCCAAGTTATGGACGTTTTAGTGAGAAAGATTCAAAAACAAGTAAAATCCAAAAGTTAACAAGCTAATTCACTTGTCCTCCATTTAGCCCGAATTTCAAAAATTATAAAAATCAACCATTAGTCATCTGAAACGTACAAAACCACAAATAAACAATAATTGGTCAATAAGGTACGCGAAACATGAGATAAATAAGTTCTTCATCAATTTTTCCTATGAGATTTTAAATGTATCCTATGAGATTTCTTTTTCTAAATCGTTGGTTTACATAAAATTTAGCGTGAATTTTTTTTTTAATATGGTTTAGTCTCATGGTATGAGGCTCTACTTTGCCTCTTGGTGTTAAAAAAAGATGATTCCGAGCGATTCCTCCATAAGTTGATTGAAAATTCAGAAAAAAGGTCAAGGATCGCGATCCTTTCTAATGGAAATTTGCTTTAAAAATCCTAGATTTCTGCGATTAAAATTTTTTCCAAAGGCCTGAGGTCGTAGCTATGCTTGTTAGCTTTCCAAAGAATGTTCACAAGCTTCGACTGGATAAGGACATCCCAAGTTATGGTCGTTTTAGTGAGAAAGGGTCAAAAAAAAGAAAAATCCAAAAGTTAACAAGGTAATTCACTTGACCTCCATTTAGCCCGAAATTTCAAAATTTATAAAAATCAACCATTAGTCATCTGAAACGTACAAAACCACAAATAAACAATAATTAGTCAATAAGGTACGCGAAACATAAGATAAATAAGTTCTTCATAAATTTTTCCTATGAGATTTTAAATGTATCCTATGAGATTTCTTTTTCTAAATCTTTAGTTTACATAAAATTCCGCTTGAAACCTTTTTTCAATATGGTTTAATCTCATTTTATGAGGCTCGACTTTACCTTTCAGTGTTAAAAAAAGTTGATTCAGAGAGATTCCTCCAAAATTCGGTTGAAAAATCAGAAAAAAGGTCAAGGATCCCTATCCTTTCTAATGGATTTTTTCCAAACAAATACTAGTTTTTTTCGATTAAAAAAATTTTCAACGCCTTGAGGTCGTAGCTATGCTTGTTAGCTTCCCAACGAATGTTCACAAGCTCCGACCGGATAAGGACATCCCAAATTATGGTCGTTTTAGTGAGAAAGATTCAAAAACAAGTAAAATCCAAAAGTTAACAAGGTAATTCACTTGTCCTCCATTTAGCCCGAAATTTCAAAAATTATTAAAATCAACCATTAGTCATCTGAAACCTACAAAACCACAAATAAACAATAATTGGTCAATAAGGTACGCGAAACATGAGATAAATAAGTTCTTCATCAATTTTTCCTATGAGATTTTAAATGTATCCTATGAGATTTCTTTTTCTAAATCGTTGGTTTACATAAAATTTAGCGTGAAATTTTTTTTTAATATGGTTTAGTCTCATGGTATGAGGCTCTACTTTGCCTCTTGGTGTTAAAAAAAGATGATTCGGAGCGATTCCTCCATAAGTTGATTGAAAATTCAGAAAAAAGGTCAAGGATCGCGATCCTTTCTAATGGAAATTTGCTTTAAAAATCCTAGATTTCTGCGATTAAAATTTTTTCCAAAGGCCTGAGGTCGTAGCTATGCTTGTTAGCTTTCCAAAGAATGTTCACAAGCTTCGACTGGATAAGGACATCCCAAGTTATGGTCGTTTTAGTGAGAAAGGGTCAAAAAAAAGAAAAATCCAAAAGTTAACAAGGTAATTCACTTGACCTCCATTTAGCCCGAAATTTCAAAATTTATAAAAATCAACCATTAGTCATCTGAAACGTACAAAACCACAAATAAACAATAATTAGTCAATAAGGTACGCGAAACATGAGATAAATAAGTTCTTCATAAATTTTTCCTATGAGATTTTAAATGTATCCTATGAGATTTCTTTTTCTAAATCATTAGTTTACATAAAATTCCGCTTGAAACCTTTTTTCAATATGGTTTAATCTCATTTTATGAGGCTCGACTTTACCTTTCAGTGTTAAAAAAAGTTGATTCGAAATTTCAAAATTTATAAAAATCAACCATTAGTCATCTGAAACGTACAAAACCACAAATAAACAATAATTAGTCAATAAGGTACGCGAAACATGAGATAAATAAGTTCTTCATAAATTTTTCCTATGAGATTTTATATGTATCCTATGAGATTTCTTTTTCTAAATCATTAGTTTACATAAAATTCCGCTTGAAACCTTTTTTCACTATCGTTTAATATCATTTTATGAGGCTCGACTTTACCTTTCAGTGTTAAAAAAAGTTGATTCAGAGAGATTCCTCCAAAATTCGGTTGAAAAATCAGAAAAAAGGTCAAGGATCCCTATCCTTTCTAATGGATTTTTTCCAAACAAATACTAGTTTTTTTCGATTAAATTTTTTTTCAACGCCTTGAGGTCGCAGCTATGCTTGTTAACTTCCCAACGAATGTTCACAAGCTCCGACCGGATAAGGACATCCCAAGTTATGGACGTTTTAGTGAGAAAGATTCAAAAACAAGTAAAATCCAAAAGTTAACAAGCTAATTCACTTGTCCTCCATTTAGCCCGAATTTCAAAAATTATAAAAATCAACCATTAGTCATCTGAAACGTACAAAACCACAAATAAACAATAATTGGTCAATAAGGTACGCGAAACATGAGATAAATAAGTTCTTCATCAATTTTTCCTATGAGATTTTAAATGTATCCTATGAGATTTCTTTTTCTAAATCGTTGGTTTACATAAAATTTAGCGTGAATTTTTTTTTTAATATGGTTTAGTCTCATGGTATGAGGCTCTACTTTGCCTCTTGGTGTTAAAAAAAGATGATTCGGAGCGATTCCTCCATAAGTTGATTGAAAATTCAGAAAAAAGGTCAAGGATCGCGATCCTTTCTAATGGAAATTTGCTTTAAAAATCCTAGATTTCTGCGATTAAAATTTTTTCCAAAGGCCTGAGGTCGTAGCTATGCTTGTTAGCTTTCCAAAGAATGTTCACAAGCTTCGACTGGATAAGGACATCCCAAGTTATGGTCGTTTTAGTGAGAAAGGGTCAAAAAAAAGAAAAATCCAAAAGTTAACAAGGTAATTCACTTGACCTCCATTTAGCCCGAAATTTCAAAATTTATAAAAATCAACCATTAGTCATCTGAAACGTACAAAACCACAAATAAACAATAATTAGTCAATAAGGTACGCGAAACATAAGATAAATAAGTTCTTCATAAATTTTTCCTATGAGATTTTAAATGTATCCTATGAGATTTCTTTTTCTAAATCTTTAGTTTACATAAAATTCCGCTTGAAACCTTTTTTCAATATGGTTTAATCTCATTTTATGAGGCTCGACTTTACCTTTCAGTGTTAAAAAAAGTTGATTCAGAGAGATTCCTCCAAAATTCGGTTGAAAAATCAGAAAAAAGGTCAAGGATCCCTATCCTTTCTAATGGATTTTTTCCAAACAAATACTAGTTTTTTTCGATTAAAAAAATTTTCAACGCCTTGAGGTCGTAGCTATGCTTGTTAGCTTCCCAACGAATGTTCACAAGCTCCGACCGGATAAGGACATCCCAAATTATGGTCGTTTTAGTGAGAAAGATTCAAAAACAAGTAAAATCCAAAAGTTAACAAGGTAATTCACTTGTCCTCCATTTAGCCCGAAATTTCAAAAATTATTAAAATCAACCATTAGTCATCTGAAACCTACAAAACCACAAATAAACAATAATTGGTCAATAAGGTACGCGAAACATGAGATAAATAAGTTCTTCATCAATTTTTCCTATGAGATTTTAAATGTATCCTATGAGATTTCTTTTTCTAAATCGTTGGTTTACATAAAATTTAGCGTGAAATTTTTTTTTAATATGGTTTAGTCTCATGGTATGAGGCTCTACTTTGCCTCTTGGTGTTAAAAAAAGATGATTCGGAGCGATTCCTCCATAAGTTGATTGAAAATTCAGAAAAAAGGTCAAGGATCGCGATCCTTTCTAATGGAAATTTGCTTTAAAAATCCTAGATTTCTGCGATTAAAATTTTTTCCAAAGGCCTGAGGTCGTAGCTATGCTTGTTAGCTTTCCAAAGAATGTTCACAAGCTTCGACTGGATAAGGACATCCCAAGTTATGGTCGTTTTAGTGAGAAAGGGTCAAAAAAAAGAAAAATCCAAAAGTTAACAAGGTAATTCACTTGACCTCCATTTAGCCCGAAATTTCAAAATTTATAAAAATCAACCATTAGTCATCTGAAACGTACAAAACCACAAATAAACAATAATTAGTCAATAAGGTACGCGAAACATGAGATAAATAAGTTCTTCATAAATTTTTCCTATGAGATTTTAAATGTATCCTATGAGATTTCTTTTTCTAAATCATTAGTTTACATAAAATTCCGCTTGAAACCTTTTTTCAATATGGTTTAATCTCATTTTATGAGGCTCGACTTTACCTTTCAGTGTTAAAAAAAGTTGATTCGAAATTTCAAAATTTATAAAAATCAACCATTAGTCATCTGAAACGTACAAAACCACAAATAAACAATAATTAGTCAATAAGGTACGCGAAACATGAGATAAATAAGTTCTTCATAAATTTTTCCTATGAGATTTTATATGTATCCTATGAGATTTCTTTTTCTAAATCATTAGTTTACATAAAATTCCGCTTGAAACCTTTTTTCACTATCGTTTAATATCATTTTATGAGGCTCGACTTTACCTTTCAGTGTTAAAAAAAGTTGATTCAGAGAGATTCCTCCAAAATTCGGTTGAAAAATCAGAAAAAAGGTCAAGGATCCCTATCCTTTCTAATGGATTTTTTCCAAACAAATACTAGTTTTTTTCGATTAAATTTTTTTTCAACGCCTTGAGGTCGTAGCTATGCTTGTTAACTTCCCAACGAATGTTCACAAGCTCCGACCGGATAAGGACATCCCAAGTTATGGACGTTTTAGTGAGAAAGATTCAAAAACAAGTAAAATCCAAAAGTTAACAAGCTAATTCACTTGTCCTCCATTTAGCCCGAATTTCAAAAATTATAAAAATCAACCATTAGTCATCTGAAACGTACAAAACCACAAATAAACAATAATTGGTCAATAAGGTACGCGAAACATGAGATAAATAAGTTCTTCATCAATTTTTCCTATGAGATTTTAAATGTATCCTATGAGATTTCTTTTTCTAAATCGTTGGTTTACATAAAATTTAGCGTGAATTTTTTTTTTAATATGGTTTAGTCTCATGGTATGAGGCTCTACTTTGCCTCTTGGTGTTAAAAAAAGATGATTCGGAGCGATTCCTCCATAAGTTGATTGAAAATTCAGAAAAAAGGTCAAGGATCGCGATCCTTTCTAATGGAAATTTGCTTTAAAAATCCTAGATTTCTGCGATTAAAATTTTTTCCAAAGGCCTGAGGTCGTAGCTATGCTTGTTAGCTTTCCAAAGAATGTTCACAAGCTTCGACTGGATAAGGACATCCCAAGTTATGGTCGTTTTAGTGAGAAAGGGTCAAAAAAAAGAAAAATCCAAAAGTTAACAAGGTAATTCACTTGACCTCCATTTAGCCCGAAATTTCAAAATTTATAAAAATCAACCATTAGTCATCTGAAACGTACAAAACCACAAATAAACAATAATTAGTCAATAAGGTACGCGAAACATAAGATAAATAAGTTCTTCATAAATTTTTCCTATGAGATTTTAAATGTATCCTATGAGATTTCTTTTTCTAAATCTTTAGTTTACATAAAATTCCGCTTGAAACCTTTTTTCAATATGGTTTAATCTCATTTTATGAGGCTCGACTTTACCTTTCAGTGTTAAAAAAAGTTGATTCAGAGAGATTCCTCCAAAATTCGGTTGAAAAATCAGAAAAAAGGTCAAGGATCCCTATCCTTTCTAATGGATTTTTTCCAAACAAATACTAGTTTTTTTCGATTAAAAAATTTTTCAACGCCTTGAGGTCGTAGCTATGCTTGTTAGCTTCCCAACGAATGTTCACAAGCTCCGACCGGATAAGGACATCCCAAGTTATGGTCGTTTTAGTGAGAAAGATTCAAAAACAAGTAAAATCCAAAAGTTAACAAGGTAATTCACTTGTCCTCCATTTAGCCCGAAATTTCAAAAATTATTAAAATCAACCATTAGTCATCTGAAACCTACAAAACCACAAATAAACAATAATTGGTCAATAAGGTACGCGAAACATGAGATAAATAAGTTCTTCATCAATTTTTCCTATGAGATTTTAAATGTATCCTATGAGATTTCTTTTTCTAAATCGTTGGTTTACATAAAATTTAGCGTGAATTTCTTTTTTAATATGGTTTAGTCTCATGGTATGAGGCTCTACTTTGCCTCTTGGTGTTAAAAAAAGATGATTCGGAGCGATTCCTCCATAAGTTGATTGAAAATTCAGAAAAAAGGTCAAGGATCGCGATCCTTTCTAATGGAAATTTGCTTTAAAAATCCTAGATTTCTGCGATTAAAATTTTTTCCAAAGGCCTGAGGTCGTAGCTATGCTTGTTAGCTTTCCAAAGAATGTTCACAAGCTTCGACTGGATAAGGACATCCCAAGTTATGGTCGTTTTAGTGAGAAAGGGTCAAAAAAAAGAAAAATCCAAAAGTTAACAAGGTAATTCACTTGACCTCCATTTAGCCCGAAATTTCAAAATTTATAAAAATCAACCATTAGTCATCTGAAACGTACAAAACCACAAATAAACAATAATTAGTCAATAAGGTACGCGAAACATGAGATAAATAAGTTCTTCATAAATTTTTCCTATGAGATTTTAAATGTATCCTATGAGATTTCTTTTTCTAAATCTTTAGTTTACATAAAATTCCGCTTGAAACCTTTTTTCAATATGGTTTAATCTCATTTTATGAGGCTCGACTTTACCTTTCAGTGTTAAAAAAAGTTGATTCAGAGAGATTCCTCCAAAATTCGGTTGAAAAATCAGAAAAAAGGTCAAGGATCCCTATCCTTTCTAATGGATTTTTTCCAAACAAATACTAGTTTTTTTCGATTAAAAAATTTTTCAACGCCTTGAGGTCGTAGCTATGCTTGTTAGCTTCCCAACGAATGTTCACAAGCTCCGACCGGATAAGGACATCCCAAGTTATGGTCGTTTTAGTGAGAAAGATTCAAAAACAAGTAAAATCCAAAAGTTAACAAGGTAATTCACTTGTCCTCCATTTAGCCCGAAATTTCAAAAATTATTAAAATCAACCATTAGTCATCTGAAACCTACAAAACCACAAATAAACAATAATTGGTCAATAAGGTACGCGAAACATGAGATAAATAAGTTCTTCATCAATTTTTCCTATGAGATTTTAAATGTATCCTATGAGATTTCTTTTTCTAAATCGTTGGTTTACATAAAATTTAGCGTGAAATTCTTTTTTAATATGGTTTAGTCTCATGGTATGAGGCTCTACTTTGCCTCTTGGTGTTAAAAAAAGATGATTCGGAGCGATTCCTCCATAAGTTGATTGAAAATTCAGAAAAAAGGTCAAGGATCGCGATCCTTTCTAATGGAAATTTGCTTTAAAAATCCTAGATTTCTGCGATTAAAATTTTTTCCAAAGGCCTGAGGTCGTAGCTATGCTTGTTAGCTTTCCAAAGAATGTTCACAAGCTTCGACTGGATAAGGACATCCCAAGTTATGGTCGTTTTAGTGAGAAAGGGTCAAAAAAAAGAAAAATCCAAAAGTTAACAAGGTAATTCACTTGACCTCCATTTAGCCCGAAATTTCAAAATTTATAAAAATCAACCATTAGTCATCTGAAACGTACAAAACCACAAATAAACAATAATTAGTCAATAAGGTACGCGAAACATGAGATAAATAAGTTCTTCATAAATTTTTCCTATGAGATTTTAAAGGTATCCTATGAGATTTCTTTTTCTAAATCATTAGTTTACATAAAATTCCGCTTGAAACCTTTTTTCAATATGGTTTAATCTCATTTTATGAGGCTCGACTTTACCTTTCAGTGTTAAAAAAAGTTGATTCAGAGAGATTCCTCCAAAATTCGGTTGAAAAATCAGAAAAAAGGTCAAGGATCCCTATCCTTTCTAATGGATTTTTTCCAAACAAATACTAGTTTTTTTCGATTAAAAAAATTTTCAACGCCTTGAGGTCGTAGCTATGCTTGTTAGCTTCCCAACGAATGTTCACAAGCTCCGACCGGATAAGGACATCCCAAGTTATGGTCGTTTTAGTGAGAAAGATTCAAAAACAAGTAAAATCCAAAAGTTAACAAGGTAATTCACTTGTCCTCCATTTAGCCCGAAATTTCAAAAATTATTAAAATCAACCATTAGTCATCTGAAACCTACAAAACCACAAATAAACAATAATTGGTCAATAAGGTACGCGAAACATGAGATAAATAAGTTCTTCATCAATTTTTCCTATGAGATTTTAAATGTATCCTATGAGATTTCTTTTTCTAAATCGTTGGTTTACATAAAATTTAGCGTGAAATTCTTTTTTAATATGGTTTAGTCTCATGGTATGAGGCTCTACTTTGCCTCTTGGTGTTAAAAAAAGATGATTCGGAGCGATTCCTCCATAAGTTGATTGAAAATTCAGAAAAAAGGTCAAGGATCGCGATCCTTTCTAATGGAAATTTGCTTTAAAAATCCTAGATTTCTGCGATTAAAATTTTTTCCAAAGGCCTGAGGTCGTAGCTATGCTTGTTAGCTTTCCAAAGAATGTTCACAAGCTTCGACTGGATAAGGACATCCCAAGTTATGGTCGTTTTAGTGAGAAAGGGTCAAAAAAAAGAAAAATCCAAAAGTTAACAAGGTAATTCACTTGACCTCCATTTAGCCCGAAATTTCAAAATTTATAAAAATCAACCATTAGTCATCTGAAACGTACAAAACCACAAATAAACAATAATTAGTCAATAAGGTACGCGAAACATGAGATAAATAAGTTCTTCATAAATTTTTCCTATGAGATTTTAAATGTATCCTATGAGATTTCTTTTTCTAAATCTTTAGTTTACATAAAATTCCGCTTGAAACCTTTTTTCAATATGGTTTAATCTCATTTTATGAGGCTCGACTTTACCTTTCAGTGTTAAAAAAAGTTGATTCAGAGAGATTCCTCCAAAATTCGGTTGAAAAATCAGAAAAAAGGTCAAGGATCCCTATCCTTTCTAATGGATTTTTTCCAAACAAATACTAGTTTTTTTCGATTAAAAATTTTTTCAACGCCTTGAGGTCGTAGCTATGCTTGTTAGCTTCCCAACGAATGTTCACAAGCTCCGACCGGATAAGGACATCCCAAGTTATGGTCGTTTTAGTGAGAAAGATTCAAAAACAAGTAAAATCCAAAAGTTAACAAGGTAATTCACTTGTCCTCCATTTAGCCCGAAATTTCAAAAATTATTAAAATCAACCATTAGTCATCTGAAACCTACAAAACCACAAATAAACAATAATTGGTCAATAAGGTACGCGAAACATGAGATAAATAAGTTCTTCATCAATTTTTCCTATGAGATTTTAAATGTATCCTATGAGATTTCTTTTTCTAAATCGTTGGTTTACATAAAATTTAGCGTGAAATTTTTTTTTAATATGGTTTAGTCTCATGGTATGAGGCTCTACTTTGCCTCTTGGTGTTAAAAAAAGATGATTCGGAGCGATTCCTCCATAAGTTGATTGAAAATTCAGAAAAAAGGTCAAGGATCGCGATCCTTTCTAATGGAAATTTGCTTTAAAAATCCTAGATTTCTGCGATTAAAATTTTTTCCAAAGGCCTGAGGTCGTAGCTATGCTTGTTAGCTTTCCAAAGAATGTTCACAAGCTTCGACTGGATAAGGACATCCCAAGTTATGGTCGTTTTAGTGAGAAAGGGTCAAAAAAAAGAAAAATCCAAAAGTTAACAAGGTAATTCACTTGACCTCCATTTAGCCCGAAATTTCAAAATTTATAAAAATCAACCATTAGTCATCTGAAACGTACAAAACCACAAATAAACAATAATTAGTCAATAAGGTACGCGAAACATGAGATAAATAAGTTCTTCATAAATTTTTCCTATGAGATTTTAAAGGTATCCTATGAGATTTCTTTTTCTAAATCATTAGTTTACATAAAATTCCGCTTGAAACCTTTTTTCAATATGGTTTAATCTCATTTTATGAGGCTCGACTTTACCTTTCAGTGTTAAAAAAAGTTGATTCAGAGAGATTCCTCCAAAATTCGGTTGAAAAATCAGAAAAAAGGTCAAGGATCCCTATCCTTTCTAATGGATTTTTTCCAAACAAATACTAGTTTTTTTCGATTAAAAAAATTTTCAACGCCTTGAGGTCGTAGCTATGCTTGTTAGCTTCCCAACGAATGTTCACAAGCTCCGACCGGATAAGGACATCCCAAGTTATGGTCGTTTTAGTGAGAAAGATTCAAAAACAAGTAAAATCCAAAAGTTAACAAGGTAATTCACTTGTCCTCCATTTAGCCCGAAATTTCAAAAATTATTAAAATCAACCATTAGTCATCTGAAACCTACAAAACCACAAATAAACAATAATTGGTCAATAAGGTACGCGAAACATGAGATAAATAAGTTCTTCATCAATTTTTCCTATGAGATTTTAAATGTATCCTATGAGATTTCTTTTTCTAAATCGTTGGTTTACATAAAATTTAGCGTGAAATTCTTTTTTAATATGGTTTAGTCTCATGGTATGAGGCTCTACTTTGCCTCTTGGTGTTAAAAAAAGATGATTCGGAGCGATTCCTCCATAAGTTGATTGAAAATTCAGAAAAAAGGTCAAGGATCGCGATCCTTTCTAATGGAAATTTGCTTTAAAAATCCTAGATTTCTGCGATTAAAATTTTTTCCAAAGGCCTGAGGTCGTAGCTATGCTTGTTAGCTTTCCAAAGAATGTTCACAAGCTTCGACTGGATAAGGACATCCCAAGTTATGGTCGTTTTAGTGAGAAAGGGTCAAAAAAAAGAAAAATCCAAAAGTTAACAAGGTAATTCACTTGACCTCCATTTAGCCCGAAATTTCAAAATTTATAAAAATCAACCATTAGTCATCTGAAACGTACAAAACCACAAATAAACAATAATTAGTCAATAAGGTACGCGAAACATGAGATAAATAAGTTCTTCATAAATTTTTCCTATGAGATTTTAAAGGTATCCTATGAGATTTCTTTTTCTAAATCATTAGTTTACATAAAATTCCGCTTGAAACCTTTTTTCAATATGGTTTAATCTCATTTTATGAGGCTCGACTTTACCTTTCAGTGTTAAAAAAAGTTGATTCAGAGAGATTCCTCCAAAATTCGGTTGAAAAATCAGAAAAAAGGTCAAGGATCCCTATCCTTTCTAATGGATTTTTTCCAAACAAATACTAGTTTTTTTCGATTAAAAAAATTTTCAACGCCTTGAGGTCGTAGCTATGCTTGTTAGCTTCCCAACGAATGTTCACAAGCTCCGACCGGATAAGGACATCCCAAGTTATGGTCGTTTTAGTGAGAAAGATTCAAAAACAAGTAAAATCCAAAAGTTAACAAGGTAATTCACTTGTCCTCCATTTAGCCCGAAATTTCAAAAATTATTAAAATCAACCATTAGTCATCTGAAACCTACAAAACCACAAATAAACAATAATTGGTCAATAAGGTACGCGAAACATGAGATAAATAAGTTCTTCATCAATTTTTCCTATGAGATTTTAAATGTATCCTATGAGATTTCTTTTTCTAAATCGTTGGTTTACATAAAATTTAGCGTGAAATTTTTTTTTAATATGGTTTAGTCTCATGGTATGAGGCTCTACTTTGCCTCTTGGTGTTAAAAAAAGATGATTCGGAGCGATTCCTCCATAAGTTGATTGAAAATTCAGAAAAAAGGTCAAGGATCGCGATCCTTTCTAATGGAAATTTGCTTTAAAAATCCTAGATTTCTGCGATTAAAATTTTTTCCAAAGGCCTGAGGTCGTAGCTATGCTTGTTAGCTTTCCAAAGAATGTTCACAAGCTTCGACTGGATAAGGACATCCCAAGTTATGGTCGTTTTAGTGAGAAAGGGTCAAAAAAAAGAAAAATCCAAAAGTTAACAAGGTAATTCACTTGACCTCCATTTAGCCCGAAATTTCAAAATTTATAAAAATCAACCATTAGTCATCTGAAACGTACAAAACCACAAATAAACAATAATTAGTCAATAAGGTACGCGAAACATGAGATAAATAAGTTCTTCATAAATTTTTCCTATGAGATTTTAAAGGTATCCTATGAGATTTCTTTTTCTAAATCATTAGTTTACATAAAATTCCGCTTGAAACCTTTTTTCAATATGGTTTAATCTCATTTTATGAGGCTCGACTTTACCTTTCAGTGTTAAAAAAAGTTGATTCAGAGAGATTCCTCCAAAATTCGGTTGAAAAATCAGAAAAAAGGTCAAGGATCCCTATCCTTTCTAATGGATTTTTTCCAAACAAATACTAGTTTTTTTCGATTAAAAAAATTTTCAACGCCTTGAGGTCGTAGCTATGCTTGTTAGCTTCCCAACGAATGTTCACAAGCTCCGACCGGATAAGGACATCCCAAGTTATGGTCGTTTTAGTGAGAAAGATTCAAAAACAAGTAAAATCCAAAAGTTAACAAGGTAATTCACTTGTCCTCCATTTAGCCCGAAATTTCAAAAATTATTAAAATCAACCATTAGTCATCTGAAACCTACAAAACCACAAATAAACAATAATTGGTCAATAAGGTACGCGAAACATGAGATAAATAAGTTCTTCATCAATTTTTCCTATGAGATTTTAAATGTATCCTATGAGATTTCTTTTTCTAAATCGTTGGTTTACATAAAATTTAGCGTGAAATTCTTTTTTAATATGGTTTAGTCTCATGGTATGAGGCTCTACTTTGCCTCTTGGTGTTAAAAAAAGATGATTCGGAGCGATTCCTCCATAAGTTGATTGAAAATTCAGAAAAAAGGTCAAGGATCGCGATCCTTTCTAATGGAAATTTGCTTTAAAAATCCTAGATTTCTGCGATTAAAATTTTTTCCAAAGGCCTGAGGTCGTAGCTATGCTTGTTAGCTTTCCAAAGAATGTTCACAAGCTTCGACTGTATAAGGACATCCCAAGTTATGGTCGTTTTAGTGAGAAAGGGTCAAAAAAAAGAAAAATCCAAAAGTTAACAAGGTAATTCACTTGACCTCCATTTAGCCCGAAATTTCAAAATTTATAAAAATCAACCATTAGTCATCTGAAACGTACAAAACCACAAATAAACAATAATTAGTCAATAAGGTACGCGAAACATGAGATAAATAAGTTCTTCATAAATTTTTCCTATGAGATTTTAAAGGTATCCTATGAGATTTCTTTTTCTAAATCATTAGTTTACATAAAATTCCGCTTGAAACCTTTTTTCAATATGGTTTAATCTCATTTTATGAGGCTCGACTTTACCTTTCAGTGTTAAAAAAAGTTGATTCAGAGAGATTCCTCCAAAATTCGGTTGAAAAATCAGAAAAAAGGTCAAGGATCCCTATCCTTTCTAATGGATTTTTTCCAAACAAATACTAGTTTTTTTCGATTAAAAAAATTTTCAACGCCTTGAGGTCGTAGCTATGCTTGTTAGCTTCCCAACGAATGTTCACAAGCTCCGACCGGATAAGGACATCCCAAGTTATGGTCGTTTTAGTGAGAAAGATTCAAAAACAAGTAAAATCCAAAAGTTAACAAGGTAATTCACTTGTCCTCCATTTAGCCCGAAATTTCAAAAATTATTAAAATCAACCATTAGTCATCTGAAACCTACAAAACCACAAATAAACAATAATTGGTCAATAAGGTACGCGAAACATGAGATAAATAAGTTCTTCATCAATTTTTCCTATGAGATTTTAAATGTATCCTATGAGATTTCTTTTTCTAAATCGTTGGTTTACATAAAATTTAGCGTGAAATTCTTTTTTAATATGGTTTAGTCTCATGGTATGAGGCTCTACTTTGCCTCTTGGTGTTAAAAAAAGATGATTCGGAGCGATTCCTCCATAAGTTGATTGAAAATTCAGAAAAAAGGTCAAGGATCGCGATCCTTTCTAATGGAAATTTGCTTTAAAAATCCTAGATTTCTGCGATTAAAATTTTTTCCAAAGGCCTGAGGTCGTAGCTATGCTTGTTAGCTTTCCAAAGAATGTTCACAAGCTTCGACTGGATAAGGACATCCCAAGTTATGGTCGTTTTAGTGAGAAAGGGTCAAAAAAAAGAAAAATCCAAAAGTTAACAAGGTAATTCACTTGACCTCCATTTAGCCCGAAATTTCAAAATTTATAAAAATCAACCATTAGTCATCTGAAACGTACAAAACCACAAATAAACAATAATTAGTCAATAAGGTACGCGAAACATGAGATAAATAAGTTCTTCATAAATTTTTCCTATGAGATTTTAAAGGTATCCTATGAGATTTCTTTTTCTAAATCATTAGTTTACATAAAATTCCGCTTGAAACCTTTTTTCAATATGGTTTAATCTCATTTTATGAGGCTCGACTTTACCTTTCAGTGTTAAAAAAAGTTGATTCAGAGAGATTCCTCCAAAATTCGGTTGAAAAATCAGAAAAAAGGTCAAGGATCCCTATCCTTTCTAATGGATTTTTTCCAAACAAATACTAGTTTTTTTCGATTAAAAAAATTTTCAACGCCTTGAGGTCGTAGCTATGCTTGTTAGCTTCCCAACGAATGTTCACAAGCTCCGACCGGATAAGGACATCCCAAGTTATGGTCGTTTTAGTGAGAAAGATTCAAAAACAAGTAAAATCCAAAAGTTAACAAGGTAATTCACTTGTCCTCCATTTAGCCCGAAATTTCAAAAATTATTAAAATCAACCATTAGTCATCTGAAACCTACAAAACCACAAATAAACAATAATTGGTCAATAAGGTACGCGAAACATGAGATAAATAAGTTCTTCATCAATTTTTCCTATGAGATTTTAAATGTATCCTATGAGATTTCTTTTTCTAAATCGTTGGTTTACATAAAATTTAGCGTGAAATTTTTTTTTAATATGGTTTAGTCTCATGGTATGAGGCTCTACTTTGCCTCTTGGTGTTAAAAAAAGATGATTCGGAGCGATTCCTCCATAAGTTGATTGAAAATTCAGAAAAAAGGTCAAGGATCGCGATCCTTTCTAATGGAAATTTGCTTTAAAAATCCTAGATTTCTGCGATTAAAATTTTTTCCAAAGGCCTGAGGTCGTAGCTATGCTTGTTAGCTTTCCAAAGAATGTTCACAAGCTTCGACTGGATAAGGACATCCCAAGTTATGGTCGTTTTAGTGAGAAAGGGTCAAAAAAAAGAAAAATCCAAAAGTTAACAAGGTAATTCACTTGACCTCCATTTAGCCCGAAATTTCAAAATTTATAAAAATCAACCATTAGTCATCTGAAACGTACAAAACCACAAATAAACAATAATTAGTCAATAAGGTACGCGAAACATAAGATAAATAAGTTCTTCATAAATTTTTCCTATGAGATTTTAAATGTATCCTATGAGATTTCTTTTTCTAAATCATTAGTTTACATAAAATTCCGCTTGAAACCTTTTTTCAATATGGTTTAATCTCATTTTATGAGGCTCGACTTTACCTTTCAGTGTTAAAAAAAGTTGATTCAGAGAGATTCCTCCAAAATTCGGTTGAAAAATCAGAAAAAAGGTCAAGGATCCCTATCCTTTCTAATGGATTTTTTCCAAACAAATACTAGTTTTTTTCGATTAAAAAAATTTTCAACGCCTTGAGGTCGTAGCTATGCTTGTTAGCTTCCCAACGAATGTTCACAAGCTCCGACCGGATAAGGACATCCCAAGTTATGGTCGTTTTAGTGAGAAAGATTCAAAAACAAGTAAAATCCAAAAGTTAACAAGGTAATTCACTTGTCCTCCATTTAGCCCGAAATTTCAAAAATTATTAAAATCAACCATTAGTCATCTGAAACCTACAAAACCACAAATAAACAATAATTGGTCAATAAGGTACGCGAAACATGAGATAAATAAGTTCTTCATCAATTTTTCCTATGAGATTTTAAATGTATCCTATGAGATTTCTTTTTCTAAATCGTTGGTTTACATAAAATTTAGCGTGAAATTCTTTTTTAATATGGTTTAGTCTCATGGTATGAGGCTCTACTTTGCCTCTTGGTGTTAAAAAAAGATGATTCGGAGCGATTCCTCCATAAGTTGATTGAAAATTCAGAAAAAAGGTCAAGGATCGCGATCCTTTCTAATGGAAATTTGCTTTAAAAATCCTAGATTTCTGCGATTAAAATTTTTTCCAAAGGCCTGAGGTCGTAGCTATGCTTGTTAGCTTTCCAAAGAATGTTCACAAGCTTCGACTGGATAAGGACATCCCAAGTTATGGTCGTTTTAGTGAGAAAGGGTCAAAAAAAAGAAAAATCCAAAAGTTAACAAGGTAATTCACTTGACCTCCATTTAGCCCGAAATTTCAAAATTTATAAAAATCAACCATTAGTCATCTGAAACGTACAAAACCACAAATAAACAATAATTAGTCAATAAGGTACGCGAAACATGAGATAAATAAGTTCTTCATAAATTTTTCCTATGAGATTTTAAAGGTATCCTATGAGATTTCTTTTTCTAAATCATTAGTTTACATAAAATTCCTCTTGAAACCTTTTTTCAATATGGTTTAATCTCATTTTATGAGGCTCGACTTTACCTTTCAGTGTTAAAAAAAGTTGATTCAGAGAGATTCCTCCAAAATTCGGTTGAAAAATCAGAAAAGAGGTCAAGGATCCCTATCCTTTCTAATGGATTTTTTCCAAACAAATACTAGTTTTTTTCGATTAAAAAAATTTTCAACGCCTTGAGGTCGTAGCTATGCTTGTTAGCTTCCCAACGAATGTTCACAAGCTCCGACCGGATAAGGACATCCCAAGTTATGGTCGTTTTAGTGAGAAAGATTCAAAAACAAGTAAAATCCAAAAGTTAACAAGGTAATTCACTTGTCCTCCATTTAGCCCGAAATTTCAAAAATTATTAAAATCAACCATTAGTCATCTGAAACCTACAAAACCACAAATAAACAATAATTGGTCAATAAGGTACGCGAAACATGAGATAAATAAGTTCTTCATCAATTTTTCCTATGAGATTTTAAATGTATCCTATGAGATTTCTTTTTCTAAATCGTTGGTTTACATAAAATTTAGCGTGAAATTTTTTTTTAATATGGTTTAGTCTCATGGTATGAGGCTCTACTTTGCCTCTTGGTGTTAAAAAAAGATGATTCGGAGCGATTCCTCCATAAGTTGATTGAAAATTCAGAAAAAAGGTCAAGGATCGCGATCCTTTCTAATGGAAATTTGCTTTAAAAATCCTAGATTTCTGCGATTAAAATTTTTTCCAAAGGCCTGAGGTCGTAGCTATGCTTGTTAGCTTTCCAAAGAATGTTCACAAGCTTCGACTGGATAAGGACATCCCAAGTTATGGTCGTTTTAGTGAGAAAGGGTCAAAAAAAAGAAAAATCCAAAAGTTAACAAGGTAATTCACTTGACCTCCATTTAGCCCGAAATTTCAAAATTTATAAAAATCAACCATTAGTCATCTGAAACGTACAAAACCACAAATAAACAATAATTAGTCAATAAGGTACGCGAAACATAAGATAAATAAGTTCTTCATAAATTTTTCCTATGAGATTTTAAATGTATCCTATGAGATTTCTTTTTCTAAATCATTAGTTTACATAAAATTCCGCTTGAAACCTTTTTTCAATATGGTTTAATCTCAATTTATGAGGCTCGACTTTACCTTTCAGTGTTAAAAAAAGTTGATTCAGAGAGATTCCTCCAAAATTCGGTTGAAAAATCAGAAAAAAGGTCAAGGATCCCTATCCTTTCTAATGGATTTTTTCCAAACAAATACTAGTTTTTTTCGATTAAAAAAATTTTCAACGCCTTGAGGTCGTAGCTATGCTTGTTAGCTTCCCAACGAATGTTCACAAGCTCCGACCGGATAAGGACATCCCAAGTTATGGTCGTTTTAGTGAGAAAGATTCAAAAACAAGTAAAATCCAAAAGTTAACAAGGTAATTCACTTGTCCTCCATTTAGCCCGAAATTTCAAAAATTATTAAAATCAACCATTAGTCATCTGAAACCTACAAAACCACAAATAAACAATAATTAGTCAATAAGGTACGCGAAACATGAGATAAATAAGTTCTTCATCAATTTTTCCTATGAGATTTTAAATGTATCCTATGAGATTTCTTTTTCTAAATCGTTGGTTTACATAAAATTTAGCGTGAAATTCTTTTTTAATATGGTTTAGTCTCATGGTATGAGGCTCTACTTTGCCTCTTGGTGTTAAAAAAAGATGATTCGGAGCGATTCCTCCATAAGTTGATTGAAAATTCAGAAAAAAGGTCAAGGATCGCGATCCTTTCTAATGGAAATTTGCTTTAAAAATCCTAGATTTCTGCGATTAAAATTTTTTCCAAAGGCCTGAGGTCGTAGCTATGCTTGTTAGCTTTCCAAAGAATGTTCACAAGCTTCGACTGGATAAGGACATCCCAAGTTATGGTCGTTTTAGTGAGAAAGGATCAAAAAAAAGAAAAATCCAAAAGTTAACAAGGTAATTCACTTGACCTCCATTTAGCCCGAAATTTCAAAATTTATAAAAATCAACCATTAGTCATCTGAAACGTACAAAACCACAAATAAACAATAATTAGTCAATAAGGTACGCGAAACATGAGATAAATAAGTTCTTCATAAATTTTTCCTATGAGATTTTAAAGGTATCCTATGAGATTTCTTTTTCTAAATCATTAGTTTACATAAAATTCCGCTTGAAACCTTTTTTCAATATGGTTTAATCTCATTTTATGAGGCTCGACTTTACCTTTCAGTGTTAAAAAAAGTTGATTCAGAGAGATTCCTCCAAAATTCGGTTGAAAAATCAGAAAAAAGGTCAAGGATCCCTATCCTTTCTAATGGATTTTTTCCAAACAAATACTAGTTTTTTTCGATTAAAAAAATTTTCAACGCCTTGAGGTCGTAGCTATGCTTGTTAGCTTCCCAACGAATGTTCACAAGCTCCGACCGGATAAGGACATCCCAAGTTATGGTCGTTTTAGTGAGAAAGATTCAAAAACAAGTAAAATCCAAAAGTTAACAAGGTAATTCACTTGTCCTCCATTTAGCCCGAAATTTCAAAAATTATTAAAATCAACCATTAGTCATCTGAAACCTACAAAACCACAAATAAACAATAATTGGTCAATAAGGTACGCGAAACATGAGATAAATAAGTTCTTCATCAATTTTTCCTATGAGATTTTAAATGTATCCTATGAGATTTCTTTTTCTAAATCGTTGGTTTACATAAAATTTAGCGTGAAATTTTTTTTTAATATGGTTTAGTCTCATGGTATTAGGCTCTACTTTGCCTCTTGGTGTTAAAAAAAGATGATTCGGAGCGATTCCTCCATAAGTTGATTGAAAATTCAGAAAAAAGGTCAAGGATCGCGATCCTTTCTAATGGAAATTTGCTTTAAAAATCCTAGATTTCTGCGATTAAAATTTTTTCCAAAGGCCTGAGGTCGTAGCTATGCTTGTTAGCTTTCCAAAGAATGTTCACAAGCTTCGACTGGATAAGGACATCCCAAGTTATGGTCGTTTTAGTGAGAAAGGGTCAAAAAAAAGAAAAATCCAAAAGTTAACAAGGTAATTCACTTGACCTCCATTTAGCCCGAAATTTCAAAATTTATAAAAATCAACCATTAGTCATCTGAAACGTACAAAACCACAAATAAACAATAATTAGTCAATAAGGTACGCGAAACATAAGATAAATAAGTTCTTCATAAATTTTTCCTATGAGATTTTAAATGTATCCTATGAGATTTCTTTTTCTAAATCATTAGTTTACATAAAATTCCGCTTGAAACCTTTTTTCAATATGGTTTAATCTCAATTTATGAGGCTCGACTTTACCTTTCAGTGTTAAAAAAAGTTGATTCAGAGAGATTCCTCCAAAATTCGGTTGAAAAATCAGAAAAAAGGTCAAGGATCCCTATCCTTTCTAATGGATTTTTTCCAAACAAATACTAGTTTTTTTCGATTAAAAAAATTTTCAACGCCTTGAGGTCGTAGCTATGCTTGTTAGCTTCCCAACGAATGTTCACAAGCTCCGACCGGATAAGGACATCCCAAGTTATGGTCGTTTTAGTGAGAAAGATTCAAAAACAAGTAAAATCCAAAAGTTAACAAGGTAATTCACTTGTCCTCCATTTAGCCCGAAATTTCAAAAATTATTAAAATCAACCATTAGTCATCTGAAACCTACAAAACCACAAATAAACAATAATTGGTCAATAAGGTACGCGAAACATGAGATAAATAAGTTCTTCATCAATTTTTCCTATGAGATTTTAAATGTATCCTATGAGATTTCTTTTTCTAAATCGTTGGTTTACATAAAATTTAGCGTGAAATTCTTTTTTAATATGGTTTAGTCTCATGGTATGAGGCTCTACTTTGCCTCTTGGTGTTAAAAAAAGATGATTCGGAGCGATTCCTCCATAAGTTGATTGAAAATTCAGAAAAAAGGTCAAGGATCGCGATCCTTTCTAATGGAAATTTGCTTTAAAAATCCTAGATTTCTGCGATTAAAATTTTTTCCAAAGGCCTGAGGTCGTAGCTATGCTTGTTAGCTTTCCAAAGAATGTTCACAAGCTTCGACTGGATAAGGACATCCCAAGTTATGGTCGTTTTAGTGAGAAAGGGTCAAAAAAAAGAAAAATCCAAAAGTTAACAAGGTAATTCACTTGACCTCCATTTAGCCCGAAATTTCAAAATTTATAAAAATCAACCATTAGTCATCTGAAACCTACAAAACCACAAATAAACAATAATTGGTCAATAAGGTACGCGAAACATGAGATAAATAAGTTCTTCATCAATTTTTCCTATGAGATTTTAAATGTATCCTATGAGATTTCTTTTTCTAAATCGTTGGTTTACATAAAATTTAGCGTGAAATTTTTTTTTAATATGGTTTAGTCTCATGGTATGAGGCTCTACTTTGCCTCTTGGTGTTAAAAAAAGATGATTCGGAGCGATTCCTCCATAAGTTGATTGAAAATTCAGAAAAAAGGTCAAGGATCGCGATCCTTTCTAATGGAAATTTGCTTTAAAAATCCTAGAGTTCTGCGATTAAAATTTTTTCCAAAGGCCTGAGGTCGTAGCTATGCTTGTTAGCTTTCCAAAGAATGTTCACAAGCTTCGACTGGATAAGGACATCCCAAGTTATGGTCGTTTTAGTGAGAAAGGGTCAAAAAAAAGAAAAATCCAAAAGTTAACAAGGTAATTCACTTGACCTCCATTTAGCCCGAAATTTCAAAATTTATAAAAATCAACCATTAGTCATCTGAAACGTACAAAACCACAAATAAACAATAATTAGTCAATAAGGTACGCGAAACATGAGATAAATAAGTTCTTCATAAATTTTTCCTATGAGATTTTAAAGGTATCCTATGAGATTTCTTTTTCTAAATCATTAGTTTACATAAAATTCCGCTTGAAACCTTTTTTCAATATGGTTTAATCTCATTTTATGAGGCTCGACTTTACCTTTCAGTGTTAAAAAAAGTTGATTCAGAGAGATTCCTCCAAAATTCGGTTGAAAAATCAGAAAAAAGGTCAAGGATCCCTATCCTTTCTAATGGATTTTTTCCAAACAAATACTAGTTTTTTTCGATTAAAAAAATTTTCAACGCCTTGAGGTCGTAGCTATGCTTGTTAGCTTCCCAACGAATGTTCACAAGCTCCGACCGGATAAGGACATCCCAAGTTATGGTCGTTTTAGTGAGAAAGATTCAAAAACAAGTAAAATCCAAAAGTTAACAAGGTAATTCACTTGTCCTCCATTTAGCCCGAAATTTCAAAAATTATTAAAATCAACCATTAGTCATCTGAAACCTACAAAACCACAAATAAACAATAATTGGTCAATAAGGTACGCGAAACATGAGATAAATAAGTTCTTCATCAATTTTTCCTATGAGATTTTAAATGTATCCTATGAGATTTCTTTTTCTAAATCGTTGGTTTACATAAAATTTAGCGTGAAATTTTTTTTTAATATGGTTTAGTCTCATGGTATGAGGCTCTACTTTGCCTCTTGGTGTTAAAAAAAGATGATTCGGAGCGATTCCTCCATAAGTTGATTGAAAATTCAGAAAAAAGGTCAAGGATCGCGATCCTTTCTAATGGAAATTTGCTTTAAAAATCCTAGATTTCTGCGATTAAAATTTTTTCCAAAGGCCTGAGGTCGTAGCTATGCTTGTTAGCTTTCCAAAGAATGTTCACAAGCTTCGACTGGATAAGGACATCCCAAGTTATGGTCGTTTTAGTGAGAAAGGGTCAAAAAAAAGAAAAATCCAAAAGTTAACAAGGTAATTCACTTGACCTCCATTTAGCCCGAAATTTCAAAATTTATAAAAATCAACCATTAGTCATCTGAAACGTACAAAACCACAAATAAACAATAATTAGTCAATAAGGTACGCGAAACATGAGATAAATAAGTTCTTCATAAATTTTTCCTATGAGATTTTAAAGGTATCCTATGAGATTTCTTTTTCTAAATCATTAGTTTACATAAAATTCCGCTTGAAACCTTTTTTCAATATGGTTTAATCTCATTTTATGAGGCTCGACTTTACCTTTCAGTGTTAAAAAAAGTTGATTCAGAGAGATTCCTCCAAAATTCGGTTGAAAAATCAGAAAAAAGGTCAAGGATCCCTATCCTTTCTAATGGATTTTTTCCAAACAAATACTAGTTTTTTTCGATTAAAAAAATTTTCAACGCCTTGAGGTCGTAGCTATGCTTGTTAGCTTCCCAACGAATGTTCACAAGCTCCGACCGGATAAGGACATCCCAAGTTATGGTCGTTTTAGTGAGAAAGATTCAAAAACAAGTAAAATCCAAAAGTTAACAAGGTAATTCACTTGTCCTCCATTTAGCCCGAAATTTCAAAAATTATTAAAATCAACCATTAGTCATCTGAAACCTACAAAACCACAAATAAACAATAATTGGTCAATAAGGTACGCGAAACATGAGATAAATAAGTTCTTCATAAATTTTTCCTATGAGATTTTAAATGTATCCTATGAGATTTCTTTTTCTAAATCATTAGTTTACATAAAATTCCGCTTGAAACCTTTTTTCAATATGGTTTAATCTCAATTTATGAGGCTCGACTTTACCTTTCAGTGTTAAAAAAAGTTGATTCAGAGAGATTCCTCCAAAATTCGGTTGAAAAATCAGAAAAAAGGTCAAGGATCCCTATCCTTTCTAATGGATTTTTTCCAAACAAATACTAGTTTTTTTCGATTAAAAAAATTTTCAACGCCTTGAGGTCGTAGCTATGCTTGTTAGCTTCCCAACGAATGTTCACAAGCTCCGACCGGATAAGGACATCCCAAGTTATGGTCGTTTTAGTGAGAAAGATTCAAAAACAAGTAAAATCCAAAAGTTAACAAGGTAATTCACTTGTCCTCCATTTAGCCCGAAATTTCAAAAATTATTAAAATCAACCATTAGTCATCTGAAACCTACAAAACCACAAATAAACAATAATTGGTCAATAAGGTACGCGAAACATGAGATAAATAAGTTCTTCATCAATTTTTCCTATGAGATTTTAAATGTATCCTATGAGATTTCTTTTTCTAAATCGTTGGTTTACATAAAATTTAGCGTGAAATTCTTTTTTAATATGGTTTAGTCTCATGGTATGAGGCTCTACTTTGCCTCTTGGTGTTAAAAAAAGATGATTCGGAGCGATTCCTCCATAAGTTGATTGAAAATTCAGAAAAAAGGTCAAGGATCGCGATCCTTTCTAATGGAAATTTGCTTTAAAAATCCTAGATTTCTGCGATTAAAATTTTTTCCAAAGGCCTGAGGTCGTAGCTATGCTTGTTAGCTTTCCAAAGAATGTTCACAAGCTTCGACTGGATAAGGACATCCCAAGTTATGGTCGTTTTAGTGAGAAAGGGTCAAAAAAAAGAAAAATCCAAAAGTTAACAAGGTAATTCACTTGACCTCCATTTAGCCCGAAATTTCAAAATTTATAAAAATCAACCATTAGTCATCTGAAACCTACAAAACCACAAATAAACAATAATTGGTCAATAAGGTACGCGAAACATGAGATAAATAAGTTCTTCATCAATTTTTCCTATGAGATTTTAAATGTATCCTATGAGATTTCTTTTTCTAAATCGTTGGTTTACATAAAATTTAGCGTGAAATTTTTTTTTAATATGGTTTAGTCTCATGGTATGAGGCTCTACTTTGCCTCTTGGTGTTAAAAAAAGATGATTCGGAGCGATTCCTCCATAAGTTGATTGAAAATTCAGAAAAAAGGTCAAGGATCGCGATCCTTTCTAATGGAAATTTGCTTTAAAAATCCTAGAGTTCTGCGATTAAAATTTTTTCCAAAGGCCTGAGGTCGTAGCTATGCTTGTTAGCTTTCCAAAGAATGTTCACAAGCTTCGACTGGATAAGGACATCCCAAGTTATGGTCGTTTTAGTGAGAAAGGGTCAAAAAAAAGAAAAATCCAAAAGTTAACAAGGTAATTCACTTGACCTCCATTTAGCCCGAAATTTCAAAATTTATAAAAATCAACCATTAGTCATCTGAAACGTACAAAACCACAAATAAACAATAATTAGTCAATAAGGTACGCGAAACATGAGATAAATAAGTTCTTCATAAATTTTTCCTATGAGATTTTAAAGGTATCCTATGAGATTTCTTTTTCTAAATCATTAGTTTACATAAAATTCCGCTTGAAACCTTTTTTCAATATGGTTTAATCTCATTTTATGAGGCTCGACTTTACCTTTCAGTGTTAAAAAAAGTTGATTCAGAGAGATTCCTCCAAAATTCGGTTGAAAAATCAGAAAAAAGGTCAAGGATCCCTATCCTTTCTAATGGATTTTTTCCAAACAAATACTAGTTTTTTTCGATTAAAAAAATTTTCAACGCCTTGAGGTCGTAGCTATGCTTGTTAGCTTCCCAACGAATGTTCACAAGCTCCGACCGGATAAGGACATCCCAAGTTATGGTCGTTTTAGTGAGAAAGATTCAAAAACAAGTAAAATCCAAAAGTTAACAAGGTAATTCACTTGTCCTCCATTTAGCCCGAAATTTCAAAAATTATTAAAATCAACCATTAGTCATCTGAAACCTACAAAACCACAAATAAACAATAATTGGTCAATAAGGTACGCGAAACATGAGATAAATAAGTTCTTCATCAATTTTTCCTATGAGATTTTAAATGTATCCTATGAGATTTCTTTTTCTAAATCGTTGGTTTACATAAAATTTAGCGTGAAATTTTTTTTTAATATGGTTTAGTCTCATGGTATGAGGCTCTACTTTGCCTCTTGGTGTTAAAAAAAGATGATTCGGAGCGATTCCTCCATAAGTTGATTGAAAATTCAGAAAAAAGGTCAAGGATCGCGATCCTTTCTAATGGAAATTTGCTTTAAAAATCCTAGATTTCTGCGATTAAAATTTTTTCCAAAGGCCTGAGGTCGTAGCTATGCTTGTTAGCTTTCCAAAGAATGTTCACAAGCTTCGACTGGATAAGGACATCCCAAGTTATGGTCGTTTTAGTGAGAAAGGGTCAAAAAAAAGAAAAATCCAAAAGTTAACAAGGTAATTCACTTGACCTCCATTTAGCCCGAAATTTCAAAATTTATAAAAATCAACCATTAGTCATCTGAAACGTACAAAACCACAAATAAACAATAATTAGTCAATAAGGTACGCGAAACATGAGATAAATAAGTTCTTCATAAATTTTTCCTATGAGATTTTAAAGGTATCCTATGAGATTTCTTTTTCTAAATCATTAGTTTACATAAAATTCCGCTTGAAACCTTTTTTCAATATGGTTTAATCTCATTTTATGAGGCTCGACTTTACCTTTCAGTGTTAAAAAAAGTTGATTCAGAGAGATTCCTCCAAAATTCGGTTGAAAAATCAGAAAAAAGGTCAAGGATCCCTATCCTTTCTAATGGATTTTTTCCAAACAAATACTAGTTTTTTTCGATTAAAAAAATTTTCAACGCCTTGAGGTCGTAGCTATGCTTGTTAGCTTCCCAACGAATGTTCACAAGCTCCGACCGGATAAGGACATCCCAAGTTATGGTCGTTTTAGTGAGAAAGATTCAAAAACAAGTAAAATCCAAAAGTTAACAAGGTAATTCACTTGTCCTCCATTTAGCCCGAAATTTCAAAATTTATAAAAATCAACCATTAGTCATCTGAAACGTACAAAACCACAAATAAACAATAATTAGTCAATAAGGTACGCGAAACATGAGATAAATAAGTTCTTCATAAATTTTTCCTATGAGATTTTAAAGGTATCCTATGAGATTTCTTTTTCTAAATCATTAGTTTACATAAAATTCCGCTTGAAACCTTTTTTCAATATGGTTTAATCTCATTTTATGAGGCTCGACTTTACCTTTCAGTGTTAAAAAAAGTTGATTCAGAGAGATTCCTCCAAAATTCGGTTGAAAAATCAGAAAAAAGGTCAAGGATCCCTATCCTTTCTAATGGATTTTTTCCAAACAAATACTAGTTTTTTTCGATTAAAAAAATTTTCAACGCCTTGAGGTCGTAGCTATGCTTGTTAGCTTCCCAACGAATGTTCACAAGCTCCGACCGGATAAGGACATCCCAAGTTATGGTCGTTTTAGTGAGAAAGATTCAAAAACAAGTAAAATCCAAAAGTTAACAAGGTAATTCACTTGTCCTCCATTTAGCCCGAAATTTCAAAAATTATTAAAATCAACCATTAGTCATCTGAAACCTACAAAACCACAAATAAACAATAATTGGTCAATAAGGTACGCGAAACATGAGATAAATAAGTTCTTCATCAATTTTTCCTATGAGATTTTAAATGTATCCTATGAGATTTCTTTTTCTAAATCATTGGTTTACATAAAATTTAGCGTGAAATTTTTTTTTAATATGGTTTAGTCTCATGGTATGAGGCTCTACTTTGCCTCTTGGTGTTAAAAAAAGATGATTCGGAGCGATTCCTCCATAAGTTGATTGAAAATTCAGAAAAAAGGTCAAGGATCGCGATCCTTTCTAATGGAAATTTGCTTTAAAAATCCTAGATTTCTGCGATTAAAATTTTTTCCAAAGGCCTGAGGTCGTAGCTATGCTTGTTAGCTTTCCAAAGAATGTTCACAAGCTTCGACTGGATAAGGACATCCCAAGTTATGGTCGTTTTAGTGAGAAAGGGTCAAAAAAAAGAAAAATCCAAAAGTTAACAAGGTAATTCACTTGACCTCCATTTAGCCCGAAATTTCAAAATTTATAAAAATCAACCATTAGTCATCTGAAACGTACAAAACCACAAATAAACAATAATTAGTCAATAAGGTACGCGAAACATAAGATAAATAAGTTCTTCATAAATTTTTCCTATGAGATTTTAAATGTATCCTATGAGATTTCTTTTTCTAAATCATTAGTTTACATAAAATTCCGCTTGAAACCTTTTATCAATATGGTTTAATCTCATTTTATGAGGCTCGACTTTACCTTTCAGTGTTAAAAAAAGTTGATTCAGAGAGATTCCTCCAAAACTCGGTTGAAAAATCAGAAAAAAGGTCAAGGATCCCTATACTTTCTAATAGATTTTTTCCAAACAAATACTAGTTTTTTTTTATGGATTAAAATTTTTTTCAACGCCTTGAGGTCGTAGCTATGCTTGTTAGCTTCCCAACGAATGTTCACAAGCTCCGACCGGATAAGGACATCCCAAGTTATGGTCGTTTTAGTGAGAAAGGGTTAAAAACAAGAAAAATCCAAAAGTTAACAAGGTAATTCACTTGACCTCCATTTAGCCCGAAATTTCTAAATTTACAAAAATCAACCATTAGTCATCTGAAACGTACAAAACCACAAATAAACAATAATTGGTCAATAAGTTACGCGAAACATGAGATAAATAAGTTCTTCATAAATTTTTCCTATGAGATTTTAAATGTATCCTATGAGATTTCTTTTTCTAAATCGTTGGTTTACATAAAATTTAGCGTGAAATATTTTTTTAATATGGTTTAGTCTCATGTTATGAGGCTCTACTTTGCCTCTCGGTGCTAAAAAAAGTTGATTCGGAGCGATTCCTCCATAAGTTGATTGAAAAATCAGAAAAAAGGTCAAGGATCACGATCCTTTCTAATGGAATTTTGACAAAAAAATCCTAGATTTCCGCGATTAAATTTTTTTTCCAAAGGCCTGAGGTCGTAGCTATGCTTGATAGCTTTCCAAAGAATGTTCACAAGCTTCGACTGGATAAGGACATCCCAAGTTATGGTCGTTTTAGTGAGAAAGGGTCAAAAACAAGAAAAATCAAAAAGTTAACAAGGTAATTCACTTGACCTCCATTTAGCCCGAAATTTCAAAATTTATAAAAATCAACCATTAGTCATCTGAAACGTACAAAACCACAAATAAACAATAATTGGTCAATAAGGTACGTGAAACATGAGATAAATAAGTTCTTCATAAATTTTTCCTATGAGATTTTAAATGTATCCTATGAGATTTCTTTTTCTAAATCATTAGTTTACATAAAATTCCGCTTGAAAGCTTTTTTCAATATGGTTTAATCTCATTTTATGAGGCTCGACTTTACCTTTCAGTGTTAAAAAAAGTTGATTCAGAGAGATTCCTCCAAAATTCGGTTGAAAAATCAGAAAAAAGGTCAAGGATCCCTATCCTTTCTAATGGATTTTTTCCAAACAAATACTAGTTTTTTTCGATTAAAAAAAATTTCAACGCCTTGAGGTCGTAGCTATGCTTGTTAGCTTCCCAACGAATGTTCACAAGCTCCGACCGGATATGGACATCCCAAGTTATGGTCGTTTTAGTGAGAAAGGGTCAAAAACAAGTAAAATCCAAAAGTTAACAAGGTAATTCACTTGTCCTCCATTTAGCCCGAAATTTCAAAAATTATAAAAATCAACCATTAGTCATCTGAAACCTACAAAACCACAAATAAACAATAATTGGTCAATAAGGTACGCGAAACATGAGATAAATAAGTTCTTCATAAATTTTTCCTATGAGATTTTAAATGTATCCTATGAGATTTCTTTTTCTAAATCGTTGGTTTACATAAAATTTAGCGTGAAATATTTTTTTAATATGGTTTAGTCTCATGTTATGAGGCTCTACTTTGCCTCTCGGTGTTAAAAAAAGTTGATTCGGAGCGATTCCTCCATAATTTGATTGAAAAATCAGAAAAAAGGTCAAGGATCACGATCCTTTCTAATGGAACTTTGACAAAAAAATCCTAGATTTCTGCGATTAAATTTTTTTTCCAACGGCCTGAGGTCGTAGCTATGCTTGTTTTCTTTCCAAAGAATGTTCACAATCTCCGACCGGATAAGGACATCCCAAGTTATGGTCGTTTTAGTGAGAAAGGGTCAAAAACAAGTAAAATCCAAAAGTTAACAAGGTAATTCACTTGACCTCCATTTAGCCCGAAATTTCAAAAATTATAAAAATCAACCATTAGTCATCTGAAACGTACAAAACCACAAATAAACAATAATTGGTCAATAAGTTACGCGAAACATGAGATAAATAAGTTCTTCATAAATTTTTCCTATGAGATTTTAAATGTATCCTATGAGATTTCTTTTTCTAAATCGTTGGTTTACATAAAATTTAGCGTGAAATATTTTTTTAATATGGTTTAGTCTCATGTTATGAGGCTCTACCTTGCCTCTCGGTGCTAAAAAAAGTTGATTCGGAGCGATTCCTCCATAAGTTGATTGAAAAATCAGAAAAAAGGTCAAGGATCACGATCCTTTCTAATGGAATTTTGACAAAAAAATCCTAGATTTCCGCGATTAAATTTTTTTTCCAAAGGCCTGAGGTCGTAGCTATGCTTGATAGCTTTCCAAAGAATGTTCACAAGCTTCGACTGGATAAGGACATCCCAAGTTATGGTCGTTTTAGTGAGAAAGGGTCAAAAACAAGAAAAATCAAAAAGTTAACAAGGTAATTCACTTGACCTCCATTTAGCCCGAAATTTCAAAATTTATAAAAATCAACCATTAGTCATCTGAAACGTACAAAACCACAAATAAACAATAATTGGTCAATAAGGTACGTGAAACATGAGATAAATAAGTTCTTCATAAATTTTTCCTATGAGATTTTAAATGTATCCTATGAGATTTCTTTTTCTAAATCATTAGTTTACATAAAATTCCGCTTGAAAGCTTTTTTCAATATGGTTTAATCTCATTTTATGAGGCTCGACTTTACCTTTCAGTGTTAAAAAAAGTTGATTCAGAGAGATTCCTCCAAAATTCGGTTGAAAAATCAGAAAAAAGGTCAAGGATCCCTATCCTTTCTAATGGATTTTTTCCAAACAAATACTAGTTTTTTTCGATTAAAAAAAATTTCAACGCCTTGAGGTCGTAGCTATGCTTGTTAGCTTCCCAACGAATGTTCACAAGCTCCGACCGGATATGGACATCCCAAGTTATGGTCGTTTTAGTGAGAAAGGGTCAAAAACAAGTAAAATCCAAAAGTTAACAAGGTAATTCACTTGTCCTCCATTTAGCCCGAAATTTCAAAAATTATAAAAATCAACCATTAGTCATCTGAAACCTACAAAACCACAAATAAACAATAATTGGTCAATAAGGTACGCGAAACATGAGATAAATAAGTTCTTCATAAATTTTTCCTATGAGATTTTAAATGTATCCTATGAGATTTCTTTTTCTAAATCGTTGGTTTACATAAAATTTAGCGTGAAATATTTTTTTAATATGGTTTAGTCTCATGTTATGAGGCTCTACTTTGCCTCTCGGTGTTAAAAAAAGTTGATTCGGAGCGATTCCTCCATAAGTTGATTGAAAAATCAGAAAAAAGGTCAAGGATCACGATCCTTTCTAATGGAACTTTGACAAAAAAATCCTAGATTTTTGCGATTAAATTTTTTTTCCAACGGCCTGAGGTCGTAGCTATGCTTGTTTTCTTTCCAAAGAATGTTCACAATCTCCGACCGGATAAGGACATCCCAAGTTATGGTCGTTTTAGTGAGAAAGGGTCAAAAACAAGTAAAATCCAAAAGTTAACAAGGTAATTCACTTGACCTCCATTTAGCCCGAAATTTCAAAAATTATAAAAATCAACCATTAGTCATCTGAAACGTACAAAACCACAAATAAACAATAATTGGTCAATAAGTTACGCGAAACATGAGATAAATAAGTTCTTCATAAATTTTTCCTATGAGATTTTAAATGTATCCTATGAGATTTCTTTTTCTAAATCGTTGGTTTACATAAAATTTAGCGTGAAATATTTTTTTAATATGGTTTAGTCTCATGTTATGAGGCTCTACTTTGCCTCTCGGTGCTAAAAAAAGTTGATTCGGAGCGATTCCTCCATAAGTTGATTGAAAAATCAGAAAAAAGGTCAAGGATCACGATCCTTTCTAATGGAATTTTGACAAAAAATCCTAGATTTCCGCGATTAAATTTTTTTTCCAAAGGCCTGAGGTCGTAGCTATGCTTGATAGCTTTCCAAAGAATGTTCACAAGCTTCGACTGGATAAGGACATCCCAAGTTATGGTCGTTTTAGTGAGAAAGGGTCAAAAACAAGAAAAATCAAAAAGTTAACAAGGTAATTCACTTGACCTCCATTTAGCCCGAAATTTCAAAATTTATAAAAATCAACCATTAGTCATCTGAAACGTACAAAACCACAAATAAACAATAATTGGTCAATAAGGTACGCGAAACATGAGATAAATAAGTTCTTCATAAATTTTTCCTATGAGATTTTAAATGTATCCTATGAGATTTCTTTTTCTAAATCATTAGTTTACATAAAATTCCGCTTGAAAGCTTTTTTCAATATGGTTTAATCTCATTTTATGAGGCTCGACTTTACCTTTCAGTGTTAAAAAAAGTTGATTCAGAGAGATTCCTCCAAAATTCGGTTGAAAAATCAGAAAAAAGGTCAAGGATCCCTATCCTTTCTAATGGATTTTTTCCAAACAAATACTAGTTTTTTTCGATTAAAAAAAATTTCAACGCCTTGAGGTCGTAGCTATGCTTGTTAGCTTCCCAACGAATGTTCACAAGCTCCGACCGGATATGGACATCCCAAGTTATGGTCGTTTTAGTGAGAAAGGGTCAAAAACAAGTAAAATCCAAAAGTTAACAAGGTAATTCACTTGTCCTCCATTTAGCCCGAAATTTCAAAAATTATAAAAATCAACCATTAGTCATCTGAAACCTACAAAACCACAAATAAACAATAATTGGTCAATAAGGTACGCGAAACATGAGATAAATAAGTTCTTCATAAATTTTTCCTATGAGATTTTAAATGTATCCTATGAGATTTCTTTTTCTAAATCGTTGGTTTACATAAAATTTAGCGTGAAATATTTTTTTAATATGGTTTAGTCTCATGTTATGAGGCTCTACTTTGCCTCTCGGTGTTAAAAAAAGTTGATTCGGAGCGATTCCTCCATAAGTTGATTGAAAAATCAGAAAAAAGGTCAAGGATCACGATCCTTTCTAATGGAATTTTGACAAAAAAATCCTAGATTTCCGCGATTAAAATTTTTTTCCAACGGCCTGAGGTCGTAGCTATGCTTGATAGCTTTCCAAAGAATGTTCACAAGCTTCGACTGGATAAGGACATCCCAAGTTATGGTCGTTTTAGTGAGAAAGGGTCAAAAACAAGAAAAATCAAAAAGTTAACAAGGTAATTCACTTGACCTCCATTTAGCCCGAAATTTCAAAATTTATAAAAATCAACCATTAGTCATCTGAAACGTACAAAACCACAAATAAACAATAATTGGTCAATAAGGTACGCGAAACATGAGATAAATAAGTTCTTCATAAATTTTTCCTATGAGATTTTAAATGTATCCTATGAGATTTCTTTTTCTAAATCATTAGTTTACATAAAATTCCGCTTGAAAGCTTTTTTCAATATGGTTTAATCTCATTTTATGAGGCTCGACTTTACCTTTCAGTGTTAAAAAAAGTTGATTCAGAGAGATTCCTCCAAAATTCGGTTGAAAAATCAGAAAAAAGGTCAAGGATCCCTATCCTTTCTAATGGATTTTTTCCAAACAAATACTAGTTTTTTTCGATTAAAAAAAATTTCAACGCCTTGAGGTCGTAGCTATGCTTGTTAGCTTCCCAACGAATGTTCACAAGCTCCGACCGGATATGGACATCCCAAGTTATGGTCGTTTTAGTGAGAAAGGGTCAAAAACAAGTAAAATCCAAAAGTTAACAAGGTAATTCACTTGTCCTCCATTTAGCCCGAAATTTCAAAAATTATAAAAATCAACCATTAGTCATCTGAAACCTACAAAACCACAAATAAACAATAATTGGTCAATAAGGTACGCGAAACATGAGATAAATAAGTTCTTCATAAATTTTTCCTATGAGATTTTAAATGTATCCTATGAGATTTCTTTTTCTAAATCGTTGGTTTACATAAAATTTAGCGTGAAATATTTTTTTAATATGGTTTAGTCTAATGTTATGAGGCTCTACTTTGCCTCTCGGTGTTAAAAAAAGTTGATTCGGAGCGATTCCTCCATAAGTTGATTGAAAAATCAGAAAAAAGGTCAAGGATCACGATCCTTTCTAATGGAATTTTGCTTTAAAAATCCTAGATTTCTGCGATTAAAATTTATTCCAAAGGCATGAGGTCGTAGCTATGCTTTTAGCTTTCCAAAGAATGTTCACAAGCTCCGACTGGATAAGGACATCCTAAGTTATGGTCGTTTTAGTGAGAAAGGGTCAAAAACAAGAAAAATCCAAAAGTTAACAAGGTAATTCACTTGACCTCCATTTAGCCCGAAATTTCAAAAATTATAAAAATCAACCATTAGTCATCTGAAACGTACAAAACCACAAATAAACAATAATTGGTCAATAAGTTACGCGAAACATGAGATAAATAAGTTCTTCATAAATTTTTCCTATGAGATTTTAAATGTATCCTATGAGATTTCTTTTTCTAAATCATTAGTTTACATAAAATTCCGCTTGAAAGCTTTTTTCAATATGGTTTAATCTCATTTTATGAGGCTCGACTTTACCTTTCAGTGTTAAAAAAAGTTGATTCAGAGAGATTCCTCCAAAATTCGGTTGAAAAATCAGAAAAAAGGTCAAGGATCCCTATCCTTTCTAATGGATTTTTTCCAAACAAATACTAGTTTTTTTCGATTAAAAAAAATTTCAACGCCTTGAGGTCGTAGCTATGCTTGTTAGCTTCCCAACGAATGTTCACAAGCTCCGACCGGATAAGGACATCCCAAGTTATGGTCGTTTTAGTGAGAAAGGGTCAAAAACAAGTAAAATCCAAAAGTTAACAAGGTAATTCACTTGTCCTCCATTTAGCCCGAAATTTCAAAAATTATAAAAATCAACCATTAGTCATCTGAAACCTACAAAACCACAAATAAACAATAATTGGTCAATAAGGTACGCGAAACATGAGATAAATAAGTTCTTCATAAATTTTTCCTATGAGATTTTAAATGTATCCTATGAGATTTCTTTTTCTAAATCGTTGGTTTACATAAAATTTAGCGTGAAATATTTTTTTAATATGGTTTAGTCTCATGTTATGAGGCTCTACTTTGCCTCTCGGTGTTAAAAAAAGTTGATTCGGAGCGATTCCTCCATAAGTTGATTGAAAAATCAGAAAAAAGGTCAAGGATCACGATCCTTTCTAATGGAATTTTGACAAAAAAATCCTAGATTTCCGCGATTAAAATTTTTTTCCAACGGCCTGAGGTCGTAGCTATGCTTGATAGCTTTCCAAAGAATGTTCACAAGCTTCGACTGGATAAGGACATCCCAAGTTATGGTCGTTTTAGTGAGAAAGGGTCAAAAACAAGAAAAATCAAAAAGTTAACAAGGTAATTCACTTGACCTCCATTTAGCCCGAAATTTCAAAATTTATAAAAATCAACCATTAGTCATCTGAAACGTACAAAACCACAAATAAACAATAATTGGTCAATAAGGTACGCGAAACATGAGATAAATAAGTTCTTCATAAATTTTTCCTATGAGATTTTAAATGTATCCTATGAGATTTCTTTTTCTAAATCATTAGTTTACATAAAATTCCGCTTGAAAGCTTTTTTCAATATGGTTTAATCTCATTTTATGAGGCTCGACTTTACCTTTCAGTGTTAAAAAAAGTTGATTCAGAGAGATTCCTCCAAAATTCGGTTGAAAAATCAGAAAAAAGGTCAAGGATCCCTATCCTTTCTAATGGATTTTTTCCAAACAAATACTAGTTTTTTTCGATTAAAAAAAATTTCAACGCCTTGAGGTCGTAGCTATGCTTGTTAGCTTCCCAACGAATGTTCACAAGCTCCGACCGGATATGGACATCCCAAGTTATGGTCGTTTTAGTGAGAAAGGGTCAAAAACAAGTAAAATCCAAAAGTTAACAAGGTAATTCACTTGTCCTCCATTTAGCCCGAAATTTCAAAAATTATAAAAATCAACCATTAGTCATCTGAAACCTACAAAACCACAAATAAACAATAATTGGTCAATAAGGTACGCGAAACATGAGATAAATAAGTTCTTCATAAATTTTTCCTATGAGATTTTAAATGTATCCTATGAGATTTCTTTTTCTAAATCGTTGGTTTACATAAAATTTAGCGTGAAATATTTTTTTAATATGGTTTAGTCTAATGTTATGAGGCTCTACTTTGCCTCTCGGTGTTAAAAAAAGTTGATTCGGAGCGATTCCTCCATAAGTTGATTGAAAAATCAGAAAAAAGGTCAAGGATCACGATCCTTTCTAATGGAATTTTGCTTTAAAAATCCTAGATTTCTGCGATTAAAATTTATTCCAAAGGCATGAGGTCGTAGCTATGCTTTTAGCTTTCCAAAGAATGTTCACAAGCTCCGACTGGATAAGGACATCCTAAGTTATGGTCGTTTTAGTGAGAAAGGGTCAAAAACAAGAAAAATCCAAAAGTTAACAAGGTAATTCACTTGACCTCCATTTAGCCCGAAATTTCAAAAATTATAAAAATCAACCATTAGTCATCTGAAACGTACAAAACCACAAATAAACAATAATTGGTCAATAAGTTACGCGAAACATGAGATAAATAAGTTCTTCATAAATTTTTCCTATGAGATTTTAAATGTATCCTATGAGATTTCTTTTTCTAAATCGTTGGTTTACATAAAATTTAGCGTGAAATATTTTTTTAATATGGTTTAGTCTCATGTTATGAGGCTCTACTTTGCCTCTCGGTGTTAAAAAAAGTTGATTCGGAGCGATTCCTCCATAAGTTGATTGAAAAATCAGAAAAAAGGTCAAGGATCACGATCCTTTCTAATGGAATTTTGACAAAAAAATCCTAGATTTCCGCGATTAAAATTTTTTTCCAACGGCCTGAGGTCGTAGCTATGCTTGATAGCTTTCCAAAGAATGTTCACAAGCTTCGACTGGATAAGGACATCCCAAGTTATGGTCGTTTTAGTGAGAAAGGGTCAAAAACAAGAAAAATCAAAAAGTTAACAAGGTAATTCACTTGACCTCCATTTAGCCCGAAATTTCAAAATTTATAAAAATCAACCATTAGTCATCTGAAACGTACAAAACCACAAATAAACAATAATTGGTCAATAAGGTACGCGAAACATGAGATAAATAAGTTCTTCATAAATTTTTCCTATGAGATTTTAAATGTATCCTATGAGATTTCTTTTTCTAAATCATTAGTTTACATAAAATTCCGCTTGAAAGCTTTTTTCAATATGGTTTAATCTCATTTTATGAGGCTCGACTTTACCTTTCAGTGTTAAAAAAAGTTGATTCAGAGAGATTCCTCCAAAATTCGGTTGAAAAATCAGAAAAAAGGTCAAGGATCCCTATCCTTTCTAATGGATTTTTTCCAAACAAATACTAGTTTTTTTCGATTAAAAAAAATTTCAACGCCTTGAGGTCGTAGCTATGCTTGTTAGCTTCCCAACGAATGTTCACAAGCTCCGACCGGATATGGACATCCCAAGTTATGGTCGTTTTAGTGAGAAAGGGTCAAAAACAAGTAAAATCCAAAAGTTAACAAGGTAATTCACTTGTCCTCCATTTAGCCCGAAATTTCAAAAATTATAAAAATCAACCATTAGTCATCTGAAACCTACAAAACCACAAATAAACAATAATTGGTCAATAAGGTACGCGAAACATGAGATAAATAAGTTCTTCATAAATTTTTCCTATGAGATTTTAAATGTATCCTATGAGATTTCTTTTTCTAAATCGTTGGTTTACATAAAATTTAGCGTGAAATATTTTTTTAATATGGTTTAGTCTAATGTTATGAGGCTCTACTTTGCCTCTCGGTGTTAAAAAAAGTTGATTCGGAGCGATTCCTCCATAAGTTGATTGAAAAATCAGAAAAAAGGTCAAGGATCACGATCCTTTCTAATGGAATTTTGCTTTAAAAATCCTAGATTTCTGCGATTAAAATTTATTCCAAAGGCATGAGGTCGTAGCTATGCTTTTAGCTTTCCAAAGAATGTTCACAAGCTCCGACTGGATAAGGACATCCTAAGTTATGGTCGTTTTAGTGAGAAAGGGTCAAAAACAAGAAAAATCCAAAAGTTAACAAGGTAATTCACTTGACCTCCATTTAGCCCGAAATTTCAAAAATTATAAAAATCAACCATTAGTCATCTGAAACGTACAAAACCACAAATAAACAATAATTGGTCAATAAGTTACGCGAAACATGAGATAAATAAGTTCTTCATAAATTTTTCCTATGAGATTTTAAATGTATCCTATGAGATTTCTTTTTCTAAATCATTAGTTTAC
Organism: Medicago arabica; assembly: GCA_946800305.1. NCBI lineage: Eukaryota > Viridiplantae > Streptophyta > Magnoliopsida > Fabales > Fabaceae > Medicago > Medicago arabica. The sequence goes on along the minus strand of OX326966.1, from coordinate 199,566 downwards.
ATAAAATTCCGCTTGAAAGCTTTTTTCAATATGGTTTAATCTCATTTTATGAGGCTCGACTTTACCTTTCAGTGTTAAAAAAAGTTGATTCAGAGAGATTCCTCCAAAATTCGGTTGAAAAATCAGAAAAAAGGTCAAGGATCCCTATCCTTTCTAATGGATTTTTTCCAAACAAATACTAGTTTTTTTCGATTAAAAAAAATTTCAACGCCTTGAGGTCGTAGCTATGCTTGTTAGCTTCCCAACGAATGTTCACAAGCTCCGACCGGATATGGACATCCCAAGTTATGGTCGTTTTAGTGAGAAAGGGTCAAAAACAAGTAAAATCCAAAAGTTAACAAGGTAATTCACTTGTCCTCCATTTAGCCCGAAATTTCAAAAATTATAAAAATCAACCATTAGTCATCTGAAACCTACAAAACCACAAATAAACAATAATTGGTCAATAAGGTACGCGAAACATGAGATAAATAAGTTCTTCATAAATTTTTCCTATGAGATTTTAAATGTATCCTATGAGATTTCTTTTTCTAAATCGTTGGTTTACATAAAATTTAGCGTGAAATATTTTTTTAATATGGTTTAGTCTCATGTTATGAGGCTCTACTTTGCCTCTCGGTGTTAAAAAAAGTTGATTCGGAGCGATTCCTCCATAAGTTGATTGAAAAATCAGAAAAAAGGTCAAGGATCACGATCCTTTCTAATGGAATTTTGACAAAAAAATCCTAGATTTCCGCGATTAAAATTTTTTTCCAACGGCCTGAGGTCGTAGCTATGCTTGATAGCTTTCCAAAGAATGTTCACAAGCTTCGACTGGATAAGGACATCCCAAGTTATGGTCGTTTTAGTGAGAAAGGGTCAAAAACAAGAAAAATCAAAAAGTTAACAAGGTAATTCACTTGACCTCCATTTAGCCCGAAATTTCAAAATTTATAAAAATCAACCATTAGTCATCTGAAACGTACAAAACCACAAATAAACAATAATTGGTCAATAAGGTACGCGAAACATGAGATAAATAAGTTCTTCATAAATTTTTCCTATGAGATTTTAAATGTATCCTATGAGATTTCTTTTTCTAAATCATTAGTTTACATAAAATTCCGCTTGAAAGCTTTTTTCAATATGGTTTAATCTCATTTTATGAGGCTCGACTTTACCTTTCAGTGTTAAAAAAAGTTGATTCAGAGAGATTCCTCCAAAATTCGGTTGAAAAATCAGAAAAAAGGTCAAGGATCCCTATCCTTTCTAATGGATTTTTTCCAAACAAATACTAGTTTTTTTCGATTAAAAAAAATTTCAACGCCTTGAGGTCGTAGCTATGCTTGTTAGCTTCCCAACGAATGTTCACAAGCTCCGACCGGATATGGACATCCCAAGTTATGGTCGTTTTAGTGAGAAAGGGTCAAAAACAAGTAAAATCCAAAAGTTAACAAGGTAATTCACTTGTCCTCCATTTAGCCCGAAATTTCAAAAATTATAAAAATCAACCATTAGTCATCTGAAACCTACAAAACCACAAATAAACAATAATTGGTCAATAAGGTACGCGAAACATGAGATAAATAAGTTCTTCATAAATTTTTCCTATGAGATTTTAAATGTATCCTATGAGATTTCTTTTTCTAAATCGTTGGTTTACATAAAATTTAGCGTGAAATATTTTTTTAATATGGTTTAGTCTCATGTTATGAGGCTCTACTTTGCCTCTCGGTGTTAAAAAAAGTTGATTCGGAGCGATTCCTCCATAAGTTGATTGAAAAATCAGAAAAAAGGTCAAGGATCACGATCATTTCTAATGGAATTTTGACAAAAAAATCCTAGATTTCTGCGATTAAAATTTTTTTCCAACGGCCTGAGGTCGTAGCTATGCTTGTTTTCTTTCCAAAGAATGTTCACAATCTCCGACTGGATAAGGACATCCCAAGTTATGGTCGTTTTAGTGAGAAAGGGTCAAAAACAAGAAAAATCCAAAAGTTAACAAGGTAATTCACTTGACCTCCATTTAGCCCGAAATTTCAAAATTTATAAAAATCAACCATTAGTCATCTGAAACGTACAAAACCACAAATAAACAATAATTGGTCAATAAGGTACGCGAAACATGAGATAAATAAGTTCTTCATAAATTTTTCCTATGAGATTTTAAATGTATCCTATGAGATTTCTTTTTCTAAATCATTAGTTTACATAAAATTCCGCTTGAAAGCTTTTTTCAATATGGTTTAATCTCATTTTATGAGGCTCGACTTTACCTTTCAGTGTTAAAAAAAGATGATTCAGAGAGATTCCTCCAAAATTCGGTTGAAAAATCAGAAAAAAGGTCAAGGATCCCTATACTTTCTAATAGATTTTTTCCAAACAAATACTAGTTTTTTTCGATTAAAAAAAATTTCAACGCCTTGAGGTCGTAGCTATGCTTGTTAGCTTCCCAACGAATGTTCACAAGCTCCGACCGGATAAGGACATCCCAAGTTATGGTCGTTTTAGTGAGAAAGGGTCAAAAACAAGTAAAATCCAAAAGATAACAAGGTAATTCACTTGTCCTCCATTTAGCCCGAAATTTCAAAAATTATAAAAATCAACCATTAGTCATCTGAAACCTACAAAACCACAAATAAACAATAATTGGTCAATAAGGTACGCGAAACATGAGATAAATAAGTTCTTCATAAATTTTTCCTATGAGATTTTAAATGTATCCTATGAGATTTCTTTTTCTAAATCGTTGGTTTACATAAAATTTAGCGTGAAATATTTTTTTAATATGGTTTAGTCTCATGTTATGAGGCTCTACTTTGCCTCTCGGTGTTAAAAAAAGTTGATTCGGAGCGATTCCTCCATAAGTTGATTGAAAAATCAGAAAAAAGGTCAAGGATCACGATCCTTTCTAATGGAATTTTGACAAAAAAATCCTAGATTTCTGCGATTAAAATTTTTTTCCAACGGCCTGAGGTCGTAGCTATGCTTGTTTTCTTTCCAAAGAATGTTCACAATCTCCGACTGGATAAGGACATCCCAAGTTATGGTCGTTTTAGTGAGAAAGGGTCAAAAACAAGAAAAATCCAAAAGTTAACAAGGTAATTCACTTGACCTCCATTTAGCCCGAAATTTCAAAATTTATAAAAATCAACCATTAGTCATCTGAAACGTACAAAACCACAAATAAACAATAATTGGTCAATAAGGTACGCGAAACATGAGATAAATAAGTTCTTCATAAATTTTTCCTATGAGATTTTAAATGTATCCTATGAGATTTCTTTTTCTAAATCATTAGTTTACATAAAATTCCGCTTGAAAGCTTTTTTCAATATGGTTTAATCTCATTTTATGAGGCTCGACTTTACCTTTCAGTGTTAAAAAAAGATGATTCAGAGAGATTCCTCCAAAATTCGGTTGAAAAATCAGAAAAAAGGTCAAGGATCCCTATACTTTCTAATAGATTTTTTCCAAACAAATACTAGTTTTTTTCGATTAAAAAAAATTTCAACGCCTTGAGGTCGTAGCTATGCTTGTTAGCTTCCCAACGAATGTTCACAAGCTCCGACCGGATAAGGACATCCCAAGTTATGGTCGTTTTAGTGAGAAAGATTCAAAAACAAGTAAAATCCAAAAGTTAACAAGGTAATTCACTTGTCCTCCATTTAGCCCGAAATTTCAAAAATTATAAAAATCAACCATTAGTCATCTGAAACCTACAAAACCACAAATAAACAATAATTGGTCAATAAGGTACGCGAAACATGAGATAAATAAGTTCTTCATAAATTTTTCCTATGAGATTTTAAATGTATCCTATGAGATTTCTTTTTCTAAATCATTAGTTTACATAAAATTCCGCTTGAAAGCTTTTTTCAATATGGTTTAATCTCATTTTATGAGGCTCGACTTTACCTTTCAGTGTTAAAAAAAGATGATTCAGAGAGATTCCTCCAAAATTCGGTTGAAAAATCAGAAAAAAGGTCAAGGATCCCTATACTTTCTAATAGATTTTTTCCAAACAAATACTAGTTTTTTTCGATTAAAAAAAATTTCAACGCCTTGAGGTCGTAGCTATGCTTGTTAGCTTCCCAACGAATGTTCACAAGCTCCGACCGGATAAGGACATCCCAAGTTATGGTCGTTTTAGTGAGAAAGATTCAAAAACAAGTAAAATCCAAAAGTTAACAAGGTAATTCACTTGTCCTCCATTTAGCCCGAAATTTCAAAAATTATAAAAATCAACCATTAGTCATCTGAAACCTACAAAACCACAAATAAACAATAATTGGTCAATAAGGTACGCGAAACATGAGATAAATAAGTTCTTCATAAATTTTTCCTATCAGATTTTAAATGTATCCTATGAGATTTCTTTTTCTAAATCGTTGGTTTACATAAAATTTAGCGTGAAACCTTTTTTTAATATGGTTTAGTCTCATGTTATGAGGCTCTACTTTGCCTCTTGGTGTTAAAAAAAGATGATTCGGAGCGATTCCTCCATAAGTTGATTGAAAAATCAGAAAAAAAGTCAAGGATCGCGTTCCTTTCTAATGGAATTTTGCTTTAAAAATCCTAGATTTCTGCGATTAAATTTTTTTTCCAACGGCCTGAGGTCGTAGCTATGCTTGCTAGCTTTCCAAAGAATGTTCACAATCTCCGACCGGATAAGGACATCCCAAGTTATGGTTGTTTTAGTGAGAAAGGGTCAAAAACAAGAAAAATCCAAAAGTTAACAAGGTAATTCATTTGACCTCCATTTAGTCCGAAATTTCAAAATTTATAAAAATCAACCATTAGTCATCTGAAACGTACAAAACCACAAATAAACAATAATTGGTCAATAAGGTACGCGAAACATGAGATAAATAAGTTCTTCATAAATATTTCCTATGATATTTTAAATGTATCCTATGAGATTTCTTTTTCTAAATCGTTGGTTTACATAAAACTTAGCGTGGAATATTTTTTTAATATGGTTTAGTCTCATGTTATGAGGCTCTACTTTGCCTCTCGGTGTTAAAAAATGTTGATTCGGAGCGATTCCTCCATAAGTTGATTGAAAAATCAGAAAAAAGGTCAAGGATCACGATCTTTTCTAATGGAATTTTGCAAAAAAAATCCTAGATTTCTGCGATTAAATTTTTTTTCCAACGGCCTGAGGTCGTAGCTATGCTTGCTAGCTTTCCAAAGAATGTTCACAATCTCCGACCGGATAAGGACATCCCAAGTTATGGTCGTTTTAGTGAGAAAGGGTCAAAAACAAGTAAAATCCAAAAGTTAACAAGGTAATTCACTTGACCTCCATTTAGCCCGAAATTTCAAAAATTATAAAAATCAACCATTAGTCATCTGAAACATACAAAACCACAAATAAACAATAATTGGTCAATAAGTTACGCGAAACATGAGATAAATAAGTTCTTCATAAATTTTTCCTATGAGATTTTAAATGTATCCTATGAGATTTCTTTTTCTAAATCATTAGTTTACATAAAATTCCGCTTGAAACCTTTTTTCAATATGGTTTAATCTCATTTTATGAGGCTCGAATTTACCTTTCAGTGTTAAAAAAAGATGATTCAGAGAGTAATTCCTCCAAAATTCGGTTGAAAAATCAGAAAAAAGGTCAAAGATCCCTATACTTTCTAATAGATTTTTTCCAAACAAATACTAGTTTTTTTTTATTAAAAAAAATTTTCAACGCCTAGAGGTCGTAGCTATGCTTGTTAGCTTCCCAACGAATGTGCACAAGCTCCGACCGGATAAGGACATCCCAAGTTATGGTCGTTTTAGTGAGAAAGGGTCAAAAACAAGTAAAATCCAAAAGTTAACAAGGTAATTCACTTGTCCTCCATTTAGCCCGAAATTTCAAAAATTATAAAAATCAACCATTAGTCATCTGAAACGTACAAAACCACAAATAAACAATAATTGGTCAATAAGGTACGCGAAACATGAGATAAATAAGTTCTTCATAAATTTTTCCTATGAGATTTTAAATGTATCTTATGAGATTTCTTTTTCTAAATCGTTGGTTTACATAAAATTTAGCGTGAAACCTTTTTTTAATATGATTTAGTCTCATGGTATGAGGCTCTACTTTGCCTCTTGGTGTTAAAAAAAGATGATTCGGAGCGATTCCTCCATAAGTTGATTGAAAAATCAGAAAAAAAAGTCAAGGATCACGATCTTTTCTAATGGAATTTTGCCAAAAAAATCCTAGATTTCTGCGATTAAATTTTTTTTCCAACGGCCTGAGGTCGTAGCTATGCTTGCTAGCTTTCCAAAGAATGATCACAATCTCCGACCGGATAAGGACATCCCAAGTTATGGTCGTTTTAGTGAGAAAGGGTCAAAAACAAGTAAAATCCAAAAGTTAACAAGGTAATTCACTTGACCTCCATTTAGCCCGAAATTTCAAAAATTATAAAAATCAACCATTAGTCATCTGAAACGTACAAAACCACAAATAAACAATAATTGGTCAATAAGGTACGCGAAACATGAGATAAATAAGTTCTTCATGAATTTTTCCTATGAGATTTTAAATGTATCTTATGAGATTTCTTTTTCTAAATCGTTGGTTTACATAAAATTTAGCGTGAAACCTTTTTTTAATATGATTTAGTCTCATGGTATGAGGCTCTACTTTGCCTCTTGGTGTTAAAAAATGTTGATTCGGAGCGATTCCTCCATAAGTTGATTGAAAAATCAGAAAAAAGGTCAAGGAACACGATCTTTTCTAATGGAATTTTGCCAAAAAAATCCTAGATTTCTGCGATTAATTTTTTTTTCCAACGGCCTGAGGTCGTAGCTATGCTTGCTAGCTTTCCAAAGAATGTTCACAATCTCCGACCGGATAAGGACATCCCAAGTTATGGTCGTTTTAGTGAGAAAGGGTCAAAAACAATTAAAATCCAAAAGTTAACAAGGTAATTCACTTGTCCTCCATTTAGCCCGAAATTTCAAAAATTATAAAAATCAACCATTAGTCATCTGAAACGTACAAAACCACAAATAAACAATAATTGGTCAATAAGGTACGCGAAACATGAGATAAATAAGTTCTTCATAAATTTTTCCTATGAGATTTTAAATGTATCTTATGAGATTTCTTTTTCTAAATCGTTGGTTTACATAAAATTTAGCGTGAAACCTTTTTTTAATATGATTTAGTCTCATGGTATGAGGCTCTACTTTGCCTCTTGGTGTTAAAAAAAGATGATTCGGAGCGATTCCTCCATAAGTTGATTGAAAAATCAGAAAAAAAAGTCAAGGATCACGATCTTTTCTAATGGAATTTTGCCAAAAAAATCCTAGATTTCTGCGATTAAATTTTTTTTCCAACGGCCTGAGGTCGTAGCTATGCTTGCTAGCTTTCCAAAGAATGTTCACAATCTCCGACCGGATAAGGACATCCCAAGTTATGGTCGTTTTAGTGAGAAAAGGTCAAAAACAAGTAAAATCCAAAAGTTAACAAGGTAATTCACTTGACCTCCATTTAGCCCGAAATTTCAAAAATTATAAAAATCAACCATTAGTCATCTGAAACGTACAAAACCAAAAATAAACAATAATTGGTCAATAAGGTACGCGAAACATGAGATAAATAAGTTCTTCATAAATTTTTCCTATGAGATTTTAAATGTATCTTATGAGATTTCTTTTTCTAAATCGTTGGTTTACATAAAATTTAGCGTGAAACCTTTTTTTAATATGATTTAGTCTCATGGTATGAGGCTCTACTTTGCCTCTTGGTGTTAAAAAAAGATGATTCGGAGCGATTCCTCCATAAGTTGATTGAAAAATCAGAAAAAAAAGTCAAGGATCACGATCTTTTCTAATGGAATTTTGCCAAAAAAATCCTAGATTTCTGCGATTAAATTTTTTTTCCAACGGCCTGAGGTCGTAGCTATGCTTGCTAGCTTTCCAAAGAATGTTCACAATCTCCGACCGGATAAGGACATCCCAAGTTATGGTCGTTTTAGTGAGAAAGGGTCAAAAACAAGTAAAATCCAAAAGTTAACAAGGTAATTCACTTGACCTCCATTTAGCCCGAAATTTCAAAAATTATAAAAATCAACCATTAGTCATCTGAAACGTACAAAACCACAAATAAACAATAATTGGTCAATAAGGTACGCGAAACATGAGATAAATAAGTTCTTCATAAATTTTTCCTATGAGATTTTAAATGTATCTTATGAGATTTCTTTTTCTAAATCGTTGGTTTACATAAAATTTAGCGTGAAACCTTTTTTTAATATGATTTAGTCTCATGGTATGAGGCTCTACTTTGCCTCTTGGTGTTAAAAAATGTTGATTCGGAGCGATTCCTCCATAAGTTGATTGAAAAATCAGAAAAAAGGTCAAGGATCACGATCTTTTCTAATGGAATTTTGCCAAAAAAATCCTAGATTTCTGCGATTAACTTTTTTTTCCAACGGCCTGAGGTCGTAGCTATGCTTGCTAGCTTTCCAAAGAATGTTCACAATCTCCGACCGGATAAGGACATCCCAAGTTATGGTCGTTTTAGTGAGAAAGGGTCAAAAACAATTAAAATCCAAAAGTTAACAAGGTAATTCACTTGTCCTCCATTTAGCCCGAAATTTCAAAAATTATAAAAATCAACCATTAGTCATCTGAAACGTACAAAACCACAAATAAACAATAATTGGTCAATAAGGTACGCGAAACATGAGATAAATAAGTTCTTCATAAATTTTTCCTATGAGATTTTAAATGTATCTTATGAGATTTCTTTTTCTAAATCGTTGGTTTACATAAAATTTAGCGTGAAACCTTTTTTTAATATGATTTAGTCTCATGGTATGAGGCTCTACTTTGCCTCTTGGTGTTAAAAAAAGATGATTCGGAGCGATTCCTCCATAAGTTGATTGAAAAATCAGAAAAAAAAGTCAAGGATCACGATCTTTTCTAATGGAATTTTGCCAAAAAAATCCTAGATTTCTGCGATTAAATTTTTTTTCCAACGGCCTGAGGTCGTAGCTATGCTTGCTAGCTTTCCAAAGAATGTTCACAATCTCCGACCGGATAAGGACATCCCAAGTTATGGTCGTTTTAGTGAGAAAAGGTCAAAAACAAGTAAAATCCAAAAGTTAACAAGGTAATTCACTTGACCTCCATTTAGCCCGAAATTTCAAAAATTATAAAAATCAACCATTAGTCATCTGAAACGTACAAAACCAAAAATAAACAATAATTGGTCAATAAGGTACGCGAAACATGAGATAAATAAGTTCTTCATAAATTTTTCCTATGAGATTTTAAATGTATCTTATGAGATTTCTTTTTCTAAATCGTTGGTTTACATAAAATTTAGCGTGAAACCTTTTTTTAATATGATTTAGTCTCATGGTATGAGGCTCTACTTTGCCTCTTGGTGTTAAAAAAAGATGATTCGGAGCGATTCCTCCATAAGTTGATTGAAAAATCAGAAAAAAAAGTCAAGGATCACGATCTTTTCTAATGGAATTTTGCCAAAAAAATCCTAGATTTCTGCGATTAAATTTTTTTTCCAACGGCCTGAGGTCGTAGCTATGCTTGCTAGCTTTCCAAAGAATGTTCACAATCTCCGACCGGATAAGGACATCCCAAGTTATGGTCGTTTTAGTGAGAAAGGGTCAAAAACAAGTAAAATCCAAAAGTTAACAAGGTAATTCACTTGACCTCCATTTAGCCCGAAATTTCAAAAATTATAAAAATCAACCATTAGTCATCTGAAACGTACAAAACCACAAATAAACAATAATTGGTCAATAAGGTACGCGAAACATGAGATAAATAAGTTCTTCATAAATTTTTCCTATGAGATTTTAAATGTATCTTATGAGATTTCTTTTTCTAAATCGTTGGTTTACATAAAATTTAGCGTGAAACCTTTTTTTAATATGATTTAGTCTCATGGTATGAGGCTCTACTTTGCCTCTTGGTGTTAAAAAATGTTGATTCGGAGCGATTCCTCCATAAGTTGATTGAAAAATCAGAAAAAAGGTCAAGGATCACGATCTTTTCTAATGGAATTTTGCCAAAAAAATCCTAGATTTCTGCGATTAACTTTTTTTTCCAACGGACTGAGGTCGTAGCTATGCTTGCTAGCTTTCCAAAGAATGTTCACAATCTCCGACCGGATAAGGACATCCCAAGTTATGGTCGTTTTAGTGAGAAAGGGTCAAAAACAATTAAAATCCAAAAGTTAACAAGGTAATTCACTTGTCCTCCATTTAGCCCGAAATTTCAAAAATTATAAAAATCAACCATTAGTCATCTGAAACGTACAAAACCACAAATAAACAATAATTGGTCAATAAGGTACGCGAAACATGAGATAAATAAGTTCTTCATAAATTTTTCCTATGAGATTTTAAATGTATCTTATGAGATTTCTTTTTCTAAATCGTTGGTTTACATAAAATTTAGCGTGAAACCTTTTTTTAATATGATTTAGTCTCATGGTATGAGGCTCTACTTTGCCTCTTGGTGTTAAAAAAAGATGATTCGGAGCGATTCCTCCATAAGTTGATTGAAAAATCAGAAAAAAAAGTCAAGGATCACGATCTTTTCTAATGGAATTTTGCCAAAAAAATCCTAGATTTCTGCGATTAAATTTTTTTTCCAACGGCCTGAGGTCGTAGCTATGCTTGCTAGCTTTCCAAAGAATGTTCACAATCTCCGACCGGATAAGGACATCCCAAGTTATGGTCGTTTTAGTGAGAAAGGGTCAAAAACAAGTAAAATCCAAAAGTTAACAAGGTAATTCACTTGACCTCCATTTAGCCCGAAATTTCAAAAATTATAAAAATCAACCATTAGTCATCTGAAACGTACAAAACCAAAAATAAACAATAATTGGTCAATAAGGTACGCGAAACATGAGATAAATAAGTTCTTCATAAATTTTTCCTATGAGATTTTAAATGTATCTTATGAGATTTCTTTTTCTAAATCGTTGGTTTACATAAAATTTAGCGTGAAACCTTTTTTTAATATGATTTAGTCTCATGGTATGAGGCTCTACTTTGCCTCTTGGTGTTAAAAAATGTTGATTCGGAGCGATTTCTCCATAAGTTGATTGAAAAATCAGAAAAAAGGTCAAGGATCACGATCTTTTCTAATGGAATTTTGCCAAAAAAATCCTAGATTTCTGCGATTAACTTTTTTTTCCAACGGCCTGAGGTCGTAGCTATGCTTGCTAGCTTTCCAAAGAATGTTCACAATCTCCGACCGGATAAGGACATCCCAAGTTATGGTCGTTTTAGTGAGAAAGGGTCAAAAACAATTAAAATCCAAAAGTTAACAAGGTAATTCACTTGTCCTCCATTTAGCCCGAAATTTCAAAAATTATAAAAATCAACCATTAGTCATCTGAAACGTACAAAACCACAAATAAACAATAATTGGTCAATAAGGTACGCGAAACATGAGATAAATAAGTTCTTCATAAATTTTTCCTATGAGATTTTAAATGTATCTTATGAGATTTCTTTTTCTAAATCGTTGGTTTACATAAAATTTAGCGTGAAACCTTTTTTTAATATGATTTAGTCTCATGGTATGAGGCTCTACTTTGCCTCTTGGTGTTAAAAAAAGATGATTCGGAGCGATTCCTCCATAAGTTGATTGAAAAATCAGAAAAAAAAGTCAAGGATCACGATCTTTTCTAATGGAATTTTGCCAAAAAAATCCTAGATTTCTGCGATTAAATTTTTTTTCCAACGGCCTGAGGTCGTAGCTATGCTTGCTAGCTTTCCAAAGAATGTTCACAATCTCCGACCGGATAAGGACATCCCAAGTTATGGTCGTTTTAGTGAGAAAGGGTCAAAAACAAGTAAAATCCAAAAGTTAACAAGGTAATTCACTTGACCTCCATTTAGCCCGAAATTTCAAAAATTATAAAAATCAACCATTAGTCATCTGAAACGTACAAAACCACAAATAAACAATAATTGGTCAATAAGGTACGCGAAACATGAGATAAATAAGTTCTTCATAAATTTTTCCTATGAGATTTTAAATGTATCTTATGAGATTTCTTTTTCTAAATCGTTGGTTTACATAAAATTTAGCGTGAAACCTTTTTTTAATATGATTTAGTCTCATGGTATGAGGCTCTACTTTGCCTCTTGGTGTTAAAAAATGTTGATTCGGAGCGATTCCTCCATAAGTTGATTGAAAAATCAGAAAAAAGGTCAAGGATCACGATCTTTTCTAATGGAATTTTGCCAAAAAAATCCTAGATTTCTGCGATTAACTTTTTTTTCCAACGGCCTGAGGTCGTAGCTATGCTTGCTAGCTTTCCAAAGAATTTTCACAATCTCCGACCGGATAAGGACATCCCAAGTTATGGTCGTTTTAGTGAGAAAGGGTCAAAAACAATTAAAATCCAAAAGTTAACAAGGTAATTCACTTGTCCTCCATTTAGCCCGAAATTTCAAAAATTATAAAAATCAACCATTAGTCATCTGAAACGTACAAAACCACAAATAAACAATAATTGGTCAATAAGGTACGCGAAACATGAGATAAATAAGTTCTTCATAAATTTTTCCTATGAGATTTTAAATGTATCTTATGAGATTTCTTTTTCTAAATCGTTGGTTTACATAAAATTTAGCGTGAAACCTTTTTTTAATATGATTTAGTCTCATGGTATGAGGCTCTACTTTGCCTCTTGGTGTTAAAAAATGTTGATTCGGAGCGATTTCTCCATAAGTTGATTGAAAAATCAGAAAAAAGGTCAAGGATCACGATCTTTTCTAATGGAATTTTGCCAAAAAAATCCTAGATTTCTGCGATTAACTTTTTTTTCCAACGGCCTGAGGTCGTAGCTATGCTTGCTAGCTTTCCAAAGAATGTTCACAATCTCCGACCGGATAAGGACATCCCAAGTTATGGTCGTTTTAGTGAGAAAGGGTCAAAAACAATTAAAATCCAAAAGTTAACAAGGTAATTCACTTGTCCTCCATTTAGCCCGAAATTTCAAAAATTATAAAAATCAACCATTAGTCATCTGAAACGTACAAAACCACAAATAAACAATAATTGGTCAATAAGGTACGCGAAACATGAGATAAATAAGTTCTTCATAAATTTTTCCTATGAGATTTTAAATGTATCTTATGAGATTTCTTTTTCTAAATCGTTGGTTTACATAAAATTTAGCGTGAAACCTTTTTTTAATATGATTTAGTCTCATGGTATGAGGCTCTACTTTGCCTCTTGGTGTTAAAAAAAGATGATTCGGAGCGATTCCTCCATAAGTTGATTGAAAAATCAGAAAAAAAAGTCAAGGATCACGATCTTTTCTAATGGAATTTTGCCAAAAAAATCCTAGATTTCTGCGATTAAATTTTTTTTCCAACGGCCTGAGGTCGTAGCTATGCTTGCTAGCTTTCCAAAGAATGTTCACAATCTCCGACCGGATAAGGACATCCCAAGTTATGGTCGTTTTAGTGAGAAAGGGTCAAAAACAAGTAAAATCCAAAAGTTAACAAGGTAATTCACTTGACCTCCATTTAGCCCGAAATTTCAAAAATTATAAAAATCAACCATTAGTCATCTGAAACGTACAAAACCACAAATAAACAATAATTGGTCAATAAGGTACGCGAAACATGAGATAAATAAGTTCTTCATAAATTTTTCCTATGAGATTTTAAATGTATCTTATGAGATTTCTTTTTCTAAATCGTTGGTTTACATAAAATTTAGCGTGAAACCTTTTTTTAATATGATTTAGTCTCATGGTATGAGGCTCTACTTTGCCTCTTGGTGTTAAAAAATGTTGATTCGGAGCGATTCCTCCATAAGTTGATTGAAAAATCAGAAAAAAGGTCAAGGATCACGATCTTTTCTAATGGAATTTTGCCAAAAAAATCCTAGATTTCTGCGATTAACTTTTTTTTCCAACGGCCTGAGGTCGTAGCTATGCTTGCTAGCTTTCCAAAGAATTTTCACAATCTCCGACCGGATAAGGACATCCCAAGTTATGGTCGTTTTAGTGAGAAAGGGTCAAAAACAATTAAAATCCAAAAGTTAACAAGGTAATTCACTTGTCCTCCATTTAGCCCGAAATTTCAAAAATTATAAAAATCAACCATTAGTCATCTGAAACGTACAAAACCACAAATAAACAATAATTGGTCAATAAGGTACGCGAAACATGAGATAAATAAGTTCTTCATAAATTTTTCCTATGAGATTTTAAATGTATCTTATGAGATTTCTTTTTCTAAATCGTTGGTTTACATAAAATTTAGCGTGAAACCTTTTTTTAATATGATTTAGTCTCATGGTATGAGGCTCTACTTTGCCTCTTGGTGTTAAAAAAAGATGATTCGGAGCGATTCCTCCATAAGTTGATTGAAAAATCAGAAAAAAAAGTCAAGGATCACGATCTTTTCTAATGGAATTTTGCCAAAAAAATCCTAGATTTCTGCGATTAAATTTTTTTTCCAACGGCCTGAGGTCGTAGCTATGCTTGTTAGCTTTCCAAAGAATGTTCACAATCTCCGACCGGATAAGGACATCCCAAGTTATGGTCGTTTTAGTGAGAAAGGGTCAAAAACAAGTAAAATCCAAAAGTTAACAAGGTAATTCACTTGACCTCCATTTAGCCCGAAATTTCAAAAATTATAAAAATCAACCATTAGTCATCTGAAACGTACAAAACCACAAATAAACAATAATTGGTCAATAAGGTACGCGAAACATGAGATAAATAAGTTCTTCATAAATTTTTCCTATGAGATTTTAAATGTATCTTATGAGATTTCTTTTTCTAAATCGTTGGTTTACATAAAATTTAGCGTGAAACCTTTTTTTAATATGATTTAGTCTCATGGTATGAGGCTCTACTTTGCCTCTTGGTGTTAAAAAATGTTGATTCGGAGCGATTCCTCCATAAGTTGATTGAAAAATCAGAAAAAAGGTCAAGGATCACGATCTTTTCTAATGGAATTTTGCCAAAAAAATCCTAGATTTCTGCGATTAACTTTTTTTTCCAACGGCCTGAGGTCGTAGCTATGCTTGCTAGCTTTCCAAAGAATTTTCACAATCTCCGACCGGATAAGGACATCCCAAGTTATGGTCGTTTTAGTGAGAAAGGGTCAAAAACAATTAAAATCCAAAAGTTAACAAGGTAATTCACTTGTCCTCCATTTAGCCCGAAATTTCAAAAATTATAAAAATCAACCATTAGTCATCTGAAACGTACAAAACCACAAATAAACAATAATTGGTCAATAAGGTACGCGAAACATGAGATAAATAAGTTCTTCATAAATTTTTCCTATGAGATTTTAAATGTATCTTATGAGATTTCTTTTTCTAAATCGTTGGTTTACATAAAATTTAGCGTGAAACCTTTTTTTAATATGATTTAGTCTCATGGTATGAGGCTCTACTTTGCCTCTTGGTGTTAAAAAAAGATGATTCGGAGCGATTCCTCCATAAGTTGATTGAAAAATCAGAAAAAAAAGTCAAGGATCACGATCTTTTCTAATGGAATTTTGCCAAAAAAATCCTAGATTTCTGCGATTAAATTTTTTTTCCAACGGCCTGAGGTCGTAGCTATGCTTGCTAGCTTTCCAAAGAATGTTCACAATCTCCGACCGGATAAGGACATCCCAAGTTATGGTCGTTTTAGTGAGAAAGGGTCAAAAACAAGTAAAATCCAAAAGTTAACAAGGTAATTCACTTGACCTCCATTTAGCCCGAAATTTCAAAAATTATAAAAATCAACCATTAGTCATCTGAAACGTACAAAACCAAAAATAAACAATAATTGGTCAATAAGGTACGCGAAACATGAGATAAATAAGTTCTTCATAAATTTTTCCTATGAGATTTTAAATGTATCTTATGAGATTTCTTTTTCTAAATCGTTGGTTTACATAAAATTTAGCGTGAAACCTTTTTTTAATATGATTTAGTCTCATGGTATGAGGCTCTACTTTGCCTCTTGGTGTTAAAAAATGTTGATTCGGAGCGATTCCTCCATAAGTTGATTGAAAAATCAGAAAAAAGGTCAAGGATCACGATCTTTTCTAATGGAATTTTGCCAAAAAAATCCTAGATTTCTGCGATTAACTTTTTTTTCCAACGGCCTGAGGTCGTAGCTATGCTTGCTAGCTTTCCAAAGAATGTTCACAATCTCCGACCGGATAAGGACATCCCAAGTTATGGTCGTTTTAGTGAGAAAGGGTCAAAAACAATTAAAATCCAAAAGTTAACAAGGTAATTCACTTGTCCTCCATTTAGCCCGAAATTTCAAAAATTATAAAAATCAACCATTAGTCATCTGAAACGTACAAAACCACAAATAAACAATAATTGGTCAATAAGGTACGCGAAACATGAGATAAATAAGTTCTTCATAAATTTTTCCTATGAGATTTTAAATGTATCTTATGAGATTTCTTTTTCTAAATCGTTGGTTTACATAAAATTTAGCGTGAAACCTTTTTTTAATATGATTTAGTCTCATGGTATGAGGCTCTACTTTGCCTCTTGGTGTTAAAAAAAGATGATTCGGAGCGATTCCTCCATAAGTTGATTGAAAAATCAGAAAAAAAAGTCAAGGATCACGATCTTTTCTAATGGAATTTTGCCAAAAAAATCCTAGATTTCTGCGATTAAATTTTTTTTCCAACGGCCTGAGGTCGTAGCTATGCTTGCTAGCTTTCCAAAGAATGTTCACAATCTCCGACCGGATAAGGACATCCCAAGTTATGGTCGTTTTAGTGAGAAAGGGTCAAAAACAAGTAAAATCCAAAAGTTAACAAGGTAATTCACTTGACCTCCATTTAGCCCGAAATTTCAAAAATTATAAAAATCAACCATTAGTCATCTGAAACGTACAAAACCACAAATAAACAATAATTGGTCAATAAGGTACGCGAAACATGAGATAAATAAGTTCTTCATAAATTTTTCCTATGAGATTTTAAATGTATCTTATGAGATTTCTTTTTCTAAATCGTTGGTTTACATAAAATTTAGCGTGAAACCTTTTTTTAATATGATTTAGTCTCATGGTATGAGGCTCTACTTTGCCTCTTGGTGTTAAAAAATGTTGATTCGGAGCGATTCCTCCATAAGTTGATTGAAAAATCAGAAAAAAGGTCAAGGATCACGATCTTTTCTAATGGAATTTTGCCAAAAAAATCCTAGATTTCTGCGATTAACTTTTTTTTCCAACGGCCTGAGGTCGTAGCTATGCTTGCTAGCTTTCCAAAGAATTTTCACAATCTCCGACCGGATAAGGACATCCCAAGTTATGGTCGTTTTAGTGAGAAAGGGTCAAAAACAATTAAAATCCAAAAGTTAACAAGGTAATTCACTTGTCCTCCATTTAGCCCGAAATTTCAAAAATTATAAAAATCAACCATTAGTCATCTGAAACGTACAAAACCACAAATAAACAATAATTGGTCAATAAGGTACGCGAAACATGAGATAAATAAGTTCTTCATAAATTTTTCCTATGAGATTTTAAATGTATCTTATGAGATTTCTTTTTCTAAATCGTTGGTTTACATAAAATTTAGCGTGAAACCTTTTTTTAATATGATTTAGTCTCATGGTATGAGGCTCTACTTTGCCTCTTGGTGTTAAAAAAAGATGATTCGGAGCGATTCCTCCATAAGTTGATTGAAAAATCAGAAAAAAAAGTCAAGGATCACGATCTTTTCTAATGGAATTTTGCCAAAAAAATCCTAGATTTCTGCGATTAAATTTTTTTTCCAACGGCCTGAGGTCGTAGCTATGCTTGCTAGCTTTCCAAAGAATGTTCACAATCTCCGACCGGATAAGGACATCCCAAGTTATGGTCGTTTTAGTGAGAAAGGGTCAAAAACAAGTAAAATCCAAAAGTTAACAAGGTAATTCACTTGACCTCCATTTAGCCCGAAATTTCAAAAATTATAAAAATCAACCATTAGTCATCTGAAACGTACAAAACCAAAAATAAACAATAATTGGTCAATAAGGTACGCGAAACATGAGATAAATAAGTTCTTCATAAATTTTTCCTATGAGATTTTAAATGTATCTTATGAGATTTCTTTTTCTAAATCGTTGGTTTACATAAAATTTAGCGTGAAACCTTTTTTTAATATGATTTAGTCTCATGGTATGAGGCTCTACTTTGCCTCTTGGTGTTAAAAAATGTTGATTCGGAGCGATTCCTCCATAAGTTGATTGAAAAATCAGAAAAAAGGTCAAGGATCACGATCTTTTCTAATGGAATTTTGCCAAAAAAATCCTAGATTTCTGCGATTAACTTTTTTTTCCAACGGCCTGAGGTCGTAGCTATGCTTGCTAGCTTTCCAAAGAATGTTCACAATCTCCGACCGGATAAGGACATCCCAAGTTATGGTCGTTTTAGTGAGAAAGGGTCAAAAACAATTAAAATCCAAAAGTTAACAAGGTAATTCACTTGTCCTCCATTTAGCCCGAAATTTCAAAAATTATAAAAATCAACCATTAGTCATCTGAAACGTACAAAACCACAAATAAACAATAATTGGTCAATAAGGTACGCGAAACATGAGATAAATAAGTTCTTCATAAATTTTTCCTATGAGATTTTAAATGTATCTTATGAGATTTCTTTTTCTAAATCGTTGGTTTACATAAAATTTAGCGTGAAACCTTTTTTTAATATGATTTAGTCTCATGGTATGAGGCTCTACTTTGCCTCTTGGTGTTAAAAAAAGATGATTCGGAGCGATTCCTCCATAAGTTGATTGAAAAATCAGAAAAAAAAGTCAAGGATCACGATCTTTTCTAATGGAATTTTGCCAAAAAAATCCTAGATTTCTGCGATTAAATTTTTTTTCCAACGGCCTGAGGTCGTAGCTATGCTTGCTAGCTTTCCAAAGAATGTTCACAATCTCCGACCGGATAAGGACATCCCAAGTTATGGTCGTTTTAGTGAGAAAGGGTCAAAAACAAGTAAAATCCAAAAGTTAACAAGGTAATTCACTTGACCTCCATTTAGCCCGAAATTTCAAAAATTATAAAAATCAACCATTAGTCATCTGAAACGTACAAAACCAAAAATAAACAATAATTGGTCAATAAGGTACGCGAAACATGAGATAAATAAGTTCTTCATAAATTTTTCCTATGAGATTTTAAATGTATCTTATGAGATTTCTTTTTCTAAATCGTTGGTTTACATAAAATTTAGCGTGAAACCTTTTTTTAATATGATTTAGTCTCATGGTATGAGGCTCTACTTTGCCTCTTGGTGTTAAAAAATGTTGATTCGGAGCGATTCCTCCATAAGTTGATTGAAAAATCAGAAAAAAGGTCAAGGATCACGATCTTTTCTAATGGAATTTTGCCAAAAAAATCCTAGATTTCTGCGATTAACTTTTTTTTCCAACGGCCTGAGGTCGTAGCTATGCTTGCTAGCTTTCCAAAGAATTTTCACAATCTCCGACCGGATAAGGACATCCCAAGTTATGGTCGTTTTAGTGAGAAAGGGTCAAAAACAATTAAAATCCAAAAGTTAACAAGGTAATTCACTTGTCCTCCATTTAGCCCGAAATTTCAAAAATTATAAAAATCAACCATTAGTCATCTGAAACGTACAAAACCACAAATAAACAATAATTGGTCAATAAGGTACGCGAAACATGAGATAAATAAGTTCTTCATAAATTTTTCCTATGAGATTTTAAATGTATCTTATGAGATTTCTTTTTCTAAATCGTTGGTTTACATAAAATTTAGCGTGAAACCTTTTTTTAATATGATTTAGTCTCATGGTATGAGGCTCTACTTTGCCTCTTGGTGTTAAAAAAAGATGATTCGGAGCGATTCCTCCATAAGTTGATTGAAAAATCAGAAAAAAAAGTCAAGGATCACGATCTTTTCTAATGGAATTTTGCCAAAAAAATCCTAGATTTCTGCGATTAAATTTTTTTTCCAACGGCCTGAGGTCGTAGCTATGCTTGCTAGCTTTCCAAAGAATGTTCACAATCTCCGACCGGATAAGGACATCCCAAGTTATGGTCGTTTTAGTGAGAAAGGGTCAAAAACAAGTAAAATCCAAAAGTTAACAAGGTAATTCACTTGACCTCCATTTAGCCCGAAATTTCAAAAATTATAAAAATCAACCATTAGTCATCTGAAACGTACAAAACCAAAAATAAACAATAATTGGTCAATAAGGTACGCGAAACATGAGATAAATAAGTTCTTCATAAATTTTTCCTATGAGATTTTAAATGTATCTTATGAGATTTCTTTTTCTAAATCGTTGGTTTACATAAAATTTAGCGTGAAACCTTTTTTTAATATGATTTAGTCTCATGGTATGAGGCTCTACTTTGCCTCTTGGTGTTAAAAAATGTTGATTCGGAGCGATTCCTCCATAAGTTGATTGAAAAATCAGAAAAAAGGTCAAGGATCACGATCTTTTCTAATGGAATTTTGCCAAAAAAATCCTAGATTTCTGCGATTAACTTTTTTTTCCAACGGCCTGAGGTCGTAGCTATGCTTGCTAGCTTTCCAAAGAATGTTCACAATCTCCGACCGGATAAGGACATCCCAAGTTATGGTCGTTTTAGTGAGAAAGGGTCAAAAACAATTAAAATCCAAAAGTTAACAAGGTAATTCACTTGTCCTCCATTTAGCCCGAAATTTCAAAAATTATAAAAATCAACCATTAGTCATCTGAAACGTACAAAACCACAAATAAACAATAATTGGTCAATAAGGTACGCGAAACATGAGATAAATAAGTTCTTCATAAATTTTTCCTATGAGATTTTAAATGTATCTTATGAGATTTCTTTTTCTAAATCGTTGGTTTACATAAAATTTAGCGTGAAACCTTTTTTTAATATGATTTAGTCTCATGGTATGAGGCTCTACTTTGCCTCTTGGTGTTAAAAAAAGATGATTCGGAGCGATTCCTCCATAAGTTGATTGAAAAATCAGAAAAAAAAGTCAAGGATCACGATCTTTTCTAATGGAATTTTGCCAAAAAAATCCTAGATTTCTGCGATTAAATTTTTTTTCCAACGGCCTGAGGTCGTAGCTATGCTTGCTAGCTTTCCAAAGAATGTTCACAATCTCCGACCGGATAAGGACATCCCAAGTTATGGTCGTTTTAGTGAGAAAGGGTCAAAAACAAGTAAAATCCAAAAGTTAACAAGGTAATTCACTTGACCTCCATTTAGCCCGAAATTTCAAAAATTATAAAAATCAACCATTAGTCATCTGAAACGTACAAAACCAAAAATAAACAATAATTGGTCAATAAGGTACGCGAAACATGAGATAAATAAGTTCTTCATAAATTTTTCCTATGAGATTTTAAATGTATCTTATGAGATTTCTTTTTCTAAATCGTTGGTTTACATAAAATTTAGCGTGAAACCTTTTTTTAATATGATTTAGTCTCATGGTATGAGGCTCTACTTTGCCTCTTGGTGTTAAAAAATGTTGATTCGGAGCGATTCCTCCATAAGTTGATTGAAAAATCAGAAAAAAGGTCAAGGATCACGATCTTTTCTAATGGAATTTTGCCAAAAAAATCCTAGATTTCTGCGATTAACTTTTTTTTCCAACGGCCTGCGGTCGTAGCTATGCTTGCTAGCTTTCCAAAGAATGTTCACAATCTCCGACCGGATAAGGACATCCCAAGTTATGGTCGTTTTAGTGAGAAAGGGTCAAAAACAATTAAAATCCAAAAGTTAACAAGGTAATTCACTTGTCCTCCATTTAGCCCGAAATTTCAAAAATTATAAAAATCAACCATTAGTCATCTGAAACGTACAAAACCACAAATAAACAATAATTGGTCAATAAGGTACGCGAAACATGAGATAAATAAGTTCTTCATAAATTTTTCCTATGAGATTTTAAATGTATCTTATGAGATTTCTTTTTCTAAATCGTTGGTTTACATAAAATTTAGCGTGAAACCTTTTTTTAATATGATTTAGTCTCATGGTATGAGGCTCTACTTTGCCTCTTGGTGTTAAAAAAAGATGATTCGGAGCGATTCCTCCATAAGTTGATTGAAAAATCAGAAAAAAAAGTCAAGGATCACGATCTTTTCTAATGGAATTTTGCCAAAAAAATCCTAGATTTCTGCGATTAACTTTTTTTTCCAACGGCCTGAGGTCGTAGCTATGCTTGCTAGCTTTCCAAAGAATGTTCACAATCTCCGACCGGATAAGGACATCCCAAGTTATGGTCGTTTTAGTGAGAAAGGGTCAAAAACAATTAAAATCCAAAAGTTAACAAGGTAATTCACTTGTCCTCCATTTAGCCCGAAATTTCAAAAATTATAAAAATCAACCATTAGTCATCTGAAACGTACAAAACCACAAATAAACAATAATTGGTCAATAAGGTACGCGAAACATGAGATAAATAAGTTCTTCATAAATTTTTCCTATGAGATTTTAAATGTATCTTATGAGATTTCTTTTTCTAAATCGTTGGTTTACATAAAATTTAGCGTGAAACCTTTTTTTAATATGATTTAGTCTCATGGTATGAGGCTCTACTTTGCCTCTTGGTGTTAAAAAAAGATGATTCGGAGCGATTCCTCCATAAGTTGATTGAAAAATCAGAAAAAAAAGTCAAGGATCACGATCTTTTCTAATGGAATTTTGCCAAAAAAATCCTAGATTTCTGCGATTAAATTTTTTTTCCAACGGCCTGAGGTCGTAGCTATGCTTGCTAGCTTTCCAAAGAATGTTCACAATCTCCGACCGGATAAGGACATCCCAAGTTATGGTCGTTTTAGTGAGAAAGGGTCAAAAACAAGTAAAATCCAAAAGTTAACAAGGTAATTCACTTGACCTCCATTTAGCCCGAAATTTCAAAAATTATAAAAATCAACCATTAGTCATCTGAAACGTACAAAACCAAAAATAAACAATAATTGGTCAATAAGGTACGCGAAACATGAGATAAATAAGTTCTTCATAAATTTTTCCTATGAGATTTTAAATGTATCTTATGAGATTTCTTTTTCTAAATCGTTGGTTTACATAAAATTTAGCGTGAAACCTTTTTTTAATATGATTTAGTCTCATGGTATGAGGCTCTACTTTGCCTCTTGGTGTTAAAAAATGTTGATTCGGAGCGATTCCTCCATAAGTTGATTGAAAAATCAGAAAAAAGGTCAAGGATCACGATCTTTTCTAATGGAATTTTGCCAAAAAAATCCTAGATTTCTGCGATTAACTTTTTTTTCCAACGGCCTGCGGTCGTAGCTATGCTTGCTAGCTTTCCAAAGAATGTTCACAATCTCCGACCGGATAAGGACATCCCAAGTTATGGTCGTTTTAGTGAGAAAGGGTCAAAAACAATTAAAATCCAAAAGTTAACAAGGTAATTCACTTGTCCTCCATTTAGCCCGAAATTTCAAAAATTATAAAAATCAACCATTAGTCATCTGAAACGTACAAAACCACAAATAAACAATAATTGGTCAATAAGGTACGCGAAACATGAGATAAATAAGTTCTTCATAAATTTTTCCTATGAGATTTTAAATGTATCTTATGAGATTTCTTTTTCTAAATCGTTGGTTTACATAAAATTTAGCGTGAAACCTTTTTTTAATATGATTTAGTCTCATGGTATGAGGCTCTACTTTGCCTCTTGGTGTTAAAAAAAGATGATTCGGAGCGATTCCTCCATAAGTTGATTGAAAAATCAGAAAAAAAAGTCAAGGATCACGATCTTTTCTAATGGAATTTTGCCAAAAAAATCCTAGATTTCTGCGATTAACTTTTTTTTCCAACGGCCTGAGGTCGTAGCTATGCTTGCTAGCTTTCCAAAGAATGTTCACAATCTCCGACCGGATAAGGACATCCCAAGTTATGGTCGTTTTAGTGAGAAAGGGTCAAAAACAATTAAAATCCAAAAGTTAACAAGGTAATTCACTTGTCCTCCATTTAGCCCGAAATTTCAAAAATTATAAAAATCAACCATTAGTCATCTGAAACGTACAAAACCACAAATAAACAATAATTGGTCAATAAGGTACGCGAAACATGAGATAAATAAGTTCTTCATAAATTTTTCCTATGAGATTTTAAATGTATCTTATGAGATTTCTTTTTCTAAATCGTTGGTTTACATAAAATTTAGCGTGAAACCTTTTTTTAATATGATTTAGTCTCATGGTATGAGGCTCTACTTTGCCTCTTGGTGTTAAAAAAAGATGATTCGGAGCGATTCCTCCATAAGTTGATTGAAAAATCAGAAAAAAAAGTCAAGGATCACGATCTTTTCTAATGGAATTTTGCCAAAAAAATCCTAGATTTCTGCGATTAAATTTTTTTTCCAACGGCCTGAGGTCGTAGCTATGCTTGCTAGCTTTCCAAAGAATGTTCACAATCTCCGACCGGATAAGGACATCCCAAGTTATGGTCGTTTTAGTGAGAAAGGGTCAAAAACAAGTAAAATCCAAAAGTTAACAAGGTAATTCACTTGACCTCCATTTAGCCCGAAATTTCAAAAATTATAAAAATCAACCATTAGTCATCTGAAACGTACAAAACCAAAAATAAACAATAATTGGTCAATAAGGTACGCGAAACATGAGATAAATAAGTTCTTCATAAATTTTTCCTATGAGATTTTAAATGTATCTTATGAGATTTCTTTTTCTAAATCGTTGGTTTACATAAAATTTAGCGTGAAACCTTTTTTTAATATGATTTAGTCTCATGGTATGAGGCTCTACTTTGCCTCTTGGTGTTAAAAAATGTTGATTCGGAGCGATTCCTCCATAAGTTGATTGAAAAATCAGAAAAAAGGTCAAGGATCACGATCTTTTCTAATGGAATTTTGCCAAAAAAATCCTAGATTTCTGCGATTAACTTTTTTTTCCAACGGCCTGAGGTCGTAGCTATGCTTGCTAGCTTTCCAAAGAATGTTCACAATCTCCGACCGGATAAGGACATCCCAAGTTATGGTCGTTTTAGTGAGAAAGGGTCAAAAACAATTAAAATCCAAAAGTTAACAAGGTAATTCACTTGTCCTCCATTTAGCCCGAAATTTCAAAAATTATAAAAATCAACCATTAGTCATCTGAAACGTACAAAACCACAAATAAACAATAATTGGTCAATAAGGTACGCGAAACATGAGATAAATAAGTTCTTCATAAATTTTTCCTATGAGATTTTAAATGTATCTTATGAGATTTCTTTTTCTAAATCGTTGGTTTACATAAAATTTAGCGTGAAACCTTTTTTTAATATGATTTAGTCTCATGGTATGAGGCTCTACTTTGCCTCTTGGTGTTAAAAAAAGATGATTCGGAGCGATTCCTCCATAAGTTGATTGAAAAATCAGAAAAAAAAGTCAAGGATCACGATCTTTTCTAATGGAATTTTGCCAAAAAAATCCTAGATTTCTGCGATTAAATTTTTTTTCCAACGGCCTGAGGTCGTAGCTATGCTTGCTAGCTTTCCAAAGAATGTTCACAATCTCCGACCGGATAAGGACATCCCAAGTTATGGTCGTTTTAGTGAGAAAGGGTCAAAAACAAGTAAAATCCAAAAGTTAACAAGGTAATTCACTTGACCTCCATTTAGCCCGAAATTTCAAAAATTATAAAAATCAACCATTAGTCATCTGAAACATACAAAACCAAAAATAAACAATAATTGGTCAATAAGGTACGCGAAACATGAGATAAATAAGTTCTTCATAAATTTTTCCTATGAGATTTTAAATGTATCTTATGAGATTTCTTTTTCTAAATCGTTGGTTTACATAAAATTTAGCGTGAAACCTTTTTTTAATATGATTTAGTCTCATGGTATGAGGCTCTACTTTGCCTCTTGGTGTTAAAAAAAGATGATTCGGAGCGATTCCTCCATAAGTTGATTGAAAAATCAGAAAAAAAAGTCAAGGATCACGATCTTTTCTAATGGAATTTTGCCAAAAAAATCCTAGATTTCTGCGATTAAATTTTTTTTCCAACGGCCTGAGGTCGTAGCTATGCTTGCTAGCTTTCCAAAGAATGTTCACAATCTCCGACCGGATAAGGACATCCCAAGTTATGGTCGTTTTAGTGAGAAAGGGTCAAAAACAAGTAAAATCCAAAAGTTAACAAGGTAATTCACTTGACCTCCATTTAGCCCGAAATTTCAAAAATTATAAAAATCAACCATTAGTCATCTGAAACGTACAAAACCAAAAATAAACAATAATTGGTCAATAAGGTACGCGAAACATGAGATAAATAAGTTCTTCATAAATTTTTCCTATGAGATTTTAAATGTATCTTATGAGATTTCTTTTTCTAAATCGTTGGTTTACATAAAATTTAGCGTGAAACCTTTTTTTAATATGATTTAGTCTCATGGTATGAGGCTCTACTTTGCCTCTTGGTGTTAAAAAATGTTGATTCGGAGCGATTCCTCCATAAGTTGATTGAAAAATCAGAAAAAAGGTCAAGGATCACGATCTTTTCTAATGGAATTTTGCCAAAAAAATCCTAGATTTCTGCGATTAACTTTTTTTTCCAACGGCCTGAGGTCGTAGCTATGCTTGCTAGCTTTCCAAAGAATGTTCACAATCTCCGACCGGATAAGGACATCCCAAGTTATGGTCGTTTTAGTGAGAAAGGGTCAAAAACAATTAAAATCCAAAAGTTAACAAGGTAATTCACTTGTCCTCCATTTAGCCCGAAATTTCAAAAATTATAAAAATCAACCATTAGTCATCTGAAACGTACAAAACCACAAATAAACAATAATTGGTCAATAAGGTACGCGAAACATGAGATAAATAAGTTCTTCATAAATTTTTCCTATGAGATTTTAAATGTATCTTATGAGATTTCTTTTTCTAAATCGTTGGTTTACATAAAATTTAGCGTGAAACCTTTTTTTAATATGATTTAGTCTCATGGTATGAGGCTCTACTTTGCCTCTTGGTGTTAAAAAAAGATGATTCGGAGCGATTCCTCCATAAGTTGATTGAAAAATCAGAAAAAAAAGTCAAGGATCACGATCTTTTCTAATGGAATTTTGCCAAAAAAATCCTAGATTTCTGCGATTAAATTTTTTTTCCAACGGCCTGAGGTCGTAGCTATGCTTGCTAGCTTTCCAAAGAATGTTCACAATCTCCGACCGGATAAGGACATCCCAAGTTATGGTCGTTTTAGTGAGAAAGGGTCAAAAACAAGTAAAATCCAAAAGTTAACAAGGTAATTCACTTGACCTCCATTTAGCCCGAAATTTCAAAAATTATAAAAATCAACCATTAGTCATCTGAAACATACAAAACCAAAAATAAACAATAATTGGTCAATAAGGTACGCGAAACATGAGATAAATAAGTTCTTCATAAATTTTTCCTATGAGATTTTAAATGTATCTTATGAGATTTCTTTTTCTAAATCGTTGGTTTACATAAAATTTAGCGTGAAACCTTTTTTTAATATGATTTAGTCTCATGGTATGAGGCTCTACTTTGCCTCTTGGTGTTAAAAAAAGATGATTCGGAGCGATTCCTCCATAAGTTGATTGAAAAATCAGAAAAAAAAGTCAAGGATCACGATCTTTTCTAATGGAATTTTGCCAAAAAAATCCTAGATTTCTGCGATTAAATTTTTTTTCCAACGGCCTGAGGTCGTAGCTATGCTTGCTAGCTTTCCAAAGAATGTTCACAATCTCCGACCGGATAAGGACATCCCAAGTTATGGTCGTTTTAGTGAGAAAGGGTCAAAAACAAGTAAAATCCAAAAGTTAACAAGGTAATTCACTTGACCTCCATTTAGCCCGAAATTTCAAAAATTATAAAAATCAACCATTAGTCATCTGAAACGTACAAAACCACAAATAAACAATAATTGGTCAATAAGTTACGCGAAACATGAGATAAATAAGTTCTTCATAAATTTTTCCTATGAGATTTTAAATGTATCTTATGAGATTTCTTTTTCTAAATCGTTGGTTTACATAAAATTTAGCGTGAAACCTTTTTTTAATATGATTTAGTCTCATGGTATGAGGCTCTACTTTGCCTCTTGGTGTTAAAAAATGTTGATTCGGAGCGATTCCTCCATAAGTTGATTGAAAAATCAGAAAAAAGGTCAAGGATCACGATCTTTTCTAATGGAATTTTGCCAAAAAAATCCTAGATTTCTGCGATTAACTTTTTTTTCCAACGGCCTGAGGTCGTAGCTATGCTTGCTAGCTTTCCAAAGAATGTTCACAATCTCCGACCGGATAAGGACATCCCAAGTTATGGTCGTTTTAGTGAGAAAGGGTCAAAAACAATTAAAATCCAAAAGTTAACAAGGTAATTCACTTGTCCTCCATTTAGCCCGAAATTTCAAAAATTATAAAAATCAACCATTAGTCATCTGAAACGTACAAAACCACAAATAAACAATAATTGGTCAATAAGGTACGCGAAACATGAGATAAATAAGTTCTTCATAAATTTTTCCTATGAGATTTTAAATGTATCTTATGAGATTTCTTTTTCTAAATCGTTGGTTTACATAAAATTTAGCGTGAAACCTTTTTTTAATATGATTTAGTCTCATGGTATGAGGCTCTACTTTGCCTCTTGGTGTTAAAAAAAGATGATTCGGAGCGATTCCTCCATAAGTTGATTGAAAAATCAGAAAAAAAAGTCAAGGATCACGATCTTTTCTAATGGAATTTTGCCAAAAAAATCCTAGATTTCTGCGATTAAATTTTTTTTCCAACGGCCTGAGGTCGTAGCTATGCTTGCTAGCTTTCCAAAGAATGTTCACAATCTCCGACCGGATAAGGACATCCCAAGTTATGGTCGTTTTAGTGAGAAAGGGTCAAAAACAAGTAAAATCCAAAAGTTAACAAGGTAATTCACTTGACCTCCATTTAGCCCGAAATTTCAAAAATTATAAAAATCAACCATTAGTCATCTGAAACGTACAAAACCAAAAATAAACAATAATTGGTCAATAAGGTACGCGAAACATGAGATAAATAAGTTCTTCATAAATTTTTCCTATGAGATTTTAAATGTATCTTATGAGATTTCTTTTTCTAAATCGTTGGTTTACATAAAATTTAGCGTGAAACCTTTTTTTAATATGATTTAGTCTCATGGTATGAGGCTCTACTTTGCCTCTTGGTGTTAAAAAATGTTGATTCGGAGCGATTCCTCCATAAGTTGATTGAAAAATCAGAAAAAAGGTCAAGGATCACGATCTTTTCTAATGGAATTTTGCCAAAAAAATCCTAGATTTCTGCGATTAACTTTTTTTTCCAACGGCCTGAGGTCGTAGCTATGCTTGCTAGCTTTCCAAAGAATGTTCACAATCTCCGACCGGATAAGGACATCCCAAGTTATGGTCGTTTTAGTGAGAAAGGGTCAAAAACAATTAAAATCCAAAAGTTAACAAGGTAATTCACTTGTCCTCCATTTAGCCCGAAATTTCAAAAATTATAAAAATCAACCATTAGTCATCTGAAACGTACAAAACCACAAATAAACAATAATTGGTCAATAAGGTACGCGAAACATGAGATAAATAAGTTCTTCATAAATTTTTCCTATGAGATTTTAAATGTATCTTATGAGATTTCTTTTTCTAAATCGTTGGTTTACATAAAATTTAGCGTGAAACCTTTTTTTAATATGATTTAGTCTCATGGTATGAGGCTCTACTTTGCCTCTTGGTGTTAAAAAAAGATGATTCAAAGCGATTCCTCCATAAGTTGATTGAAAAATCAGAAAAAAAAGTCAAGGATCACGATCTTTTCTAATGGAATTTTGCCAAAAAAATCCTAGATTTCTGCGATTAAATTTTTTTTCCAACGGCCTGAGGTCGTAGCTATGCTTGCTAGCTTTCCAAAGAATGTTCACAATCTCCGACCGGATAAGGACATCCCAAGTTATGGTCGTTTTAGTGAGAAAGGGTCAAAAACAAGTAAAATCCAAAAGTTAACAAGGTAATTCACTTGACCTCCATTTAGCCCGAAATTTCAAAAATTATAAAAATCAACCATTAGTCATCTGAAACATACAAAACCAAAAATAAACAATAATTGGTCAATAAGGTACGCGAAACATGAGATAAATAAGTTCTTCATAAATTTTTCCTATGAGATTTTAAATGTATCTTATGAGATTTCTTTTTCTAAATCGTTGGTTTACATAAAATTTAGCGTGAAACCTTTTTTTAATATGATTTAGTCTCATGGTATGAGGCTCTACTTTGCCTCTTGGTGTTAAAAAAAGATGATTCGGAGCGATTCCTCCATAAGTTGATTGAAAAATCAGAAAAAAAAGTCAAGGATCACGATCTTTTCTAATGGAATTTTGCCAAAAAAATCCTAGATTTCTGCGATTAAATTTTTTTTCCAACGGCCTGAGGTCGTAGCTATGCTTGCTAGCTTTCCAAAGAATGTTCACAATCTCCGACCGGATAAGGACATCCCAAGTTATGGTCGTTTTAGTGAGAAAGGGTCAAAAACAAGTAAAATCCAAAAGTTAACAAGGTAATTCACTTGACCTCCATTTAGCCCGAAATTTCAAAAATTATAAAAATCAACCATTAGTCATCTGAAACATACAAAACCACAAATAAACAATAATTGGTCAATAAGTTACGCGAAACATGAGATAAATAAGTTCTTCATAAATTTTTCCTATGAGATTTTAAATGTATCCTATGAGATTTCTTTTTCTAAATCATTAGTTTACATAAAATTCCGCTTGAAACCTTTTCTCAATATGGTTTAATCTCATTTTATGAGGCTCGACTTTACCTTTCAGTGTTAAAAAAAGATGATTCAGAGAGATTCCTCCAAAATTCGGTTGAAAAATCAGAAAAAAGGTCAAGGATCCCTATACTTTCTAATAGATTTTTTCCAAACAAATACTAGTTTTTTTTTATTAAAATTTTTTTTCAACGCCTTGAGGTCGTAGCTATGCTTGTTAGCTTCCCAACGAATGTGCACAAGCTCCGACCGGATAAGGACATCCCAAGTTATGGTCGTTTTAGTGAGAAAGGGTCAAAAACAAGTAAAATCCAAAAGTTAACAAGGTAATTCACTTGTCCTCCATTTAGCCCGAAATTTCAAAAATTATAAAAATCAACCATTAGTCATCTGAAACGTACAAAACCACAAATAAACAATAATTGGTCAATAAGGTACGCGAAACATGAGATAAATAAGTTCTTCATAAATTTTTCCTATGAGATTTTAAATGTATCTTATGAGATTTCTTTTTCTAAATCGTTGGTTTACATAAAATTTAGCGTGAAACCTTTTTTTAATATGATTTAGTCTCATGGTATGAGGCTCTACTTGGCCTCTTGGTGTTAAAAAAAGATGATTCGGATCGATTCCTCCATAAGTTGATTGAAAAATCAGAAAAAAAGTCAAGGATCGCGATCCTTTCTAATGGAATTTTGCTTTAAAAATCCTAGATTTCTGCGATTAAAATTTTTTGCAAAGGCCTGAGGTCATAGCTATGCTTGTTAGCTTTCCAATGAATGTTCACAAGCTTCGACTGGATAAGGACATCCCAAGTTATGGTCGTTTTAGTGAGAAAGGGTCAAAAACAAGAAAAATCCAAAAGTTAACAAGGTAATTCACTTGACCTCCATTTAGCCCGAAATTTCAAAAATTATAAAAATCAACCATTAGTCATCTGAAACATACAAAACCACAAATAAACAATAATTGGTCAATAAGTTACGCGAAACATGAGATAAATAAGTTCTTCATAAATTTTTCCTATGTGATTTTAAATGTATCCTATGAGATTTCTTTTTCTAAATCATTAGTTTACATAAAATTCCGCTTGAAACCTTTTTTCAATATGGTTTAATCTCATTTTATGAGGCTCGACTTTACCTTTCAGTGTTAAAAAAAGATGATTCAGAGAGATTCCTCTAAAATTCGGTTGAAAAATCAGAAAAAAGGTCAAGGATCCCTATACTTTCTAATAGATTTTTTCCAAACAAATACTAGTTTTTTTTTATTAAAAAAAATTTTCAACGCCTTGAGGTCGTAGCTATGCTTGTTAGCTTCCCAACGAATGTGCACAAGCTCCGACCGGATAAGGACATCCCAAGTTATGGTCGTTTTAGTGAGAAAGGGTCAAAAACAAGTAAAATCCAAAAGTTAACAAGGTAATTCACTTGTCCTCCATTTAGCCCGAAATTTCAAAAATTATAAAAATCAACCATTAGTCATCTGAAACGTACAAAACCACAAATAAACAATAATTGGTCAATAAGGTACGTGAAACATGAGATAAATAAGTTCTTCATAAATTTTTCCTATGAGATTTTAAATGTATCTTATGAGATTTCTTTTTCTAAATCGTTGGTTTACATAAAATTTAGCGTGAAACCTTTTTTTAATATGATTTAGTCTCATGGTATGAGGCTCTACTTTGCCTCTTGGTGTTAAAAAAAGATGATTCGGATCGATTCCTCCATAAGTTGATTGAAAAATCAGAAAAAAAGTCAAGGATCGCGATCCTTTCTAATGGAATTTTGCTTTAAAAATCCTAGATTTCTGCGATTAAAATTTTTTGCAAAGGCCTGAGGTCATAGCTATGCTTGTTAGCTTTCCAAAGAATGTTCACAAGCTTCGACTGGATAAGGACATCCCAAGTTATGGTCGTTTTAGTGAGAAAGGGTCAAAAACAAGAAAAATCCAAAAGTTAACAAGGTAATTCACTTGACCTCCATTTAGCCCGAAATTTCAAAATTTATAAAAATCAACCATTAGTCATCTGAAACGTACAAAACCACAAATAAACAATAATTGGTCAATAAGGTACGCGAAACATGAGATAAATAAGTTCTTCATAAATATTTCCTATGATATTTTAAATGTATCCTATGAGATTTCTTTTTCTAAATCGTTGGTTTACATAAAATTTAGCGTGGAATATTTTTTTAATATGGTTTAGTCTCATGTTATGAGGCTCTACTTTGCCTCTCGGTGTTAAAAAATGTTGATTCGGAGCGATTCCTCCATAAGTTGATTGAAAAATCAGAAAAAATGTCAAGGATCACGATCTTTTCTAATGGAATTTTGCCAAAAAAATCCTAGATTTCTGCGATTAACTTTTTTTTCCAACGGCCTGAGGTCGTAGCTATGCTTGCTAGCTTTCCAAAGAATGTTCACAATCTCCGACCGGATAAGGACATCCCAAGTTATGGTCGTTTTAGTGAGAAAGGGTCAAAAACAAGTAAAATCCAAAAGTTAACAAGGTAATTCACTTGTCCTCCATTTAGCCCGAAATTTCAAAAATTATAAAAATCAACCATTAGTCATCTGAAACGTACAAAACCACAAATAAACAATAATTGGTCAATAAGGTACGCGAAACATGAGATAAATAAGTTCTTCATAAATTTTTCCTATGAGATTTTAAATGTATCTTATGAGATTTCTTTTTCTAAATCGTTGGTTTACATAAAATTTAGCGTGAAACCTTTTTTTAATATGATTTAGTCTCATGGTATGAGGCTCTACTTTGCCTCTTGGTGTTAAAAAAAGATGATTCGGAGCGATTCCTCCATAAGTTGATTGAAAAATCAGAAAAAAAAGTCAAGGATCACGATCCTTTCTAATGGAATTTTGCTTTAAAAATCCTAGATTTCTGCGATTAAAATTTTTTCCAAAGGCCTGAGGTCGTAGCTATGCTTGCTAGCTTTCCAAAGAATGTTCACAATCTCCGACCGGATAAGGACATCCCAAGTTATGGTCGTTTTAGTGAGAAAGGGTCAAAAACAAGTAAAATCCAAAAGTTAACAAGGTAATTCACTTGACCTCCATTTAGCCCGAAATTTCAAAATTTATAAAAATCAACCATTAGTCATCTGAAACATACAAAACCACAAATAAACAATAATTGGTCAATAAGGTACGCGAAACATGAGATAAATAAGTTCTTCATAAATTTTTCCTATGAGATTTTAAATGTATCTTATGAGATTTCTTTTTCTAAATCGTTGGTTTACATAAAATTTAGCGTGGAATATTTTTTTAATATGGTTTAGTCTCATGTTATGAGGCTCTACTTTGCCTCTCGGCGTTAAAAAATGTTGATTCGGAGCGATTCCTCCATAAGTTGATTGAAAAATCAGAAAAAAGGTCAAGGATCACGATCTTTTCTAATGGAATTTTGCCAAAAAAATCCTAGATTTCTGCGATTAAATTTTTTTTCCAACGGCCTGAGGTCGTAGCTATGCTTGCTAGCTTTCCAAAGAATGTTCACAATCTCCGACCGGATAAGGACATCCTAAGTTATGGTCGTTTTAGTGAGAAAGGGTCAAAAACAAGTAAAATCCAAAAGTTAACAAGGTAATTCACTTGACCTCCATTTAGCCCGAAATTTCAAAAATTATAAAAATCAACCATTAGTCATCTGAAACATACAAAACCACAAATAAACAATAATTGGTCAATAAGTTACGCGAAACATGAGATAAATAAGTTCTTCATAAATTTTTCCTATGAGATTTTAAATGTATCCTATGAGATTTCTTTTTCTAAATCATTAGTTTACATAAAATTCCGCTTGAAACCTTTTTTCAATATGGTTTAATCTCATTTTGTGAGGCTCGACTTTACCTTTCAGTGTTAAAAAAAGATGATTCAGAGAGATTCCTCCAATATTCGGTTGAAAAATCAGAAAAAAGGTCAAGGATCCCTATACTTTCTAATAGATTTTTTCCAAACAAATACTAGTTTTTTTTTATTAAAAAAATTTTTCAACGCCTTGAGGTCGTAGCTATGCTTGTTAGCTTCCCAACGAATGTGCACAAGCTCTAACCGGATAAGGACATCCCAAGTTATGGTCGTTTTAGTGAGAAAGGGTCAAAAACAAGTAAAATCCAAAAGTTAACAAGGTAATTCACTTGTCCTCCATTTAGCCCGAAATTTCAAAAATTATAAAAATCAACCATTAGTCATCTGAAACGTACAAAACCACAAATAAACAATAATTGGTCAATAAGGTACGCGAAACATGAGATAAATAAGTTCTTCATAAATTTTTCCTATGAGATTTTAAATGTATCTTATGAGATTTCTTTTTCTAAATCGTTGGTTTACATAAAATTTAGCGTGAAACCTTTTTTTAATATGATTTAGTCTTATGGTATGAGGCTCTACTTTGCCTCTTGGTGTTAAAAAAAGATGATTCGGAGCTATTCCTCCATAAGTTGATTGAAAAATCAGAAAAAAAGTCAAGGATCACGATCCTTTCTAATGGAATTTTGCTTTAAAAATCCTAGATTTCTGCGATTAAAATTTTTTCCAAAGGCCTGAGGTCATAGCTATGCTTGTTAGCTTTCCAAAGAATGTTCACAAGCTTCGACTGGATAAGGACATCCCAAGTTATGGTCGTTTTAGTGAGAAAGGGTCAAAAACAAGAAAAATCCAAAAGTTAACAAGGTAATTCACTTGACCTCCATTTAGCCCGAAATTTCAAAATTTATAAAAATCAACCATTAGTCATCTGAAACATACAAAACCACAAATAAACAATAATTGGTCAATAAGGTACGCGAAACATGAGATAAATAAGTTCTTCATAAATTTTTCCTATGAGATTTTAAATGTATCTTATGAGATTTCTTTTTCTAAATCGTTGGTTTACATAAAATTTAGCGTGGAATATTTTTTTAATATGGTTTAGTCTCATGTTATGAGGCTCTACTTTGCCTCTCGGCGTTAAAAAATGTTGATTCGGAGCGATTCCTCCATAAGTTGATTGAAAAATCAGAAAAAAGGTCATGGATCACGATCTTTTATAATGGAATTTTGCCAAAAAAATCCTAGATTTCTGCGATTAAATTTTTTTTCCAACGGCCTGAGGTCGTAGCTATGCTTGCTAGCTTTCCAAAGAATGTTCACAATCTCCGACCGGATAAGGACATCCCAAGTTATGGTCGTTTTAGTGAGAAAGGGTCAAAAACAAGTAAAATCCAAAAGTTAACAAGGTAATTCACTTGACCTCCATTTAGCCCGAAATTTCAAAAATTATAAAAATCAACCATTAGTCATCTGAAACATACAAAACCACAAATAAACAATAATTGGTCAATAAGTTACGCGAAACATGAGATAAATAAGTTCTTCATAAATTTTTCCTATGAGATTTTAAATGTATCCTATGAGATTTCTTTTTCTAAATCATTAGTTTACATAAAATTCCGCTTGAAACCTTTTTTCAATATGGTTTAATCTAATTTTGTGAGGCTCGACTTTACCTTTCAGTGTTAAAAAAAGATGATTCAGAGAGATTCCTCCAATATTCGGTTGAAAAATCAGAAAAAAGGTCAAGGATCCCTATACTTTCTAATAGATTTTTTCCAAACAAATACTAGTTTTTTTTTATTAAAAAAATTTTTCAACGCCTTGAGGTCGTAGCTATGCTTGTTAGCTTCCCAACGAATGTGCACAAGCTCTAACCGGATAAGGACATCCCAAGTTATGGTCGTTTTAGTGAGAAAGGGTCAAAAACAAGTAAAATCCAAAAGTTAACAAGGTAATTCACTTGTCCTCCATTTAGCCCGAAATTTCAAAAATTATAAAAATCAACCATTAGTCATCTGAAACGTACAAAACCACAAATAAACAATAATTGGTCAATAAGGTACGCGAAACATGAGATAAATAAGTTCTTCATAAATTTTTCCTATGAGATTTTAAATGTATCTTATGAGATTTCTTTTTCTAAATCGTTGGTTTACATAAAATTTAGCGTGAAACCTTTTTTTAATATGATTTAGTCTTATGGTATGAGGCTCTACTTTGCCTCTTGGTGTTAAAAAAAGATGATTCGGAGCGATTCCTCCATAAGTTGATTGAAAAATCAGAAAAAAAGTCAAGGATCACGATCCTTTCTAATGGAATTTTGCTTTAAAAATCCTAGATTTCTGCGATTAAAATTTTTTCCAAAGGCCTGAGGTCATAGCTATGCTTGTTAGCTTTCCAAAGAATGTTCACAAGCTTCGACTGGATAAGGACATCCCAAGTTATGGTCGTTTTAGTGAGAAAGGGTCAAAAACAAGAAAAATCCAAAAGTTAACAAGGTAATTCACTTGACCTCCATTTAGCCCGAAATTTCAAAATTTATAAAAATCAACCATTAGTCATCTGAAACATACAAAACCACAAATAAACAATAATTGGTCAATAAGGTACGCGAAACATGAAATAAATAAGTTCTTCATAAATTTTTCCTATGAGATTTTAAATGTATCTTATGAGATTTCTTTTTCTAAATCGTTGGTTTACATAAAATTTAGCGTGGAATATTTTTTTAATATGGTTTAGTCTCATGTTATGAGGCTCTACTTTGCCTCTCGGCGTTAAAAAATGTTGATTCGGAGCGATTCCTCCATAAGTTGATTGAAAAATCAGAAAAAAGGTCATGGATCACGATCTTTTATAATGGAATTTTGCCAAAAAAATCCTAGATTTCTGCGATTAAATTTTTTTTCCAACGGCCTGAGGTCGTAGCTATGCTTGCTAGCTTTCCAAAGAATGTTCACAATCTCCGACCGGATAAGGACATCCCAAGTTATGGTCGTTTTAGTGAGAAAGGGTCAAAAACAAGTAAAATCCAAAAGTTAACAAGGTAATTCACTTGACCTCCATTTAGCCCGAAATTTCAAAAATTATAAAAATCAACCATTAGTCATCTGAAACATACAAAACCACAAATAAACAATAATTGGTCAATAAGTTACGCGAAACATGAGATAAATAAGTTCTTCATAAATTTTTCCTATGAGATTTTAAATGTATCCTATGAGATTTCTTTTTCTAAATCATTAGTTTACATAAAATTCCGCTTGAAACCTTTTTTCAATATGGTTTAATCTCATTTTGTGAGGCTCGACTTTACCTTTCAGTGTTAAAAAAAGATGATTCAGAGAGATTCCTCCAATATTCGGTTGAAAAATCAGAAAAAAGGTCAAGGATCCCTATACTTTCTAATAGATTTTTTCCAAACAAATACTAGTTTTTTTTATTAAAAAAATTTTTCAACGCCTTGAGGTCGTAGCTATGCTTGTTAGCTTCCCAACGAATGTGCACAAGCTCTAACCGGATAAGGACATCCCAAGTTATGGTCGTTTTAGTGAGAAAGGGTCAAAAACAAGTAAAATCCAAAAGTTAACAAGGTAATTCACTTGTCCTCCATTTAGCCCGAAATTTCAAAAATTATAAAAATCAACCATTAGTCATCTGAAACGTACAAAACCACAAATAAACAATAATTGGTCAATAAGGTACGCGAAACATGAGATAAATAAGTTCTTCATAAATTTTTCCTATGAGATTTTAAATGTATCTTATGAGATTTCTTTTTCTAAATCGTTGGTTTACATAAAATTTAGCGTGAAACCTTTTTTTAATATGATTTAGTCTTATGGTATGAGGCTCTACTTTGCCTCTTGGTGTTAAAAAAAGATGATTCGGAGCGATTCCTCCATAAGTTGATTGAAAAATCAGAAAAAAAGTCAAGGATCACGATCCTTTCTAATGGAATTTTGCTTTAAAAATCCTAGATTTCTGCGATTAAAATTTTTTCCAAAGGCCTGAGGTCATAGCTATGCTTGTTAGCTTTCCAAAGAATGTTCACAAGCTTCGACTGGATAAGGACATCCCAAGTTATGGTCGTTTTAGTGAGAAAGGGTCAAAAACAAGAAAAATCCAAAAGTTAACAAGGTAATTCACTTGACCTCCATTTAGCCCGAAATTTCAAAATTTATAAAAATCAACCATTAGTCATCTGAAACATACAAAACCACAAATAAACAATAATTGGTCAATAAGGTACGCGAAACATGAGATAAATAAGTTCTTCATAAATTTTACCTATGAGATTTTAAATGTATCTTATGAGATTTCTTTTTCTAAATCGTTGGTTTACATAAAATTTAGCGTGGAATATTTTTTTAATATGGTTTAGTCTCATGTTATGAGGCTCTACTTTGCCTCTCGGCGTTAAAAAATGTTGATTCGGAGCGATTCCTCCATAAGTTGATTGAAAAATCAGAAAAAAGGTCATGGATCACGATCTTTTATAATGGAATTTTGCCAAAAAAATCCTAGATTTCTGCGATTAAATTTTTTTTCCAACGGCCTGAGATCGTAGCTATGCTTGCTAGCTTTCCAAAGAATGTTCACAATCTCCGACCGGATAAGGACATCCCAAGTTATGGTCGTTTTAGTGAGAAAGGGTCAAAAACAAGTAAAATCCAAAAGTTAACAAGGTAATTCACTTGACCTCCATTTAGCCCGAAATTTCAAAAATTATAAAAATCAACCATTAGTCATCTGAAACATACAAAACCACAAATAAACAATAATTGGTCAATAAGTTACGCGAAACATGAGATAAATAAGTTCTTCATAAATTTTTCCTATGAGATTTTAAATGTATCCTATGAGATTTCTTTTTCTAAATCATTAGTTTACATAAAATTCCGCTTGAAACCTTTTTTCAATATGGTTTAATCTCATTTTGTGAGGCTCGACTTTACCTTTCAGTGTTAAAAAAAGATGATTCAGAGAGATTCCTCCAATATTCGGTTGAAAAATCAGAAAAAAGGTCAAGGATCCCTATACTTTCTAATAGATTTTTTCCAAACAAATACTAGTTTTTTTTTATTAAAAATTTTTTTCAACGCCTTGAGGTCGTAGCTATGCTTGTTAGCTTCCCAACGAATGTGCACAAGCTCTAACCGGATAAGGACATCCCAAGTTATGGTCGTTTTAGTGAGAAAGGGTCAAAAACAAGTAAAATCCAAAAGTTAACAAGGTAATTCACTTGTCCTCCATTTAGCCCGAAATTTCAAAAATTATAAAAATCAACCATTAGTCATCTGAAACGTACAAAACCACAAATAAACAATAATTGGTCAATAAGGTACGCGAAACATGAGATAAATAAGTTCTTCATAAATTTTTCCTATGAGATTTTAAATGTATCTTATGAGATTTCTTTTTCTAAATCGTTGGTTTACATAAAATTTAGCGTGAAACCTTTTTTTAATATGATTTAGTCTTATGGTATGAGGCTCTACTTTGCCTCTTGGTGTTAAAAAAAGATGATTCGGAGCGATTCCTCCATAAGTTGATTGAAAAATCAGAAAAAAAGTCAAGGATCACGATCCTTTCTAATGGAATTTTGCTTTAAAAATCCTAGATTTCTGCGATTAAAATTTTTTCCAAAGGCCTGAGGTCATAGCTATGCTTGTTAGCTTTCCAAAGAATGTTCACAAGCTTCGACTGGATAAGGACATCCCAAGTTATGGTCGTTTTAGTGAGAAAGGGTCAAAAACAAGAAAAATCCAAAAGTTAACAAGGTAATTCACTTGACCTCCAATTAGCCCGAAATTTCAAAATTTATAAAAATCAACCATTAGTCATCTGAAACATACAAAACCACAAATAAACAATAATTGGTCAATAAGGTACGCGAAACATGAGATAAATAAGTTCTTCATAAATTTTTCCTATGAGATTTTAAATGTATCTTATGAGATTTCTTTTTCTAAATCGTTGGTTTACATAAAATTTAGCGTGGAATATTTTTTTAATATGGTTTAGTCTCATGTTATGAGGCTCTACTTTGCCTCTCGGCGTTAAAAAATGTTGATTCGGAGCGATTCCTCCATAAGTTGATTGAAAAATCAGAAAAAAGGTCATGGATCACGATCTTTTATAATGGAATTTTGCCAAAAAAATCCTAGATTTCTGCGATTAAATTTTTTTTCCAACGGCCTGAGGTCGTAGCTATGCTTGCTAGCTTTCCAAAGAATGTTCACAATCTCCGACAGGATAAGGACATCCCAAGTTATGGTCGTTTTAGTGAGAAAGGGTCAAAAACAAGTAAAATCCAAAAGTTAACAAGGTAATTCACTTGACCTCCATTTAGCCCGAAATTTCAAAAATTATAAAAATCAACCATTAGTCATCTGAAACATACAAAACCACAAATAAACAATAATTGGTCAATAAGTTACGCGAAACATGAGATAAATAAGTTCTTCATAAATTTTTCCTATGAGATTTTAAATGTATCCTATGAGATTTCTTTTTCTAAATCATTAGTTTACATAAAATTCCGCTTGAAACCTTTTTTCAATATGGTTTAATCTCATTTTGTGAGGCTCGACTTTACCTTTCAGTGTTAAAAAAAGATGATTCAGAGAGATTCCTCCAATATTCGGTTGAAAAATCAGAAAAAAGGTCAAGGATCCCTATACTTTCTAATAGATTTTTTCCAAACAAATACTAGTTTTTTTTTATTAAAAAAAATTTTCAACGCCTTGAGGTCGTAGCTATGCTTGTTAGCTTCCCAACGAATGTGCACAAGCTCTAACCGGATAAGGACATCCCAAGTTATGGTCGTTTTAGTGAGAAAGGGTCAAAAACAAGTAAAATCCAAAAGTTAACAAGGTAATTCACTTGTCCTCCATTTAGCCCGAAATTTCAAAAATTATAAAAATCAACCATTAGTCATCTGAAACGTACAAAACCACAAATAAACAATAATTGGTCAATAAGGTACGCGAAACATGAGATAAATAAGTTCTTCATAAATTTTTCCTATGAGATTTTAAATGTATCTTATGAGATTTCTTTTTCTAAATCGTTGGTTTACATAAAATTTAGCGTGAAACCTTTTTTTAATATGATTTAGTCTCATGGTATGAGGCTCTACTTTGCCTCTTGGTGTTAAAAAAAGATGATTCGGAGCGATTCCTCCATAAGTTGATTGAAAAATCAGAAAAAAAGTCAAGGATCACGATCCTTTCTAATGGAATTTTGCTTTAAAAATCCTAGATTTCTGCGATTAAAATTTTTTCCAAAGGCCTGAGGTCATAGCTATGCTTGTTAGCTTTCCAAAGAATGTTCACAAGCTTCGACTGGATAAGGACATCCCAAGTTATGGTCGTTTTAGTGAGAAAGGGTCAAAAACAAGAAAAATCCAAAAGTTAACAAGGTAATTCACTTGACCTCCATTTAGCCCGAAATTTCAAAATTTATAAAAATCAACCATTAGTCATCTGAAACATACAAAACCACAAATAAACAATAATTGGTCAATAAGGTACGCGAAACATGAGATAAATAAGTTCTTCATAAATTTTTCCTATGAGATTTTAAATGTATCTTATGAGATTTCTTTTTCTAAATCGTTGGTTTACATAAAATTTAGCGTGGAATATTTTTTTAATATGGTTTAGTCTCATGTTATGAGGCTCTACGTTGCCTCTCGGCGTTAAAAAATGTTGATTCGGAGCGATTCCTCCATAAGTTGATTGAAAAATCAGAAAAAAGGTCAAGGATCACGATCTTTTCTAATGGAATTTTGCCAAAAAAATCCTAGATTTCTGCGATTAATTTTTTTTTCCAACGGCCTGAGGTCGTAGCTATGCTTGCTAGCTTTCCAAAGAATGTTCACAATCTCCGACCGGATAAGGACATCCCAAGTTATGGTCGTTTTAGTGAGAAAGGGTCAAAAACAAGTAAAATCCAAAAGTTAACAAGGTAATTCACTTGACCTCCATTTAGCCCGAAATTTCAAAAATTATAAAAATCAACCATTAGTCATCTGAAACATACAAAACCACAAATAAACAATAATTGGTCAATAAGTTACGCGAAACATGAGATAAATAAGTTCTTCATAAATTTTTCCTATGAGATTTTAAATGTATCCTATGAGATTTCTTTTTCTAAATCATTAGTTTACATAAAATTCCGCTTGAAACCTTTTTTCAATATGGTTTAATCTCATTTTGTGAGGCTCGACTTTACCTTTCAGTGTTAAAAAAAGATGATTCAGAGAGATTCCTCCAATATTCGGTTGAAAAATCAGAAAAAAGGTCAAGGATCCCTATACTTTCTAATAGATTTTTTCCAAACAAATACTAGTTTTTTTTTATTAAAAAAAATTTTCAACGCCTTGAGGTCGTAGCTATGCTTGTTAGCTTCCCAACGAATGTGCACAAGCTCTAACCGGATAAGGACATCCCAAGTTATGGTCGTTTTAGTGAGAAAGGGTCAAAAACAAGTAAAATCCAAAAGTTAACAAGGTAATTCACTTGTCCTCCATTTAGCCCGAAATTTCAAAAATTATAAAAATCAACCATTAGTCATCTGAAACGTACAAAACCACAAATAAACAATAATTGGTCAATAAGTTACGCGAAACATGAGATAAATAAGTTCTTCATAAATTTTTCCTATGAGATTTTAAATGTATCTTATGAGATTTCTTTTTCTAAATCGTTGGTTTACATAAAATTTAGCGTGAAACCTTTTTTTAATATGATTTAGTCTCATGGTATGAGGCTCTACTTTGCCTCTTGGTGTTAAAAAAAGATGATTCGGAGCGATTCCTCCATAAGTTGATTGAAAAATCAGAAAAAAAGTCAAGGATCACGATCCTTTCTAATGGAATTTTGCTTTAAAAATCCTAGATTTCTGCGATTAAAATTTTTTCCAAAGGCCTGAGGTCATAGCTATGCTTGTTAGCTTTCCAAAGAATGTTCACAAGCTTCGACTGGATAAGGACATCCCAAGTTATGGTCGTTTTAGTGAGAAAGGGTCAAAAACAAGAAAAATCCAAAAGTTAACAAGGTAATTCACTTGACCTCCATTTAGCCCGAAATTTCAAAATTTATAAAAATCAACCAT
Organism: Medicago arabica; assembly: GCA_946800305.1. NCBI lineage: Eukaryota > Viridiplantae > Streptophyta > Magnoliopsida > Fabales > Fabaceae > Medicago > Medicago arabica. Next base: position 155,860 of record OX326966.1, on the reverse strand, counting down.
TAGTCATCTGAAACATACAAAACCACAAATAAACAATAATTGGTCAATAAGGTACGCGAAACATGAGATAAATAAGTTCTTCATAAATTTTTCCTATGAGATTTTAAATGTATCTTATGAGATTTCTTTTTCTAAATCGTTGGTTTACATAAAATTTAGCGTGAAACCTTTTTTTAATATGATTTAGTCTCATGGTATGAGGCTCTACTTTGCCTCTTGGTGTTAAAAAAAGATGATTCGGAGCGATTCCTCCATAAGTTGATTGAAAAATCAGAAAAAAAGTCAAGGATCACGATCCTTTCTAATGGAATTTTGCTTTAAAAATCCTAGATTTCTGCGATTAAAATTTTTTCCAAAGGCCTGAGGTCATAGCTATGCTTGTTAGCTTTCCAAAGAATGTTCACAAGCTTCGACTGGATAAGGACATCCCAAGTTATGGTCGTTTTAGTGAGAAAGGGTCAAAAACAAGAAAAATCCAAAAGTTAACAAGGTAATTCACTTGACCTCCATTTAGCCCGAAATTTCAAAATTTATAAAAATCAACCATTAGTCATCTGAAACATACAAAACCACAAATAAACAATAATTGGTCAATAAGGTACGCGAAACATGGGATAAATAAGTTCTTCATAAATTTTTCCTATGAGATTTTAAATGTATCTTATGAGATTTCTTTTTCTAAATCGTTGGTTTACATAAAATTTAGCGTGGAATATTTTTTTAATATGGTTTAGTCTCATGTTATGAGGCTCTACTTTGCCTCTCGGCGTTAAAAAATGTTGATTCGGAGTGATTCCTCCATAAGTTGATTGAAAAATCAGAAAAAAGGTCAAGGATCACGATCTTTTCTAATGGAATTTTGCCAAAAAAATCCTAGATTTCTGCGATTAAATTTTTTTTCCAACGGCCTGAGGTCGTAGCTATGCTTGCTAGCTTTCCAAAGAATGTTCACAATCTCCGACCGGATAAGGACATCCCAAGTTATGGTCGTTTTAGTGAGAAAGGGTCAAAAACAAGTAAAATCCAAAAGTTAACAAGGTAATTCACTTGACCTCCATTTAGCCCGAAATTTCAAAAATTATAAAAATCAACCATTAGTCATCTGAAACATACAAAACCACAAATAAACAATAATTGGTCAATAAGTTACGCGAAACATGAGATAAATAAGTTCTTCATAAATTTTTCCTATGAGATTTTAAATGTATCCTATGAGATTTCTTTTTCTAAATCATTAGTTTACATAAAATTCCGCTTGAAACCTTTTTTCAATATGGTTTAATCTCATTTTGTGAGGCTCGACTTTACCTTTCAGTGTTAAAAAAAGATGATTCAGAGAGATTCCTCCAATATTCGGTTGAAAAATCAGAAAAAAGGTCAAGGATCCCTATACTTTCTAATAGATTTTTTCCAAACAAATACTAGTTTTTTTTTATTAAAAAAAATTTTCAACGCCTTGAGGTCGTAGCTATGCTTGTTAGCTTCCCAACGAATGTGCACAAGCTCTAACCGGATAAGGACATCCCAAGTTATGGTCGTTTTAGTGAGAAAGGGTCAAAAACAAGTAAAATCCAAAAGTTAACAAGGTAATTCACTTGTCCTCCATTTAGCCCGAAATTTCAAAAATTATAAAAATCAACCATTAGTCATCTGAAACGTACAAAACCACAAATAAACAATAATTGGTCAATAAGGTACGCGAAACATGAGATAAATAAGTTCTTCATAAATTTTTCCTATGAGATTTTAAATGTATCTTATGAGATTTCTTTTTCTAAATCGTTGGTTTACATAAAATTTAGCGTGAAACCTTTTTTTAATATGATTTAGTCTCATGGTATGAGGCTCTACTTTGCCTCTTGGTGTTAAAAAAAGATGATTCGGAGCGATTCCTCCATAAGTTGATTGAAAAATCAGAAAAAAAGTCAAGGATCACGATCCTTTCTAATGGAATTTTGCTTTAAAAATCCTAGATTTCTGCGATTAAAATTTTTTCCAAAGGCCTGAGGTCATAGCTATGCTTGTTAGCTTTCCAAAGAATGTTCACAAGCTTCGACTGGATAAGGACATCCCAAGTTATGGTCGTTTTAGTGAGAAAGGGTCAAAAACAAGAAAAATCCAAAAGTTAACAAGGTAATTCACTTGACCTCCATTTAGCCCGAAATTTCAAAATTTATAAAAATCAACCATTAGTCATCTGAAACATACAAAACCACAAATAAACAATAATTGGTCAATAAGGTACGCGAAACATGAGATAAATAAGTTCTTCATAAATTTTTCCTATGATATTTTAAATGTATCCTATGAGATTTCTTTTTCTAAATCGTTGGTTTACATAAAATTTAGCGTGGAATATTTTTTTAATATGGTTTAGTCTCATGTTATGAGGCTCTACTTTGCCTCTCGGTGTTAAAAAATGTTGATTCGGAGCGATTCCTCCATAAGTTGATTGAAAAATCAGAAAAAAGGTCAAGGATCACGATCTTTTCTAATGGAATTTTGCCAAAAAAATCCTAGATTTCTGCGATTAAATTTTTTTTCCAACGGCCTGAGGTCGTAGCTATGCTTGCTAGCTTTCCAAAGAATGTTCACAATCTCCGACCGGATAAGGACATCCCAAGTTATGGTCGTTTTAGTGAGAAAGGGTCAAAAACAAGTAAAATCCAAAAGTTAACAAGGTAATTCATTTGACCTCCATTTAGCCCGAAATTTCAAAAATTATAAAAATCAACCATTAGTCATCTGAAACATACAAAACCACAAATAAACAATAATTGGACAATAAGTTACGCGAAACATGAGATAAATAAGTTCTTCATAAATTTTTCCTATGAGATTTTAAATGTATCCTATGAGATTTCTTTTTCTAAATCATTAGTTTACATAAAATTCCGCTTGAAACCTTTTTTCAATATGGTTTAATCTCATTTTGTGAGGCTCGACTTTACCTTTCAGTGTTAAAAAAAGATGATTCAGAGAGATTCCTCCAATATTCGGTTGAAAAATCAGAAAAAAGGTCAAGGATCCCTATACTTTCTAATAGATTTTTTCCAAACAAATACTAGTTTTTTTTTATTAAAAAAAATTTTCAACGCCTTGAGGTCGTAGCTATGCTTGTTAGCTTCCCAACGAATGTGCACAAGCTCTAACCGGATAAGGACATCCCAAGTTATGGTCGTTTTAGTGAGAAAGGGTCAAAAACAAGTAAAATCCAAAAGTTAACAAGGTAATTCACTTGTCCTCCATTTAGCCCGAAATTTCAAAAATTATAAAAATCAACCATTAGTCATCTGAAACGTACAAAACCACAAATAAACAATAATTGGTCAATAAGGTACGCGAAACATGAGATAAATAAGTTCTTCATAAATTTTTCCTATGAGATTTTAAATGTATCTTATGAGATTTCTTTTTCTAAATCGTTGGTTTACATAAAATTTAGCGTGAAACCTTTTTTTAATATGATTTAGTCTCATGGTATGAGGCTCTACTTTGCCTCTTGGTGTTAAAAAAAGATGATTCGGAGCGATTCCTCCATAAGTTGATTGAAAAATCAGAAAAAAAGTCAAGGATCACGATCCTTTCTAATGGAATTTTGCTTTAAAAATCCTAGATTTCTGCGATTAAAATTTTTTCCAAAGGCCTGAGGTCATAGCTATGCTTGTTAGCTTTCCAAAGAATGTTCACAAGCTTCGACTGGATAAGGACATCCCAAGTTATGGTCGTTTTAGTGAGAAAGGGTCAAAAACAAGAAAAATCCAAAAGTTAACAAGGTAATTCACTTGACCTCCATTTAGCCCGAAATTTCAAAATTTATAAAAATCAACCATTAGTCATCTGAAACATACAAAACCACAAATAAACAATAATTGGTCAATAAGGTACGCGAAACATGAGATAAATAAGTTCTTCATAAATTTTTCCTATGATATTTTAAATGTATCCTATGAGATTTCTTTTTCTAAATCGTTGGTTTACATAAAATTTAGCGTGGAATATTTTTTTAATATGGTTTAGTCTCATGTTATGAGGCTCTACTTTGCCTCTCGGTGTTAAAAAATGTTGATTCGGAGCGATTCCTCCATAAGTTGATTGAAAAATCAGAAAAAAGGTCAAGGATCACGATCTTTTCTAATGGAATTTTGCCAAAAAATCCTAGATTTCTGCGATTAAATTTTTTTTCCAACGGCCTGAGGTCGTAGCTATGCTTGCTAGCTTTCCAAAGAATGTTCACAATCTCCGACCGGATAAGGACATCCCAAGTTATGGTCGTTTTAGTGAGAAAGGGTCAAAAACAAGTAAAATCCAAAAGTTAACAAGGTAATTCACTTGTCCTCCATTTAGCCCGAAATTTCAAAAATTATAAAAATCAACCATTAGTCATCTGAAACGTACAAAACCACAAATAAACAATAATTGGTCAATAAGGTACGCGAAACATGAGATAAATAAGTTCTTCATAAATTTTTCCTATGAGATTTTAAATGTATCTTATGAGATTTCTTTTTCTAAATCGTTGGTTTACATAAAATTTAGCGTGAAACCTTTTTTTAATATGATTTAGTCTCATGGTATGAGGCTCTACTTTGCCTCTTGGTGTTAAAAAAAGATGATTCGGAGCGATTCCTCCATAAGTTGATTGAAAAATCAGAAAAAAAGTCAAGGATCACGATCCTTTCTAATGGAATTTTGCTTTAAAAATCCTAGATTTCTGCGATTAAAATTTTTTCCAAAGGCCTGAGGTCATAGCTATGCTTGTTAGCTTTCCAAAGAATGTTCACAAGCTTCGACTGGATAAGGACATCCCAAGTTATGGTCGTTTTAGTGAGAAAGGGTCAAAAACAAGAAAAATCCAAAAGTTAACAAGGTAATTCACTTGACCTCCATTTAGCCCGAAATTTCAAAATTTATAAAAATCAACCATTAGTCATCTGAAACATACAAAACCACAAATAAACAATAATTGGTCAATAAGGTACGCGAAACATGAGATAAATAAGTTCTTCATAAATTTTTCCTATGATATTTTAAATGTATCCTATGAGATTTCTTTTTCTAAATCGTTGGTTTACATAAAATTTAGCGTGGAATATTTTTTTAATATGGTTTAGTCTCATGTTATGAGGCTCTACTTTGCCTCTCGGTGTTAAAAAATGTTGATTCGGAGCGATTCCTCCATAAGTTGATTGAAAAATCAGAAAAAAGGTCAAGGATCACGATCTTTTCTAATGGAATTTTGCCAAAAAATCCTAGATTTCTGCGATTAAATTTTTTTTCCAACGGCCTGAGGTCGTAGCTATGCTTGCTAGCTTTCCAAAGAATGTTCACAATCTCCGACCGGATAAGGACATCCCAAGTTATGGTCGTTTTAGTGAGAAAGGGTCAAAAACAAGTAAAATCCAAAAGTTAACAAGGTAATTCACTTGTCCTCCATTTAGCCCGAAATTTCAAAAATTATAAAAATCAACCATTAGTCATCTGAAACGTACAAAACCACAAATAAACAATAATTGGTCAATAAGGTACGCGAAACATGAGATAAATAAGTTCTTCATAAATTTTTCCTATGAGATTTTAAATGTATCTTATGAGATTTCTTTTTCTAAATCGTTGGTTTACATAAAATTTAGCGTGAAACCTTTTTTTAATATGATTTAGTCTCATGGTATGAGGCTCTACTTTGCCTCTTGGTGTTAAAAAAAGATGATTCGGAGCGATTCCTCCATAAGTTGATTGAAAAATCAGAAAAAAAGTCAAGGATCACGATCCTTTCTAATGGAATTTTGCTTTAAAAATCCTAGATTTCTGCGATTAAAATTTTTTCCAAAGGCCTGAGGTCATAGCTATGCTTGTTAGCTTTCCAAAGAATGTTCACAAGCTTCGACTGGATAAGGACATCCCAAGTTATGGTCGTTTTAGTGAGAAAGGGTCAAAAACAAGAAAAATCCAAAAGTTAACAAGGTAATTCACTTGACCTCCATTTAGCCCGAAATTTCAAAATTTATAAAAATCAACCATTAGTCATCTGAAACATACAAAACCACAAATAAACAATAATTGGTCAATAAGGTACGCGAAACATGAGATAAATAAGTTCTTCATAAATTTTTCCTATGATATTTTAAATGTATCCTATGAGATTTCTTTTTCTAAATCGTTGGTTTACATAAAATTTAGCGTGGAATATTTTTTTAATATGGTTTAGTCTCATGTTATGAGGCTCTACTTTGCCTCTCGGTGTTAAAAAATGTTGATTCGGAGCGATTCCTCCATAAGTTGATTGAAAAATCAGAAAAAAGGTCAAGGATCACGATCTTTTCTAATGGAATTTTGCCAAAAAAATCCTAGATTTCTGCGATTAAATTTTTTTTCCAACGGCCTGAGGTCGTAGCTATGCTTGCTAGCTTTCCAAAGAATGTTCACAATCTCCGACCGGATAAGGACATCCCAAGTTATGGTCGTTTTAGTGAGAAAGGGTCAAAAACAAGTAAAATCCAAAAGTTAACAAGGTAATTCATTTGACCTCCATTTAGCCCGAAATTTCAAAAATTATAAAAATCAACCATTAGTCATCTGAAACATACAAAACCACAAATAAACAATAATTGGACAATAAGTTACGCGAAACATGAGATAAATAAGTTCTTCATAAATTTTTCCTATGAGATTTTAAATGTATCCTATGAGATTTCTTTTTCTAAATCATTAGTTTACATAAAATTCCGCTTGAAACCTTTTTTCAATATGGTTTAATCTCATTTTATGAGGCTCGAATTTACCTTTCAGTGTTAAAAAAAGATGATTCAGAGAGATTCCTCCAAAATTTGGTTGAAAAATCAGAAAAAAGGTCAAGGATCCCTATACTTTCTAATAGATTTTTTCCAAACAAATACTAGTTTTTTTTTATTAAAAAAAAATTTCAACGCCTTGAGGTCGTAGCTATGTTTGTTAGCTTCCCAACGAATGTGCACAAGCTCCAATAGGATAAGGACATCCCAAGTTATGGTCGTTTTAGTGAGAAAGGGTCAAAAACAAGTAAAATCCAAAAGTTAACAAGGTAATTCACTTGTTCTCCATTTAGCCCGAAATTTCAAAAATTATAAAAATCAACCATTAGTCATCTGAAACGTACAAAACCACAAATAAACAATAATTGGTCAATAAGGTACGCGAAACATGAGATAAATAAGTTCTTCATAAATTTTTCCTATGAGTTTTAAATGTATCTTATGAGATTTCTTTTTCTAAATCGTTGGTTTACATAAAATTTAGCGTGAAACCTTTTTTTAATATGATTTAGTCTCATGGTATGAGGCTCTACTTTGCCCCTTGGTGTTAAAAAAAGATGATTCGGAGCGATTCCTCCATAAGTTGATTGAAAAATCAGAAAAAAAGTCAAGGATCACGATCCTTTCTAATGGAATTTTGCTTTAAAAATCCTAGATTTCTGCGATTAAAATTTTTTCCAAAGGCCTGAGGTCATAGCTATGCTTGTTAGCTTTCCAAAGAATGTTCACAAGCTTCGACTGGATAAGGACATCCCAAGTTATGGTCGTTTTAGTGAGAAAGGGTCAAAAACAAGAAAAATCCAAAAGTTAACAAGGTAATTCACTTGACCTCCATTTAGCCCGAAATTTCAAAATTTATAAAAATCAACCATTAGTCATCTGAAACATACAAAACCACAAATAAACAATAATTGGTCAATAAGGTACGCGAAACATGAGATAAATAAGTTCTTCATAAATTTTTCCTATGATATTTTAAATGTATCCTATGAGATTTCTTTTTCTAAATCGTTGGTTTACATAAAATTTAGCGTGGAATATTTTTTTAATATGGTTTAGTCTCATGTTATGAGGCTCTACTTTGCCTCTCGGTGTTAAAAAATGTTGATTCGGAGCGATTCCTCCATAAGTTGATTGAAAAATCAGAAAAAAGGTCAAGGATCACGATCTTTTCTAATGGAATTTTGCCAAAAAAATCCTAGATTTCTGCGATTAAATTTTTTTTCCAACGGCCTGAGGTCGTAGCTATGCTTGCTAGCTTTCCAAAGAATGTTCACAATCTCCGACCGGATAAGGACATCCCAAGTTATGGTCGTTTTAGTGAGAAAGGGTCAAAAACAAGTAAAATCCAAAAGTTAACAAGGTAATTCATTTGACCTCCATTTAGCCCGAAATTTCAAAAATTATAAAAATCAACCATTAGTCATCTGAAACATACAAAACCACAAATAAACAATAATTGGTCAATAAGTTACGCGAAACATGAGATAAATAAGTTCTTCATAAATTTTTCCTATGAGATTTTAAATGTATCCTATGAGATTTCTTTTTCTAAATCATTAGTTTACATAAAATTCCGCTTGAAACCTTTTTTCAATATGGTTTAATCTCATTTTATGAGGCTCGAATTTACCTTTCAGTGTTAAAAAAAGATGATTCAGAGAGATTCCTCCAAAATTCGGTTGAAAAATCAGAAAAAAGGTCAAGGATCCCTATACTTTCTAATAGATTTTTTCCAAACAAATACTAGTTTTTTTTTATTAAAAATTTTTTTCAACGCCTTGAGGTCGTAGCTATGCTTGTTAGCTTCCCAACGAATGTGCACAAGCTCCGACCGGATAAGGACATCCCAAGTTATGGTCGTTTTAGTGAGAAAGGGTCAAAAACAAGTAAAATCCAAAAGTTAACAAGGTAATTCACTTGACCTCCATTTAGCCCGAAATTTCAAAAATTATAAAAATCAACCATTAGTCATCTGAAACATACAAAACCACAAATAAACAATAATTGGACAATAAGTTACGCGAAACATGAGATAAATAAGTTCTTCATAAATTTTTCCTATGAGATTTTAAATGTATCCTATGAGATTTCTTTTTCTAAATCGTTAGTTTACATAAAATTCCGCTTGAAACCTTTTTTCAATATGGTTTAATCTCATTTTATGAGGCTCGAATTTACCTTTCAGTGTTAAAAAAAGATGATTCAGAGAGATTGCTCCAAAATTTGGTTGAAAAATCAGAAAAAAGGTCAAGGATCCCTATACTTTCTAATAGGTTTTTTCCAAACAAATACTAGTTTTTTTTTATTAAAAAAAAATTTCAACGCCTTGAGGTCGTAGCTATGCTTGTTAGCTTCCCAACGAATGTGCACAAGCTCCGACCGGATAAGGACATCCCAAGTTATGGTCGTTTTAGTGAGAAAGGGTCAAAAACAAGTAAAATCCAAAAGTTAACAAGGTAATTCACTTGTTCTCCATTTAGCCCGAAATTTCAAAAATTATAAAAATCAACCATTAGTCATCTGAAACGTACAAAACCACAAATAAACAATAATTGGTCAATAAGGTACGCGAAACATGAGATAAATAAGTTCTTCATAAATTTTTCCTATGAGATTTTAAATGTATCTTATGAGATTTCTTTTTCTAAATCGTTGGTTTACATAAAATTTAGCGTGAAACCTTTTTTTAATATGATTTAGTCTCATGGTATGAGGCTCTACTTTGCCTCTTGGTGTTAAAAAAAGATGATTCGGATCGATTCCTCCATAAGTTGATTGAAAAATCAGAAAAAAAGTCAAGGATCGCGATCCTTTCTAATGGAATTTTGCTTTAAAAATCCTAGATTTCTGCGATTAAATTTTTTTGCAAAGGCCTGAGGTCATAGCTATGCTTGTTAGCTTTCCAAAGAATGTTCACAAGCTTCGACTGGATAAGGACATCCCAAGTTATGGTCGTTTTAGTGAGAAAGGGTCAAAAACAAGAAAAATCCAAAAATTAACAAGGTAATTCACTTGACCTCCATTTAGCCCGAAATTTCAAAATTTATAAAAATCAACCATTAGTCATCTGAAACGTACAAAACCACAAATAAACAATAATTGGTCAATAAGGTACGCGAAACATGAGATAAATAAGTTCTTCATAAATATTTCCTATGATATTTTAAATGTATCCTATGAGATTTCTTTTTCTAAATCGTTGGTTTACATAAAATTTAGCGTGGAATATTTTTTTAATATGGTTTAGTCTCATGTTATGAGGCTCTACTTTGCCTCTCGGTGTTAAAAAATGTTGATTCGGAGCGATTCCTCCATAAGTTGATTGAAAAATCAGAAAAAAGGTCAAGGATCACGATCTTTTCTAATGGAATTTTGCCAAAAAAATCCTAGATTTCTGCGATTAAATTTTTTTTCCAACGGCCTGAGGTCGTAGCTATGCTTGCTAGCTTTCCAAAGAATGTTCACAATCTCCGACCGGATAAGGACATCCCAAGTTATGGTCGTTTTAGTGAGAAAGGGTCAAAAACAAGTAAAATCCAAAAGTTAACAAGGTAATTCACTTGACCTCCATTTAGCCCGAAATTTCAAAAATTATAAAAATCAACCATTAGTCATCTGAAACATACAAAACCACAAATAAACAATAATTGGTCAATAAGTTACGCGAAACATGAGATAAATAAGTTCTTCATAAATTTTTCCTATGAGATTTTAAATGTATCCTATGAGATTTCTTTTTCTAAATCATTAGTTTACATAAAATTCCGCTTGAAACCTTTTTTCAATATGGTTTAATCTCATTTTATGAGGCTCGACTTTACCTTTCAGTGTTAAAAAAAGATGATTCAGAGAGATTCCTCCAAAATTCGGTTGAAAAATCAGAAAAAAGGTCAAGGATCCCTATATTTTCTAATAGATTTTTTCCAAACAAATACTAGTTTTTTTTTATTAAAAAAAATTTTCAACGCCTTGAGGTCGTAGCTATGCTTGTTAGCTTCCCAACGAATGTGCACAAGCTCTGACCGGATAAGGACATCCCAAGTTATGGTCGTTTTAGTGAGAAAGGGTCAAAAACAAGTAAAATCCAAAAGTTAACAAGGTAATTCACTTGTCCTCCATTTAGCCCGAAATTTCAAAAATTATAAAAATCAACCATTAGTCATCTGAAACGTACAAAACCACAAATAAACAATAATTGGTCAATAAGGTACGCGAAACATGAGATAAATAAGTTCTTCATAAATTTTTCCTATGATATTTTAAATGTATCCTATGAGATTTCTTTTTCTAAATCGTTGGTTTACATAAAATTTAGCGTGGAAAATTTTTTTAATATGGTTTAGTCTCATGTTATGAGGCTCTGCTTTGCCTCTCGGTGTTAAAAAATGTTGATTCGGAGCGATTCCTCCATAAGTTGATTGAAAAATCAGAAAAAAGGTCAAGGATCACGATCTTTTCTAATGGAATTTTGCCAAAAAAATCCTAGATTTCTGCGATTAAATTTTTTTTCCAACGGCCTGAGGTCGTAGCTATGCTTGCTAGCTTTCCAAAGAATGTTCACAATCTCCGACCGGATAAGGACATCCCAAGTTATGGTCGTTTTAGTGAGAAAGGGTCAAAAACAAGTAAAATCCAAAAGTTAACAAGGTAATTCATTTGACCTCCATTTAGCCCGAAATTTCAAAAATTATAAAAATCAACCATTAGTCATCTGAAACATACAAAACCACAAATAAACAATAATTGGTCAATAAGTTACGCGAAACATGAGATAAATAAGTTCTTCATAAATTTTTCCTATGAGATTTTAAATGTATCCTATGAGATTTCTTTTTCTAAATCATTAGTTTACATAAAATTCCGCTTGAAACCTTTTTTCAATATGGTTTAATCTCATTTTATGAGGCTCGAATTTACCTTTCAGTGTTAAAAAAAGATGATTCAGAGAGATTCCTCCAAAATTCGGTTGAAAAATCAGAAAAAAGGTCAAGGATCCCTATACTTTCTAATAGATTTTTTCCAAACAAATACTAGTTTTTTTTTATTAAAAATTTTTTTCAACGCCTTGAGGTCGTAGCTATGCTTGTTAGCTTCCCAACGAATGTGCACAAGCTCCGACTGGATAAGGACATCCCAAGTTATGGTCGTTTTAGTGAGAAAGGGTCAAAAACAAGTAAAATCCAAAAGTTAACAAGGTAATTCACTTGACCTCCATTTAGCCCGAAATTTCAAAAATTATAAAAATCAACCATTAGTCATCTGAAACATACAAAACCACAAATAAACAATAATTGGACAATAAGTTACGCGAAACATGAGATAAATAAGTTCTTCATAAATTTTTCCTATGAGATTTTAAATGTATCCTATGAGATTTCTTTTTCTAAATCATTAGTTTACATAAAATTCCGCTTGAAACCTTTTTTCAATATGGTTTAATCTCATTTTATGAGGCTCGAATTTACCTTTCAGTGTTAAAAAAAGATGATTCAGAGAGATTGCTCCAAAATTTGGTTGAAAAATCAGAAAAAAGGTCAAGGATCCCTATACTTTCTAATAGGTTTTTTCCAAACAAATACTAGTTTTTTTTTATTAAAAAAAAATTTCAACGCCTTGAGGTCGTAGCTATGCTTGTTAGCTTCCCAACGAATGTGCACAAGCTCCGACCGGATAAGGACATCCCAAGTTATGGTCGTTTTAGTGAGAAAGGGTCAAAAACAAGTAAAATCCAAAAGTTAACAAGGTAATTCACTTGTTCTCCATTTAGCCCGAAATTTCAAAAATTATAAAAATCAACCATTAGTCATCTGAAACGTACAAAACCACAAATAAACAATAATTGGTCAATAAGGTACGCGAAACATGAGATAAATAAGTTCTTCATAAATTTTTCCTATGAGATTTTAAATGTATCTTATGAGATTTCTTTTTCTAAATCGTTGGTTTACATAAAATTTAGCGTGAAACCTTTTTTTAATATGATTTAGTCTCATGGTATGAGGCTCTACTTTGCCTCTTGGTGTTAAAAAAAGATGATTCGGATCGATTCCTCCATAAGTTGATTGAAAAATCAGAAAAAAAGTCAAGGATCGCGATCCTTTCTAATGGAATTTTGCTTTAAAAATCCTAGATTTCTGCGATTAAATTTTTTTGCAAAGGCCTGAGGTCATAGCTATGCTTGTTAGCTTTCCAAAGAATGTTCACAAGCTTCGACTGGATAAGGACATCCCAAGTTATGGTCGTTTTAGTGAGAAAGGGTCAAAAACAAGAAAAATCCAAAAATTAACAAGGTAATTCACTTGACCTCCATTTAGCCCGAAATTTCAAAATTTATAAAAATCAACCATTAGTCATCTGAAACGTACAAAACCACAAATAAACAATAATTGGTCAATAAGGTACGCGAAACATGAGATAAATAAGTTCTTCATAAATATTTCCTATGATATTTTAAATGTATCCTATGAGATTTCTTTTTCTAAATCGTTGGTTTACATAAAATTTAGCGTGGAATATTTTTTTAATATGGTTTAGTCTCATGTTATGAGGCTCTACTTTGCCTCTCGGTGTTAAAAAATGTTGATTCGGAGCGATTCCTCCATAAGTTGATTGAAAAATCAGAAAAAAGGTCAAGGATCACGATCTTTTCTAATGGAATTTTGCCAAAAAAATCCTAGATTTCTGCGATTAAATTTTTTTTCCAACGGCCTGAGGTCGTAGCTATGCTTGCTAGCTTTCCAAAGAATGTTCACAATCTCCGCCCGGATAAGGACATCCCAAGTTATGGTCGTTTTAGTGAGAAAGGGTCAAAAACAAGTAAAATCCAAAAGTTAACAAGGTAATTCATTTGACCTCCATTTAGCCCGAAATTTCAAAAATTATAAAAATCAACCATTAGTCATCTGAAACATACAAAACCACAAATAAACAATAATTGGTCAATAAGTTACGCGAAACATGAGATAAATAAGTTCTTCATAAATTTTTCCTATGAGATTTTAAATGTATCCTATGAGATTTCTTTTTCTAAATCATTAGTTTACATAAAATTCCGCTTGAAACCTTTTTTCAATATGGTTTAATCTCATTTTATGAGGCTCGACTTTACCTTTCAGTGTTAAAAAAAGATGATTCAGAGAGATTCCTCCAAAATTCGGTTGAAAAATCAGAAAAAAGGTCAAGGATCCCTATATTTTCTAATAGATTTTTTCCAAACAAATACTAGTTTTTTTTTATTAAAAAAAATTTTCAACGCCTTGAGGTCGTAGCTATGCTTGTTAGCTTCCCAACGAATGTGCACAAGCTCTGACCGGATAAGGACATCCCAAGTTATGGTCGTTTTAGTGAGAAAGGGTCAAAAACAAGTAAAATCCAAAAGTTAACAAGGTAATTCACTTGTCCTCCATTTAGCCCGAAATTTCAAAAATTATAAAAATCAACCATTAGTCATCTGAAACGTACAAAACCACAAATAAACAATAATTGGTCAATAAGGTACGCGAAACATGAGATAAATAAGTTCTTCATAAATTTTTCCTATGATATTTTAAATGTATCCTATGAGATTTCTTTTTCTAAATCGTTGGTTTACATAAAATTTAGCGTGGAAATTTTTTTTAATATGGTTTAGTCTCATGTTATGAGGCTCTGCTTTGCCTCTCGGTGTTAAAAAATGTTGATTCGGAGCGATTCCTCCATAAGTTGATTGAAAAATCAGAAAAAAGGTCAAGGATCACGATCTTTTCTAATGGAATTTTGCCAAAAAAATCCTAGATTTCTGCGATTAAATTTTTTTTCCAACGGCCTGAGGTCGTAGCTATGCTTGCTAGCTTTCCAAAGAATGTTCACAATCTCCGACCGGATAAGGACATCCCAAGTTATGGTCGTTTTAGTGAGAAAGGGTCAAAAACAAGTAAAATCCAAAAGTTAACAAGGTAATTCATTTGACCTCCATTTAGCCCGAAATTTCAAAAATTATAAAAATCAACCATTAGTCATCTGAAACATACAAAACCACAAATAAACAATAATTGGTCAATAAGTTACGCGAAACATGAGATAAATAAGTTCTTCATAAATTTTTCCTATGAGATTTTAAATGTATCCTATGAGATTTCTTTTTCTAAATCATTAGTTTACATAAAATTCCGCTTGAAACCTTTTTTCAATATGGTTTAATCTCATTTTATGAGGCTCGAATTTACCTTTCAGTGTTAAAAAAAGATGATTCAGAGAGATTCCTCCAAAATTCGGTTGAAAAATCAGAAAAAAGGTCAAGGATCCCTATACTTTCTAATAGATTTTTTCCAAACAAATACTAGTTTTTTTTTATTAAAAAAAAATTTCAACGCCTTGAGGTCGTAGCTATGCTTGTTAGCTTCCCAACGAATGTGCACAAGCTCCGACCGGATAAGGACATCCCAAGTTATGGTCGTTTTAGTGAGAAAGGGTCAAAAACAAGTAAAATCCAAAAGTTAACAAGGTAATTCACTTGTCCTCCATTTAGCCCGAAATTTCAAAAATTATAAAAATCAACCATTAGTCATCTGAAACGTACAAAACCACAAATAAACAATAATTGGTCAATAAGGTACGCGAAACATGAGATAAATAAGTTCTTCATAAATTTTTCCTATGAGATTTTAAATGTATCTTATGATATTTCTTTTTCTAAATCGTTGGTTTACATAAAATTTAGCGTGAAACCTTTTTTTAATATGATTTAGTCTCATGGTATGAGGCTCTACTTTGCCTCTTGGTGTTAAAAAAAGATGATTCGGAGCGATTCCTCCATAAGTTGATTGAAAAATCAGAAAAAAAGTCAAGGATCACGATCCTTTCTAATGGAATTTTGCTTTAAAAATCCTAGATTTCTGCGATTAAAATTTTTTCCAAAGGCCTGAGGTCATAGCTATGCCTGTTAGCTTTCCAAAGAATGTTCACAAGCTTCGACTGGATAAGGACATCCCAAGTTATGGTCGTTTTAGTGAGAAAGGGTCAAAAACAAGAAAAATCCAAAAGTTAACAAGGTAATTCACTTGACCTCCATTTAGCCCGAAATTTCAAAATTTATAAAAATCAACCATTAGTCATCTGAAACGTACAAAACCACAAATAATCAATAATTGGTCAATAAGGTACGCGAAACATGAGATAAATAAGTTCTTCATAAATTTTTCCTATGATATTTTAAATGTATCCTATGAGATTTCTTTTTCTAAATCGTTGGTTTACATAAAATTTAGCGTGGAATATTTTTTTAATATGGTTTAGTCTCATGTTATGAGGCTCTACTTTGCCTCTCGGTGTTAAAAAATGTTGATTCGGAGCGATTCCTCCATAAGTTGATTGAAAAATCAGAAAAAAGGTCAAGGATCACGATCTTTTCTAATGGAATTTTGCCAAAAAAATCCTAGATTTCTGCGATTAAATTTTTTTTACAACGGCCTGAGGTCGTAGCTATGCTTGCTAGCTTTCCAAAGAATGTTCACAATCTCCGACCGGATAAGGACATCCCAAGTTATGGTCGTTTTAGTGAGAAAGGGTCAAAAACAAGTAAAATCCAAAAGTTAACAAGGTAATTCATTTGACCTCCATTTAGCCCGAAATTTCAAAAATTATAAAAATCAACCATTAGTCATCTGAAACATACAAAACCACAAATAAACAATAATTGGTCAATAAGTTACGCGAAACATGAGATAAATAAGTTCTTCATAAATTTTTCCTATGAGATTTTAAATGTATCCTATGAGATTTCTTTTTCTAAATCATTAGTTTACATAAAATTCCGCTTGAAACCTTTTTTCAATATGGTTTAATCTCATTTTATGAGGCTCGAATTTACCTTTCAGTGTTAAAAAAAGATGATTCAGAGAGATTCCTCCAAAATTCGGTTGAAAAATCAGAAAAAAGGTCAAGGATCCCTATACTTTCTAATAGATTTTTTCCAAACAAATACTAGTTTTTTTTTATTAAAAAAAAATTTCAACGCCTTGAGGTCGTAGCTATGCTTGTTAGCTTCCCAACGAATGTGCACAAGCTCCGACCGGATAAGGACATCCCAAGTTATGGTCGTTTTAGTGAGAAAGGGTCAAAAACAAGTAAAATCCAAAAGTTAACAAGGTAATTCACTTGTCCTCCATTTAGCCCGAAATTTCAAAAATTATAAAAATCAACCATTAGTCATCTGAAACGTACAAAACCACAAATAAACAATAATTGGTCAATAAGGTACGCGAAACATGAGATAAATAAGTTCTTCATAAATTTTTCCTATGAGATTTTAAATGTATCTTATGATATTTCTTTTTCTAAATCGTTGGTTTACATAAAATTTAGCGTGAAACCTTTTTTTAATATGATTTAGTCTCATGGTATGAGGCTCTACTTTGCCTCTTGGTGTTAAAAAAAGATGATTCGGAGCGATTCCTCCATAAGTTGATTGAAAAATCAGAAAAAAAGTCAAGGATCACGATCCTTTCTAATGGAATTTTGCTTTAAAAATCCTAGATTTCTGCGATTAAAATTTTTTCCAAAGGCCTGAGGTCATAGCTATGCCTGTTAGCTTTCCAAAGAATGTTCACAAGCTTCGACTGGATAAGGACATCCCAAGTTATGGTCGTTTTAGTGAGAAAGGGTCAAAAACAAGAAAAATCCAAAAGTTAACAAGGTAATTCACTTGACCTCCATTTAGCCCGAAATTTCAAAATTTATAAAAATCAACCATTAGTCATCTGAAACGTACAAAACCACAAATAATCAATAATTGGTCAATAAGGTACGCGAAACATGAGATAAATAAGTTCTTCATAAATTTTTCCTATGATATTTTAAATGTATCCTATGAGATTTCTTTTTCTAAATCGTTGGTTTACATAAAATTTAGCGTGGAATATTTTTTTAATATGGTTTAGTCTCATGTTATGAGGCTCTACTTTGCCTCTCGGTGTTAAAAAATGTTGATTCGGAGCGATTCCTCCATAAGTTGATTGAAAAATCAGAAAAAAGGTCAAGGATCACGATCTTTTCTAATGGAATTTTGCCAAAAAAATCCTAGATTTCTGCGATTAATTTTTTTTTCCAACGGCCTGAGGTCGTAGCTATGCTTGCTAGCTTTCCAAAGAATGTTCACAATCTCCGACCGGATAAGGACATCCCAAGTTATGGTCGTTTTAGTGAGAAAGGGTCAAAAACAAGTAAAATCCAAAAGTTAACAAGGTAATTCACTTGACCTCCATTTAGCCCGAAATTTCAAAAATTATAAAAATCAACCATTAGTCATCTGAAACATACAAAACCACAAATAAACAATAATTGGTCAATAAGTTACGCGAAACAAGAGATAAATAAGTTCTTCATAAATTTTTCCTATGAGATTTTAAATGTATCTTATGAGATTTCTTTTTCTAAATCATTAGTTTACATAAAATTCCGCTTGAAACCTTTTTTCAATATGGTTTAATCTCATTTTATGAGGCTCGAATTTACCTTTCAGTGTTAAAAAAAGATGATTCAGAGAGATTCCTCCAAAATTCGGTTGAAAAATCAGAAAAAAGGTCAAGGATCCCTATACTTTCTAATAGATTTTTTCCAAACAAATACTAGTTTTTTTTTATTAAAAAAAAATTTCAACGCCTTGAGGTCGTAGCTATGCTTGTTAGCTTCCCAACGAATGTGCACAAGCTCCGACCGGATAAGGACATCCCAAGTTATGGTCGTTTTAGTGAGAAAGGGTCAAAAACAAGTAAAATCCAAAAGTTAACAAGGTAATTCACTTGTCCTCCATTTAGCCCGAAATTTCAAAAATTATAAAAATCAACCATTAGTCATCTGAAACGTACAAAACCACAAATAAACAATAATTGGTCAATAAGGTACGCGAAACATGAGATAAATAAGTTCTTCATAAATTTTTCCTATGAGATTTTAAATGTATCTTATGATATTTCTTTTTCTAAATCGTTGGTTTACATAAAATTTAGCGTGAAACCTTTTTTTAATATGATTTAGTCTCATGGTATGAGGCTCTACTTTGCCTCTTGGTGTTAAAAAAAGATGATTCGGAGCGATTCCTCCATAAGTTGATTGAAAAATCAGAAAAAAAGTCAAGGATCACGATCCTTTCTAATGGAATTTTGCTTTAAAAATCCTAGATTTCTGCGATTAAAATTTTTTCCAAAGGCCTGAGGTCATAGCTATGCCTGTTAGCTTTCCAAAGAATGTTCACAAGCTTCGACTGGATAAGGACATCCCAAGTTATGGTCGTTTTAGTGAGAAAGGGTCAAAAACAAGAAAAATCCAAAAGTTAACAAGGTAATTCACTTGACCTCCATTTAGCCCGAAATTTCAAAATTTATAAAAATCAACCATTAGTCATCTGAAACGTACAAAACCACAAATAATCAATAATTGGTCAATAAGGTACGCGAAACATGAGATAAATAAGTTCTTCATAAATTTTTCCTATGATATTTTAAATGTATCCTATGAGATTTCTTTTTCTAAATCGTTGGTTTACATAAAATTTAGCGTGGAATATTTTTTTAATATGGTTTAGTCTCATGTTATGAGGCTCTACTTTGCCTCTCGGTGTTAAAAAATGTTGATTCGGAGCGATTCCTCCATAAGTTGATTGAAAAATCAGAAAAAAGGTCAAGGATCACGATCTTTTCTAATGGAATTTTGCCAAAAAAATCCTAGATTTCTGCGATTAATTTTTTTTTCCAACGGCCTGAGGTCGTAGCTATGCTTGCTAGCTTTCCAAAGAATGTTCACAATCTCCGACCGGATAAGGACATCCCAAGTTATGGTCGTTTTAGTGAGAAAGGGTCAAAAACAAGTAAAATCCAAAAGTTAACAAGGTAATTCACTTGACCTCCATTTAGCCCGAAATTTCAAAAATTATAAAAATCAACCATTAGTCATCTGAAACATACAAAACCACAAATAAACAATAATTGGTCAATAAGTTACGCGAAACAAGAGATAAATAAGTTCTTCATAAATTTTTCCTATGAGATTTTAAATGTATCTTATGAGATTTCTTTTTCTAAATCATTAGTTTACATAAAATTCCGCTTGAAACCTTTTTTCAATATGGTTTAATCTCTTTTTATGAGGCTCGACTTTACCTTTCAGTGTTAAAAAAAGATGATTCAGAGAGATTCCTCCAAAATTCGGTTGAAAAATCAGAAAAAAGGTCAAGGATCCCTATACTTTCTAATAGATTTTTTCCAAACAAATACTAGTTTTTTTTTATTAAAAAAAATTTTCAACGCCTTGAGGTCGTAGCTATGCTTGTTAGCTTCCCAACGAATGTGCACAAGCTCCGACCGGATAAGGACATCCCAAGTTATGGTCGTTTTAGTGAGAAAGGGTCAAAAACAAGTAAAATCCAAAAGTTAACAAGGTAATTCACTTGACCTCCATTTAGCCCGAAATTTCAAAAATTATAAAAATCAACCATTAGTCATCTGAAACATACAAAACCACAAATAAACAATAATTGGACAATAAGTTACGCGAAACATGAGATAAATAAGTTCTTCATAAATTTTTCCTATGAGATTTTAAATGTATCCTATGAGATTTCTTTTTCTAAATCATTAGTTTACATAAAATTCCGCTTGAAACCTTTTTTCAATATGGTTTAATCTCATTTTATGAGGCTCGAATTTACCTTTCAGTGTTAAAAAAAGATGATTCAGAGAGATTCCTCCAAAATTTGGTTGAAAAATCAGAAAAAAGGTCAAGGATCCCTATACTTTCTAATAGATTTTTTCCAAACAAATACTAGTTTTTTTTTTATTAAAAAAAAATTTCAACGCCTTGAGGTCGTAGCTATGCTTGTTAGCTTCCCAACGAATGTGCACAAGCTCCGACCGGATAAGGACATCCCAAGTTATGGTCGTTTTAGTGAGAAAGGGTCAAAAACAAGTAAAATCCAAAAGTTAACAAGGTAATTCACTTGTTCTCCATTTAGCCCGAAATTTCAAAAATTATAAAAATCAACCATTAGTCATCTGAAACGTACAAAACCACAAATAAACAATAATTGGTCAATAAGGTACGCGAAACATGAGATAAATAAGTTCTTCATAAATTTTTCCTATGAGATTTTAAATGTATCTTATGATATTTCTTTTTCTAAATCGTTGGTTTACATAAAATTTAGCGTGAAACCTTTTTTTAATATGATTTAGTCTCATGGTATGAGGCTCTACTTTGCCTCTTGGTGTTAAAAAAAGATGATTCGGAGCGATTCCTCCATAAGTTGATTGAAAAATCAGAAAAAAAGTCAAGGATCACGATCCTTTCTAATGGAATTTTGCTTTAAAAATCCTAGATTTCTGCGATTAAAATTTTTTCCAAAGGCCTGAGGTCATAGCTATGCTTGTTAGCTTTCCAAAGAATGTTCACAAGCTTCGACTGGATAAGGACATCCCAAGTTATGGTCGTTTTAGTGAGAAAGGGTCAAAAACAAGAAAAATCCAAAAGTTAACAAGGTAATTCACTTGACCTCCATTTAGCCCGAAATTTCAAAATTTATAAAAATCAACCATTAGTCATCTGAAACGTACAAAACCACAAATAATCAATAATTGGTCAATAAGGTACGCGAAACATGAGATAAATAAGTTCTTCATAAATTTTTCCTATGATATTTTAAATGTATCCTATGAGATTTCTTTTTCTAAATCGTTGGTTTACATAAAATTTAGCGTGGAATATTTTTTTAATATGGTTTAGTCTCATGTTATGAGGCTCTACTTTGCCTCTCGGTGTTAAAAAATGTTGATTCGGAGCGATTCCTCCATAAGTTGATTGAAAAATCAGAAAAAAGGTCAAGGATCACGATCTTTTCTAATGGAATTTTGCCAAAAAAATCCTAGATTTCTGCGATTAAATTTTTTTTCCAACGGCCTGAGGTCGTAGCTATGCTTGCTAGCTTTCCAAAGAATGTTCACAATCTCCGACCGGATAAGGACATCCCAAGTTATGGTCGTTTTAGTGAGAAAGGGTCAAAAACAAGTAAAATCCAAAAGTTAACAAGGTAATTCACTTGACCTCCATTTAGCCCGAAATTTCAAAAATTATAAAAATCAACCATTAGTCATCTGAAACATACAAAACCACAAATAAACAATAATTGGTCAATAAGTTACGCGAAACAAGAGATAAATAAGTTCTTCATAAATTTTTCCTATGAGATTTTAAATGTATCCTATGAGATTTCTTTTTCTAAATCATTAGTTTACATAAAATTCCGCTTGAAACCTTTTTTCAATATGGTTTAATCTCTTTTTATGAGGCTCGACTTTACCTTTCAGTGTTAAAAAAAGATGATTCAGAGAGATTCCTCCAAAATTCGGTTGAAAAATCAGAAAAAAGGTCAAGGATCCCTATACTTTCTAATAGATTTTTTCCAAACAAATACTAGTTTTTTTTTATTAAAAATTTTTTTCAACGCCTTGAGGTCGTAGCTATGCTTGTTAGCTTCCCAACGAATGTGCACAAGCTCCGACCGGATAAGGACATCCCAAGTTATGGTCGTTTTAGTGAGAAAGGGTCAAAAACAAGTAAAATCCAAAAGTTAACAAGGTAATTCACTTGACCTCCATTTAGCCCGAAATTTCAAAAATTATAAAAATCAACCATTAGTCATCTGAAACATACAAAACCACAAATAAACAATAATTGGACAATAAGTTACGCGAAACATGAGATAAATAAGTTCTTCATAAATTTTTCCTATGAGATTTTAAATGTATCCTATGAGATTTCTTTTTCTAAATCATTAGTTTACATAAAATTCCGCTTGAAACCTTTTTTCAATATGGTTTAATCTCATTTTATGAGGCTCGAATTTACCTTTCAGTGTTAAAAAAAGATGATTCAGAGAGATTCCTCCAAAATTTGGTTGAAAAATCAGAAAAAAGGTCAAGGATCCCTATACTTTCTAATAGATTTTTTCCAAACAAATACTAGTTTTTTTTTATTAAAAAAAAATTTCAACGCCTTGAGGTCGTAGCTATGCTTGTTAGCTTCCCAACGAATGTGCACAAGCTCCGACCGGATAAGGACATCCCAAGTTATGGTCGTTTTAGTGAGAAAGGGTCAAAAACAAGTAAAATCCAAAAGTTAACAAGGTAATTCACTTGTTCTCCATTTAGCCCGAAATTTCAAAAATTATAAAAATCAACCATTAGTCATCTGAAACGTACAAAACCACAAATAAACAATAATTGGTCAATAAGGTACGCGAAACATGAGATAAATAAGTTCTTCATAAATTTTTCCTATGAGATTTTAAATGTATCTTATGATATTTCTTTTTCTAAATCGTTGGTTTACATAAAATTTAGCGTGAAACCTTTTTTTAATATGATTTAGTCTCATGGTATGAGGCTCTACTTTGCCTCTTGGTGTTAAAAAAAGATGATTCGGAGCGATTCCTCCATAAGTTGATTGAAAAAACAGAAAAAAAGTCAAGGATCACGATCCTTTCTAATGGAATTTTGCTTTAAAAATCCTAGATTTCTGCGATTAAAATTTTTTCCAAAGGCCTGAGGTCATAGCTATGCTTGTTAGCTTTCCAAAGAATGTTCACAAGCTTCGACTGGATAAGGACATCCCAAGTTATGGTCGTTTTAGTGAGAAAGGGTCAAAAACAAGAAAAATCCAAAAGTTAACAAGGTAATTCACTTGACCTCCATTTAGCCCGAAATTTCAAAATTTATAAAAATCAACCATTAGTCATCTGAAACGTACAAAACCACAAATAATCAATAATTGGTCAATAAGGTACGCGAAACATGAGATAAATAAGTTCTTCATAAATTTTTCCTATGATATTTTAAATGTATCCTATGAGATTTCTTTTTCTAAATCGTTGGTTTACATAAAATTTAGCGTGGAATATTTTTTTAATATGGTTTAGTCTCATGTTATGAGGCTCTACTTTGCCTCTCGGTGTTAAAAAATGTTGATTCGGAGCGATTCCTCCATAAGTTGATTGAAAAATCAGAAAAAAGGTCAAGGATCACGATCTTTTCTAATGGAATTTTGCCAAAAAAATCCTAGATTTCTGCGATTAAATTTTTTTTCCAACGGCCTGAGGTCGTAGCTATGCTTGCTAGCTTTCCAAAGAATGTTCACAATCTCCGACCGGATAAGGACATCCCAAGTTATGGTCGTTTTAGTGAGAAAGGGTCAAAAACAAGTAAAATCCAAAAGTTAACAAGGTAATTCACTTGACCTCCATTTAGCCCGAAATTTCAAAAATTATAAAAATCAACCATTAGTCATCTGAAACATACAAAACCACAAATAAACAATAATTGGTCAATAAGTTACGCGAAACAAGAGATAAATAAGTTCTTCATAAATTTTTCCTATGAGATTTTAAATGTATCCTATGAGATTTCTTTTTCTAAATCATTAGTTTACATAAAATTCCGCTTGAAACCTTTTTTCAATATGGTTTAATCTCTTTTTATGAGGCTCGACTTTACCTTTCAGTGTTAAAAAAAGATGATTCAGAGAGATTCCTCCAAAATTCGGTTGAAAAATCAGAAAAAAGGTCAAGGATCCCTATACTTTCTAATAGATTTTTTCCAAACAAATACTAGTTTTTTTTTATTAAAAAAAAATTTCAACGCCTTGAGGTCGTAGCTATGCTTGTTAGCTTCCCAACGAATGTGCACAAGCTCCGACCGGATAAGGACATCCCAAGTTATGGTCGTTTTAGTGAGAAAGGGTCAAAAACAAGTAAAATCCAAAAGTTAACAAGGTAATTCACTTGACCTCCATTTAGCCCGAAATTTCAAAAATTATAAAAATCAACCATTAGTCATCTGAAACATACAAAACCACAAATAATCAATAATTGGTCAATAAGGTACGCGAAACATGAGATAAATAAGTTCTTCATAAATTTTTCCTATGATATTTTAAATGTATCCTATGAGATTTCTTTTTCTAAATCGTTGGTTTACATAAAATTTAGCGTGGAATATTTTTTTAATATGGTTTAGTCTCATGTTATGAGGCTCTACTTTGCCTCTCGGTGTTAAAAAATGTTGATTCGGAGCGATTCCTCCATAAGTTGATTGAAAAATCAGAAAAAAGGTCAAGGATCACGATCTTTTCTAATGGAATTTTGCCAAAAAAATCCTAGATTTCTGCGATTAAATTTTTTTTCCAACGGCCTGAGGTCGTAGCTATGCTTGCTAGCTTTCCAAAGAATGTTCACAATCTCCGACCGGATAAGGACATCCCAAGTTATGGTCGTTTTAGTGAGAAAGGGTCAAAAACAAGTAAAATCCAAAAGTTAACAAGGTAATTCACTTGACCTCCATTTAGCCCGAAATTTCAAAAATTATAAAAATCAACCATTAGTCATCTGAAACATACAAAACCACAAATAAACAATAATTGGTCAATAAGTTACGCGAAACAAGAGATAAATAAGTTCTTCATAAATTTTTCCTATGAGATTTTAAATGTATCCTATGAGATTTCTTTTTCTAAATCATTAGTTTACATAAAATTCCGCTTGAAACCTTTTTTCAATATGGTTTAATCTCTTTTTATGAGGCTCGACTTTACCTTTCAGTGTTAAAAAAAGATGATTCAGAGAGATTCCTCCAAAATTCGGTTGAAAAATCAGAAAAAAGGTCAACGATCCCTATACTTTCTAATAGATTTTTTCCAAACAAATACTAGTTTTTTTTTATTAAAAAAAAATTTCAACGCCTTGAGGTCGTAGCTATGCTTGTTAGCTTCCCAACGAATGTGCACAAGCTCCGACCGGATAAGGACATCCCAAGTTATGGTCGTTTTAGTGAGAAAGGGTCAAAAACAAGTAAAATCCAAAAGTTAACAAGGTAATTCACTTGACCTCCATTTAGCCCGAAATTTCAAAAATTATAAAAATCAACCATTAGTCATCTGAAACATACAAAACCACAAATAAACAATAATTGGACAATAAGTTACGCGAAACATGAGATAAATAAGTTCTTCATAAATTTTTCCTATGAGATTTTAAATGTATCCTATGAGATTTCTTTTTCTAAATCATTAGTTTACATAAAATTCCGCTTGAAACCTTTTTTCAATATGGTTTAATCTCATTTTATGAGGCTCGAATTTACCTTTCAGTGTTAAAAAAAGATGATTCAGAGAGATTCCTCCAAAATTTGGTTGAAAAATCAGAAAAAAGGTCAAGGATCCCTATACTTTCTAATAGATTTTTTCCAAACAAATACTAGTTTTTTTTTATTAAAAAAAAATTTCAACGCCTTGAGGTCGTAGCTATGCTTGTTAGCTTCCCAACGAATGTGCACAAGCTCCGACCGGATAAGGACATCCCAAGTTATGGTCGTTTTAGTGAGAAAGGGTCAAAAACAAGTAAAATCCAAAAGTTAACAAGGTAATTCACTTGTTCTCCATTTAGCCCGAAATTTCAAAAATTATAAAAATCAACCATTAGTCATCTGAAACGTACAAAACCACAAATAAACAATAATTGGTCAATAAGGTACGCGAAACATGAGATAAATAAGTTCTTCATAAATTTTTCCTATGAGATTTTAAATGTATCTTATGATATTTCTTTTTCTAAATCGTTGGTTTACATAAAATTTAGCGTGAAACCTTTTTTTAATATGATTTAGTCTCATGGTATGAGGCTCTACTTTGCCTCTTGGTGTTAAAAAAAGATGATTCGGAGCGATTCCTCCATAAGTTGATTGAAAAATCAGAAAAAAAGTCAAGGATCACGATCCTTTCTAATGGAATTTTGCTTTAAAAATCCTAGATTTCTGCGATTAAAATTTTTTCCAAAGGCCTGAGGTCATAGCTATGCTTGTTAGCTTTCCAAAGAATGTTCACAAGCTTCGACTGGATAAGGACATCCCAAGTTATGGTCGTTTTAGTGAGAAAGGGTCAAAAACAAGAAAAATCCAAAAGTTAACAAGGTAATTCACTTGACCTCCATTTAGCCCGAAATTTCAAAATTTATAAAAATCAACCATTAGTCATCTGAAACGTACAAAACCACAAATAATCAATAATTGGTCAATAAGGTACGCGAAACATGAGATAAATAAGTTCTTCATAAATTTTTCCTATGATATTTTAAATGTATCCTATGAGATTTCTTTTTCTAAATCGTTGGTTTACATAAAATTTAGCGTGGAATATTTTTTTAATATGGTTTAGTCTCATGTTATGAGGCTCTACTTTGCCTCTCGGTGTTAAAAAATGTTGATTCGGAGCGATTCCTCCATAAGTTGATTGAAAAATCAGAAAAAAGGTCAAGGATCACGATCTTTTCTAATGGAATTTTGCCAAAAAAATCCTAGATTTCTGCGATTAAATTTTTTTTCCAACGGCCTGAGGTCGTAGCTATGCTTGCTAGCTTTCCAAAGAATGTTCACAATCTCCGACCGGATAAGGACATCCCAAGTTATGGTCGTTTTAGTGAGAAAGGGTCAAAAACAAGTAAAATCCAAAAGTTAACAAGGTAATTCACTTGACCTCCATTTAGCCCGAAATTTCAAAAATTATAAAAATCAACCATTAGTCATCTGAAACATACAAAACCACAAATAAACAATAATTGGTCAATAAGTTACGCGAAACAAGAGATAAATAAGTTCTTCATAAATTTTTCCTATGAGATTTTAAATGTATCCTATGAGATTTCTTTTTCTAAATCATTAGTTTACATAAAATTCCGCTTGAAACCTTTTTTCAATATGGTTTAATCTCTTTTTATGAGGCTCGACTTTACCTTTCAGTGTTAAAAAAAGATGATTCAGAGAGATTCCTCCAAAATTCGGTTGAAAAATCAGAAAAAAGGTCAAGGATCCCTATACTTTCTAATAGATTTTTTCCAAACAAATACTAGTTTTTTTTTATTAAAAATTTTTTTCAACGCCTTGAGGTCGTAGCTATGCTTGTTAGCTTCCCAACGAATGTGCACAAGCTCCGACCGGATAAGGACATCCCAAGTTATGGTCGTTTTAGTGAGAAAGGGTCAAAAACAAGTAAAATCCAAAAGTTAACAAGGTAATTCACTTGACCTCCATTTAGCCCGAAATTTCAAAAATTATAAAAATCAACCATTAGTCATCTGAAACATACAAAACCACAAATAAACAATAATTGGACAATAAGTTACGCGAAACATGAGATAAATAAGTTCTTCATAAATTTTTCCTATGAGATTTTAAATGTATCCTATGAGATTTCTTTTTCTAAATCATTAGTTTACATAAAATTCCGCTTGAAACCTTTTTTCAATATGGTTTAATCTCATTTTATGAGGCTCGAATTTACCTTTCAGTGTTAAAAAAAGATGATTCAGAGAGATTCCTCCAAAATTTGGTTGAAAAATCAGAAAAAAGGTCAAGGATCCCTATACTTTCTAATAGATTTTTTCCAAACAA
The DNA here is from genome assembly GCA_946800305.1 of Medicago arabica. Taxonomy (NCBI): domain Eukaryota; kingdom Viridiplantae; phylum Streptophyta; class Magnoliopsida; order Fabales; family Fabaceae; genus Medicago; species Medicago arabica. Next base: position 127,605 of record OX326966.1, on the reverse strand, counting down.
ATACTAGTTTTTTTTTATTAAAAAAAAATTTCAACGCCTTGAGGTCGTAGCTATGCTTGTTAGCTTCCCAACGAATGTGCACAAGCTCCGACCGGATAAGGACATCCCAAGTTATGGTCGTTTTAGTGAGAAAGGGTCAAAAACAAGTAAAATCCAAAAGTTAACAAGGTAATTCACTTGTTCTCCATTTAGCCCGAAATTTCAAAAATTATAAAAATCAACCATTAGTCATCTGAAACGTACAAAACCACAAATAAACAATAATTGGTCAATAAGGTACGCGAAACATGAGATAAATAAGTTCTTCATAAATTTTTCCTATGAGATTTTAAATGTATCTTATGATATTTCTTTTTCTAAATCGTTGGTTTACATAAAATTTAGCGTGAAACCTTTTTTTAATATGATTTAGTCTCATGGTATGAGGCTCTACTTTGCCTCTTGGTGTTAAAAAAAGATGATTCGGAGCGATTCCTCCATAAGTTGATTGAAAAATCAGAAAAAAAGTCAAGGATCACGATCCTTTCTAATGGAATTTTGCTTTAAAAATCCTAGATTTCTGCGATTAAAATTTTTTCCAAAGGCCTGAGGTCATAGCTATGCTTGTTAGCTTTCCAAAGAATGTTCACAAGCTTCGACTGGATAAGGACATCCCAAGTTATGGTCGTTTTAGTGAGAAAGGGTCAAAAACAAGAAAAATCCAAAAGTTAACAAGGTAATTCACTTGACCTCCATTTAGCCCGAAATTTCAAAATTTATAAAAATCAACCATTAGTCATCTGAAACGTACAAAACCACAAATAATCAATAATTGGTCAATAAGGTACGCGAAACATGAGATAAATAAGTTCTTCATAAATTTTTCCTATGATATTTTAAATGTATCCTATGAGATTTCTTTTTCTAAATCGTTGGTTTACATAAAATTTAGCGTGGAATATTTTTTTAATATGGTTTAGTCTCATGTTATGAGGCTCTACTTTGCCTCTCGGTGTTAAAAAATGTTGATTCGGAGCGATTCCTCCATAAGTTGATTGAAAAATCAGAAAAAAGGTCAAGGATCACGATCTTTTCTAATGGAATTTTGCCAAAAAAATCCTAGATTTCTGCGATTAAATTTTTTTTCCAACGGCCTGAGGTCGTAGCTATGCTTGCTAGCTTTCCAAAGAATGTTCACAATCTCCGACCGGATAAGGACATCCCAAGTTATGGTCGTTTTAGTGAGAAAGGGTCAAAAACAAGTAAAATCCAAAAGTTAACAAGGTAATTCACTTGACCTCCATTTAGCCCGAAATTTCAAAAATTATAAAAATCAACCATTAGTCATCTGAAACATACAAAACCACAAATAAACAATAATTGGTCAATAAGTTACGCGAAACAAGAGATAAATAAGTTCTTCATAAATTTTTCCTATGAGATTTTAAATGTATCCTATGAGATTTCTTTTTCTAAATCATTAGTTTACATAAAATTCCGCTTGAAACCTTTTTTCAATATGGTTTAATCTCATTTTATGAGGCTCGACTTTACCTTTCAGTGTTAAAAAAAGATGATTCAGAGAGATTCCTCCAAAATTCGGTTGAAAAATCAGAAAAAAGGTCAAGGATCCCTATACTTTCTAATAGATTTTTTCCAAACAAATACTAGTTTTTTTTTATTAAAAAAAATTTTCAACGCCTTGAGGTCGTAGCTATGCTTGTTAGCATCCCAACGAATGTGCACAAGCTCCGACCGGATAAGGACATCCCAAGTTATGGTCGTTTTAGTGAGAAAGGGTCAAAAACAAGTAAAATCCAAAAGTTAACAAGGTAATTCACTTGTCCTCCATTTAGCCCGAAATTTCAAAAATTATAAAAATCAACCATTAGTCATCTGAAACGTACAAAACCACAAATAAACAATAATTGGTCAATAAGGTACGCGAAACATGAGATAAATAAGTTCTTCATAAATTTTTCCTATGAGATTTTAAATGTATCTTATGAGATTTCTTTTTCTAAATCGTTGGTTTACATAAAATTTAGCGTGAAACCTTTTTTTAATATGATTTAGTCTCATGGTATGAGGCTCTACTTTGCCTCTTGGTGTTAAAAAAAGATGATTCGGAGCGATTCCTCCATAAGTTGATTGAAAAATCAGAAAAAAAGTCAAGGATCACGATCCTTTCTAATGGAATTTTGCTTTAAAAATCCTAGATTTCTGCGATTAAAATTTTTTCCAAAGGCCTGAGGTCATAGCTATGCTTGTTAGCTTTCCAAAGAATGTTCACAAGCTTCGACTGGATAAGGACATCCCAAGTTATGGTCGTTTTAGTGAGAAAGGGTCAAAAACAAGAAAAATCCAAAAGTTAACAAGGTAATTCACTTGACCTCCATTTAGCCCGAAATTTCAAAATTTATAAAAATCAACCATTAGTCATCTGAAACGTACAAAACCACAAATAAACAATAATTGGTCAATAAGGTACGCGAAACATGAGATAAATAAGTTCTTCATAAATTTTTCCTATGATATTTTAAATGTATCCTATGAGATTTCTTTTTCTAAATCGTTGGTTTACATAAAATTTAGCGTGGAATATTTTTTTAATATGGTTTAGTCTCATGTTATGAGGCTCTACTTTGCCTCTCGGTGTTAAAAAATGTTGATTCGGAGCGATTCCTCCATAAGTTGATTGAAAAATCAGAAAAAAGGTCAAGGATCACGATCTTTTCTAATGGAATTTTGCCAAAAAAATCCTAGATTTCTGCGATTAAATTTTTTTTCCAACGGCCTGAGGTCGTAGCTATGCTTGCTAGCTTTCCAAAGAATGTTCACAATCTCCGACCGGATAAGGACATCCCAAGTTATGGTCGTTTTAGTGAGAAAGGGTCAAAAACAAGTAAAATCCAAAAGTTAACAAGGTAATTCACTTGTCCTCCATTTAGCCCGAAATTTCAAAAATTATAAAAATCAACCATTAGTCATCTGAAACGTACAAAACCACAAATAAACAATAATTGGTCAATAAGGTACGCGAAACATGAGATAAATAAGTTCTTCATAAAATTTTCCTATGAGATTTTAAATGTATCTTATGAGATTTCTTTTTCTAAATCGTTGGTTTACATAAAATTTAGCGTGAAACCTTTTTTTAATATGATTTAGTCTCATGGTATGAGGCTCTACTTTGCCTCTTGGTGTTAAAAAAAGATGATTCGGAGCGATTCCTCCATAAGTTGATTGAAAAATCAGAAAAAAAGTCAAGGATCACGATCCTTTCTAATGGAATTTTGCTTTAAAAATCCTAGATTTCTGCGATTAAAATTTTTTCCAAAGGCCTGAGGTCATAGCTATGCTTGTTAGCTTTCCAAAGAATGTTCACAAGCTTCGACTGGATAAGGACATCCCAAGTTATGGTCGTTTTAGTGAGAAAGGGTCAAAAACAAGAAAAATCCAAAAGTTAACAAGGTAATTCACTTGACCTCCATTTAGCCCGAAATTTCAAAATTTATAAAAATCAACCATTAGTCATCTGAAACGTACAAAACCACAAATAAACAATAATTGGTCAATAAGGTACGCGAAACATGAGATAAATAAGTTCTTCATAAATTTTTCCTATGAGATTTTAAATGTATCTTATGAGATTTCTTTTTCTAAATCGTTGGTTTACATAAAATTTAGCGTGAAACCTTTTTTTAATATGATTTAGTCTCATGGTATGAGGCTCTACTTTGCCTCTTGGTGTTAAAAAAAGATGATTCGGAGCGATTCCTCCATAAGTTGATTGAAAAATCAGAAAAAAGTCAAGGATCACGATCCTTTCTAATGGAATTTTGCTTTAAAAATCCTAGATTTCTGCGATTAAAATTTTTTCCAAAGGCCTGAGGTCATAGCTATGCTTGTTAGCTTTCCAAAGAATGTTCACAAGCTTCGACTGGATAAGGACATCCCAAGTTATGGTCGTTTTAGTGAGAAAGGGTCAAAAACAAGAAAAATCCAAAAGTTAACAAGGTAATTCACTTGACCTCCATTTAGCCCGAAATTTCAAAATTTATAAAAATCAACCATTAGTCATCTGAAACGTACAAAACCACAAATAAACAATAATTGGTCAATAAGGTACGCGAAACATGAGATAAATAAGTTCTTCATAAATTTTTCCTATGATATTTTAAATGTATCCTATGAGATTTCTTTTTCTAAATCGTTGGTTTACATAAAATTTAGCGTGGAATATTTTTTTAATATGGTTTAGTCTCATGTTATGAGGCTCTACTTTGCCTCTCGGTGTTAAAAAATGTTGATTCGGAGCGATTCCTCCATAAGTTGATTGAAAAATCAGAAAAAAGGTCAAGGATCACGATCTTTTCTAATGGAATTTTGCCAAAAAAATCCTAGATTTCTGCGATTAAATTTTTTTTCCAACGGCCTGAGGTCGTAGCTATGCTTGCTAGCTTTCCAAAGAATGTTCACAATCTCCGACCGGATAAGGACATCCCAAGTTATGGTCGTTTTAGTGAGAAAGGGTCAAAAACAAGTAAAATCCAAAAGTTAACAAGGTAATTCACTTGTCCTCCATTTAGCCCGAAATTTCAAAAATTATAAAAATCAACCATTAGTCATCTGAAACATACAAAACCACAAATAAACAATAATTGGTCAATAAGTTACGCGAAACATGAGATAAATAAGTTCTTCATAAATTTTTCCTATGAGATTTTAAATGTATCCTATGAGATTTCTTTTTCTAAATCATTAGTTTACATAAAATTCCGCTTGAAACCTTTTTTCAATATGGTTTAATCTCATTTTATGAGGCTCGACTTTACCTTTCAGTGTTAAAAAAAGATGATTCAGAGAGATTCCTCCAAAATTCGGTTGAAAAATCAGAAAAAAGGTCAAGGATCCCTATACTTTCTAATAGATTTTTTCCAAACAAATACTAGTTTTTTTTTATTAAAAAAAAATTTCAACGCCTTGAGGTCGTAGCTATGCTTGTTAGCTTCCCAACGAATGTGCACAAGCTCCGACCGGATAAGGACATCCCATGTTATGGTCGTTTTTGTGAGAAAGGGTCAAAAACAAGTAAAATCCAAAAGTTAACAAGGTAATTCACTTGTCCTCCATTTAGCCCGAAATTTCAAAAATTATAAAAATCAACCATTAGTCATCTGAAACGTACAAAACCACAAATATACAATAATTGGTCAATAAGGTACGCGAAACATGAGATAAATAAGTTCTTCATAAATTTTTCCTATGAGATTTTAAATGTATCTTATGAGATTTCTTTTTCTAAATCGTTGGTTTACATAAAATTTAGCGTGAAACCTTTTTTTAATATGCTTTAGTCTCATGGTATGAGGCTCTACTTTGCCTCTTGGTGTTAAAAAAAGATGATTCGGAGCGATTCCTCCATAAGTTGATTGAAAAATCAGAAAAAAAGTCAAGGATCACGATCCTTTCTAATGGAATTTTGCTTTAAAAATCCTAGATTTCTGCGATTAAAATTTTTTCCAAAGGCCTGAGGTCATAGCTATGCTTGTTAGCTTTCCAAAGAATGTTCACAAGCTTCGACTGGATAAGGACATCCCAAGTTATGGTCGTTTTAGTGAGAAAGGGTCAAAAACAAGAAAAATCCAAAAGTTAACAAGGTAATTCACTTGACCTCCATTTAGCCCGAAATTTCAAAATTTATAAAAATCAACCATTAGTCATCTGAAACGTACAAAACCACAAATAAACAATAATTGGTCAATAAGGTACGCGAAACATGAGATAAATAAGTTCTTCATAAATTTTTCCTATGATATTTTAAATGTATCCTATGAGATTTCTTTTTCTAAATCGTTGGTTTACATAAAATTTAGCGTGGAATATTTTTTTAATATGGTTTAGTCTCATGTTATGAGGCTCTACTTTGCCTCTCGGTGTTAAAAAATGTTGATTCGGAGCGATTCCTCCATAAGTTGATTGAAAAATCAGAAAAAAGGTCAAGGATCACGATCTTTTCTAATGGAATTTTGCCAAAAAAATCCTAGATTTCTGCGATTAAATTTTTTTTCCAACGGCCTGAGGTCGTAGCTATGCTTGCTAGCTTTCCAAAGAATGTTCACAATCTCCGACCGGATAAGGACATCCCAAGTTATGGTCGTTTTAGTGAGAAAGGGTCAAAAACAAGTAAAATCCAAAAGTTAACAAGGTAATTCACTTGACCTCCATTTAGCCCGAAATTTCAAAAATTATAAAAATCAACCATTAGTCATCTGAAACATACAAAACCACAAATAAACAATAATTGGTCAATAAGTTACGCGAAACATGAGATAAATAAGTTCTTCATAAATTTTTCCTATGAGATTTTAAATGTATCCTATGAGATTTCTTTTTCTAAATCATTAGTTTACATAAAATTCCGCTTGAAACCTTTTTTCAATATGGTTTAATCTCATTTTATGAGGCTCGACTTTACCTTTCAGTGTTAAAAAAAGATGATTCAGAGAGATTCCTCCAAAATTCGGTTGAAAAATCAGAAAAAAGGTCAAGGATCCCTATACTTTCTAATAGATTTTTTCCAAACAAATACTAGTTTTTTTTTATTAAAATTTTTTTTCAACGCCTTGAGGTCGTAGCTATGCTTGTTAGCTTCCCAACGAATGTGCACAAGCTCTGACCGGATAAGGACATCCCAAGTTATGGTCGTTTTAGTGAGAAAGGGTCAAAAACAAGTAAAATCCAAAAGTTAACAAGGTAATTCACTTGTCCTCCATTTAGCCCGAAATTTCAAAAATTATAAAAATCAACCATTAGTCATCTGAAACGTACAAAACCACAAATAAACAATAATTGGTCAATAAGGTACGCGAAACATGAGATAAATAAGTTCTTCATAAATTTTTCCTATGAGATTTTAAATGTATCTTATGAGATTTCTTTTACTAAATCGTTGGTTTACATAAAATTTAGCGTGAAACCTTTTTTTAATATGATTTAGTCTCATGGTATGAGGCTCTACTTTGCCTCTTGGTGTTAAAAAAAGATGATTCGGAGCGATTCCTCCATAAGTTGATTGAAAAATCAGAAAAAAAGTCAAGGATCACGATCCTTTCTAATAGAATTTTGCTTTAAAAATCCTAGATTTCTGCGATTAAAATTTTTTCCAAAGGCCTGAGGTCATAGCTATGCTTGTTAGCTTTCCAAAGAATGTTCACAAGCTTCGACTGGATAAGGACATCCCAAGTTATGGTCGTTTTAGTGAGAAAGGGTCAAAAACAAGAAAAATCTAAAAGTTAACAAGGTAATTCACTTGACCTCCATTTAGCCCGAAATTTCAAAATTTATAAAAATCAACCATTAGTCATCTGAAACGTACAAAACCACAAATAAACAATAATTGGTCAATAAGGTACGCGAAACATGAGATAAATAAGTTCTTCATAAATTTTTCCTATGATATTTTAAATGTATCCTATGAGATTTCTTTTTCTAAATCGTTGGTTTACATAAAATCTAGCGTGAAATCTTTTTTTAATATGGTTTAGTCTCATGTTATGAGGCTCTACTTTGCCTCTCGGTGTTAAAAAATGTTGATTCGGAGCGATTCCTCCATAAGTTGATTGAAAAATCAGAAAAAAGGTCAAGGATCACGATCTTTTCTAATGGAATTTTGCCAAAAAAATCCTAGATTTCTGCGATTAAATTTTTTTTCCAACGGCCTGAGGTCGTAGCTATGCTTGCTAGCTTTCCAAAGAATGTTCACAATCTCCGACCGGATAAGGACATCCCAAGTTATGGTCATTTTAGTGAGAAAGGGTCAAAAACAAGTAAAATCCAAAAGTTAACAAGGTAATTCACTTGACCTCCATTTAGCCCGAAATTTCAAAAATTATAAAAATCAACCATTAGGTATCTGAAACATACAAAACCACAAATAAACAATAATTGGTCAATAAGTTACGCGAAACATGAGATAAATAAGTTCTTCATAAATTTTTCCTTTGAGATTTTAAATGTATCCTATGAGATTTCTTTTTCTAAATCATTAGTTTACATAAAATTCCGCTTGAAACCTTTTTTCAATATGGTTTAATCTCATTTTATGAGGCTCGACTTTACCTTTCAGTGTTAAAAAAAGATGATTCAGAGAGATTCCTCCAAAATTCGGTTGAAAAATCAGAAAAAAGGTCAAGGATCCCTATACTTTCTAATAGATTTTTTCCAAACAAATACTAGTTTTTTTTTATTAAAATTTTTTTTCAACGCCTTGAGGTCGTAGCTATGCTTGTTAGCTTCCCAACGAATGTGCACAAGCTCTGACCGGATAAGGACATCCCAAGTTATGGTCGTTTTAGTGAGAAAGGGTCAAAAACAAGTAAAATCCAAAAGTTAACAAGGTAATTCACTTGTCCTCCATTTAGCCCGAAATTTCAAAAATTATAAAAATCAACCATTAGTCATCTGAAACGTACAAAACCACAAATAAACAATAATTGGTCAATAAGGTACGCGAAACATGAGATAAATAAGTTCTTCATAAATTTTTCCTATGAGATTTTAAATGTATCTTATGAGATTTCTTTTTCTAAATCGTTGGTTTACATAAAATTTAGCGTGAAACCTTTTTTTAATATGATTTAGTCTCATGGTATGAGGCTCTACTTTGCCTCTTGGTGTTAAAAAAAGATGATTCGGAGCGATTCCTCCATAAGTTGATTGAAAAATCAGAAAAAAAGTCAAGGATCACGATCCTTTCTAATGGAATTTTGCTTTAAAAATCCTAGATTTCTGCGATTAAAATTTTTTCCAAAGGCCTGAGGTCATAGCTATGCTTGTTAGCTTTCCAAAGAATGTTCACAAGCTTCGACTGGATAAGGACATCCCAAGTTATGGTCGTTTTAGTGAGAAAGGGTCAAAAACAAGAAAAATCTAAAAGTTAACAAGGTAATTCACTTGACCTCCATTTAGCCCGAAATTTCAAAATTTATAAAAATCAACCATTAGTCATCTGAAACGTACAAAACCACAAATAAACAATAATTGGTCAATAAGGTACGCGAAACATGAGATAAATAAGTTCTTCATAAATTTTTCCTATGATATTTTAAATGTATCCTATGAGATTTCTTTTTCTAAATCGTTGGTTTACATAAAATCTAGCGTGAAATCTTTTTTTAATATGGTTTAGTCTCATGTTATGAGGCTCTACTTTGCCTCTCGGTGTTAAAAAATGTTGATTCGGAGCGATTCCTCCATAAGTTGATTGAAAAATCAGAAAAAAGGTCAAGGATCACGATCTTTTCTAATGGAATTTTGCCAAAAAAATCCTAGATTTCTGCGATTAAATTTTTTTTCCAACGGCCTGAGGTCGTAGCTATGCTTGCTAGCTTTCCAAAGAATGTTCACAATCTCCGACCGGATAAGGACATCCCAAGTTATGGTCGTTTTAGTGAGAAAGGGTCAAAAACAAGTAAAATCCAAAAGTTAACAAGGTAATTCACTTGACCTCCATTTAGCCCGAAATTTCAAAAATTATAAAAATCAACCATTAGGTATCTGAAACATACAAAACCACAAATAAACAATAATTGGTCAATAAGTTACGCGAAACATGAGATAAATAAGTTCTTCATAAATTTTTCCTTTGAGATTTTAAATGTATCCTATGAGATTTCTTTTTCTAAATCATTAGTTTACATAAAATTCCGCTTGAAACCTTTTTTCAATATGGTTTAATCTCATTTTATGAGGCTCGACTTTACCTTTCAGTGTTAAAAAAAGATGATTCAGAGAGATTCCTCCAAAATTCGGTTGAAAAATCAGAAAAAAGGTCAAGGATCCCTATACTTTCTAATAGATTTTTTCCAAACAAATACTAGTTTTTTTTTATTAAAATTTTTTTTCAACGCCTTGAGGTCGTACCTATGCTTGTTAGCTTCCCAACGAATGTGCACAAGCTCCGACCGGATAAGGACATCCCAAGTTATGGTCGTTTTAGTGAGAAAGGGTCAAAAACAAGAAAAATCTAAAAGTTAACAAGGTAATTCACTTGACCTCCATTTAGCCCGAAATTTCAAAATTTATAAAAATCAACCATTAGTCATCTGAAACGTACAAAACCACAAATAAACAATAATTGGTCAATAAGGTACGCGAAACATGAGATAAATAAGTTCTTCATAAATTTTTCCTATGATATTTTAAATGTATCCTATGAGATTTCTTTTTCTAAATCGTTGGTTTACATAAAATTTAGCGTGAAATCTTTTTTTAATATGGTTTAGTCTCATGTTATGAGGCTCTACTTTGCCTCTCGGTGTTAAAAAATGTTGATTCGGAGCGATTCCTCCATAAGTTGATTGAAAAATCAGAAAAAAGGTCAAGGATCACGATCTTTTCTAATGGAATTTTGCCAAAAAAATCCTAGATTTCTGCGATTAAATTTTTTTTCCAACGGCCTGAGGTCGTAGCTATGCTTGCTAGCTTTCCAAAGAATGTTCACAATCTCCGACCGGATAAGGACATCCCAAGTTATGGTCGTTTTAGTGAGAAAGGGTCAAAAACAAGTAAAATCCAAAAGTTAACAAGGTAATTCACTTGACCTCCATTTAGCCCGAAATTTCAGAAATTATAAAAATCAACCATTAGTCATCTGAAACATACAAAACCACAAATAAACAATAGTTGGTCAATAAGTTACGCGAAACATGAGATAAATAAGTTCTTCATAAATTTTTCCTATGAGATTTTAAATGTATCCTATGAGATTTCTTTTTCTAAATCATTAGTTTACATAAAATTCCGCTTGAAACCTTTTTTCAATATGGTTTAATCTCATTTTATGAGGCTTGACTTTACCTTTTAGTGTTAAAAAAAGATGATTCAGAGAGATTCCTCCAAAATTCGGTTGAAAAATCAGAAAAAAGGTCAAGGATCCCTATACTTTCCAATAGATTTTTTCCAAACAAATACTAGTTTTTTTTTATTAAAAAAAATTTTCAACGCCTTGAGGTCGTAGCTATGCTTGTTAGCTTCCCAACGAATGTGCACAAGCTCCGACCGGATAAGGACATCCCAAGTTATGGTCGTTTTAGTGAGAAAGGGTCAAAAACAAGTAAAATCCAAAAGTTAACAAGGTAATTCACTTGTCCTCCATTTAGCCCGAAATTTCAAAAATTATAAAAATCAACCATTAGTCATCTGAAACGTACAAAACCACAAATAAACAATAATTGGTCAATAAGGTACGCGAAACATGAGATAAATAAGTTCTTCATAAATTTTTCCTATGAGATTTTAAATGTATCTTATGAGATTTCTTTTTCTAAATCGTTGGTTTACATAAAATTTAGCGTGAAACCTTTTTTTAATATGCTTTAGTCTCATGGTATGAGGCTCTACTTTGCCTCTTGGTGTTAAAAAAAGATGATTCGGAGCGATTCCTCCATAAGTTGATTGAAAAATCAGAAAAAAAGTCAAGGATCACGATCCTTTCTAATGGAATTTTGCTTTAAAAATCCTAGATTTCTGCGATTAAAATTTTTTCCAAAGGCCTGAGGTCATTGCTATGCTTGTTAGCTTTCCAAAGAATGTTCACAAGCTTCGACTGGATAAGGACATCCCAAGTTATGGTCGTTTTAGTGAGAAAGGGTCAAAAACAAGAAAAATCTAAAAGTTAACAAGGTAATTCACTTGACCTCCATTTAGCCCGAAATTTCAAAATTTATAAAAATCAACCATTAGTCATCTGAAACGTACAAAACCACAAATAAACAATAATTGGTCAATAAGGTACGCGAAACATGAGATAAATAAGTTCTTCATAAATTTTTCCTATGATATTTTAAATGTATCCTATGAGATTTCTTTTTCTAAATCGTTGGTTTACAGAAAATTTAGCTTGAAATCTTTTTTTAATATGGTTTAGTCTCATGTTATGAGGCTTTACTTTGCCTCTCGGTGTTAAAAAATGTTGATTCGGAGCGATTCCTCCATAAGTTGATTGAAAAATCAGAAAAAAGGTCAAGGATCACGATCTTTTCTAATGGAATTTTGCCAAAAAAATCCTAGATTTCTGCGATTAAATTTTTTTTCCAACGGCCTGAGGTCGTAGCTATGCTTGCTAGCTTTCCAAAGAATGTTCACAATCTCCGACCGGATAAGGACATCCCAAGTTATGGTCGTTTTAGTGAGAAAGGGTCAAAAACAAGTAAAATCCAAAAGTTAACAAGGTAATTCACTTGACCTCCATTTAGCCCGAAATTTCAAAAATTATAAAAATCAACCATTAGTCATCTGAAACATACAAAACCACAAATAAACAATAATTGGTCAATAAGTTACGCGAAACATGAGATAAATAAGTTCTTCATAAATTTTTCCTATGAGATTTTAAATGTATCCTATGAGATTTCTTTTTCTAAATCATTAGTTTACATAAAATTCCGCTTGAAAGCTTTTTTCAATATGGTTTAATCTCATTTTATGAGGCTCGACTTTACCTTTCAGTGTTAAAAAAAGATGATTCAGAGAGATTCCTCCAAAATTCGGTTGAAAAATCAGAAAAAAGGTCAAGGATCCCTATACTTTCTAATAGATTTTTTCCAAACAAATACTAGTTTTTTTTTATTAAAAAAAAATTTCAACGCCTTGAGGTCGTAGCTATGCTTGTTAGCTTCCCAACGAATGTGCACAAGCTCCGACCGGATAAGGACATCCCAAGTTATGGTCGTTTTAGTGAGAAAGGGTCAAAAACAAGTAAAATCCAAAAGTTAACAAGGTAATTCACTTGTCCTCCATTTAGCCCGAAATTTCAAAAATTATAAAAATCAACCATTAGTCATCTGAAACGTACAAAACCACAAATAAACAATAATTGGTCAATAAGGTACGCGAAACATGAGATAAATAAGTTCTTCATAAATTTTTCCTATGAGATTTTAAATGTATCTTATGAGATTTCTTTTTCTAAATCGTTGGTTTACATAAAATTTAGCGTGAAACGTTTTTTTAATATGCTTTAGTCTCATGGTATGAGGCTCTACTTTGCCTCTTGGTGTTAAAAAAAGATGATTCGGAGCGATTCCTCCATAAGTTGATTGAAAAATCAGAAAAAAAGTCAAGGATCACGATCCTTTCTAATGGAATTTTGCTTTAAAAATCCTAGATTTCTGCGATTAAATTTTTTTCCAAAGGCCTGAGGTCATAGCTATGCTTGTTAGCTTTCCAAAGAATGTTCACAAGCTTCGACTGGATAAGGACATCCCAAGTTATGGTCGTTTTAGTGAGAAAGGGTCAAAAACAAGAAAAATCCAAAAGTTAACAAGGTAATTCACTTGACCTCCATTTAGCCCGAAATTTCAAAATTTATAAAAATCAACCATTAGTCATCTGAAACGTACAAAACCACAAATAAACAATAATTGGTCAATAAGGTACGCGAAACATGAGATAAATAAGTTCTTCATAAATTTTTCCTATGATATTTTAAATGTATCCTATGAGATTTCTTTTTCTAAATCGTTGGTTTACATAAGATTTAGCGTGAAATCTTTTTTTAATATGGTTTAGTCTCATGTTATGAGGCTCTACTTTGCCTCTCGGTGTTAAAAAATGTTGATTCGGAGCGATTCCTCCATAAGTTGATTGAAAAATCAGAAAAAAGGTCAAGGATCACGATCTTTTCTAATGGAATTTTGCCAAAAAAATCCTAGATTTCTGCGATTAAATTTTTTTTCCAACGGCCTGAGGTCGTAGCTATGCTTGCTAGCTTTCCAAAGAATGTTCACAATCTCCGACCGGATAAGGACATCCCAAGTTATGGTCGTTTTAGTGAGAAAGGGTCAAAAACAAGTAAAATCCAAAAGTTAACAAGGTAATTCACTTGACCTCCATTTAGCCCGAAATTTCAAAAATTATAAAAATCAACCATTAGTCATCTGAAACATACAAAACCACAAATAAACAATAATTGGTCAATAAGTTACGCGAAACATGAGATAAATAAGTTCTTCATAAATTTTTCCTATGAGATTTTAAATGTATCCTATGAGATTTCTTTTTCTAAATCATTAGTTTACATAAAATTCCGCTTGAAACCTTTTTTCAATATGGTTTAATCTCATTTTATGAGGCTCGACTTTACCTTTCAGTGTTAAAAAAAGATGATTCAGAGAGATTCCTCCAAAATTCGGTTGAAAAATCAGAAAAAAGGTCAAGGATCCCTATACTTTCTAATAGATTTTTTCCAAACAAATACTAGTTTTTTTCGATTAAAAAAAATTTCAACGCCTTGAGGTCGTAGCTATGCTTGTTAGCTTCCCAACGAATATTCACAAGCTCCGACCGGATAAGGACATCCCAAGTTATGGTCGTTTTAGTGAGAAAGATTCAAAAACAAGTAAAATTCAAAAGTTAACAAGGTAATTCACTTGTCCTCCATTTAGCCCGAAATTTCAAAAATTATAAAAATCAACCATTAGTCATCTGAAACCTACAAAACCACAAATAAACAATAATTGGTCAATAAGGTACGCGAAACATGAGATAAATAAGTTCTTCATAAATTTTTCCTATGAGATTTTAAATGTATCCTATGAGATTTCTTTTTCTAAATCATTAGTTTACATAAAATTCCGCTTGAAACCTTTTTTCAATATGGTTTAATCTCATTTTATGAGGCTCGACTTTACCTTTCAGTGTTAAAAAAAGATGATTCAGAGAGATTCCTCCAAAATTCGGTTGAAAAATCAGAAAAAAAGTCAAGGATCCCTATACTTTCTAATAGATTTTTTCCAAACAAATACTAGTTTTTTTCGATTAAAAAAAATTTCAACGCCTTGAGGTCGTAGCTATGCTTGTTAGCTTCCCAACGAATGTTCACAAGCTCCGACCGGATAAGGACATCCCAAGTTATGGTCGTTTTAGTGAGAAAGATTCAAAAACAAGTAAAATTCAAAAGTTAACAAGGTAATTCACTTGTCCTCCATTTAGCCCGAAATTTCAAAAATTATAAAAATCAACCATTAGTCATCTGAAACCTACAAAACCACAAATAAACAATAATTGGTCAATAAGGTACGCGAAACATGAGATAAATAAGTTCTTCATAAATTTTTCCTATGAGATTTTAAATGTATCCTATGAGATTTCTTTTTCTAAATCGTTGGTTTACATAAAATTTAGCGTGAAACCTTTTTTTAATATGGTTTAGTCTCATGGTATAAGGCTCTACTTTGCCTCTTGGTGTTAAAAAAAGATGATTCGGAGCGATTCCTCCATAAGTTGATTGAAAAATCAGAAAAAAGGTCAAGGATCGCGATCCTTTCTAATGGAATTTTGCTTTAAAAATCCTAGATTTCTGCGATTAAAATTTTTTCCAAAGGCCTGAGGTCGTAGCTATGCTTGTTAGCTTTCCAAAGAATGTTCACAAGCTCCGACTAGATAAGGACATCCCAAGTTATGGTCGTTTTAGTGAGAAAGGGTCAAAAACAAGAAAAATCCAAAAGTTAACAAGGTAATTCACTTGACCTCCATTTAGCCCGAAATTTCAAAATTTATAAAAATCAATCATTAGTCATCTGAAACGTACAAAACCACAAATAAACAATAATTGGTCAATAAGGTACGCGAAACATGAGATAAATAAGTTCTTCATAAATTTTTCCTATGAGATTTTAAATGTATGCTATGAGATTTCTTTTTCTAAATCGTTGGTTTACATAACATTTAGCGTGAAATATTTTTTTAATATGGTTTAGTCTCATGTTATGAGGCTCTACTTTGCCTCTCGGTGTTAAAAAATGTTGATTCGGAGCGATTCCTCCATAAGTTGATTGAAAAATCAGAAAAAAGGTCAAGGATCACGATCTTTTCTAATGGAATTTTGCCAAAAAAATCCTAGATTTCTGCGATTAAATTTTTTTTCCAACGGCCTGAGGTCGTAGCTATGCTTGCTAGCTTTCCAAAGAATGTTCACAATCTCCGACCGGATAAGGACATCCCAAGTTATGGTCGTTTTAGTGAGAAAGGGTCAAAAACAAGTAAAATCCAAAAGTTAACAAGGTAATTCAGTTGACCTCCATTTAGCCCGAAATTTCAAAAATTATAAAAATCAACCATTAGTCATCTGAAACGTACAAAACCGCAAATAAACAATAATTGGTCAATAAGTTACGCGAAACATGAGATAAATAAGTTCTTCATAAATTTTTCCTATGAGATTTTAAATGTATCCTATGAGATTTCTTTTTCTAAATCATTAGTTTACATAAAATTCCGCTTGAAACCTTTTTTCAATATGGTTTAATCTCATTTTATGAGGCTCGACTTTACCTTTCAGTGTTAAAAAAAGTTGATTCAGAGAGATTCCTCCAAAATTCGGTTGAAAAATCAGAAAAAAGGTCAAGGATCCCTATACTTTCTAATAGATTTTTTCCAAACAAATACTAGTTTTTTTTTATTAAAAAAAAATTTCAACGCCTTGAGGTCGTAGCTATGCTTGTTAGCTTCCCAACGAATGTGCACAAGCTCCGACCGGATAAGGACATCCCAAGTTATGGTCGTTTTAGTGAGAAAGGGTCAAAAACAAGTAAAATCCAAAAGTTAACAAGGTAATTCACTTGTCCTCCATTTAGCCCGAAATTTCAAAAATTATAAAAATCAACCATTAGTCATCTGAAACGTACAAAACCACAAATATACAATAATTGGTCAATAAGGTACGCGAAACATGAGATAAATAAGTTCTTCATAAATTTTTCCTATGAGATTTTAAATGTATCTTATGAGATTTCTTTTTCTAAATCGTTGGTTTACATAAAATTTAGCGTGAAACGTTTTTTTAATATGCTTTAGTCTCATGGTATGAGGCTCTACTTTGCCTCTTGGTGTTAAAAAAAGATGATTCGGAGCGATTCCTCCATAAGTTGATTGAAAAATCAGAAAAAAAGTCAAGGATCACGATCCTTTCTAATGGAATTTTGCTTTAAAAATCCTAGATTTCTGCGATTAAATTTTTTTCCAAAGGCCTGAGGTCATAGCTATGCTTGTTAGCTTTCCACAGAATGTTCACAAGCTTCGACTGGATAAGGACATCCCAAGTTATGGTCGTTTTAGTGAGAAAGGGTCAAAAACAAGAAAAATCCAAAAGTTAACAAGGTAATTCACTTGACCTCCATTTAGCCCGAAATTTCAAAATTTATAAAAATCAACCATTAGTCATCTGAAACGTACAAAACCACAAATAAACAATAATTGGTCAATAAGGTACGCGAAACATGAGATAAATAAGTTCTTCATAAATTTTTCCTATGATATTTTAAATGTATCCTATGAGATTTCTTTTTCTAAATCGTTGGTTTACATAAGATTTAGCGTGAAATCTTTTTTTAATATGGTTTAGTCTCATGTTATGAGGCTCTACTTTGCCTCTCGGTGTTAAAAAATGTTGATTCGGAGCGATTCCTCCATAAGTTGATTGAAAAATCAGAAAAAAGGTCAAGGATCACGATCTTTTCTAATGGAATTTTGCCAAAAAAATCCTAGATTTCTGCGATTAAATTTTTTTTCCAACGGCCTGAGGTCGTAGCTATGCTTGCTAGCTTTCCAAAGAATGTTCACAATCTCCGACCGGATAAGGACATCCCAAGTTATGGTCGTTTTAGTGAGAAAGGGTCAAAAACAAGTAAAATCCAAAAGTTAACAAGGTAATTCACTTGACCTCCATTTAGCCCGAAATTTCAAAAATTATAAAAATCAACCATTAGTCATCTGAAACATACAAAACCACAAATAAACAATAATTGGTCAATAAGGTACGCGAAACATGAGATAAATAAGTTCTTCATAAATTTTTCCTATGAGATTTTAAATGTATCCTATGAGATTTCTTTTTCTAAATCATTAGTTTACATAAAATTCCGCTTGAAACCTTTTTTCAATATGGTTTAATCTCATTTTATGAGGCTCGACTTTACCTTTCAGTGTTAAAAAAAGATGATTCAGAGAGATTCCTCCAAAATTCGGTTGAAAAATCAGAAAAAAGGTCAAGGATCCCTATACTTTCTAATAGATTTTTTCCAAACAAATACTAGTTTTTTTCGATTAAAAAAAATTTCAACGCCTTGAGGTCGTAGCTATGCTTGCTAGCTTTCCAAAGAATGTTCACAATCTCCGACCGGATAAGGACATCCCAAGTTATGGTCGTTTTAGTGAGAAAGGGTCAAAAACAAGTAAAATCCAAAAGTTAACAAGGTAATTCAGTTGACCTCCATTTAGCCCGAAATTTCAAAAATTATAAAAATCAACCATTAGTCATCTGAAACGTACAAAACCGCAAATAAACAATAATTGGTCAATAAGTTACGCGAAACATGAGATAAATAAGTTCTTCATAAATTTTTCCTATGAGATTTTAAATGTATCCTATGAGATTTCTTTTTCTAAATCATTAGTTTACATAAAATTCCGCTTGAAACCTTTTTTCAATATGGTTTAATCTCATTTTATGAGGCTCGACTTTACCTTTCAGTGTTAAAAAAAGTTGATTCAGAGAGATTCCTCCAAAATTCGGTTGAAAAATCAGAAAAAAGGTCAAGGATCCCTATACTTTCTAATAGATTTTTTCCAAACAAATACTAGTTTTTTTTTATTAAAAAAAAATTTCAACGCCTTGAGGTCGTAGCTATGCTTGTTAGCTTCCCAACGAATGTGCACAAGCTCCGACCGGATAAGGACATCCCAAGTTATGGTCGTTTTAGTGAGAAAGGGTCAAAAACAAGTAAAATCCAAAAGTTAACAAGGTAATTCACTTGTCCTCCATTTAGCCCGAAATTTCAAAAATTATAAAAATCAACCATTAGTCATCTGAAACGTACAAAACCACAAATATACAATAATTGGTCAATAAGGTACGCGAAACATGAGATAAATAAGTTCTTCATAAATTTTTCCTATGAGATTTTAAATGTATCTTATGAGATTTCTTTTTCTAAATCGTTGGTTTACATAAAATTTAGCGTGAAACGTTTTTTTAATATGCTTTAGTCTCATGGTATGAGGCTCTACTTTGCCTCTTGGTGTTAAAAAAAGATGATTCGGAGCGATTCCTCCATAAGTTGATTGAAAAATCAGAAAAAAAGTCAAGGATCACGATCCTTTCTAATGGAATTTTGCTTTAAAAATCCTAGATTTCTGCGATTAAATTTTTTTCCAAAGGCCTGAGGTCATAGCTATGCTTGTTAGCTTTCCAAAGAATGTTCACAAGCTTCGACTGGATAAGGACATCCCAAGTTATGGTCGTTTTAGTGAGAAAGGGTCAAAAACAAGAAAAATCCAAAAGTTAACAAGGTAATTCACTTGACCTCCATTTAGCCCGAAATTTCAAAAATTATAAAAATCAACCATTAGTCATCTGAAACGTACAAAACCACAAATAAACAATAATTGGTCAATAAGGTACGCGAAACATGAGATAAATAAGTTCTTCATAAATTTTTCCTATGATATTTTAAATGTATCCTATGAGATTTCTTTTTCTAAATCGTTGGTTTACATAAGATTTAGCGTGAAATCTTTTTTTAATATGGTTTAGTCTCATGTTATGAGGCTCTACTTTGCCTCTCGGTGTTAAAAAATGTTGATTCGGAGCGATTCCTCCATAAGTTGATTGAAAAATCAGAAAAAAGGTCAAGGATCACGATCTTTTCTAATGGAATTTTGCCAAAAAAATCCTAGATTTCTGCGATTAAATTTTTTTTCCAACGGCCTGAGGTCGTAGCTATGCTTGCTAGCTTTCCAAAGAATGTTCATAATCTCCGACCGGATAAGGACATCCCAAGTTATGGTCGTTTTAGTGAGAAAGGGTCAAAAACAAGTAAAATCCAAAAGTTAACAAGGTAATTCACTTGACCTCCATTTAGCCCGAAATTTCAAAAATTATAAAAATCAACCATTAGTCATCTGAAACATACAAAACCACAAATAAACAATAATTGGTCAATAAGGTACGCGAAACATGAGATAAATAAGTTCTTCATAAATTTTTCCTATGAGATTTTAAATGTATCCTATGAGATTTCTTTTTCTAAATCATTAGTTTACATAAAATTCCGCTTGAAACCTTTTTTCAATATGGTTTAATCTCATTTTATGAGGCTCGACTTTACCTTTCAGTGTTAAAAAAAGATGATTCAGAGAGATTCCTCCAAAATTCGGTTGAAAAATCAGAAAAAAGGTCAAGGATCCCTATACTTTCTAATAGATTTTTTCCAAACAAATACTAGTTTTTTTCGATTAAAAAAAATTTCAACGCCTTGAGGTCGTAGCTATGCTTGTTAGCTTCCCAACGAATATTCACAAGCTCCGACCGGATAAGGACATCCCAAGTTATGGTCGTTTTAGTGAGAAAGATTCAAAAACAAGTAAAATTCAAAAGTTAACAAGGTAATTCACTTGTCCTCCATTTAGCCCGAAATTTCAAAAATTATAAAAATCAACCATTAGTCATCTGAAACCTACAAAACCACAAATAAACAATAATTGGTCAATAAGGTACGCGAAACATGAGATAAATAAGTTCTTCATAAATTTTTCCTATGAGATTTTAAATGTATCCTATGAGATTTCTTTTTCTAAATCATTAGTTTACATAAAATTCCGCTTGAAACCTTTTTTCAATATGGTTTAATCTCATTTTATGAGGCTCGACTTTACCTTTCAGTGTTAAAAAAAGATGATTCAGAGAGATTCCTCCAAAATTCGGTTGAAAAATCAGAAAAAAGGTCAAGGATCCCTATACTTTCTAATAGATTTTTTCCAAACAAATACTAGTTTTTTTCGATTAAAAAAAATTTCAACGCCTTGAGGTCGTAGCTATGCTTGTTAGCTTCCCAACGAATGTTCACAAGCTCCGACCGGATAAGGACATCCCAAGTTATGGTCGTTTTAGTGAGAAAGATTCAAAAACAAGTAAAATTCAAAAGTTAACAAGGTAATTCACTTGTCCTCCATTTAGCCCGAAATTTCAAAAATTATAAAAATCAACCATTAGTCATCTGAAACCTACAAAACCACAAATAAACAATAATTGGTCAATAAGGTACGCGAAACATGAGATAAATAAGTTCTTCATAAATTTTTCCTATGAGATTTTAAATGTATCCTATGAGATTTCTTTTTCTAAATCGTTGGTTTACATAAAATTTAGCGTGAAACCTTTTTTTAATATGGTTTAGTCTCATGGTATAAGGCTCTACTTTGCCTCTTGGTGTTAAAAAAAGATGATTCGGAGCGATTCCTCCATAAGTTGATTGAAAAATCAGAAAAAAGGTCAAGGATCGCGATCCTTTCTAATGGAATTTTGCTTTAAAAATCCTAGATTTCTGCGATTAAAATTTTTTCCAAAGGCCTGAGGTCGTAGCTATGCTTGTTAGCTTTCCAAAGAATGTTCACAAGCTCCGACTAGATAAGGACATCCCAAGTTATGGTCGTTTTAGTGAGAAAGGGTCAAAAACAAGAAAAATCCAAAAGTTAACAAGGTAATTCACTTGACCTCCATTTAGCCCGAAATTTCAAAATTTATAAAAATCAATCATTAGTCATCTGAAACGTACAAAACCACAAATAAACAATAATTGGTCAATAAGGTACGCGAAACATGAGATAAATAAGTTCTTCATAAATTTTTCCTATGAGATTTTAAATGTATGCTATGAGATTTCTTTTTCTAAATCGTTGGTTTACATAACATTTAGCGTGAAATATTTTTTTAATATGGTTTAGTCTCATGTTATGAGGCTCTACTTTGCCTCTCGGTGTTAAAAAATGTTGATTCGGAGCGATTCCTCCATAAGTTGATTGAAAAATCAGAAAAAAGGTCAAGGATCACGATCTTTTCTAATGGAATTTTGCCAAAAAAATCCTAGATTTCTGCGATTAAATTTTTTTTCCAACGGCCTGAGGTCGTAGCTATGCTTGCTAGCTTTCCAAAGAATGTTCACAATCTCCGACCGGATAAGGACATCCCAAGTTATGGTCGTTTTAGTGAGAAAGGGTCAAAAACAAGTAAAATCCAAAAGTTAACAAGGTAATTCAGTTGACCTCCATTTAGCCCGAAATTTCAAAAATTATAAAAATCAACCATTAGTCATCTGAAACGTACAAAACCGCAAATAAACAATAATTGGTCAATAAGTTACGCGAAACATGAGATAAATAAGTTCTTCATAAATTTTTCCTATGAGATTTTAAATGTATCCTATGAGATTTCTTTTTCTAAATCATTAGTTTACATAAAATTCCGCTTGAAACCTTTTTTCAATATGGTTTAATCTCATTTTATGAGGCTCGACTTTACCTTTCAGTGTTAAAAAAAGTTGATTCAGAGAGATTCCTCCAAAATTCGGTTGAAAAATCAGAAAAAAGGTCAAGGATCCCTATACTTTCTAATAGATTTTTTCCAAACAAATACTAGTTTTTTTTTATTAAAAAAAAATTTCAACGCCTTGAGGTCGTAGCTATGCTTGTTAGCTTCCCAACGAATGTGCACAAGCTCCGACCGGATAAGGACATCCCAAGTTATGGTCGTTTTAGTGAGAAAGGGTCAAAAACAAGTAAAATCCAAAAGTTAACAAGGTAATTCACTTGTCCTCCATTTAGCCCGAAATTTCAAAAATTATAAAAATCAACCATTAGTCATCTGAAACGTACAAAACCACAAATATACAATAATTGGTCAATAAGGTACGCGAAACATGAGATAAATAAGTTCTTCATAAATTTTTCCTATGAGATTTTAAATGTATCTTATGAGATTTCTTTTTCTAAATCGTTGGTTTACATAAAATTTAGCGTGAAACGTTTTTTTAATATGCTTTAGTCTCATGGTATGAGGCTCTACTTTGCCTCTTGGTGTTAAAAAAAGATGATTCGGAGCGATTCCTCCATAAGTTGATTGAAAAATCAGAAAAAAAGTCAAGGATCACGATCCTTTCTAATGGAATTTTGCTTTAAAAATCCTAGATTTCTGCGATTAAATTTTTTTCCAAAGGCCTGAGGTCATAGCTATGCTTGTTAGCTTTCCAAAGAATGTTCACAAGCTTCGACTGGATAAGGACATCCCAAGTTATGGTCGTTTTAGTGAGAAAGGGTCAAAAACAAGAAAAATCCAAAAGTTAACAAGGTAATTCACTTGACCTCCATTTAGCCCGAAATTTCAAAATTTATAAAAATCAACCATTAGTCATCTGAAACGTACAAAACCACAAATAAACAATAATTGGTCAATAAGGTACGCGAAACATGAGATAAATAAGTTCTTCATAAATTTTTCCTATGATATTTTAAATGTATCCTATGAGATTTCTTTTTCTAAATCGTTGGTTTACATAAGATTTAGCGTGAAATCTTTTTTTAATATGGTTTAGTCTCATGTTATGAGGCTCTACTTTGCCTCTCGGTGTTAAAAAATGTTGATTCGGAGCGATTCCTCCATAAGTTGATTGAAAAATCAGAAAAAAGGTCAAGGATCACGATCTTTTCTAATGGAATTTTGCCAAAAAAATCCTAGATTTCTGCGATTAAATTTTTTTTCCAACGGCCTGAGGTCGTAGCTATGCTTGCTAGCTTTCCAAAGAATGTTCACAATCTCCGACCGGATAAGGACATCCCAAGTTATGGTCGTTTTAGTGAGAAAGGGTCAAAAACAAGTAAAATCCAAAAGTTAACAAGGTAATTCACTTGACCTCCATTTAGCCCGAAATTTCAAAAATTATAAAAATCAACCATTAGTCATCTGAAACATACAAAACCACAAATAAACAATAATTGGTCAATAAGGTACGCGAAACATGAGATAAATAAGTTCTTCATAAATTTTTCCTATGAGATTTTAAATGTATCCTATGAGATTTCTTTTTCTAAATCATTAGTTTACATAAAATTCCGCTTGAAACCTTTTTTCAATATGGTTTAATCTCATTTTATGAGGCTCGACTTTACCTTTCAGTGTTAAAAAAAGATGATTCAGAGAGATTCCTCCAAAATTCGGTTGAAAAATCAGAAAAAAGGTCAAGGATCCCTATACTTTCTAATAGATTTTTTCCAAACAAATACTAGTTTTTTTCGATTAAAAAAAATTTCAACGCCTTGAGGTCGTAGCTATGCTTGCTAGCTTTCCAAAGAATGTTCACAATCTCCGACCGGATAAGGACATCCCAAGTTATGGTCGTTTTAGTGAGAAAGGGTCAAAAACAAGTAAAATCCAAAAGTTAACAAGGTAATTCAGTTGACCTCCATTTAGCCCGAAATTTCAAAAATTATAAAAATCAACCATTAGTCATCTGAAACGTACAAAACCGCAAATAAACAATAATTGGTCAATAAGTTACGCGAAACATGAGATAAATAAGTTCTTCATAAATTTTTCCTATGAGATTTTAAATGTATCCTATGAGATTTCTTTTTCTAAATCATTAGTTTACATAAAATTCCGCTTGAAACCTTTTTTCAATATGGTTTAATCTCATTTTATGAGGCTCGACTTTACCTTTCAGTGTTAAAAAAAGTTGATTCAGAGAGATTCCTCCAAAATTCGGTTGAAAAATCAGAAAAAAGGTCAAGGATCCCTATACTTTCTAATAGATTTTTTCCAAACAAATACTAGTTTTTTTTTATTAAAAAAAAATTTCAACGCCTTGAGGTCGTAGCTATGCTTGTTAGCTTCCCAACGAATGTGCACAAGCTCCGACCGGATAAGGACATCCCAAGTTATGGTCGTTTTAGTGAGAAAGGGTCAAAAACAAGTAAAATCCAAAAGTTAACAAGGTAATTCACTTGTCCTCCATTTAGCCCGAAATTTCAAAAATTATAAAAATCAACCATTAGTCATCTGAAACGTACAAAACCACAAATATACAATAATTGGTCAATAAGGTACGCGAAACATGAGATAAATAAGTTCTTCATAAATTTTTCCTATGAGATTTTAAATGTATCTTATGAGATTTCTTTTTCTAAATCGTTGGTTTACATAAAATTTAGCGTGAAACGTTTTTTTAATATGCTTTAGTCTCATGGTATGAGGCTCTACTTTGCCTCTTGGTGTTAAAAAAAGATGATTCGGAGCGATTCCTCCATAAGTTGATTGAAAAATCAGAAAAAAAGTCAAGGATCACGATCCTTTCTAATGGAATTTTGCTTTAAAAATCCTAGATTTCTGCGATTAAATTTTTTTCCAAAGGCCTGAGGTCATAGCTATGCTTGTTAGCTTTCCAAAGAATGTTCACAAGCTTCGACTGGATAAGGACATCCCAAGTTATGGTCGTTTTAGTGAGAAAGGGTCAAAAACAAGAAAAATCCAAAAGTTAACAAGGTAATTCACTTGACCTCCATTTAGCCCGAAATTTCAAAATTTATAAAAATCAACCATTAGTCATCTGAAACGTACAAAACCACAAATAAACAATAATTGGTCAATAAGGTACGCGAAACATGAGATAAATAAGTTCTTCATAAATTTTTCCTATGATATTTTAAATGTATCCTATGAGATTTCTTTTTCTAAATCGTTGGTTTACATAAGATTTAGCGTGAAATCTTTTTTTAATATGGTTTAGTCTCATGTTATGAGGCTCTACTTTGCCTCTCGGTGTTAAAAAATGTTGATTCGGAGCGATTCCTCCATAAGTTGATTGAAAAATCAGAAAAAAGGTCAAGGATCACGATCTTTTCTAATGGAATTTTGCCAAAAAAATCCTAGATTTCTGCGATTAAATTTTTTTTCCAACGGCCTGAGGTCGTAGCTATGCTTGCTAGCTTTCCAAAGAATGTTCACAATCTCCGACCGGATAAGGACATCCCAAGTTATGGTCGTTTTAGTGAGAAAGGGTCAAAAACAAGTAAAATCCAAAAGTTAACAAGGTAATTCACTTGACCTCCATTTAGCCCGAAATTTCAAAAATTATAAAAATCAACCATTAGTCATCTGAAACATACAAAACCACAAATAAACAATAATTGGTCAATAAGGTACGCGAAACATGAGATAAATAAGTTCTTCATAAATTTTTCCTATGAGATTTTAAATGTATCCTATGAGATTTCTTTTTCTAAATCATTAGTTTACATAAAATTCCGCTTGAAACCTTTTTTCAATATGGTTTAATCTCATTTTATGAGGCTCGACTTTACCTTTCAGTGTTAAAAAAAGATGATTCAGAGAGATTCCTCCAAAATTCGGTTGAAAAATCAGAAAAAAGGTCAAGGATCCCTATACTTTCTAATAGATTTTTTCCAAACAAATACTAGTTTTTTTCGATTAAAAAAAATTTCAACGCCTTGAGGTCGTAGCTATGCTTGTTAGCTTCCCAACGAATATTCACAAGCTCCGACCGGATAAGGACATCCCAAGTTATGGTCGTTTTAGTGAGAAAGATTCAAAAACAAGTAAAATTCAAAAGTTAACAAGGTAATTCACTTGTCCTCCATTTAGCCCGAAATTTCAAAAATTATAAAAATCAACCATTAGTCATCTGAAACCTACAAAACCACAAATAAACAATAATTGGTCAATAAGGTACGCGAAACATGAGATAAATAAGTTCTTCATAAATTTTTCCTATGAGATTTTAAATGTATCCTATGAGATTTCTTTTTCTAAATCATTAGTTTACATAAAATTCCGCTTGAAACCTTTTTTCAATATGGTTTAATCTCATTTTATGAGGCTCGACTTTACCTTTCAGTGTTAAAAAAAGATGATTCAGAGAGATTCCTCCAAAATTCGGTTGAAAAATCAGAAAAAAGGTTAAGGATCCCTATACTTTCTAATAGATTTTTTCCAAACAAATACTAGTTTTTTTCGATTAAAAAAAATTTCAACGCCTTGAGGTCGTAGCTATGCTTGTTAGCTTCCCAACGAATGTTCACAAGCTCCGACCGGATAAGGACATCCCAAGTTATGGTCGTTTTAGTGAGAAAGATTCAAAAACAAGTAAAATTCAAAAGTTAACAAGGTAATTCACTTGTCCTCCATTTAGCCCGAAATTTCAAAAATTATAAAAATCAACCATTAGTCATCTGAAACCTACAAAACCACAAATAAACAATAATTGGTCAATAAGGTACGCGAAACATGAGATAAATAAGTTCTTCATAAATTTTTCCTATGAGATTTTAAATGTATCCTATGAGATTTCTTTTTCTAAATCGTTGGTTTACATAAAATTTAGCGTGAAACCTTTTTTTAATATGGTTTAGTCTCATGGTATAAGGCTCTACTTTGCCTCTTGGTGTTAAAAAAAGATGATTCGGAGCGATTCCTCCATAAGTTGATTGAAAAATCAGAAAAAAGGTCAAGGATCGCGATCCTTTCTAATGGAATTTTGCTTTAAAAATCCTAGATTTCTGCGATTAAAATTTTTTCCAAAGGCCTGAGGTCGTAGCTATGCTTGTTAGCTTTCCAAAGAATGTTCACAAGCTCCGACTAGATAAGGACATCCCAAGTTATGGTCGTTTTAGTGAGAAAGGGTCAAAAACAAGAAAAATCCAAAAGTTAACAAGGTAATTCACTTGACCTCCATTTAGCCCGAAATTTCAAAATTTATAAAAATCAATCATTAGTCATCTGAAACGTACAAAACCACAAATAAACAATAATTGGTCAATAAGGTACGCGAAACATGAGATAAATAAGTTCTTCATAAATTTTTCCTATGAGATTTTAAATGTATGCTATGAGATTTCTTTTTCTAAATCGTTGGTTTACATAACATTTAGCGTGAAATATTTTTTTAATATGGTTTAGTCTCATGTTATGAGGCTCTACTTTGCCTCTCGGTGTTAAAAAATGTTGATTCGGAGCGATTCCTCCATAAGTTGATTGAAAAATCAGAAAAAAGGTCAAGGATCACGATCTTTTCTAATGGAATTTTGCCAAAAAAATCCTAGATTTCTGCGATTAAATTTTTTTTCCAACGGCCTGAGGTCGTAGCTATGCTTGCTAGCTTTCCAAAGAATGTTCACAATCTCCGACCGGATAAGGACATCCCAAGTTATGGTCGTTTTAGTGAGAAAGGGTCAAAAACAAGTAAAATCCAAAAGTTAACAAGGTAATTCAGTTGACCTCCATTTAGCCCGAAATTTCAAAAATTATAAAAATCAACCATTAGTCATCTGAAACGTACAAAACCGCAAATAAACAATAATTGGTCAATAAGTTACGCGAAACATGAGATAAATAAGTTCTTCATAAATTTTTCCTATGAGATTTTAAATGTATCCTATGAGATTTCTTTTTCTAAATCATTAGTTTACTTAAAATTCCGCTTGAAACCTTTTTTCAATATGGTTTAATCTCATTTTATGAGGCTCGACTTTACCTTTCAGTGTTAAAAAAAGTTGATTCAGAGAGATTCCTCCAAAATTCGGTTGAAAAATTAGAAAAAAGGTCAAGGATCCCTATACTTTCTAATGGATTTTTTCCAAACAAATACTAGTTTTTTTGGATTAAATTTTTTTTTCAACGCCTTGAGGTCGTAGCTATGCTTGTTAGCTTCCCAACGAATATTCACAAGCTCCGACCGGATAAGGACATCCCAAGTTATGGTCGTTTTAGTGAGAAAGGGTCAAAAACAAGTAAAATCCAAAAGTTAACAAGGTAATTCACTTGTCCTCCATTTAGCCCGAAATTTCAAAAATTATAAAAATCAACCATTAGTCATCTGAAACCTACAAAACCACAAATAAACAATAATTGGTCAATAAGGTACGCGAAACATGAGATAAATAAGTTCTTCATAAATTTTTCCTATGAGATTTTAAATGTATCCTACGAGATTTCTTTTTCTAAATCGTTTGTTTACATAAAATTTAGCGTGAAACCTTTTTTTAATATGGTTTAGTCTCATGGTTTGAGGCTTTACTTTGCCTCTTGGTGTTAAAAAAAGATGATTCGGAGCGATTCCTCCATAAGTTGATTGAAAAATCAGAAAAAAGGTCAAGGATCGCGATCCTTTCTAATGGAATTTTTCTTTAAAAATCCTAGATTTCTGAGATTAAAATTTTTTCAAAAGGCCTGAGGTCATAGCTATGCTTGTTAGCTTTCCAAAGAATGTTCACAAGCTCCGACTAGATAAGGACATCCCAAGTTATGGTCGGTTTAGTGAGAAAGGGTCAAAAACAAGAAAAATCCAAAAGTTAACAAGGTAATTCACTTGACCTCCATTTAGCCCGAAATTTCAAAATTTATAAAAATCAATCATTAGTCATCTGAAACGTACAAAACCACAAATAAACAATAATTGGTCAATAAGGTACGCGAAACATGAGATAAATAAGTTCTTCATAAATTTTTCCTATGATATTTTAAATGTATTCTATGAGATTTCTTTTTCTAAATCGTTGGTTTACATAAAATTTAGCGTGAAATCTTTTTTTAATATGGTTTAGTCTCATGTTATGAGGCTCTACTTTGCCTCTCGATGTTAAAAAATGTTGATTCGGAGCGATTCCTCCATAAGTTGATTGAAAAATCAGAAAAAAGGTCAAGGATCACGATCTTTTCTAATGGAATTTTGCCAAAAAAATCCTAGATTTCTGCGATTAAATTTTTTTTCCAACGGCCTGAGGTCGTAGCTATGCTTGCTAGCTTTCCAAAGAATGTTCACAATCTCCGACCGGATAAGGACATCCCAAGTTATGGTCGTTTTAGTGAGAAAGGGTCAAAAACAAGTAAAATCCAAAAGTTAACAAGGTAATTCAGTTGACCTCCATTTAGCCCGAAATTTCAAAAATTATAAAAATCAACCATTAGTCATCTGAAACGTACAAAACCGCAAATAAACAATAATTGGTCAATAAGTTACGCGAAACATGAGATAAATAAGTTCTTCATAAATTTTTCCTATGAGATTTTAAATGTATCCTATGAGATTTCTTTTTCTAAATCATTAGTTTACTTACAATTCCGCTTGAAACCTTTTTTCAATATGGTTTAATCTCATTTTATGAGGCTCGACTTTACCTTTCAGTGTTAAAAAAAGTTGATTCAGAGAGATTCCTCCAAAATTCGGTTGAAAAATTAGAAAAAAGGTCAAGGATCCCTATACTTTCTAATGGATTTTTTCCAAACAAATACTAGTTTTTTTGGATTAAATTTTTTTTTCAACGCCTTGAGGTCGTAGCTATGCTTGTTAGCTTCCCAACGAATATTCACAAGCTCCGACCGGATAAGGACATCCCAAGTTATGGTCGTTTTAGTGAGAAAGGGTCAAAAACAAGTAAAATCCAAAAGTTAACAAGGTAATTCACTTGTCCTCCATTTAGCCCGAAATTTCAAAAATTATAAAAATCAACCATTAGTCATCTGAAACCTACAAAACCACAAATAAACAATAATTGGTCAATAAGGTACGCGAAACATGAGATAAATAAGTTCTTCATAAATTTTTCCTATGAGATTTTAAATGTATCCTACGAGATTTCTTTTTCTAAATCGTTTGTTTACATAAAATTTAGCGTGAAACCTTTTTTTAATATGGTTTAGTCTCATGGTTTGAGGCTTTACTTTGCCTCTTGGTGTTAAAAAAAGATGATTCGGAGCGATTCCTCCATAAGTTGATTGAAAAATCAGAAAAAAGGTCAAGGATCGCGATCCTTTCTAATGGAATTTTTCTTTAAAAATCCTAGATTTCTGAGATTAAAATTTTTTCCAAAGGCCTGAGGTCATAGCTATGCTTGTTAGCTTTCCAAAGAATGTTCACAAGCTCCGACTAGATAAGGACATCCCAAGTTATGGTCGGTTTAGTGAGAAAGGGTCAAAAACAAGAAAAATCCAAAAGTTAACAAGGTAATTCACTTGACCTCCATTTAGCCCGAAATTTCAAAATTTATAAAAATCAACCATTAGTCATCTGAAACCTACAAAACCACAAATAAACAATAATTGGTCAATAAGGTACGCGAAACATGAGATAAATAAGTTCTTCATAAATTTTTCCTATGAGATTTTAAATGTATCCTATGAGATTTCTTTTTCTAAACCGTTGGTTTACATAAAATTTAGCGTGCAATATTTTTTAATATGGTTTAGTCTCATGTTATGAGGCTCTACTTTGCCTCTCGGTCTTAAAAAAAGTTGATTCGGAGCGATTCCTCCATAAGTTGATTGAAAAATCAGAAAAAAGGTCAAGGATCACGATCCTTTCTAATGGAATTTTGACAAAAAAATCCTAGATTTCTGCGATTAAATTTTTTTTCCAACGGCCTGAGGTCGTAGCTATGCTTGTTTGCTTTCCAAAGAATGTTCACAATCTCCGACCGGATAAGGACATCCCAAGTTATGGTCGTTTTAGTGAGAAAGGGTCAAAAACAAGTAAAATCCAAAAGTTAACAAGGTAATTCACTTGACCTCCATTTAGCCCGAAATTTCAAAACTTATAAAAATCAACCATTAGTCATCTGAAACGTACAAAACCACAAATAAACAATAATTGGTCAATAAGGTACGCGAAACATGAGATAAATAAGTTCTTCATAAATTTTTCCTATGATATTTTAAATGTATTCTATGAGATTTCTTTTTCTAAATCGTTGGTTTACATAAAATTTAGCGTGAAATCTTTTTTTAATATGGTTTAGTCTCATGTTATGAGGCTCTACTTTGCCTCTCGATGTTAAAAAATGTTGATTCGGAGCGATTCCTCCATAAGTTGATTGAAAAATCAGAAAAAAGGTCAAGGATCACGATCTTTTCTAATGGAATTTTGCCAAAAAAATCCTAGATTTCTGCGATTAAATTTTTTTTCCAACGGCCTGAGGTCGTAGCTATGCTTGCTAGCTTTCCAAAGAATGTTCACAATCTCCGACCGGATAAGGACATCCCAAGTTATGGTCGTTTTAGTGAGAAAGGGTCAAAAACAAGTAAAATCCAAAAGTTAACAAGGTAATTCAGTTGACCTCCATTTAGCCCGAAATTTCAAAAATTATAAAAATCAACCATTAGTCATCTGAAACGTACAAAACCACAAATAAACAATAATTGGTCAATAAGTTACGCGAAACATGAGATAAATAAGTTCTTCATAAATTTTTCCTATGAGATTTTAAATGTATCCTATGAGATTTCTTTTTCTAAATCATTAGTTTACATAAAATTCCGCTTGAAACCTTTTTTCAATATGGTTTAATCTCATTTTATGAGGCTCGACTTTACCTTTCAGTGTTAAAAAAAGTTGATTCAGAGAGATTCCTCCAAAATTCGGTTGAAAAATCAGAAAAAAGGTCAAGGATCCTTATACTTTCTAATGGATTTTTTCCAAACAAATACTAGTTTTTTTGGATTAAATTTTTTTTTCAACGCCTTGAGGTCGTAGCTATGCTTGTTAGCTTCCCAACGAATATTCACAAGCTCCGACCGGATAAGGACATCCCAAGTTATGGTCGTTTTAGTGAGAAAGGGTCAAAAACAAGTAAAATCCAAAAGTTAACAAGGTAATTCACTTGTCCTCCATTTAGCCCGAAATTTCAAAAATTATAAAAATCAACCATTAGTCATCTGAAACCTACAAAACCACAAATAAACAATAATTGGTCAATAAGGTACGCGAAACATGAGATAAATAAGTTCTTCATAAATTTTTCCTATGAGATTTTAAATGTATCCTATGAGATTTCTTTTTCTAAACCGTTGGTTTACATAAAATTTAGCGTGCAATATTTTTTATTATGGTTTAGTCTCATGTTATGAGGCTCTACTTTGCCTCTCGGTGTTAAAAAAAGTTGATTCGGAGCGATTCCTCCATAAGTTGATTGAAAAATCAGAAAAAAGGTCAAGGATCACGATCCTTTCTAATGGAATTTTGACAAAAAAATCCTAGATTTCTGCGATTAAATTTTTTTTCCAACGGCCTGAGGTCGTAGCTATGCTTGTTTGCTTTCCAAAGAATGTTCACAATCTCCGACCGGATAAGGACATCCCAAGTTATGGTCGTTTTAGTGAGAAAGGGTCAAAAACAAGTAAAATCCAAAAGTTAACAAGGTAATTCACTTGACCTCCATTTAGCCCGAAATTTCAAAACTTATAAAAATCAACCATTAGTCATCTGAAACGTACAAAACCACAAATAAACAATAATTGGTCAATAAGTTACGCGAAACATGAGATAAATAAGTTCTTCATAAATTTTTCCTATGAGATTTTAAATGTATCATATGAGATTTCTTTTTCTAAATCATTAGTTTACATAAAATTCCGCTTGAAACCTTTTTTCAATATGGTTTAATCTCATTTTATGAGGCTCGACTTTACCTTTCAGTGTTAAAAAAAGTTGATTCAGAGAGATTCCTCCAAAATTCGGTTGAAAAATTAGAAAAAAGGTCAAGGATCCCTATACTTTCTAATGGATTTTTTCCAAACAAATACTAGTTTTTTTGGATTAAATTTTTTTTTCAACGCCTTGAGGTCGTAGCTATGCTTGTTAGCTTCCCAACGAATATTCACAAGCTCCGACCGGATAAGGACATCCCAAGTTATGGTCGTTTTAGTGAGAAAGGGTCAAAAACAAGTAAAATCCAAAAGTTAACAAGGTAATTCACTTGTCCTCCATTTAGCCCGAAATTTCAAAAATTATAAAAATCAACCATTAGTCATCTGAAACCTACAAAACCACAAATAAACAATAATTGGTCAATAAGGTACGCGAAACATGAGATAAATAAGTTCTTCATAAATTTTTCCTATGAGATTTTAAATGTATCCTATGAGATTTCTTTTTCTAAATCGTTGGTTTACATAAAATTTAGCGTGAAACCTTTTTTTAATATGGTTTAGTCTCATGGTATGAGGCTCTACTTTGCCTCTTGGTGTTAAAAAAAGATGATTCGGAGCGATTCCTCCATAAGTTGATTGAAAAATCAGAAAAAAGGTCAAGGATCGCGATCCTTTCTAATGGAATTTTGCTTTAAAAATCCTAGATTTCTGAGATTAAAATTTTTTCCAAAGGCCTGAGGTCGTAGCTATGCTTGTTAGCTTTCCAAAGAATGTTCACAAGCTCCGACTAGATAAGGACATCCCAAGTTATGGTCGGTTTAGTGAGAAAGGGTCAAAAACAAGAAAAATCCAAAAGTTAACAAGGTAATTCAGTTGACCTCCATTTAGCCCGAAATTTCAAAAATTATAAAAATCAACCATTAGTCATCTGAAACGTACAAAACCACAAATAAACAATAATTGGTCAATAAGTTACGCGAAACATGAGATAAATAAGTTCTTCATAAATTTTTCCTATGAGATTTTAAATGTATCCTATGAGATTTCTTTTTCTAAATCATTAGTTTACATAAAATTCCGCTTGAAACCTTTTTTCAATATGGTTTAATCTCATTTTATGAGGCTCGACTTTACCTTTCAGTGTTAAAAAAAGTTGATTCAGAGAGATTCCTCCAAAATTCGGTTGAAAAATTAGAAAAAAGGTCAAGGATCCCTATACTTTCTAATGGATTTTTTCCAAACAAATACTAGTTTTTTTGGATTAAATTTTTTTTTCAACGCCTTGAGGTCGTAGCTATGCTTGTTAGCTTCCCAACGAATATTCACAAGCTCCGACCGGATAAGGACATCCCAAGTTATGGTCGTTTTAGTGAGAAAGGGTCAAAAACAAGTAAAATCCAAAAGTTAACAAGGTAATTCACTTGTCCTCCATTTAGCCCGAAATTTCAAAAATTATAAAAATCAACCATTAGTCATCTGAAACCTACAAAACCACAAATAAACAATAATTGGTCAATAAGGTACGCGAAACATGAGATAAATAAGTTCTTCATAAATTTTTCCTATGAGATTTTAAATGTATCCTATGAGATTTCTTTTTCTAAATCGTTGGTTTACATAAAATTTAGCGTGAAACCTTTTTTTAATATGGTTTAGTCTCATGGTATGAGGCTCTACTTTGCCTCTTGGTGTTAAAAAAAGATGATTCGGAGCGATTCCTCCATAAGTTGATTGAAAAATCAGAAAAAAGGTCAAGGATCGCGATCCTTTCTAATGGAATTTTGCTTTAAAAATCCTAGATTTCTGAGATTAAAATTTTTTCCAAAGGCCTGAGGTCGTAGCTATGCTTGTTAGCTTTCCAAAGAATGTTCACAAGCTCCGACTAGATAAGGACATCCCAAGTTATGGTCGGTTTAGTGAGAAAGGGTCAAAAACAAGAAAAATCCAAAAGTTAACAAGGTAATTCAGTTGACCTCCATTTAGCCCGAAATTTCAAAAATTATAAAAATCAACCATTAGTCATCTGAAACGTACAAAACCACAAATAAACAATAATTGGTCAATAAGTTACGCGAAACATGAGATAAATAAGTTCTTCATAAATTTTTCCTATGAGATTTTAAATGTATCCTATGAGATTTCTTTTTCTAAATCATTAGTTTACATAAAATTCCGCTTGAAACCTTTTTTCAATATGGTTTAATCTCGTTTTATGAGGCTCGACTTTACCTTTCAGTGTTAAAAAAAGTTGATTCAGAGAGATTCCTCCAAAATTCGGTTGAAAAATCAGAAAAAAGGTCAAGGATCCCTATACTTTCTAATGGATTTTTTCCAAACAAATACTAGTTTTTTTGGATTAAATTTTTTTTTCAACGCCTTGAGGTCGTAGCTATGCTTGTTAGCTTCCCAACGAATATTCACAAGCTCCGACCGGATAAGGACATCCCAAGTTATGGTCGTTTTAGTGAGAAAGGGTCAAAAACAAGTAAAATCCAAAAGTTAACAAGGTAATTCACTTGTCCTCCATTTAGCCCGAAATTTCAAAAATTATAAAAATCAACCATTAGTCATCTGAAACCTACAAAACCACAAATAAACAATAATTGGTCAATAAGGTACGCGAAACATGAGATAAATAAGTTCTTCATAAATTTTTCCTATGAGATTTTAAATGTATCCTATGAGATTTCTTTTTCTAAACCGTTGGTTTACATAAAATTTAGCGTGCAATATTTTTTAATATGGTTTAGTCTCATGTTATGAGGCTCTACTTTGCCTCTCGGTGTTAAAAAAAGTTGATTCGGAGCGATTCCTCCATAAGTTGATTGAAAAATCAGAAAAAAGGTCAAGGATCACGATCCTTTCTAATGGAATTTTGACAAAAAAATCCTAGATTTTTGCGATTAAATTTTTTTTCCAACGGCCTGAGGTCGTAGCTATGCTTGTTTGCTTTCCAAAGAATGTTCACAATCTCCGACCGGATAAGGACATCCCAAGTTATGGTCGTTTTAGTGAGAAAGGGTCAAAAACAAGTAAAATCCAAAAGTTAACAAGGTAATTCACTTGACCTCCATTTAGCCCGAAATTTCAAAACTTATAAAAATCAACCATTAGTCATCTGAAACGTACAAAACCACAAATAAACAATAATTGGTCAATAAGTTACGCGAAACATGAGATAAATAAGTTCTTCATAAATTTTTCCTATGAGATTTTAAATGTATCATATGAGATTTCTTTTTCTAAATCATTAGTTTACATAAAATTCCGCTTGAAACCTTTTTTCAATATGGTTTAATCTCATTTTATGAGGCTCGACTTTACCTTTCAGTGTTAAAAAAAGTTGATTCAGAGAGATTCCTCCAAAATTCGGTTGAAAAATTAGAAAAAAGGTCAAGGATCCCTATACTTTCTAATGGATTTTTTCCAAACAAATACTAGTTTTTTTGGATTAAATTTTTTTTTCAACGCCTTGAGGTCGTAGCTATGCTTGTTAGCTTCCCAACGAATATTCACAAGCTCCGACCGGATAAGGACATCCCAAGTTATGGTCGTTTTAGTGAGAAAGGGTCAAAAACAAGTAAAATCCAAAAGTTAACAAGGTAATTCACTTGTCCTCCATTTAGCCCGAAATTTCAAAAATTATAAAAATCAACCATTAGTCATCTGAAACCTACAAAACCACAAATAAACAATAATTGGTCAATAAGGTACGCGAAACATGAGATAAATAAGTTCTTCATAAATTTTTCCTATGAGATTTTAAATGTATCCTATGAGATTTCTTTTTCTAAATCGTTGGTTTACATAAAATTTAGCGTGAAACCTTTTTTTAATATGGTTTAGTCTCATGGTATGAGGCTCTACTTTGCCTCTTGGTGTTAAAAAAAGATGATTCGGAGCGATTCCTCCATAAGTTGATTGAAAAATCAGAAAAAAGGTCAAGGATCGCGATCCTTTCTAATGGAATTTTGCTTTAAAAATCCTAGATTTCTGAGATTAAAATTTTTTCCAAAGGCCTGAGGTCGTAGCTATGCTTGTTAGCTTTCCAAAGAATGTTCACAAGCTCCGACTAGATAAGGACATCCCAAGTTATGGTCGGTTTAGTGAGAAAGGGTCAAAAACAAGTAAAATCCAAAAGTTAACAAGGTAATTCACTTGACCTCCATTTAGCCCGAAATTTCAAAACTTATAAAAATCAACCATTAGTCATCTGAAACGTACAAAACCACAAATAAACAATAATTGGTCAATAAGTTACGCGAAACATGAGATAAATAAGTTCTTCATAAATTTTTCCTATGAGATTTTAAATGTATCATATGAGATTTCTTTTTCTAAATCATTAGTTTACATAAAATTCCGCTTGAAACCTTTTTTCAATATGGTTTAATCTCATTTTATGAGGCTCGACTTTACCTTTCAGTGTTAAAAAAAGTTGATTCAGAGAGATTCCTCCAAAATTCGGTTGAAAAATTAGAAAAAAGGTCAAGGATCCCTATACTTTCTAATGGATTTTTTCCAAACAAATACTAGTTTTTTTGGATTAAATTTTTTTTTCAACGCCTTGAGGTCGTAGCTATGCTTGTTAGCTTCCCAACGAATATTCACAAGCTCCGACCGGATAAGGACATCCCAAGTTATGGTCGTTTTAGTGAGAAAGGTTCAAAAACAAGTAAAATCCAAAAGTTAACAAGGTAATTCACTTGTCCTCCATTTAGCCCGAAATTTCAAAAATTATAAAAATCAACCATTAGTCATCTGAAACCTACAAAACCACAAATAAACAATAATTGGTCAATAAGGTACGCGAAACATGAGATAAATAAGTTCTTCATAAATTTTTCCTATGAGATTTTAAATGTATCCTATGAGATTTCTTTTTCTAAATCGTTGGTTTACATAAAATTTAGCGTGAAACCTTTTTTTAATATGGTTTAGTCTCATGGTATGAGGCTCTACTTTGCCTCTTGGTGTTAAAAAAAGATGATTCGGAGCGATTCCTCCATAAGTTGATTGAAAAATCAGAAAAAAGGTCAAGGATCGCGATCCTTTCTAATGGAATTTTGCTTTAAAAATCCTAGATTTCTGAGATTAAAATTTTTTCCAAAGGCCTGAGGTCGTAGCTATGCTTGTTAGCTTTCCAAAGAATGTTCACAAGCTCCGACTAGATAAGGACATCCCAAGTTATGGTCGGTTTAGTGAGAAAGGGTCAAAAACAAGAAAAATCCAAAAGTTAACAAGGTAATTCAGTTGACCTCCATTTAGCCCGAAATTTCAAAAATTATAAAAATCAACCATTAGTCATCTGAAACGTACAAAACCACAAATAAACAATAATTGGTCAATAAGTTACGCGAAACATGAGATAAATAAGTTCTTCATAAATTTTTCCTATGAGATTTTAAATGTATCCTATGAGATTTCTTTTTCTAAATCATTAGTTTACATAAAATTCCGCTTGAAACCTTTTTTCAATATGGTTTAATCTCATTTTATGAGGCTCGACTTTACCTTTCAGTGTTAAAAAAAGTTGATTCAGAGAGATTCCTCCAAAATTCGGTTGAAAAATCAGAAAAAAGGTCAAGGATCCCTATACTTTCTAATGGATTTTTTCCAAACAAATACTAGTTTTTTTGGATTAAATTTTTTTTTCAACGCCTTGAGGTCGTAGCTATGCTTGTTAGCTTCCCAACGAATATTCACAAGCTCCGACCGGATAAGGACATCCCAAGTTATGGTCGTTTTAGTGAGAAAGGGTCAAAAACAAGTAAAATCCAAAAGTTAACAAGGTAATTCACTTGTCCTCCATTTAGCCCGAAATTTCAAAAATTATAAAAATCAACCATTAGTCATCTGAAACCTACAAAACCACAAATAAACAATAATTGGTCAATAAGGTACGCGAAACATGAGATAAATAAGTTCTTCATAAATTTTTCCTATGAGATTTTAAATGTATCCTATGAGATTTCTTTTTCTAAACCGTTGGTTTACATAAAATTTAGCGTGCAATATTTTTTAATATGGTTTAGTCTCATGTTATGAGGCTCTACTTTGCCTCTCGGTGTTAAAAAAAGTTGATTCGGAGCGATTCCTCCATAAGTTGATTGAAAAATCAGAAAAAAGGTCAAGGATCACGATCCTTTTTAATGGAATTTTGACAAAAAAATCCTAGATTTTTGCGATTAAAATTTTTTTCCAACGGCCTGAGGTCGTAGCTATGCTTGTTTGCTTTCCAAAGAATGTTCACAATCTCCGACCGGATAATGACATCCCAAGTTATGGTCGTTTTAGTGAGAAAGGGTCAAAAACAAGTAAAATCCAAAAGTTAACAAGGTAATTCACTTGACCTCCATTTAGCCCGAAATTTCAAAACTTATAAAAATCAACCATTAGTCATCTGAAACGTACAAAACCACAAATAAACAATAATTGGTCAATAAGTTACGCGAAACATGAGATAAATAAGTTCTTCATAAATTTTTCCTATGAGATTTTAAATGTATCCTATGAGATTTCTTTTTCTAAATCATTAGTTTACATAAAATTCCGCTTGAAACCTTTTTTCAATATGGTTTAATCTCATTTTATGAGGCTCGACTTTACCTTTCAGTGTTAAAAAAAGTTGATTCAGAGAGATTCCTCCAAAATTCGGTTGAAAAATCAGAAAAAAGGTCAAGGATCCCTATACTTTCTAATGGATTTTTTCCAAACAAATACTAGTTTTTTTGGATTAAATTTTTTTTTCAACGCCTTGAGGTCGTAGCTATGCTTGTTAGCTTCCCAACGAATATTCACAAGCTCCGACCGGATAAGGACATCCCAAGTTATGGTCGTTTTAGTGAGAAAGGGTCAAAAACAAGTAAAATCCAAAAGTTAACAAGGTAATTCACTTGTCCTCCATTTAGCCCGAAATTTCAAAAATTATAAAAATCAACCATTAGTCATCTGAAACCTACAAAACCACAAATAAACAATAATTGGTCAATAAGGTACGCGAAACATGAGATAAATAAGTTCTTCATAAATTTTTCCTATGAGATTTTAAATGTATCCTATGAGATTTCTTTTTCTAAATCGTTGGTTTACATAAAATTTAGCGTGAAACCTTTTTTTAATATGGTTTAGTCTCATGGTATGAGGCTCTACTTTGCCTCTTGGTGTTAAAAAAAGATGATTCGGAGCGATTCCTCCATAAGTTGATTGAAAAATCAGAAAAAAGGTCAAGGATCGCGATCCTTTCTAATGGAATTTTGCTTTAAAAATCCTAGATTTCTGAGATTAAAATTTTTTCCAAAGGCCTGAGGTCGTAGCTATGCTTGTTAGCTTTCCAAAGAATGTTCACAAGCTCCGACTAGATAAGGACATCCCAAGTTATGGTCGGTTTAGTGAGAAAGGGTCAAAAACAAGAAAAATCCAAAAGTTAACAAGGTAATTCAGTTGACCTCCATTTAGCCCGAAATTTCAAAAATTATAAAAATCAACCATTAGTCATCTGAAACGTACAAAACCACAAATAAACAATAATTGGTCAATAAGTTACGCGAAACATGAGATAAATAAGTTCTTCATAAATTTTTCCTATGAGATTTTA
Organism: Medicago arabica; assembly: GCA_946800305.1. Lineage (NCBI taxonomy): Eukaryota > Viridiplantae > Streptophyta > Magnoliopsida > Fabales > Fabaceae > Medicago > Medicago arabica. Next base: position 86,758 of record OX326966.1, on the reverse strand, counting down.
AATGTATCCTATGAGATTTCTTTTTCTAAATCATTAGTTTACATAAAATTCCGCTTGAAACCTTTTTTCAATATGGTTTAATCTCGTTTTATGAGGCTCGACTTTACCTTTCAGTGTTAAAAAAAGTTGATTCAGAGAGATTCCTCCAAAATTAGGTTGAAAAATCAGAAAAAAGGTCAAGGATCCCTATACTTTCTAATGGATTTTTTCCAAACAAATACTAGTTTTTTTGGATTAAATTTTTTTTTCAACGCCTTGAGGTCGTAGCTATGCTTGTTAGCTTCCCAACGAATATTCACAAGCTCCGACCGGATAAGGACATCCCAAGTTATGGTCGTTTTAGTGAGAAAGGGTCAAAAACAAGTAAAATCCAAAAGTTAACAAGGTAATTCACTTGTCCTCCATTTAGCCCGAAATTTCAAAAATTATAAAAATCAACCATTAATCATCTGAAACCTACAAAACCACAAATAAACAATAATTGGTCAATAAGGTACGCGAAACATGAGATAAATAAGTTCTTCATAAATTTTTCCTATGAGATTTTAAATGTATCCTATGAGATTTCTTTTTCTAAACCGTTGGTTTACATAAAATTTAGCGTGCAATATTTTTTAATATGGTTTAGTCTCATGTTATGAGGCTCTACTTTGCCTCTCGGTGTTAAAAAAAGTTGATTCGGAGCGATTCCTCCATAAGTTGATTGAAAAATCAGAAAAAAGGTCAAGGATCACGATCCTTTCTAATGGAATTTTGACAAAAAAATCCTAGATTTTTGCGATTAAATTTTTTTTCCAACGGCCTGAGGTCGTAGCTATGCTTGTTTGCTTTCCAAAGAATGTTCACAATCTCCGACCGGATAAGGACATCCCAAGTTATGGTCGTTTTAGTGAGAAAGGGTCAAAAACAAGTAAAATCCAAAAGTTAACAAGGTAATTCACTTGACCTCCATTTAGCCCGAAATTTCAAAACTTATAAAAATCAACCATTAGTCATCTGAAACGTACAAAACCACAAATAAACAATAATTGGTCAATAAGTTACGCGAAACATGAGATAAATAAGTTCTTCATAAATTTTTCCTATGAGATTTTAAATGTATCCTATGAGATTTCTTTTTCTAAATCATTAGTTTACATAAAATTCCGCTTGAAACCTTTTTTCAATATGGTTTAATCTCATTTTATGAGGCTCGACTTTACCTTTCAGTGTTAAAAAAAGTTGATTCAGAGAGATTCCTCCAAAATTCGGTTGAAAAATCAGAAAAAAGGTCAAGGATCCCTATACTTTCTAATGGATTTTTTCCAAACAAATACTAGTTTTTTTGGATTAAATTTTTTTTTCAACGCCTTGAGGTCGTAGCTATGCTTGTTAGCTTCCCAACGAATATTCACAAGCTCCGACCGGATAAGGACATCCCAAGTTATGGTCGTTTTAGTGAGAAAGGGTCAAAAACAAGTAAAATCCAAAAGTTAACAAGGTAATTCACTTGTCCTCCATTTAGCCCGAAATTTCAAAAATTATAAAAATCAACCATTAGTCATCTGAAACCTACAAAACCACAAATAAACAATAATTGGTCAATAAGGTACGCGAAACATGAGATAAATAAGTTCTTCATAAATTTTTCCTATGAGATTTTAAATGTATCCTATGAGATTTCTTTTTCTAAATCGTTGGTTTACATAAAATTTAGCGTGAAACCTTTTTTTAATATGGTTTAGTCTCATGGTATGAGGCTCTACTTTGCCTCTTGGTGTTAAAAAAAGATGATTCGGAGCGATTCCTCCATAAGTTGATTGAAAAATCAGAAAAAAGGTCAAGGATCGCGATCTATTCTAATGGAATTTTGCTTTAAAAATCCTAGATTTCTGAGATTAAAATTTTTTCCAAAGGCCTGAGGTCGTAGCTATGCTTGTTAGCTTTCCAAAGAATGTTCACAAGCTCCGACTAGATAAGGACATCCCAAGTTATGGTCGGTTTAGTGAGAAAGGGTCAAAAACAAGAAAAATCCAAAAGTTAACAAGGTAATTCAGTTGACCTCCATTTAGCCCGAAATTTCAAAAATTATAAAAATCAACCATTAGTCATCTGAAACGTACAAAACCACAAATAAACAATAATTGGTCAATAAGTTACGCGAAACATGAGATAAATAAGTTCTTCATAAATTTTTCCTATGAGATTTTAAATGTATCCTATGAGATTTCTTTTTCTAAATCATTAGTTTACATAAAATTCCGCTTGAAACCTTTTTTCAATATGGTTTAATCTCATTTTATGAGGCTCGACTTTACCTTTCAGTGTTAAAAAAAGTTGATTCAGAGAGATTCCTCCAAAATTCGGTTGAAAAATCAGAAAAAAGGTCAAGGATCCCTATACTTTCTAATGGATTTTTTCCAAACAAATACTAGTTTTTTTGGATTAAATTTTTTTTTCAACGCCTTGAGGTCGTAGCTATGCTTGTTAGCTTCCCAACGAATATTCACAAGCTCCGACCGGATAAGGACATCCCAAGTTATGGTCGTTTTAGTGAGAAAGGGTCAAAAACAAGTAAAATCCAAAAGTTAACAAGGTAATTCACTTGTCCTCCATTTAGCCCGAAATTTCAAAAATTATAAAAATCAACCATTAGTCATCTGAAACCTACAAAACCACAAATAAACAATAATTGGTCAATAAGGTACGCGAAACATGAGATAAATAAGTTCTTCATAAATTTTTCCTATGAGATTTTAAATGTATCCTATGAGATTTCTTTTTCTAAATCGTTGGTTTACATAAAATTTAGCGTGAAACCTTTTTTTAATATGGTTTAGTCTCATGGTATGAGGCTCTACTTTGCCTCTTGGTGTTAAAAAAAGATGATTCGGAGCGATTCCTCCATAAGTTGATTGAAAAATCAGAAAAAAGGTCAAGGATCGCGATCCTTTCTAATGGAATTTTGCTTTAAAAATCCTAGATTTCTGAGATTAAAATTTTTTCCAAAGGCCTGAGGTCGTAGCTATGCTTGTTAGATTTCCAAAGAATGTTCACAAGCTCCGACTAGATAAGGACATCCCAAGTTATGGTCGGTTTAGTGAGAAAGGGTCAAAAACAAGAAAAATCCAAAAGTTAACAAGGTAATTCACTTGACCTCCATTTAGCCCGAAATTTCAAAATTTATAAAAATCAATCATTAGTCATCTGAAACGTACAAAACCACAAATAAACAATAATTGGTCAATAAGGTACGCGAAACATGAGATAAATAAGTTCTTCATAAATTTTTCCTATGATATTTTAAATGTATCCTATGAGATTTCTTTTTCTAAATCGTTGGTTTACATAAAATTTAGCGTGAAATCTTTTTTTAATATGGTTTAGTCTCATGTTATGAGGCTCTACTTTGCCTCTCGGTGTTAAAAAATGTTGATTCGGAGCGATTCCTCCATAAGTTGATTGAAAAATCAGAAAAAAGGTCAAGGATCACGATCTTTTCTAATGGAATTTTGCCAAAAACATCCTAGATTTCTGCGATTAATTTTTTTTTCCAACGGCCTGAGGTCGTAGCTATGCTTGCTAGCTTTCCAAAGAATGTTCACAATCTCCGACCGGATAAGGACATCCCAAGTTATGGTCGTTTTAGTGAGAAAGGGTCAAAAACAAGTAAAATCCAAAAGTTAACAAGGTAATTCAGTTGACCTCCATTTAGCCCGAAATTTCAAAAATTATAAAAATCAACCATTAGTCATCTGAAACGTACAAAACCACAAATAAACAATAATTGGTCAATAAGTTACGCGAAACATGAGATAAATAAGTTCTTCATAAATTTTTCCTATGAGATTTTAAATGTATCCTATGAGATTTCTTTTTCTAAATAATTAGTTTACATAAAATTCCGCTTGAAACCTTTTTTCAATATGGTTTAATCTCATTTTATGAGGCTCGACTTTACCTTTCAGTGTTAAAAAAAGTTGATTCAGAGAGATTCCTCCAAAATTCGGTTGAAAAATCAGAAAAAAGGTCAAGGATCCCTATACTTTCTAATGGATTTTTTCCAAACAAATACTAGTTTTTTTGGATTAAATTTTTTTTTCAACGCCTTGAGGTCGTAGCTATGCTTGTTAGCTTCCCAACGAATATTCACAAGCTCCGACCGGATAAGGACATCCCAAGTTATGGTCGTTTTAGTGAGAAAGGGTCAAAAACAAGTAAAATCCAAAAGTTAACAAGGTAATTCACTTGTCCTCCATTTAGCCCGAAATTTCAAAAATTATAAAAATCAACCATTAGTCATCTGAAACCTACAAAACCACAAATAAACAATAATTGGTCAATAAGGTACGCGAAACATGAGATAAATAAGTTCTTCATAAATTTTTCCTATGAGATTTTAAATGTATCCTATGAGATTTCTTTTTCTAAACCGTTGGTTTACATAAAATTTAGCGTGCAATATTTTTTTAATATGGTTTAGTCTCATGTTATGAGGCTCTACTTTGCCTCTCGGTGTTAAAAAAAGTTGATTCGGAGCGATTCCTCCATAAGTTGATTGAAAAATTAGAAAAAAGGTCAAGGATCACGATCCTTTCTAATGGAATTTTGACAAAAAAATCCTAGATTTCTGCGATTAAAATTTTTTTCCAACGGCCTGAGGTCGTAGCTATGCTTGTTTGCTTTCCAAAGAATGTTCACAATCTCCGACCGGATAAGGACATCCCAAGTTATGGTCGTTTTAGTGAGAAAGGGTCAAAAACAAGTAAAATCCAAAAGTTAACAAGGTAATTCAGTTGACCTCCATTTAGCCCGAAATTTCAAAATTTATAAAAATCAATCATTAGTCATCTGAAACGTACAAAACCACAAATAAACAATAATTGGTCAATAAGGTACGCGAAACATGAGATAAATAAGTTCTTCATAAATTTTTCCTATGATATTTTAAATGTATCCTATGAGATTTCTTTTTCTAAATCGTTGGTTTACATAAAATTTAGCGTGAAATCTTTTTTTAATATGGTTTAGTCTCATGTTATGAGGCTCTACTTTGCCTCTCGGTGTTAAAAAATGTTGATTCGGAGTGATTCCTCCATAAGTTGATTGAAAAATCAGAAAAAAGGTCAAGGATCACGATCTTTTCTAATGGAATTTTGCCAAAAAAATCCTAGATTTCTGCGATTAATTTTTTTTTCCAACGGCCTGAGGTCGTAGCTATGCTTGCTAGCTTTCCAAAGAATTTTCACAATCTCCGACCGGATAAGGACATCCCAAGTTATGGTCGTTTTAATGAGAAAGGGTCAAAAACAAGTAAAATCCAAAAGTTAACAAGGTAATTCAGTTGACCTCCATTTAGCCCGAAATTTCAAAAATTATAAAAATCAACCATTAGTCATCTGAAACGTACAAAACCACAAATAAACAATAATTGGTCAATAAGTTACGCGAAACATGAGATAAATAAGTTCTTCATAAATTTTTCCTATGAGATTTTAAATGTATCCTATGAGATTTCTTTTTCTAAATAATTAGTTTACATAAAATTCCGCTTGAAACCTTTTTTCAATATGGTTTAATCTCATTTTATGAGGCTCGACTTTACCTTTCAGTGTTAAAAAAAGTTGATTCAGAGAGATTCCTCCAAAATTCGGTTGAAAAATCAGAAAAAAGGTCAAGGATCCCTATACTTTCTAATGGATTTTTTCCAAACAAATACTAGTTTTTTTGGATTAAATTTTTTTTTCAACGCCTTGAGGTCGTAGCTATGCTTGTTAGCTTCCCAACGAATATTCACAAGCTCCGACCGGATAAGGACATCCCAAGTTATGGTCGTTTTAGTGAGAAAGGGTCAAAAACAAGTAAAATCCAAAAGTTAACAAGGTAATTCACTTGTCCTCCATTTAGCCCGAAATTTCAAAAATTATAAAAATCAACCATTAGTCATCTGAAACCTACAAAACCACAAATAAACAATAATTGGTCAATAAGGTATGCGAAACATGAGATAAATAAGTTCTTCATAAATTTTTCCTATGAGATTTTAAATGTATCCTATGAGATTTCTTTTTCTAAATCGTTGGTTTACATAAAATTTAGCGTGAAACCTTTTTTTAATATGGTTTAGTCTCATGGTATGAGGCTCTACTTTGCCTCTTGGTGTTAAAAAAAGATGATTCGGAGCGATTCCTCCATAAGTTGATTGAAAAATCAGAAAAAAGGTCAAGGATCGGGATCCTTTCTAATGGAATTTTGCTTTAAAAATCCTAGATTTCTGAGATTAAAATTTTTTCCAAAGGCCTGAGGTCGTAGCTATGCTTGTTAGCTTTCCAAAGAATGTTCACAAGCTCCGACCGGATAAGGACATCCCAAGTTATGGTCGGTTTAGTGAGAAAGGGTCAAAAACAAGAAAAATCCAAAAGTTAACAAGGTAATTCACTTGACCTCCATTTAGCCCGAAATTTCAAAACTTATAAAAATCAACCATTAGTCATCTGAAACGTACAAAACCACAAATCAACAATAACTGGTCAATAAGTTACGCGAAACATGAGATAAATAAGTTCTTCATAAATTTTTCCTATGAGATTTTAAATGTATCCTATGAGATTTCTTTTTCTAAATAATTAGTTTACATAAAATTCCGCTTGAAACCTTTTTTCAATATGGTTTAATCTCATTTTATGAGGCTCGACTTTACCTTTCAGTGTTAAAAAAAGTTGATTCAGAGAGATTCCTCCAAAATTCGGTTGAAAAATCAGAAAAAAGGTCAAGGATCCCTATACTTTCTAATGGATTTTTTCCAAACAAATACTAGTTTTTTTGGATTAAATTTTTTTTTCAACGCCTTGAGGTCGTAGCTATGCTTGTTAGCTTCCCAACGAATATTCACAAGCTCCGACCGGATAAGGACATCCCAAGTTATGGTCGTTTTAGTGAGAAAGGGTCAAAAACAAGTAAAATCCAAAAGTTAACAAGGTAATTCACTTGTCCTCCATTTAGCCCGAAATTTCAAAAATTATAAAAATCAACCATTAGTCATCTGAAACCTACAAAACCACAAATAAACAATAATTGGTCAATAAGGTACGCGAAACATGAGATAAATAAGTTCTTCATAAATTTTTCCTATGAGATTTTAAATGTATCCTATGAGATTTCTTTTTCTAAACCGTTGGTTTACATAAAATTTAGCGTGCAATATTTTTTTAATATGGTTTAGTCTCATGTTATGAGGCTCTACTTTGCCTCTCGGTGTTAAAAAAAGTTGATTCGGAGCGATTCCTCCATAAGTTGATTGAAAAATTAGAAAAAAGGTCAAGGATCACGATCCTTTCTAATGGAATTTTGACAAAAAAATCCTAGATTTCTGCGATTAAAATTTTTTTCCAACGGCCTGAGGTCGTAGCTATGCTTGTTTGCTTTCCAAAGAATGTTCACAATCTCCGACCGGATAAGGACATCCCAAGTTATGGTCGTTTTAGTGAGAAAGGGTCAAAAACAAGTAAAATCCAAAAGTTAACAAGGTAATTCAGTTGACCTCCATTTAGCCCGAAATTTCAAAATTTATAAAAATCAATCATTAGTCATCTGAAACGTACAAAACCACAAATAAACAATAATTGGTCAATAAGGTACGCGAAACATGAGATAAATAAGTTCTTCATAAATTTTTCCTATGATATTTTAAATGTATCCTATGAGATTTCTTTTTCTAAATCGTTGGTTTACATAAAATTTAGCGTGAAATCTTTTTTTAATATGGTTTAGTCTCATGTTATGAGGCTCTACTTTGCCTCTCGGTGTTAAAAAATGTTGATTCGGAGTGATTCCTCCATAAGTTGATTGAAAAATCAGAAAAAAGGTCAAGGATCACGATCTTTTCTAATGGAATTTTGCCAAAAAAATCCTAGATTTCTGCGATTAATTTTTTTTTCCAACGGCCTGAGGTCGTAGCTATGCTTGCTAGCTTTCCAAAGAATTTTCACAATCTCCGACCGGATAAGGACATCCCAAGTTATGGTCGTTTTAATGAGAAAGGGTCAAAAACAAGTAAAATCCAAAAGTTAACAAGGTAATTCAGTTGACCTCCATTTAGCCCGAAATTTCAAAAATTATAAAAATCAACCATTAGTCATCTGAAACGTACAAAACCACAAATAAACAATAATTGGTCAATAAGTTACGCGAAACATGAGATAAATAAGTTCTTCATAAATTTTTCCTATGAGATTTTAAATGTATCCTATGAGATTTCTTTTTCTAAATAATTAGTTTACATAAAATTCCGCTTGAAACCTTTTTTCAATATGGTTTAATCTCATTTTATGAGGCTCGACTTTACCTTTCAGTGTTAAAAAAAGTTGATTCAGAGAGATTCCTCCAAAATTCGGTTGAAAAATCAGAAAAAAGGTCAAGGATCCCTATACTTTCTAATGGATTTTTTCCAAACAAATACTAGTTTTTTTGGATTAAATTTTTTTTTCAACGCCTTGAGGTCGTAGCTATGCTTGTTAGCTTCCCAACGAATATTCACAAGCTCCGACCGGATAAGGACATCCCAAGTTATGGTCGTTTTAGTGAGAAAGGGTCAAAAACAAGTAAAATCCAAAAGTTAACAAGGTAATTCACTTGTCCTCCATTTAGCCCGAAATTTCAAAAATTATAAAAATCAACCATTAGTCATCTGAAACCTACAAAACCACAAATAAACAATAATTGGTCAATAAGGTATGCGAAACATGAGATAAATAAGTTCTTCATAAATTTTTCCTATGAGATTTTAAATGTATCCTATGAGATTTCTTTTTCTAAATCGTTGGTTTACATAAAATTTAGCGTGAAACCTTTTTTTAATATGGTTTAGTCTCATGGTATGAGGCTCTACTTTGCCTCTTGGTGTTAAAAAAAGATGATTCGGAGCGATTCCTCCATAAGTTGATTGAAAAATCAGAAAAAAGGTCAAGGATCGGGATCCTTTCTAATGGAATTTTGCTTTAAAAATCCTAGATTTCTGAGATTAAAATTTTTTCCAAAGGCCTGAGGTCGTAGCTATGCTTGTTAGCTTTCCAAAGAATGTTCACAAGCTCCGACCGGATAAGGACATCCCAAGTTATGGTCGGTTTAGTGAGAAAGGGTCAAAAACAAGAAAAATCCAAAAGTTAACAAGGTAATTCACTTGACCTCCATTTAGCCCGAAATTTCAAAACTTATAAAAATCAACCATTAGTCATCTGAAACGTACAAAACCACAAATCAACAATAACTGGTCAATAAGTTACGCGAAACATGAGATAAATAAGTTCTTCATAAATTTTTCCTATGAGATTTTAAATGTATCCTATGAGATTTCTTTTTCTAAATAATTAGTTTACATAAAATTCCGCTTGAAACCTTTTTTCAATATGGTTTAATCTCATTTTATGAGGCTCGACTTTACCTTTCAGTGTTAAAAAAAGTTGATTCAGAGAGATTCCTCCAAAATTCGGTTGAAAAATCAGAAAAAAGGTCAAGGATCCCTATACTTTCTAATGGATTTTTTCCAAACAAATACTAGTTTTTTTGGATTAAATTTTTTTTTCAACGCCTTGAGGTCGTAGCTATGCTTGTTAGCTTCCCAACGAATATTCACAAGCTCCGACCGGATAAGGACATCCCAAGTTATGGTCGTTTTAGTGAGAAAGGGTCAAAAACAAGTAAAATCCAAAAGTTAACAAGGTAATTCACTTGTCCTCCATTTAGCCCGAAATTTCAAAAATTATAAAAATCAACCATTAGTCATCTGAAACCTACAAAACCACAAATAAACAATAATTGGTCAATAAGGTACGCGAAACATGAGATAAATAAGTTCTTCATAAATTTTTCCTATGAGATTTTAAATGTATCCTATGAGATTTCTTTTTCTAAACCGTTGGTTTACATAAAATTTAGCGTGCAATATTTTTTTAATATGGTTTAGTCTCATGTTATGAGGCTCTACTTTGCCTCTCGGTGTTAAAAAAAGTTGATTCGGAGCGATTCCTCCATAAGTTGATTGAAAAATTAGAAAAAAGGTCAAGGATCACGATCCTTTCTAATGGAATTTTGACAAAAAAATCCTAGATTTCTGCGATTAAAATTTTTTTCCAACGGCCTGAGGTCGTAGCTATGCTTGTTTGCTTTCCAAAGAATGTTCACAATCTCCGACCGGATAAGGACATCCCAAGTTATGGTCGTTTTAGTGAGAAAGGGTCAAAAACAAGTAAAATCCAAAAGTTAACAAGGTAATTCAGTTGACCTCCATTTAGCCCGAAATTTCAAAATTTATAAAAATCAATCATTAGTCATCTGAAACGTACAAAACCACAAATAAACAATAATTGGTCAATAAGGTACGCGAAACATGAGATAAATAAGTTCTTCATAAATTTTTCCTATGATATTTTAAATGTATCCTATGAGATTTCTTTTTCTAAATCGTTGGTTTACATAAAATTTAGCGTGAAATCTTTTTTTAATATGGTTTAGTCTCATGTTATGAGGCTCTACTTTGCCTCTCGGTGTTAAAAAATGTTGATTCGGAGTGATTCCTCCATAAGTTGATTGAAAAATCAGAAAAAAGGTCAAAAATCACGATCTTTTCTAATGGAATTTTGCCAAAAAAATCCTAGATTTCTGCGATTAATTTTTTTTTCCAACGGCCTGAGGTCGTAGCTATGCTTGCTAGCTTTCCAAAGAATTTTCACAATCTCCGACCGGATAAGGACATCCCAAGTTATGGTCGTTTTAATGAGAAAGGGTCAAAAACAAGTAAAATCCAAAAGTTAACAAGGTAATTCAGTTGACCTCCATTTAGCCCGAAATTTCAAAAATTATAAAAATCAACCATTAGTCATCTGAAACGTACAAAACCACAAATAAACAATAATTGGTCAATAAGTTACGCGAAACATGAGATAAATAAGTTCTTCATAAATTTTTCCTATGAGATTTTAAATGTATCCTATGAGATTTCTTTTTCTAAATAATTAGTTTACATAAAATTCCGCTTGAAACCTTTTTTCAATATGGTTTAATCTCATTTTATGAGGCTCGACTTTACCTTTCAGTGTTAAAAAAAGTTGATTCAGAGAGATTCCTCCAAAATTCGGTTGAAAAATCAGAAAAAAGGTCAAGGATCCCTATACTTTCTAATGGATTTTTTCCAAACAAATACTAGTTTTTTTGGATTAAATTTTTTTTTCAACGCCTTGAGGTCGTAGCTATGCTTGTTAGCTTCCCAACGAATATTCACAAGCTCCGACCGGATAAGGACATCCCAAGTTATGGTCGTTTTAGTGAGAAAGGGTCAAAAACAAGTAAAATCCAAAAGTTAACAAGGTAATTCACTTGTCCTCCATTTAGCCCGAAATTTCAAAAATTATAAAAATCAACCATTAGTCATCTGAAACCTACAAAACCACAAATAAACAATAATTGGTCAATAAGGTATGCGAAACATGAGATAAATAAGTTCTTCATAAATTTTTCCTATGAGATTTTAAATGTATCCTATGAGATTTCTTTTTCTAAATCGTTGGTTTACATAAAATTTAGCGTGAAACCTTTTTTTAATATGGTTTAGTCTCATGGTATGAGGCTCTACTTTGCCTCTTGGTGTTAAAAAAAGATGATTCGGAGCGATTCCTCCATAAGTTGATTGAAAAATCAGAAAAAAGGTCAAGGATCGCGATCCTTTCTAATGGAATTTTGCTTTAAAAATCCTAGATTTCTGAGATTAAAATTTTTTCCAAAGGCCTGAGGTCGTAGCTATGCTTGTTAGCTTTCCAAAGAATGTTCACAAGCTCCGACCGGATAAGGACATCCCAAGTTATGGTCGGTTTAGTGAGAAAGGGTCAAAAACAAGAAAAATCCAAAAGTTAACAAGGTAATTCACTTGACCTCCATTTAGCCCGAAATTTCAAAACTTATAAAAATCAACCATTAGTCATCTGAAACGTACAAAACCACAAATCAACAATAACTGGTCAATAAGTTACGCGAAACATGAGATAAATAAGTTCTTCATAAATTTTTCCTATGAGATTTTAAATGTATCCTATGAGATTTCTTTTTCTAAATAATTAGTTTACATAAAATTCCGCTTGAAACCTTTTTTCAATATGGTTTAATCTCATTTTATGAGGCTCGACTTTACCTTTCAGTGTTAAAAAAAGTTGATTCAGAGAGATTCCTCCAAAATTCGGTTGAAAAATCAGAAAAAAGGTCAAGGATCCCTATACTTTCTAATGGATTTTTTCCAAACAAATACTAGTTTTTTTGGATTAAATTTTTTTTTCAACGCCTTGAGGTCGTAGCTATGCTTGTTAGCTTCCCAACGAATATTCACAAGCTCCGACCGGATAAGGACATCCCAAGTTATGGTCGTTTTAGTGAGAAAGGGTCAAAAACAAGTAAAATCCAAAAGTTAACAAGGTAATTCACTTGTCCTCCATTTAGCCCGAAATTTCAAAAATTATAAAAATCAACCATTAGTCATCTGAAACCTACAAAACCACAAATAAACAATAATTGGTCAATAAGGTACGCGAAACATGAGATAAATAAGTTCTTCATAAATTTTTCCTATGAGATTTTAAATGTATCCTATGAGATTTCTTTTTCTAAATCGTTGGTTTACATAAAATTTAGCGTGAAACCTTTTTTTAATATGGTTTAGTCTCATGGTATGAGGCTCTACTTTGCCTCTTGGTGTTAAAAAAAGATGATTCGGAGCGATTCCTCCATAAGTTGATTGAAAAATCAGAAAAAAGGTCAAGGATCGCGATCCTTTCTAATGGAATTTTGCTTTAAAAATCCTAGATTTCTGAGATTAAAATTTTTTCCAAAGGCCTGAGGTCGTAGCTATGCTTGTTAGCTTTCCAAAGAATGTTCACAAGCTCCGACCGGATAAGGACATCCCAAGTTATGGTCGGTTTAGTGAGAAAGGGTCAAAAACAAGAAAAATCCAAAAGTTAACAAGGTAATTCACTTGACCTCCATTTAGCCCGAAATTTCAAAATTTATAAAAATCAATCATTAGTCATCTGAAACGTACAAAACCACAAATAAACAATAATTGGTCAATAAGTTACGCGAAACATGAGATAAATAAGTTCTTCATAAATTTTTCCTATGAGATTTTAAATGTATCATATGAGATTTCTTTTTCTAAATCATTAGTTTACATAAAATTCCGCTTGAAACCTTTTTTCAATATGGTTTAATCTCATTTTATGAGGCTCGACTTTACCTTTCAGTGTTAAAAAAAGTTGATTCAGAGAGATTCCTCCAAAATTCGGTTGAAAAATTAGAAAAAAGGTCAAGGATCCCTATACTTTCTAATGGATTTTTTCCAAACAAATACTAGTTTTTTTGGATTAAATTTTTTTTTCAACGCCTTGAGGTCGTAGCTATGCTTGTTAGCTTCCCAACGAATATTCACAAGCTCCGACCGGATAAGGACATCCCAAGTTATGGTCGTTTTAGTGAGAAAGGGTCAAAAACAAGTAAAATCCAAAAGTTAACAAGGTAATTCACTTGTCCTCCATTTAGCCCGAAATTTCAAAAATTATAAAAATCAACCATTAGTCATCTGAAACCTACAAAACCACAAATAAACAATAATTGGTCAATAAGGTACGCGAAACTTGAGATAAATAAGTTCTTCATAAATTTTTCCTATGAGATTTTAAATGTATCCTATGAGATTTCTTTTTCTAAATCGTTGGTTTACATAAAATTTAGCGTGAAACCTTTTTTTAATATGGTTTAGTCTCATGGTATGAGGCTCTACTTTGCCTCTTGGTGTTAAAAAAAGATGATTCGGAGCGATTCCTCCATAAGTTGATTGAAAAATCAGAAAAAAGGTCAAGGATCGCGATCCTTTCTAATGGATTTTTGCTTTAAAAATCCTAGATTTCTGAGATTAAAATTTTTTCCAAAGGCCTGAGGTCGTAGCTATGCTTGTTAGCTTTCCAAAGAATGTTCACAAGCTCCGACTAGATAAGGACATCCCAAGTTATGGTCGGTTTAGTGAGAAAGGGTCAAAAACAAGAAAAATCCAAAAGTTAACAAGGTAATTCACTTGACCTCCATTTAGCCCGAAATTTCAAAATTTATAAAAATCAATCATTAGTCATCTGAAACGTACAAAACCACAAATAAACAATAATTGGTCAATAAGGTATGCGAAACATGAGATAAATAAGTTCTTCATAAATTTTTCCTATGATATTTTAAATGTATCCTATGAGATTTCTTTTTCTAAATCGTTGGTTTACATAAAATTTAGCGTGAAATCTTTTTTTAATATGGTTTAGTCTCATGTTATGAGGCTCTACTTTGCCTCTCGGTGTTAAAAAATGTTGATTCGGAGCGATTCCTCCATAAGTTGATTGAAAAATCAGAAAAAAGGTCAAGGATCACGATCTTTTCTAATGGAATTTTGCCAAAAAAATCCTAGATTTCTGCGATTAATTTTTTTTTCCAACGGCCTGAGGTCGTAGCTATGCTTGCTAGCTTTCCAAAGAATGTTCACAATCTCCGACCGGATAAGGACATCCCAAGTTATGGTCGTTTTAGTGAGAAAGGGTCAAAAACAAGTAAAATCCAAAAGTTAACAAGGTAATTCAGTTGACCTCCATTTAGCCCGAAATTTCAAAAATTATAAAAATCAACCATTAGTCATCTGAAACGTACAAAACCACAAATAAACAATAATTGGTCAATAAGTTACGCGAAACATGAGATAAATAAGTTCTTCATAAATTTTTCCTATGAGATTTTAAATGTATCCTATGAGATTTCTTTTTCTAAATAATTAGTTTACATAAAATTCCGCTTGAAACCTTTTTTCAATATGGTTTAATCTCATTTTATGAGGCTCGACTTTACCTTTCAGTGTTAAAAAAAGTTGATTCAGAGAGATTCCTCCAAAATTCGGTTGAAAAATCAGAAAAAAGGTCAAGGATCCCTATACTTTCTATTGGATTTTTTCCAAACAAATACTAGTTTTTTTGGATTAAATTTTTTTTTCAACGCCTTGAGGTCGTAGCTTTGCTTGTTAGCTTCCCAACGAATATTCACAAGCTCCGACCGGATAAGGACATCCCAAGTTATGGTCGTTTTAGTGAGAAAGGGTCAAAAACAAGTAAAATCCAAAAGTTAACAAGGTAATTCACTTGTCCTCCATTTAGCCCGAAATTTCAAAAATTATAAAAATCAACCATTAGTCATCTGAAACCTACAAAACCACAAATAAACAATAATTGGTCAATAAGGTACGCGAAACATGAGATAAATAAGTTCTTCATAAATTTTTCCTATGAGATTTTAAATGTATCCTATGAGATTTCTTTTTCTAAACCGTTGGTTTACATAAAATTTAGCGTGCAATATTTTTTTAATATGGTTTAGTCTCATGTTATGAGGCTCTACTTTGCCTCTCGGTGTTAAAAAAAGTTGATTCGGAGCGATTCCTCCATAAGTTGATTGAAAAATCAGAAAAAAGGTCAAGGATCACGATCCTTTCTAATGGAATTTTGACAAAAAAATCCTAGATTTCTGCGATTAAATTTTTTTTCCAACGGCCTGAGGTCGTAGCTATGCTTGTTTGCTTTCCAAAGAATGTTCACAATCTCCGACCGGATAAGGACATCCCAAGTTATGGTCGTTTTAGTGAGAAAGGGTCAAAAACAAGTAAAATCCAAAAGTTAACAAGGTAATTCACTTGACCTCCATTTAGCCCGAAATTTCAAAACTTATAAAAATCAACCATTAGTCATCTGAAACGTACAAAACCACAAATAAACAATAATTGGTCAATAAGTTACGCGAAACATGAGATAAATAAGTTCTTCATAAATTTTTCCTATGAGATTTTAAATGTATCCTATGAGATTTCTTTTTCTAAATAATTAGTTTACATAAAATTCCGCTTGAAACCTTTTTTCAATATGGTTTAATCTCATTTTATGAGGCTCGACTTTACCTTTCAGTGTTAAAAAAAGTTGATTCAGAGAGATTCCTCCAAAATTCGGTTGAAAAATCAGAAAAAAGGTCAAGGATCCCTATACTTTCTAATGGATTTTTTCCAAACAAATACTAGTTTTTTTGGATTAAATTTTTTTTTCAACGCCTTGAGGTCGTAGCTATGCTTGTTAGCTTCCCAACGAATATTCACAAGCTCCGACCGGATAAGGACATCCCAAGTTATGGTCGTTTTAGTGAGAAAGGGTCAAAAACAAGTAAAATCCAAAAGTTAACAAGGTAATTCACTTGTCCTCCATTTAGCCCGAAATTTCAAAAATTATAAAAATCAACCATTAGTCATCTGAAACCTACAAAACCACAAATAAACAATAATTGGTCAATAAGGTACGCGAAACATGAGATAAATAAGTTCTTCATAAATTTTTCCTATGAGATTTTAAATGTATCCTATGAGATTTCTTTTTCTAAACCGTTGGTTTACATAAAATTTAGCGTGCAATATTTTTTTAATATGGTTTAGTCTCATGTTATGAGGCTCTACTTTGCCTCTCGGTGTTAAAAAAAGTTGATTCGGAGCGATTCCTCCATAAGTTGATTGAAAAATCAGAAAAAAGGTCAAGGATCACGATCCTTTCTAATGGAATTTTGACAAAAAAATCCTAGATTTCTGCGATTAAATTTTTTTTCCAACGGCCTGAGGTCGTAGCTATGCTTGTTTGCTTTCCAAAGAATGTTCACAATCTCCGACCGGATAAGGACATCCCAAGTTATGGTCGTTTTAGTGAGAAAGGGTCAAAAACAAGTAAAATCCAAAAGTTAACAAGGTAATTCACTTGACCTCCATTTAGCCCGAAATTTCAAAACTTATAAAAATCAACCATTAGTCATCTGAAACGTACAAAACCACAAATAAACAATAATTGGTCAATAAGTTACGCGAAACATGAGATAAATAAGTTCTTCATAAATTTTTCCTATGAGATTTTAAATGTATCCTATGAGATTTCTTTTTCTAAATAATTAGTTTACATAAAATTCCGCTTGAAACCTTTTTTCAATATGGTTTAATCTCATTTTATGAGGCTCGACTTTACCTTTCAGTGTTAAAAAAAGTTGATTCAGAGAGATTCCTCCAAAATTCGGTTGAAAAATCAGAAAAAAGGTCAAGGATCCCTATACTTTCTAATGGATTTTTTCCAAACAAATACTAGTTTTTTTGGATTAAATTTTTTTTTCAACGCCTTGAGGTCGTAGCTATGCTTGTTAGCTTCCCAACGAATATTCACAAGCTCCGACCGGATAAGGACATCCCAAGTTATGGTCGTTTTAGTGAGAAAGGGTCAAAAACAAGTAAAATCCAAAAGTTAACAAGGTAATTCACTTGTCCTCCATTTAGCCCGAAATTTCAAAAATTATAAAAATCAACCATTAGTCATCTGAAACCTACAAAACCACAAATAAACAATAATTGGTCAATAAGGTACGCGAAACATGAGATAAATAAGTTCTTCATAAATTTTTCCTATGAGATTTTAAATGTATCCTATGAGATTTCTTTTTCTAAACCGTTGGTTTACATAAAATTTAGCGTGCAATATTTTTTTAATATGGTTTAGTCTCATGTTATGAGGCTCTACTTTGCCTCTCGGTGTTAAAAAAAGTTGATTCGGAGCGATTCCTCCATAAGTTGATTGAAAAATCAGAAAAAAGGTCAAGGATCACGATCCTTTCTAATGGAATTTTGACAAAAAAATCCTAGATTTCTGCGATTAAATTTTTTTTCCAACGGCCTGAGGTCGTAGCTATGCTTGTTTGCTTTCCAAAGAATGTTCACAATCTCCGACCGGATAAGGACATCCCAAGTTATGGTCGTTTTAGTGAGAAAGGGTCAAAAACAAGTAAAATCCAAAAGTTAACAAGGTAATTCACTTGACCTCCATTTAGCCCGAAATTTCAAAACTTATAAAAATCAACCATTAGTCATCTGAAACGTACAAAACCACAAATAAACAATAATTGGTCAATAAGTTACGCGAAACATGAGATAAATAAGTTCTTCATAAATTTTTCCTATGAGATTTTAAATGTATCCTATGAGATTTCTTTTTCTAAATAATTAGTTTACATAAAATTCCGCTTGAAACCTTTTTTCAATATGGTTTAATCTCATTTTATGAGGCTCGACTTTACCTTTCAGTGTTAAAAAAAGTTGATTCAGAGAGATTCCTCCAAAATTCGGTTGAAAAATCAGAAAAAAGGTCAAGGATCCCTATACTTTCTAATGGATTTTTTCCAAACAAATACTAGTTTTTTTGGATTAAATTTTTTTTTCAACGCCTTGAGGTCGTAGCTATGCTTGTTAGCTTCCCAACGAATATTCACAAGCTCCGACCGGATAAGGACATCCCAAGTTATGGTCGTTTTAGTGAGAAAGGGTCAAAAACAAGTAAAATCCAAAAGTTAACAAGGTAATTCACTTGTCCTCCATTTAGCCCGAAATTTCAAAAATTATAAAAATCAACCATTAGTCATCTGAAACCTACAAAACCACAAATAAACAATAATTGGTCAATAAGGTACGCGAAACATGAGATAAATAAGTTCTTCATAAATTTTTCCTATGAGATTTTAAATGTATCCTATGAGATTTCTTTTTCTAAACCGTTGGTTTACATAAAATTTAGCGTGCAATATTTTTTTAATATGGTTTAGTCTCATGTTATGAGGCTCTACTTTGCCTCTCCGTGTTAAAAAAAGTTGATTCGGAGCGATTCCTCCATAAGTTGATTGAAAAATCAGAAAAAAGGTCAAGGATCACGATCCTTTCTAATGGAATTTTGACAAAAAAATCCTAGATTTCTGCGATTAAATTTTTTTTCCAACGGCCTGAGGTCGTAGCTATGCTTGTTTGCTTTCCAAAGAATGTTCACAATCTCCGACCGGATAAGGACATCCCAAGTTATGGTCGTTTTAGTGAGAAAGGGTCAAAAACAAGTAAAATCCAAAAGTTAACAAGGTAATTCACTTGACCTCCATTTAGCCCGAAATTTCAAAACTTATAAAAATCAACCATTAGTCATCTGAAACGTACAAAACCACAAATAAACAATAATTGGTCAATAAGTTACGCGAAACATGAGATAAATAAGTTCTTCATAAATTTTTCCTATGAGATTTTAAATGTATCCTATGAGATTTCTTTTTCTAAATAATTAGTTTACATAAAATTCCGCTTGAAACCTTTTTTCAATATGGTTTAATCTCATTTTATGAGGCTCGACTTTACCTTTCAGTGTTAAAAAAAGTTGATTCAGAGAGATTCCTCCAAAATTCGGTTGAAAAATCAGAAAAAAGGTCAAGGATCCCTATACTTTCTAATGGATTTTTTCCAAACAAATACTAGTTTTTTTGGATTAAATTTTTTTTTCAACGCCTTGAGGTCGTAGCTATGCTTGTTAGCTTCCCAACGAATATTCACAAGCTCCGACCGGATAAGGACATCCCAAGTTATGGTCGTTTTAGTGAGAAAGGGTCAAAAACAAGTAAAATCCAAAAGTTAACAAGGTAATTCACTTGTCCTCCATTTAGCCCGAAATTTCAAAAATTATAAAAATCAACCATTAGTCATCTGAAACCTACAAAACCACAAATAAACAATAATTGGTCAATAAGGTACGCGAAACATGAGATAAATAAGTTCTTCATAAATTTTTCCTATGAGATTTTAAATGTATCCTATGAGATTTCTTTTTCTAAACCGTTGGTTTACATAAAATTTAGCGTGCAATATTTTTTTAATATGGTTTAGTCTCATGTTATGAGGCTCTACTTTGCCTCTCGGTGTTAAAAAAAGTTGATTCGGAGCGATTCCTCCATAAGTTGATTGAAAAATCAGAAAAAAGGTCAAGGATCACGATCCTTTCTAATGGAATTTTGACAAAAAAATCCTAGATTTCTGCGATTAAATTTTTTTTCCAACGGCCTGAGGTCGTAGCTATGCTTGTTTGCTTTCCAAAGAATGTTCACAATCTCCGACCGGATAAGGACATCCCAAGTTATGGTCGTTTTAGTGAGAAAGGGTCAAAAACAAGTAAAATCCAAAAGTTAACAAGGTAATTCACTTGACCTCCATTTAGCCCGAAATTTCAAAACTTATAAAAATCAACCATTAGTCATCTGAAACGTACAAAACCACAAATAAACAATAATTGGTCAATAAGTTACGCGAAACATGAGATAAATAAGTTCTTCATAAATTTTTCCTATGAGATTTTAAATGTATCCTATGAGATTTCTTTTTCTAAATAATTAGTTTACATAAAATTCCGCTTGAAACCTTTTTTCAATATGGTTTAATCTCATTTTATGAGGCTCGACTTTACCTTTCAGTGTTAAAAAAAGTTGATTCAGAGAGATTCCTCCAAAATTCGGTTGAAAAATCAGAAAAAAGGTCAAGGATCCCTATACTTTCTAATGGATTTTTTCCAAACAAATACTAGTTTTTTTGGATTAAATTTTTTTTTCAACGCCTTGAGGTCGTAGCTATGCTTGTTAGCTTCCCAACGAATATTCACAAGCTCCGACCGGATAAGGACATCCCAAGTTATGGTCGTTTTAGTGAGAAAGGGTCAAAAACAAGTAAAATCCAAAAGTTAACAAGGTAATTCACTTGTCCTCCATTTAGCCCGAAATTTCAAAAATTATAAAAATCAACCATTAGTCATCTGAAACCTACAAAACCACAAATAAACAATAATTGGTCAATAAGGTACGCGAAACATGAGATAAATAAGTTCTTCATAAATTTTTCCTATGAGATTTTAAATGTATCCTATGAGATTTCTTTTTCTAAACCGTTGGTTTACATAAAATTTAGCGTGCAATATTTTTTTAATATGGTTTAGTCTCATGTTATGAGGCTCTACTTTGCCTCTCCGTGTTAAAAAAAGTTGATTCGGAGCGATTCCTCCATAAGTTGATTGAAAAATCAGAAAAAAGGTCAAGGATCACGATCCTTTCTAATGGAATTTTGACAAAAAAATCCTAGATTTCTGCGATTAAAATGTTTTTCCAACGGCCTGAGGTCGTAGCTATGCTTGTTTGCTTTCCAAAGAATGTTCACAATCTCCGACCGGATAAGGACATCCCAAGTTATGGTCGTTTTAGTGAGAAAGGGTCAAAAACAAGTAAAATCCAAAAGTTAACAAGGTAATTCACTTGACCTCCATTTAGCCCGAAATTTCAAAACTTATAAAAATCAACCATTAGTCATCTGAAACGTACAAAACCACAAATAAACAATAATTGGTCAATAAGTTACGCGAAACATGAGATAAATAAGTTCTTCATAAATTTTTCCTATGAGATTTTAAATGTATCCTATGAGATTTCTTTTTCTAAATCATTAGTTTACATAAAATTCCGCTTGAAACCTTTTTTCAATATGGTTTAATCTCATTTTATGAGGCTCGACTTTACCTTTCAGTGTTTAAAAAGTTGATTCAGAGAGATTCCTCCAAAATTCGGTTGAAAAATTAGAAAAAAGGTCAAGGATCCCTATACTTTCTAATGGATTTTTTCCAAACAAATACTAGTTTTTTTGGATTAAATTTTTTTTTCAACGCCTTGAGGTCGTAGCTATGCTTGTTAGCTTCCCAACGAATATTCACAAGCTCCGACCGGATAAGGACATCCCAAGTTATGGTCGTTTTAGTGAGAAAGGGTCAAAAACAAGTAAAATCCAAAAGTTAACAAGGTAATTCACTTGTCCTCCATTTAGCCCGAAATTTCAAAAATTATAAAAATCAACCATTAGTCATCTGAAACCTACAAAACCACAAATAAACAATAATTGGTCAATAAGGTACGCGAAACATGAGATAAATAAGTTCTTCATAAATTTTTCCTATGAGATTTTAAATGTATCCTATGAGATTTCTTTTTCTAAATCGTTGGTTTACATAAAATTTAGCGTGAAACCTTTTTTTAATATGGTTTAGTCTCATGGTATGAGGCTCTACTTTGCCTCTTGGTGTTAAAAAAAGATGATTCGAAGCGATTCCTCCATAAGTTGATTGAAAAATCAGAAAAAAGGTCAAGGATCGCGATCCTTTCTAATGGAATTTTGCTTTAAAAATCCTAGATTTCTGAGATTAAAATTTTTTCCAAAGGCCTGAGGTCGTAGCTATGCTTGTTAGCTTTCCAAAGAATGTTCACAAGCTCCGACTAGATAAGGACATCCCAAGTTATGGTCGGTTTAGTGAGAAAGGGTCAAAAACAAGAAAAATTCAAAAGTTAACAAGGTAATTCACTTGACCTCCATTTAGCCCGAAATTTCAAAATTTATAAAAATCAATCATTAGTCATCTGAAACGTACAAAACCACAAATAAACAATAATTGGTCAATAAGGTACGCGAAACATGAGATAAATAAGTTCTTCATAAATTTTTCCTATGAGATTTTAAATGTATCCTATGAGATTTCTTTTTCTAAACCGTTGGTTTACATAAAATTTAGCGTGCAATATTTTTTTAATATGGTTTAGTCTCATGTTATGAGGCTCTACTTTGCCTCTCGGTGTTAAAAAAAGTTGATTCGGAGCGATTCCTCCATAAGTTGATTGAAAAATCAGAAAAAAGGTCAAGGATCACGATCTTTTCTAATGGAATTTTGCCAAAAAAATCCTAGATTTCTGCGATTAATTTTTTTTTCCAACGGCCTGAGGTCGTAGCTATGCTTGCTAGCTTTCCAAAGAATGTTCACAATCTCCGACCGGATAAGGACATCCCAAGTTATGGTCGTTTTAGTGAGAAAGGGTCAAAAACAAGTAAAATCCAAAAGTTAACAAGGTAATTCAGTTGACCTCCATTTAGCCCGAAATTTCAAAAATTATAAAAATCAACCATTAGTCATCTGAAACGTACAAAACCACAAATCAACAATAATTGGTCAATAAAATACGCGAAACATGAGATAAATAAGTTCTTCATAAATTTTTCCTATGAGATTTTAAATGTATCCTATGAGATTTCTTTTTCTAAATCATTAGTTTACATAAAATTCCGCTTGAAACCTTTTTTCAATATGGTTTAATCTCATTTTATGAGGCTCGACTTTACCTTTCAGTGTTAAAAAAAGTTGATTCAGAGAGATTCCTCCAAAATTCGGTTGAAAAATCAGAAAAAAGGTCAAGGATCCCTATACTTTCTAATGGATTTTTTCCAAACAAATACTAGTTTTTTTGGATTAAATTTTTTTTTCAACGCCTTGAGGTCATAGCTATGCTTGTTAGCTTCCCAACGAATATTCACAAGCTCCGACCGGATAAGGACATCCCAAGTTATGGTCGTTTTAGTGAGAAAGGGTCAAAAACAAGTAAAATCCAAAAGTTAACAAGGTAATTCACTTGTCCTCCATTTAGCCCGAAATTTCAAAAATTATAAAAATCAACCATTAGTCATCTGAAACCTACAAAACCACAAATAAACAATAATTGGTCAATAAGGTACGCGAAACATGAGATAAATAAGTTCTTCATAAATTTTTCCTATGAGATTTTAAATGTATCCTATGAGATTTCTTTTTCTAAATCGTTGGTTTACATAAAATTTAGCGTGAAACCTTTTTTTAATATGGTTTAGTCTCATGGTATGAGACTCTACTTTGCCTCTTGGTGTTAAAAAAAGATGATTCGAAGCGATTCCTCCATAAGTTGATTGAAAAATCAGAAAAAAGGTCAAGGATCGCGATCCTTTCTAATGGAATTTTGCTTTAAAAATCCTAGATTTCTGAGATTAAAATTTTTTCCAAAAGCCTGAGGTCGTAGCTATGCTTGTTAGCTTTCCAAAGAATGTTCACAAGCTCCGACTAGATAAGGACATCCCAAGTTATGGTCGGTTTAGTGAGAAAGGGTCAAAAACAAGAAAAATCCAAAAGTTAACAAGGTAATTCACTTGACCTCCATTTAGCCCGAAATTTCAAAATTTATAAAAATCAATCATTAGTCATCTGAAACGTACAAAACCACAAATAAACAATAATTGGTCAATAAGGTACGCGAAACATGAGATAAATAAGTTCTTCATAAATTTTTCCTATGATATTTTAAATGTATCCTATGAGATTTCTTTTTCTAAATCGTTGGTTTACATAAAATTTAGCGTGAAATCTTTTTTTAATATGGTTTAGTCTCATGTTATGAGGCTCTACTTTTCCTCTCGGTGTTAAAAAATGTTGATTCGGAGCGATTCCTCCATAAGTTGATTGAAAAATCAGAAAAAAGGTCAAGGATCACGATCTTTTCTAATGGAATTTTGCCAAAAAAATCCTAGATTTCTGCGATTAATTTTTTTTTCCAACGGCCTGAGGTCGTAGCTATGCTTGCTAGCTTTCCAAAGAATGTTCACAATCTCCGACCGGATAAGGACATCCCAAGTTATGGTCGTTTTAGTGAGAAAGGGTCAAAAACAAGTAAAATCCAAAAGTTAACAAGGTAATTCAGTTGACCTCCATTTAGCCCGAAATTTCAAAAATTATAAAAATCAACCATTAGTCATCTGAAACGTACAAAACCACAAATCAACAATAATTGGTCAATAAAATACGCGAAACATGAGATAAATAAGTTCTTCATAAATTTTTCCTATGAGATTTTAAATGTATCCTATGAGATTTCTTTTTCTAAATCATTAGTTTACATAAAATTCCGCTTGAAACCTTTTTTCAATATGATTTAATCTCATTTTATGAGGCTCGACTTTACCTTTCAGTGTTAAAAAAAGTTGATTCAGAGAGATTCCTCCAAAATTCGGTTGAAAAATCAGAAAAAAGGTCAAGGATCCCTATACTTTCTAATGGATTTTTTCCAAACAAATACCAGTTTTTTTGGATTAAATTTTTTTTTCAACGCCTTGAGGTCATAGCTATGCTTGTTAGCTTCCCAACGAATATTCACAAGCTCCGACCGGATAAGGACATCCCAAGTTATGGTCGTTTTAGTGAGAAAGGGTCAAAAACAAGTAAAATCCAAAAGTTAACAAGGTAATTCACTTGACCTCCATTTAGCCCGAAATTTCAAAACTTATAAAAATCAACCATTAGTCATCTGAAACGTACAAAACCACAAATAAACAATAATTGGTCAATAAGTTACGCGAAACATGAGATAAATAAGTTCTTCATAAATTTTTCCTATGATATTTTAAATGTATCCTATGAGATTTCTTTTTCTAAATCGTTGGTTTACATAAAATTTAGCGTGAAATCTTTTTTTAATATGGTTTAGTCTCATGTTATGAGGCTCTACTTTTCCTCTCGGTGTTAAAAAATGTTGATTCAGAGCGATTCCTCCATAAGTTGATTGAAAAATCAGAAAAAAGGTCAAGGATCACGATCTTTTCTAATGGAATTTTGCCAAAAAAATCCTAGATTTCTGCGATTAATTTTTTTTTCCAACGGCCTGAGGTCGTAGCTATGCTTGCTAGCTTTCCAAAGAATGTTCACAATCTCCGACCGGATAAGGACATCCCAAGTTATGGTCGTTTTAGTGAGAAAGGGTCAAAAACAAGTAAAATCCAAAAGTTAACAAGGTAATTCAGTTGACCTCCATTTAGCCCGAAATTTCAAAAATTATAAAAATCAACCATTAGTCATCTGAAACGTACAAAACCACAAATCAACAATAATTGGTCAATAAAATACGCGAAACATGAGATAAATAAGTTCTTCATAAATTTTTCCTATGAGATTTTAAATGTATCCTATGAGATTTCTTTTTCTAAATCATTAGTTTACATAAAATTCCGCTTGAAACCTTTTTTCAATATGGTTTAATCTCATTTTATGAGGCTCGACTTTACCTTTCAGTGTTAAAAAAAGTTGATTCAGAGAGATTCCTCCAAAATTCGGTTGAAAAATCAGAAAAAAGGTCAAGGATCCCTATACTTTCTAATGGATTTTTTCCAAACAAATACTAGTTTTTTTGGATTAAATTTTTTTTTCAACGCCTTGAGGTCATAGCTATGCTTGTTAGCTTCCCAACGAATATTCACAAGCTCCGACCGGATAAGGACATCCCAAGTTATGGTCGTTTTAGTGAGAAAGGGTCAAAAACAAGTAAAATCCAAAAGTTAACAAGGTAATTCACTTGACCTCCATTTAGCCCGAAATTTCAAAACTTATAAAAATCAACCATTAGTCATCTGAAACGTACAAAACCATAAATAAACAATAATTGGTCAATAAGTTACGCGAAACATGAGATAAATAAGTTCTTCATAAATTTTTCCTATGATATTTTAAATGTATCCTATGAGATTTCTTTTTCTAAATCGTTGGTTTACATAAAATTTAGCGTGAAATCTTTTTTTAATATGGTTTAGTCTCATGTTATGAGGCTCTACTTTTCCTCTCGGTGTTAAAAAATGTTGATTCGGAGCGATTCCTCCATAAGTTGATTGAAAAATCAGAAAAAAGGTCAAGGATCACGATCTTTTCTAATGGAATTTTGCCAAAAAAATCCTAGATTTCTGCGATTAATTTTTTTTTTCCAACGGCCTGAGGTCGTAGCTATGCTTGCTAGCTTTCCAAAGAATGTTCACAATCTCCGACCGGATAAGGACATCCCAAGTTATGGTCGTTTTAGTGAGAAAGGGTCAAAAACAAGTAAAATCCAAAAGTTAACAAGGTAATTCAGTTGACCTCCATTTAGCCCGAAATTTCAAAAATTATAAAAATCAACCATTAGTCATCTGAAACGTACAAAACCACAAATCAACAAGAATTGGTCAATAAAATACGCGAAACATGAGATAAATAAGTTCTTCATAAATTTTTCCTATGAGATTTTAAATGTATCCTATGAGATTTCTTTTTCTAAATCATTAGTTTACATAAAATTCCGCTTGAAACCTTTTTTCAATATGGTTTAATCTCATTTTATGAGGCTCGACTTTACCTTTCAGTGTTAAAAAAAGTTGATTCAGAGAGATTCCTCCAAAATTCGGTTGAAAAATCAGAAAAAAGGTCAAGGATCCCTATACTTTCTAATGGATTTTTTCCAAACAAATACTAGTTTTTTTGGATTAAATTTTTTTTTCAACGCCTTGAGGTCATAGCCATGCTTGTTAGCTTCCCAACGAATATTCACAAGCTCCGACCGGATAAGGACATCCCAAGTTATGGTCGTTTTAGTGAGAAAGGGTCAAAAACAAGTAAAATCCAAAAGTTAACAAGGTAATTCACTTGACCTCCATTTAGCCCGAAATTTCAAAACATATAAAAATCAACCATTAGTCATCTGAAACGTACAAAACCACAAATAAACAATAATTGGTCAATAAGTTACGCGAAACATGAGATAAATAAGTTCTTCATAAATTTTTCCTATGATATTTTAAATGTATCCTATGAGATTTCTTTTTCTAAATCGTTGGTTTACATAAAATTTAGCGTGAAATCTTTTTTTAATATGGTTTAGTCTCATGTTATGAGTCTCTACTTTTCCTCTCGGTGTTAAAAAATGTTGATTCGGAGCGATTCCTCCATAAGTTGATTGAAAAATCAGAAAAAAGGTCAAGGATCACGATCTTTTCTAATGGAATTTTGCCAAAAAAATCCTAGATTTCTGCGATTAATTTTTTTTTCCAACGGCCTGAGGTCGTAGCTATGCTTGCTAGCTTTCCAAAGAATGTTCACAATCTCCGACCGGATAAGGACATCCCAAGTTATGGTCGTTTTAGTGAGAAAGGGTCAAAAACAAGTAAAATCCAAAAGTTAACAAGGTAATTCAGTTGACCTCCATTTAGCCCGAAATTTCAAAAATTATAAAAATCAACCATTAGTCATCTGAAACGTACAAAACCACAAATCAACAATAATTGGTCAATAAAATACGCGAAACATGAGATAAATAAGTTCTTCATAAATTTTTCCTATGAGATTTTAAATGTATCCTATGAGATTTCTTTTTCTAAATCATTAGTTTACATAAAATTCCGCTTGAAACCTTTTTTCAATATGGTTTAATCTCATTTTATGAGGCTCGACTTTACCTTTCAGTGTTAAAAAAAGTTGATTCAGAGAGATTCCTCCAAAATTCGGTTGAAAAATCAGAAAAAAGGTCAAGGATCCCTATACTTTCTAATGGATTTTTTCCAAACAAATACTAGTTTTTTTGGATTAAATTTTTTTTTCAACGCCTTGAGGTCATAGCTATGCTTGTTAGCTTCCCAACGAATATTCACAAGCTCCGACCGGATAAGGACATCCCAAGTTATGGTCGTTTTAGTGAGAAAGGGTCAAAAACAAGTAAAATCCAAAAGTTAACAAGGTAATTCACTTGACCTCCATTTAGCCCGAAATTTCAAAACTTATAAAAATCAACCATTAGTCATCTGAAATGTACAAAACCACAAATAAACAATAATTGGTCAATAAGTTACGCGAAACATGAGATAAATAAGTTCTTCATAAATTTTTCCTATGATATTTTAAATGTATCCTATGAGATTTCTTTTTCTAAATCGTTGGTTTACATAAAATTTAGCGTGAAATCTTTTTTTAATATGGTTTAGTCTCATGTTATGAGGCTCTACTTTTCCTCTCGGTGTTAAAAAATGTTGATTCGGAGCGATTCCTCCATAAGTTGATTGAAAAATCAGAAAAAAGGTCAAGGATCACGATCTTTTCTAATGGAATTTTGCCAAAAAAATCCTAGATTTCTGCGATTAATTTTTTTTTTCCAACGGCCTGAGGTCGTAGCTATGCTTGTTAGCTTTCCAAAGAATGTTCACAATCTCCGACCGGATAAGGACATCCCAAGTTATGGTCGTTTTAGTGAGAAAGGGTCAAAAACAAGAAAAATCCAAAAGTTAACAAGGTAATTCACTTGTCCTCCATTTAGCTCGAAACATCAAAAATTATAAAAATCAACCATTAGTCATCTGAAACCTACAAAACCACAAATAAACAATAATTGGTCAATAAGGTACGCGAAACATGAGATAAATAAGTTCTTCATAAATTTTTCCTATGAGATTTTAAATGTATCCTATGAGATTTCTTTTTCTAAATCATTGGTTTACATAAAATTTAGCGTGAAATATTTTTTTAATATGGTTTAGTCTCATGTTATGAGGCTCTACTTTGCCTCTCGGTGTTAAAAAAAGTTGATTCGGAGCGATTCCTCCATAAGTTGATTGAAAAATCAGAAAAAAGGTCAAGGATCACGATCCTTTCTAATGGAATTTTGACAAAAAAATCCTAGATTTCTGCGATTAAATTTTTTTTCCAACGGCCTGAGGTCGTAGCTATGCTTGTTTGCTTTCCAAAGAATGTTCACAATCTCCGACCGGATAAGGACATCCCAAGTTATGGTCGTTTTAGTGAGAAAGGGTCAAAAACAAGTAAAATCCTAAAGTTAACAAGGTAATTCACTTGACCTCCATTTAGCCCGAAATTTCAAAAATTATAAAAATCAACCATTAGTCATCTGAAACGTACAAAACCACAAATAAACAATAATTGGTCAATAAGTTACGCGAAACATGAGATAAATAAGTTCTTCATAAATTTTTCCTATGAGATTTTAAATGTATCCTATGAGATTTCTTTTTCTAAAGCGTTAGTTTACATAAAATTCCGCTTGAAACCTTTTTTCAATATGGTTTAATCTCATTTTATGAGGCTCGACTTTACCTTTCAGTGTTAAAAAAAGTTGATTCAGAGAGATTCCTCCAAAATTCGGTTGAAAAATCAGAAAAAAGGTCAAGGATCCCTATACTTTCTAATGGATTTTTTCCAAACAAATACTAGTTTTTTTTTATTGAATTTTTTTTTTAACGCCTTGAGGTCGTAGCTATGCTTGTTAGCTTCCCAACGAATGTTCACAAGCTCCGACCGGATAAGGACATCCCAAGTTATGGTCGTTTTAGTGAGAAAGGGTCAAAAACAAGTAAAATCCAAAAGTTAACAAGGTAATTCACTTGACCTCCATTTAGCCCGAAATTTCAAAAATTATAAAAATCAACCATTAGTCATCTGAAACGTACAAAACCACAAATAAACAATAATTGGTCAATAAGTTACGCGAAACATGAGATAAATAAGTTCTTCATAAATTTTTCCTATGAGATTTTAAATGTATCCTATGAGATTTCTTTTTCTAAATCGTTAGTTTACATAAAATTCCGCTTGAAACCTTTTTTCAATATGGTTTAATCTCATTTTATGAGGCTCGACTTTACCTTTCAGTGTTAAAAAAAGTTGATTCAGAGAGATTCCTCCAAAATTCGGTTGAAAAATCAGAAAAAAGGTCAAGGATCCCTATACTTTCTAATGGATTTTTTCCAAACAAATACTAGTTTTTTTTTATTAAATTTTTTTTTCAACGCCTTGAGGTCGTAGCTATGCTTGTTAGCTTCCCAACGAATGTTCACAAGCTCCGACCGGATAAGGACATCCCAAGTTATGGTCGTTTTAGTGAGAAAGGGTCAAAAACAAGTAAAATCCAAAAGTTAACAAGGTAATTCACTTGTCCTCCATTTAGCCCGAAACATCAAAAATTATAAAAATCAACCATTAGTCATCTGAAACCTACAAAACCACAAATAAACAATAATTGGTCAATAAGGTACGCGAAACATGAGATAAATAAGTTCTTCATAAATTTTTCCTATGAGATTTTAAATGTATCCTATGAGATTTCTTTTGCTAAATCGTTGGTTTACATAAAATTTAGCGTGAAATATTTTTTTAATATGGTTTAGTCTCATGTTATGAGGCTCTACTTTGCCTCTCGGTGTTAAAAAAAGTTGATTCGGAGCAATTCCTCCATAAGTTGATTGAAAAATCAGAAAAAAGGTCAAGGATCACGATCCTTTCTAATGGAATTTTGACAAAAAAATCCTAGATTTCTGCGATTAAAATTTTTTTCCAACGGCCTGAGGTCGTAGCTATGCTTGTTTGCTTTCCAAAGAATGTTCACAATCTCCGACCGGATAAGGACATCCCAAGTTATGGTCGTTTTAGTGAGAAAGGGTCAAAAACAAGTAAAATCCAAAAGTTAACAAGGTAATTCACTGGACCTCCATTTAGCCCGAAATTTCAAAAATTATAAAAATCAACCATTAGTCATCTGAAAAGTACAAAACCACAAATAAACAATAATTGGTCAATAAGTTACGCGAAACATGAGATAAATAAGTTCTTCATAAATTTTTCCTATGAGATTTTAAATGTATCCTATGAGATTTCTTTTTCTAAATCATTAGTTTACATAAAATTCCGCTTGAAACCTTTTTTCAATATGGTTTAATCTCATTTTATGAGGCTCGACTTTACCTTTCAGTGTTAAAAAAAGTTGATTCAGAGAGATTCCTCCAAAATTCGGTTGAAAAATCAGAAAAAAGGTCAAGGATCCCTATACTTTCTAATGGATTTTTTCCAAACAAATACTAGTTTTTTTGGATTAAATTTTTTTTTCAACGCCTTGAGGTCATAGCTATGCTTGTTAGCTTCCCAACGAATATTCACAAGCTCCGACCGGATAAGGACATCCCAAGTTATGGTCGTTTTAGTGAGAAAGGGTCAAAAACAAGTAAAATCCAAAAGTTAACAAGGTAATTCACTTGACCTCCATTTAGCCCGAAATTTCAAAAATTATAAAAATCAACCATTAGTCATCTGAAACGTACAAAACCACAAATAAACAATAATTGGTCAATAAGTTACGCGAAACATGAGATAAATAAGTTCTTCATAAATTTTTCCTATGAGATTTTAAATGTATCCTATGAGATTTCTTTTTCTAAATCATTAGTTTACATAAAATTCCGCTTGAAACCTTTTTTCAATATGGTTTAATCTCATTTTATGAGGCTCGACTTTACCTTTCAGTGTTAAAAAAAGTTGATTCAGAGAGATTCCTCCAAAATTCGGTTGAAAAATCAGAAAAAAGGTCAAGGATCCCTATACTTTCTAATGGATTTTTTCCAAACAAATACTAGTTTTTTTGGATTAAATTTTTTTTTCAACGCCTTGAGGTCATAGCTATGCTTGTTAGCTTCCCAACGAATATTCACAAGCTCCGACCGGATAAGGACATCCCAAGTTATGGTCGTTTAAGTGAGAAAGGGTCAAAAACAAGTAAAATCCAAAAGTTAACAAGGTAATTCACTTGTCCTCCATTTAGCCCGAAATTTCAAAAATTATAAAAATCAACCATTATTCATCTGAAACCTACAAAACCACAAATAAACAATAATTGGTCAATAAGGTACGCGAAACATGAGATAAATAAGTTCTTCATAAATTTTTCCTATGAGATTTTAAATGTATCCTATGAGATTTCTTTTTCTAAACCGTTGGTTTACATAAAATTTAGCGTGAAATCTTTTTTTAATATGGTTTAGTCTCATGTTATGAGGCTCTACTTTGCCTCTCGGTGTTAAAAAATGTTGATTCGGAGCGATTCCTCCATAAGTTGATTGAAAAATCAGAAAAAAGGTCAAGGATCACGATCTTTTTTAATGGAATTTTGCCAAAAAAATCCTAGATTTCTGCGATTAATTTTTTTTTCCAACGGCCTGAGGTCGTAGCTATGCTTGCTAGCTTTCCAAAGAATGTTCACAATCTCCGACCGGATAAGGACATCCCAAGTTATGGTCGTTTTAGTGAGAAAGGGTCAAAAACAAGTAAAATCCAAAAGTTAACAAGGTAATTCAGTTGACCTCCATTTAGCCCGAAATTTCAAAAATTATAAAAATCAACCATTAGTCATCTGAAACGTACAAAACCACAAATCAACAATAATTGGTCAATAAGTTACGCGAAACATGAGATAAATAAGTTCTTCATAAATTTTTCCTATGAGATTTTAAATGTATCCTATTAGATTTCTTTTTCTAAATCATTAGTTTACATAAAATTCCGCTTGAAACCTTTTTTCAATATGGTTTAATCTCATTTTATGAGGCTCGACTTTACCTTTCAGTGTTAAAAAAAGTTGATTCAGAGAGATTCCTCCAAAATTCGGTTGAAAAATCAGAAAAAAGGTCAAGGATCCCTATCCTTTCTAATGGATTTTTTCCAAACAAATACTAGTTTTTTTGGATTAAATTTTTTTTTCAACGCCTTGAGGTCGTAGCTATGCTTGTTAGCTTCCCAACGAATATTCACAAGCTCCGACCGGATAAGGACATCCCAAGTTATGGTCGTTTTAGTGAGAAAGGGTCAAAAACAAGTAAAATCCAAAAGTTAACAAGGTAATTCACTTGTCCTCCATTTAGCCCGAAATTTCAAAAATTATAAAAATCAACCATTAGTCATCTGAAACCTACAAAACCACAAATAAACAATAATTGGTCAATAAGGTACGCGAAACATGAGATAAATAAGTTCTTCATAAATTTTTCCTATGAGATTTTAAATGTATCCTATGAGATTTCTTTTTCTAAACCGTTGGTTTACATAAAATTTAGCGTGAAATATTTTTTTAATATGGTTTAGTCTCATGTTATGAGGCTCTACTTTGCCTCTCGGTGTTAAAAAAAGTTGATTCGGAGCGATTCCTCCATAAGTTGATTGAAAAATCAGAAAAAAGGTCAAGGATCACGATCCTTTCTAATGGAATTTTGACAAAAAAATCCTAGATTTCTGCGATTAAATTTTTTTTTCCAACGGCCTGAGGTCGTAGCTATGCTTGTTTGCTTTCCAAAGAATGTTCACAATCTCCGACCGGATAAGGACATCCCAAGTTATGGTCGTTTTAGTGAGAAAGGGTCAAAAACAAGTAAAATCCAAAAGTTAACAAGGTAATTCACTTGACCTCCATTTAGCCCGAAATTTCAAAACTTATAAAAATCAACCATTAGTCATCTGAAACGTACATAACCACAAATAAACAATAATTGGTCAATAAGTTACGCGAAACATGAGATAAATAAGTTCTTCATAAATTTTTCCTATGAGATTTTAAATGTATCCTATGAGATTTCTTTTTCTAAATCATTAGTTTACATAATATTCCGCTTGAAACCTTTTTTCAATATGGTTTAATCTCATTTTATGAGGCTCGACTTGACCTTTCAGTGTTAAAAAAAGTTGATTCAGAAAGATTCCTCCAAAATTCGGTTGAAAAATCAGAAAAAAGGTCAAGGATCCCTATACTTTCTAATGGATTTTTTCCAAAAAAATACTAGGTTTTTTGGATTAAATTTTTTTTTCAACGCCTTGAGGTCGTAGCTATTCTTGTTAGCTTCCCAACGAATATTCACAAGCTCCGACCGGATAAGGACATCCCAAGTTATGGTCGTTTTAGTGAGAAAGGGTCAAAAACAAGTAAAATCCAAAAGTTAACAAGGTAATTCACTTGTCCTCCATTTAGCCCGAAACATCAAAAATTATAAAAATCAACCATTAGTCATCTGAAACCTACAAAACCACAAATAAACAATAATTGGTCAATAAGGTACGCGAAACATGAGATAAATAAGTTCTTCATAAATTTTTCCTATGAGATTTTAAATGTATCCTATGAGATTTCTTTTTCTAAATCGTTAGTTTACATAAAATTCCGCTTGAAACCTTTTTTCAATATGGTTTAATCTCATTTTATGAGGCTCGACTTTACCTTTCAGTGTTAAAAAAAGTTGATTCAGAGAGATTCCTCCAAAATTCGGTTGAAAAATCAGAAAAAAGGTCAAGGATCCCTATACTTTCTAATGGATTTTTTCCAAACAAATACTAGTTTTTTTTTATTGAATTTTTTTTTCAACGCCTTGAGGTCGTAGCTATGCTTGTTAGCTTCCCAACGAATATTCACAAGCTCCGACCGGATAAGGACATCCCAAGTTATGGTCGTTTTAGTGAGAAAGGGTCAAAAACAAGTAAAATCCAAAAGTTAACAAGGTAATTCACTTGTCCTCCATTTAGCTCGAAACATCAAAAATTATAAAAATCAACCATTAGTCATCTGAAACCTACAAAACCACAAATAAACAATAATTGGTCTATAAGTT
This sequence comes from Medicago arabica, assembly GCA_946800305.1. Lineage (NCBI taxonomy): Eukaryota > Viridiplantae > Streptophyta > Magnoliopsida > Fabales > Fabaceae > Medicago > Medicago arabica. Next base: position 51,747 of record OX326966.1, on the reverse strand, counting down.
ACGTGAAACATGAGATAAACGGGTTCTTCATAAATATTTCCTATGAGATTTTAAATGTATCCTATGAGATTTCTTTTTCTAAATCGTTGGTTTACATAAAATTTAGCGTGAAACCTTTTTTAAATATGGTTTGGTCTCATGTTATGAGGCTCTACTTTGCCTCTCGATGTTAAAAAAAGTTGATTCGGAGCGATTCCTCCATAAGTTGATAGAAAAATAAGAAAAAAGGTCAAGGATCGCGATTCTTTCTAATGGAATTTTGCCAAAAAATCCTAGATTTCTGCGATTAAAAAGTTTTGCAACGGATTGAGGTCGTAGCTATGCTTGTTAGCTTTCCAAAGAATGTTTACAAGCTCCGACCGGATAAGGACATCCAAAGTTATGGTCATTTTAGTGAGAAAGGGTCAAAAACAAGTAAAATCCAAAAGTTAACAAGGTAATTCACTTGGCCTCCATTTAGCCCAAATTTTCAAAAATTATAATAATCAACCATTAGTCATCTGAAACGTACAAAACCACAAATTAAACAATAATTGGTCGATAAGTTACGTGAAACATGAGATAAAAGGGTTCTTCATAAATATTTCCTATGAGATTTTAAATGTATCCTATGAGATTTCTTTTTCTAAATCGTTGGTTTACATAAAATTTAGCGTGAAACCTTTTTTTAATATGGTTTAGTCTCATGTTATGAGGCTCTACTTTGCCTCTCGGTGTTAAAAAAAGATGATTCGGAGCGATTCCTCCATAAGTTGATAGAAAAATAAGAAAAAAGGTCAAGGATCGCGATTCTTTCTAATGGAATTTTGCCAAAAAATCCTAGATTTCTGCGATTAAAAAGTTTTGCAACGGATTGAGGTCGTAGCTATGCTTGTTAGCTTTCCAAAGAATGTTTACAAGCTCCGACCGGATAAGGACATCCCAAGTTATGGTCATTTTAGTGAGAAAGGGTCAAAAACAAGTAAAATCCAAAAGTTAACAAGGTAATTCCCTTGGCCTCCATTTAGCCCAAATTTTCAAAAATTATAATAATCAACCATTAGTCATCTGAAACGTACAAAACCACAAATTAAACAATAATTGGTCTATAAGTTACGTGAAACATGAGATAAACGGGTTCTTCATAAATATTTCCTATGAGATTTTAAATGTATCCTATGAGATTTCTTTTTCTAAATCGTTGGTTTACATAAAATTTAGCGTGAAACCTTTTTTTAATATGGTTTGGTCTCATGTTATGAGGCTCTACTTTGCCTCTCGATGTTAAAAAAAGTTGATTCGGAGCGATTCCTCCATAAGTTGATAGAAAAATAAGAAAAAAGGTCAAGGATCGCGATTCTTTCTAATGGAATTTTGCCAAAAAATCCTAGATTTCTGCGATTAAAAAGTTTTGCAACGGATTGAGGTCGTAGCTATGCTTGTTAGCTTTCCAAAGAATGTTTACAAGCTCCGACCGGATAAGGACATCCCAAGTTATGGTCATTTTAGTGAGAAAGGGTCAAAAACAAGTAAAATCCAAAAGTTAACAAGGTAATTCCCTTGGCCTCCATTTAGCCCAAATTTTCAAAAATTATAATAATCAACCATTAGTCATCTGAAACGTACAAAACCACAAATTAAACAATAATTGGTCTATAAGTTACGTGAAACATGAGATAAACGGGTTCTTCATAAATATTTCCTATGAGATTTTAAATGTATCCTACGAGATTTCTTTTTCTAAATCGTTGGTTTACATAAAATTTAGCGTGAAACCTTTTTTTAATATGGTTTGGTCTCATGTTATGAGGCTCTACTTTGCCTCTCGATGTTAAAAAAAGTTGATTCGGAGCGATTCCTCCATAAGTTGATAGAAAAATATAAAAAAAGGTCAAGGATCGCGATTCTTTCTAATGGAATTTTGCCAAAAAATCCTAGATTTCTGCGATTAAAAAGTTTTGCAACGGATTGAGGTCGTAGCTATGCTTGTTAGCTTTCCAAAGAATGTTTACAAGCTCCGACCGGATAAGGACATCCAAAGTTATGGTCATTTTAGTGAGAAAGGGTCAAAAACAAGTAAAATCCAAAAGTTAACAAGGTAATTCACTTGGCCTCCATTTAGCCCAAATTTTCAAAAATTATAATAATCAACCATTAGTCATCTGAAACGTACAAAACCACAAATTAAACAATAATTGGTCTATAAGTTACGTGAAACATGAGATAAACGGGTTCTTCATAAATATTTCCTATGAGATTTTAAATGTATCCTATGAGATTTCTTTTTCTAAATCGTTGGTTTACATAAAATTTAGCGTGAAACCTTTTTTTAATATGGTTTGGTCTCATGTTATGAGGCTCTACTTTTCCTCTCGATGTTAAAAAAAGTTGATTCGGAGCGATTCCTCCATAAGTTGATAGAAAAATAAGAAAAAAGGTCAAGGATCGCGATTCTTTCTAATGGAATTTTGCCAAAAAATCCTAGATTTCTGCGATTAAAAAGTTTTGCAACGGATTGAGGTCGTAGCTATGCTTGTTAGCTTTCCAAAGAATGTTTACAAGCTCCGACCGGATAAGGACATCCCAAGTTATGGTCATTTTAGTGAGAAAGGGTCAAAAACAAGTAAAATCCAAAAGTTAACAAGGTAATTCCCTTGGCCTCCATTTAGCCCAAATTTTCAAAAATTATAATAATCAACCATTAGTCATCTGAAACGTACAAAACCACAAATTAAACAATAATTGGTCTATAAGTTACGTGAAACATGAGATAAACGGGTTCTTCATAAATATTTCCTATGAGATTTTAAATGTATCCTACGAGATTTCTTTTTCTAAATCGTTGGTTTACATAAAATTTAGCGTGAAACCTTTTTTTAATATGGTTTGGTCTCATGTTATGAGGCTCTACTTTGCCTCTCGATGTTAAAAAAAGTTGATTCGGAGCGATTCCTCCATAAGTTGATAGAAAAATATAAAAAAAGGTCAAGGATCGCGATTCTTTCTAATGGAATTTTGCCAAAAAATCCTAGATTTCTGCGATTAAAAAGTTTTGCAACGGATTGAGGTCGTAGCTATGCTTGTTAGCTTTCCAAAGAATGTTTACAAGCTCCGACCGGATAAGGACATCCAAAGTTATGGTCATTTTAGTGAGAAAGGGTCAAAAACAAGTAAAATCCAAAAGTTAACAAGGTAATTCCCTTGGCCTCCATTTAGCCCAAATTTTCAAAAATTATAATAATCAACCATTAGTCATCTGAAACGTACAAAACCACAAATTAAACAATAATTGGTCTATAAGTTACGTGAAACATGAGATAAACGGGTTCTTCATAAATATTTCCTATGAGATTTTAAATGTATCCTATGAGATTTCTTTTTCTAAATCGTTGGTTTACATAAAATTTAGCGTGAAACCTTTTTTTAATATGGTTTGGTCTCATGTTATGAGGCTCTACTTTGCCTCTCGATGTTAAAAAAAGTTGATTCGGAGCGATTCCTCCATAAGTTGATAGAAAAATAAGAAAAAAGGTCAAGGATCGCGATTCTTTCTAATGGAATTTTGCCAAAAAATCCTAGATTTCTGCGATTAAAAAGTTTTGCAACGGATTGAGGTCGTAGCTATGCTTGTTAGCTTTCCAAAGAATGTTTACAAGCTCCGAACGGATAAGGACATCCCAAGTTATGGTCATTTTAGTGAGAAAGGGTCAAAAACAAGTAAAATCCAAAAGTTAACAAGGTAATTCCCTTGGCCTCCATTTAGCCCAAATTTTCAAAAATTATAATAATCAACCATTAGTCATCTGAAACGTACAAAACCACAAATTAAACAATAATTGGTCTATAAGTTACGTGAAACATGAGATAAACGGGTTCTTCATAAATATTTCCTATGAGATTTTAAATGTATCCTATGAGATTTCTTTTTCTAAATCGTTGGTTTACATAAAATTTAGCGTGAAACCTTTTTTTAATATGGTTTGGTCTCATGTTATGAGGCTCTACTTTGCCTCTCGATGTTAAAAAAAGTTGATTCGGAGCGATTCCTCCATAAGTTGATAGAAAAATAAGAAAAAAGGTCAAGGATCGCGATTCTTTCTAATGGAATTTTGCCAAAAAATCCTAGATTTCTGCGATTAAAAAGTTTTGCAACGGATTGAGGTCGTAGCTATGCTTGTTAGCTTTCCAAAGAATGTTTACAAGCTCCGACCGGATAAGGACATCCCAAGTTATGGTCATTTTAGTGAGAAAGGGTCAAAAACAAGTAAAATCCAAAAGTTAACAAGGTAATTCCCTTGGCCTCCATTTAGCCCAAATTTTCAAAAATTATAATAATCAACCATTAGTCATCTGAAACGTACAAAACCACAAATTAAACAATAATTGGTCTATAAGTTACGTGAAACATGAGATAAACGGGTTCTTCATAAATATTTCCTATGAGATTTTAAATGTATCCTATGAGATTTCTTTTTCTAAATCGTTGGTTTACATAAAATTTAGCGTGAAACCTTTTTTTAATATGGTTTGGTCTCATGTTATGAGGCTCTACTTTGCCTCTCGATGTTAAAAAAAGTTGATTCGGAGCGATTCCTCCATAAGTTGATAGAAAAATAAGAAAAAAGGTCAAGGATCGCGATTCTTTCTAATGGAATTTTGCCAAAAAATCCTAGATTTCTGCGATTAAAAAGTTTTGCAACGGATTGAGGTCGTAGCTATGCTTGTTAGCTTTCCAAAGAATGTTTACAAGCTCCGACCGGATAAGGACATCCCAAGTTATGGTCATTTTAGTGAGAAAGGGTCAAAAACAAGTAAAATCCAAAAGTTAACAAGGTAATTCCCTTGGCCTCCATTTAGCCCAAATTTTCAAAAATTATAATAATCAACCATTAGTCATCTGAAACGTACAAAACCACAAATTAAACAATAATTGGTCTATAAGTTACGTGAAACATGAGATAAACGGGTTCTTCATAAATATTTCCTATGAGATTTTAAATGTATCCTATGAGATTTCTTTTTCTAAATCGTTGGTTTACATAAAATTTAGCGTGAAACCTTTTTTTAATATGGTTTGGTCTCATGTTATGAGGCTCTACTTTGCCTCTCGATGTTAAAAAAAGTTGATTCGGAGCGATTCCTCCATAAGTTGATAGAAAAATAAGAAAAAAGGTCAAGGATCGCGATTCTTTCTAATGGAATTTTGCCAAAAAATCCTAGATTTCTGCGATTAAAAAGTTTTGCAACAGATTGAGGTCGTAGCTATGCTTGTTAGCTTTCCAAAGAATGTTTACAAGCTCCGACCGGATAAGGACATCCAAAGTTATGGTCATTTTAGTGAGAAAGGGTCAAAAACAAGTAAAATCTAAAAGTTAACAAGGTAATTCACTTGGCCTCCATTTAGCCCAAATTTTCAAAAATTATAATAATCAACCATTAGTCATCTGAAACGTACAAAACCACAAATTAAACAATAATTGGTCGATAAGTTACGTGAAACATGAGATAAACGGGTTCTTCATAAATATTTCCTATGAGATTTTAAATGTATCCTACGAGATTTCTTTTTCTAAATCGTTGGTTTACATAAAATTTAGCGTGAAACCTTTTTTTAATATGGTTTAGTCTCATGTTATGAGGCTCTACTTTGCCTCTCGGTGTTAAAAAAAGATGATTCGGAGCGATTCCTCCATAAGTTGATAGAAAAATAAGAAAAAAGGTCAAGGATCGCGATTCTTTCTAATGGAATTTTGCCAAAAAATCCTAGATTTCTGCGATTAAAAAGTTTTGCAACGGATTGAGGTCGTAGCTATGCTTGTTAGCTTTCCAAAGAATGTTTACAAGCTCCGACCGGATAAGGACATCCCAAGTTATGGTCATTTTAGTGAGAAAGGGTCAAAAACAAGTAAAATCCAAAAGTTAACAAGGTAATTCCCTTGGCCTCCATTTAGCCCAAATTTTCAAAAATTATAATAATCAACCATTAGTCATCTGAAACGTACAAAACCACAAATTAAACAATAATTGGTCTATAAGTTACGTGAAACATGAGATAAACGGGTTCTTCATAAATATTTCCTATGAGATTTTAAATGTATCCTATGAGATTTCTTTTTCTAAATCGTTGGTTTACATAAAATTTAGCGTGAAACCTTTTTTTAATATGGTTTGGTCTCATGTTATGAGGCTCTACTTTGCCTCTCGGTGTTAAAAAAAGTTGATTCGGAGCGATTCCTCCATAAGTTGATAGAAAAATAAGAAAAAAGGTCAAGGATCGCGATTCTTTCTAATGGAATTTTGCCAAAAAATCCTAGATTTCTGCGATTAAAAAGTTTTGCAACGGATTGAGGTCGTAGCTATGCTTGTTAGCTTTCCAAAGAATGTTTACAAGCTCCGACCGGATAAGGACATCCCAAGTTATGGTCATTTTAGTGAGAAAGGGTCAAAAACAAGTAAAATCCAAAAGTTAACAAGGTAATTCCCTTGGCCTCCATTTAGCCCAAATTTTCAAAAATTATAATAATCAACCACTAGTCATCTGAAACGTACAAAACCACAAATTAAACAATAATTGGTCTATAAGTTACGTGAAACATGAGATAAACGGGTTCTTCATAAATATTTCCTATGAGATTTTAAATGTATCCTATGAGATTTCTTTTTCTAAATCGTTGGTTTACATAAAATTTAGCGTGAAACCTTTTTTTAATATGGTTTGGTCTCATGTTATGAGGCTCTACTTTGCCTCTCGATGTTAAAAAAAGTTGATTCGGAGCGATTCCTCCATAAGTTGATAGAAAAATATAAAAAAAGGTCAAGGATCGCGATTCTTTCTAATGGAATTTTGCCAAAAAATCCTAGATTTCTGCGATTAAAAAGTTTTGCAACGGATTGAGGTCGTAGCTATGCTTGTTAGCTTTCCAAAGAATGTTTACAAGCTCCGACCGGATAAGGACATCCAAAGTTATGGTCATTTTAGTGAGAAAGGGTCAAAAACAAGTAAAATCCAAAAGTTAACAAGGTAATTCACTTGGCCTCCATTTAGCCCAAATTTTCAAAAATTATAATAATCAACCATTAGTCATCTGAAACGTACAAAACCACAAATTAAACAATAATTGGTCGATAAGTTACGTGAAACATGAGATAAACGGGTTCTTCATAAATATTTCCTATGAGATTTTAAATGTATCCTATGAGATTTCTTTTTCTAAATCGTTGGTTTACATAAAATTTAGCGTGAAACCTTTTTTTAATATGGTTTAGTCTCATGTTATGAGGCTCTACTTTGCCTCTCGGTGTTAAAAAAAGATGATTCGGAGCGATTCCTCCATAAGTTGATAGAAAAATAAGAAAAAAGGTCAAGGATCGCGATTCTTTCTAATGGAATTTTATCAAAAAATCCTAGATTTCTGCGATTAAAAAGTTTTGCAACGGATTGAGGTCGTAGCTATGCTTGTTAGCTTTCCAAAGAATGTTTACAAGCTCCGACCGGATAAGGACATCCCAAGTTATGGTCATTTTAGTGAGAAAGGGACAAAAACAAGTAAAATCCAAAAGTTAACAAGGTAATTCCCTTGGCCTCCATTTAGCCCAAATTTTCAAAAATTATAATAATCAACCATTAGTCATCTGAAACGTACAAAACCACAAATTAAACAATAATTGGTCGATAAGTTACGTGAAACATGAGATAAACGGGTTCTTCATAAATATTTCCTATGAGATTTTAAATGTATCCTATGAGATTTCTTTTTCTAAATCGTTGGTTTACATAAAATTTAGCGTGAAACCTTTTTTTAATATGGTTTGGTCTCATGTTATGAGGCTCTACTTTGCCTCTCGGTGTTAAAAAAAGATGATTCGGAGCGATTCCTCCATAAGTTGATAGAAAAATAAGAAAAAAGGTCAAGGATCGCGATTCTTTCTAATGGAATTTTGCCAAAAAATCCTAGATTTCTGCGATTAAAAAGTTTTGCAACGGATTGAGGTCGTAGCTATGCTTGTTAGCTTTCCAAAGAATGTTTACAAGCTCCGACCGGATAAGGACATCCCAAGTTATGGTCATTTTAGTGAGAAAGGGTCAAAAACAAGTAAAATCCAAAAGTTAACAAGGTAATTCCCTTGGCCTCCATTTAGCCCAAATTTTCAAAAATTATAATAATCAACCATTAGTCATCTGAAACGTACAAAACCACAAATTAAACAATAATTGGTCTATAAGTTACGTGAAACGTGAGATAAACGGGTTCTTCATAAATATTTCCTATGAGATTTTAAATGTATCCTATGAGATTTCTTTTTCTAAATCGTTGGTTTACATAAAATTTAGCGTGAAACCTTTTTTTAATATGGTTTGGTCTCATGTTATGAGGCTCTACTTTGCCTCTCGATGTTAAAAAAAAGTTGATTCGGAGCGATTCCTCCATAAGTTGATAGAAAAATAAGAAAAAAGGTCAAGGATCGCGATTCTTTCTAATGGAATTTTGCCAAAAAATCCTAGATTTCTGCGATTAAAAAGTTTTGCAACGGATTGAGGTCGTAGCTATGCTTGTTAGCTTTCCAAAGAATGTTTACAAGCTCCGACCGGATAAGGACATCCCAAGTTATGGTCATTTTAGTGAGAAAGGGTCAAAAACAAGTAAAATCCAAAAGTTAACAAGGTAATTCCCTTGGCCTCCATTTAGCCCAAATTTTCAAAAATTATAATAATCAACCATTAGTCATCTGAAACGTACAAAACCACAAATTAAACAATAATTGGTCTATAAGTTACGTGAAACGTGAGATAAACGGGTTCTTCATAAATATTTCCTATGAGATTTTAAATGTATCCTATGAGATTTCTTTTTCTAAATCGTTGGTTTACATAAAATTTAGCGTGAAACCTTTTTTTAATATGGTTTGGTCTCATGTTATGAGGCTCTACTTTGCCTCTCGATGTTAAAAAAAAGTTGATTCGGAGCGATTCCTCCATAAGTTGATAGAAAAATAAGAAAAAAGGTCAAGGATCGCGATTCTTTCTAATGGAATTTTGCCAAAAAATCCTAGATTTCTGCGATTAAAAAGTTTTGCAACGGATTGAGGTCGTAGCTATGCTTGTTAGCTTTCCAAAGAATGTTTACAAGCTCCGACCGGATAAGGACATCCCAAGTTATGGTCATTTTAGTGAGAAAGGGTCAAAAACAAGTAAAATCCAAAAGTTAACAAGGTAATTCCCTTGGCCTCCATTTAGCCCAAATTTTCAAAAATTATAATAATCAACCATTAGTCATCTGAAACGTACAAAACCACAAATTAAACAATAATTGGTCTATAAGTTACGTGAAACATGAGATAAACGGGTTCTTCATAAATATTTCCTATGAGATTTTAAATGTATCCTATGAGATTTCTTTTTCTAAATCGTTGGTTTACATAAAATTTAGCGTGAAACCTTTTTTTAATATGGTTTGGTCTCATGTTATGAGGCTCTACTTTGCCTCTCGGTGTTAAAAAAAGTTGATTCGGAGCGATTCCTCCATAAGTTGATAGAAAAATAAGAAAAAAGGTCAAGGATTGCGATTCTTTCTAATGGAATTTTGCCAAAAAATCCTAGATTTCTGCGATTAAAAAGTTTTGCAACGGATTGAGGTCGTAGCTATGCTTGTTAGCTTTCCAAAGAATGTTTACAAGCTCCGACCGGATAAGGACATCCCAAGTTATGGTCATTTTAGTGAGAAAGGGTCAAAAACAAGTAAAATCCAAAAGTTAACAAGGTAATTCCCTTGGCCTCCATTTAGCCCAAATTTTCAAAAATTATAATAATCAACCATTAGTCATCTGAAACGTACAAAACCACAAATTAAACAATAATTGGTCTATAAGTTACGTGAAACATGAGATAAACGGGTTCTTCATAAATATTTCCTATGAGATTTTAAATGTATCCTACGAGATTTCTTTTTCTAAATCGTTGGTTTACATAAAATTTAGCGTGAAACCTTTTTTTAATATGGTTTGGTCTCATGTTATGAGGCTCTACTTTGCCTCTCGATGTTAAAAAAAGTTGATTCGGAGCGATTCCTCCATAAGTTGATAGAAAAATATAAAAAAAGGTCAAGGATCGCGATTCTTTCTAATGGAATTTTGCCAAAAAATCCTAGATTTCTGCGATTAAAAAGTTTTGCAACGGATTGAGGTCGTAGCTATGCTTGTTAGCTTTCCAAAGAATGTTTACAAGCTCCGACCGGATAAGGACATCCAAAGTTATGGTCATTTTAGTGAGAAAGGGTCAAAAACAAGTAAAATCCAAAAGTTAACAAGGTAATTCACTTGGCCTCCATTTAGCCCAAATTTTCAAAAATTATAATAATCAACCATTAGTCATCTGAAACGTACAAAACCACAAATTAAACAATAATTGGTCGATAAGTTACGTGAAACATGAGATAAACGGGTTCTTCATAAATATTTCCTATGAGATTTTAAATGTATCCTATGAGATTTCTTTTTCTAAATCGTTGGTTTACATAAAATTTAGCGTGAAACCTTTTTTTAATATGGTTTAGTCTCATGTTATGAGGCTCTACTTTGCCTCTCGGTGTTAAAAAAAGATGATTCGGAGCGATTCCTCCATAAGTTGATAGAAAAATAAGAAAAAAGGTCAAGGATCGCGATTCTTTCTAATGGAATTTTATCAAAAAATCATAGATTTCTGCGATTAAAAAGTTTTGCAACGGATTGAGGTCGTAGCTATGCTTGTTAGCTTTCCAAAGAATGTTTACAAGCTCCGACCGGATAAGGACATCCCAAGTTATGGTCATTTTAGTGAGAAAGGGACAAAAACAAGTAAAATCCAAAAGTTAACAAGGTAATTCCCTTGGCCTCCATTTAGCCCAAATTTTCAAAAATTATAATAATCAACCATTAGTCATCTGAAACGTACAAAACCACAAATTAAACAATAATTGGTCGATAAGTTACGTGAAACATGAGATAAACGGGTTCTTCATAAATATTTCCTATGAGATTTTAAATGTATCCTATGAGATTTCTTTTTCTAAATCGTTGGTTTACATAAAATTTAGCGTGAAACCTTTTTTTAATATGGTTTGGTCTCATGTTATGAGGCTCTACTTTGCCTCTCGGTGTTAAAAAAAGATGATTCGGAGCGATTCCTCCATAAGTTGATAGAAAAATAAGAAAAAAGGTCAAGGATCGCGATTCTTTCTAATGGAATTTTGCCAAAAAATCCTAGATTTCTGCGATTAAAAAGTTTTGCAACGGATTGAGGTCGTAGCTATGCTTGTTAGCTTTCCAAAGAATGTTTACAAGCTCCGACCGGATAAGGACATCCCAAGTTATGGTCATTTTAGTGAGAAAGGGTCAAAAACAAGTAAAATCCAAAAGTTAACAAGGTAATTCCCTTGGCCTCCATTTAGCCCAAATTTTCAAAAATTATAATAATCAACCATTAGTCATCTGAAACGTACAAAACCACAAATTAAACAATAATTGGTCTATAAGTTACGTGAAACGTGAGATAAACGGGTTCTTCATAAATATTTCCTATGAGATTTTAAATGTATCCTATGAGATTTCTTTTTCTAAATCGTTGGTTTACATAAAATTTAGCGTGAAACCTTTTTTTAATATGGTTTGGTCTCATGTTATGAGGCTCTACTTTGCCTCTCGGTGTTAAAAAAAGATGATTCGGAGCGATTCCTCCATAAGTTGATAGAAAAATAAGAAAAAAGGTCAAGGATCGCGATTCTTTCTAATGGAATTTTGCCAAAAAATCCTAGATTTCTGCGATTAAAAAGTTTTGCAACGGATTGAGGTCGTAGCTATGCTTGTTAGCTTTCCAAAGAATGTTTACAAGCTCCGACCGGATAAGGACATCCCAAGTTATGGTCATTTTAGTGAGAAAGGGACAAAAACAAGTAAAATCCAAAAGTTAACAAGGTAATTCCCTTGGCCTCCATTTAGCCCAAATTTTCAAAAATTATAATAATCAACCATTAGTCATCTGAAACGTACAAAACCACAAATTAAACAATAATTGGTCGATAAGTTACGTGAAACATGAGATAAACGGGTTCTTCATAAATATTTCCTATGAGATTTTAAATGTATCCTATGAGATTTCTTTTTCTAAATCGTTGGTTTACATAAAATTTAGCGTGAAACCTTTTTTTAATATGGTTTGGTCTCATGTTATGAGGCTCTACTTTGCCTCTCGGTGTTAAAAAAAGATGATTCGGAGCGATTCCTCCATAAGTTGATAGAAAAATAAGAAAAAAGGTCAAGGATCGCGATTCTTTCTAATGGAATTTTGCCAAAAAATCCTAGATTTCTGCGATTAAAAAGTTTTGCAACGGATTGAGGTCGTAGCTATGCTTGTTAGCTTTCCAAAGAATGTTTACAAGCTCCGACCGGATAAGGACATCCCAAGTTATGGTCATTTTAGTGAGAAAGGGTCAAAAACAAGTAAAATCCAAAAGTTAACAAGGTAATTCCCTTGGCCTCCATTTAGCCCAAATTTTCAAAAATTATAATAATCAACCATTAGTCATCTGAAACGTACAAAACCACAAATTAAACAATAATTGGTCTATAAGTTACGTGAAACGTGAGATAAACGGGTTCTTCATAAATATTTCCTATGAGATTTTAAATGTATCCTATGAGATTTCTTTTTCTAAATCGTTGGTTTACATAAAATTTAGCGTGAAACCTTTTTTTAATATGGTTTGGTCTCATGTTATGAGGCTCTACTTTGCCTCTCGGTGTTAAAAAAAGATGATTCGGAGCGATTCCTCCATAAGTTGATAGAAAAATAAGAAAAAAGGTCAAGGATCGCGATTCTTTCTAATGGAATTTTGCCAAAAAATCCTAGATTTCTGCGATTAAAAAGTTTTGCAACGGATTGAGGTCGTAGCTATGCTTGTTAGCTTTCCAAAGAATGTTTACAAGCTCCGACCGGATAAGGACATCCCAAGTTATGGTCATTTTAGTGAGAAAGGGTCAAAAACAAGTAAAATCCAAAAGTTAACAAGGTAATTCCCTTGGCCTCCATTTAGCCCAAATTTTCAAAAATTATAATAATCAACCATTAGTCATCTGAAACGTACAAAACCACAAATTAAACAATAATTGGTCTATAAGTTACGTGAAACGTGAGATAAACGGGTTCTTCATAAATATTTCCTATGAGATTTTAAATGTATCCTATGAGATTTCTTTTTCTAAATCGTTGGTTTACATAAAATTTAGCGTGAAACCTTTTTTTAATATGGTTTGGTCTCATGTTATGAGGCTCTACTTTGCCTCTCGATGTTAAAAAAAAGTTGATTCGGAGCGATTCCTCCATAAGTTGATAGAAAAATAAGAAAAAAGGTCAAGGATCGCGATTCTTTCTAATGGAATTTTGCCAAAAAATCCTAGATTTCTGCGATTAAAAAGTTTTGCAACGGATTGAGGTCGTAGCTATGCTTGTTAGCTTTCCAAAGAATGTTTACAAGCTCCGACCGGATAAGGACATCCCAAGTTATGGTCATTTTAGTGAGAAAGGGTCAAAAACAAGTAAAATCCAAAAGTTAACAAGGTAATTCACTTGGCCTCCATTTAGCCCAAATTTTCAAAAATTATAATAATCAACCATTAGTCATCTGAAACGTACAAAACCACAAATTAAACAATAATTGGTCGATAAGTTACGTGAAACATGAGATAAACGGGTTCTTCATAAATATTTCCTATGAGATTTTAAATGTATCCTACGAGATTTCTTTTTCTAAATCGTTGGTTTACATAAAATTTAGCGTGAAACCTTTTTTTAATATGGTTTGGTCTCATGTTATGAGGCTCTACTTTGCCTCTCGATGTTAAAAAAAGTTGATTCGGAGCGATTCCTCCATAAGTTGATAGAAAAATAAGAAAAAAGGTCAAGGATCGCGATTCTTTCTAATGGAATTTTGCCAAAAAATCCTAGATTTCTGCGATTAAAAAGTTTTGCAACGGATTGAGGTCGTAGCTATGCTTGTTACCTTTCCAAAGAATGTTTACAAGCTCCGACCGGATAAGGACATCCCAAGTTATGGTCATTTTAGTGAGAAAGGGTCAAAAACAAGTAAAATCCAAAAGTTAACAAGGTAATTCACTTGGCCTCCATTTAGCCCAAATTTTCAAAAATTATAATAATCAACCATTAGTCATCTGAAACGTACAAAACCACAAATTAAACAATAATTGGTCTATAAGTTACGTGAAACATGAGATAAACGGGTTCTTCATAAATATTTCCTATGAGATTTTAAATGTATCCTATGAGATTTCTTTTTCTAAATCGTTGGTTTACATAAAATTTAGCGTGAAACCTTTTTTTAATATGGTTTGGTCTCATGTTATGAGGCTCTACTTTGCCTCTCGATGTTAAAAAAAGTTGATTCGGAGCGATTCATCCATAAGTTGATAGAAAAATAAGAAAAAAGGTCAAGGATCGCGATTCTTTCTAATGGAATTTTGCCAAAAAATCCTAGATTTCTGCGATTAAAAAGTTTTGCAACGGATTGAGGTCGTAGCTATGCTTGTTAGCTTTCCAAAGAATGTTTACAAGCTCCGACCGGATAAGGACATCCAAAGTTATGGTCAATTTAGTGAGAAAGGGTCAAAAACAAGTAAAATCCAAAAGTTAACAAGGTAATTCCCTTGGCCTCCATTTAGCCCAAATTTTCAAAAATTATAATAATCAACCATTAGTCATCTGAAACGTACAAAACCACAAATTAAACAATAATTGGTCTATAAGTTACGTGAAACATGAGATAAACGGGTTCTTCATAAATATTTCCTATGAGATTTTAAATGTATCCTATGAGATTTCTTTTTCTAAATCGTTGGTTTACATAAAATTTAGCGTGAAACCTTTTTTTAATATGGTTTGGTCTCATGTTATGAGGCTCTACTTTGCCTCTCGATGTTAAAAAAAGTTGATTCGGAGCGATTCCTCCATAAGTTGATAGAAAAATAAGAAAAAAGGTCAAGGATCGCGATTCTTTCTAATGGAATTTTGCCAAAAAATCCTAGATTTCTGCGATTAAAAAGTTTTGCAACGGATTGAGGTCGTAGCTATGCTTGTTAGCTTTCCAAAGAATGTTTACAAGCTCCGACCGGATAAGGACATCCCAAGTTATGGTCATTTTTGTGAGAAAGGGACAAAAACAATTAAAATCCAAAAGTTAACAAGGTAATTCCCTTGGCCTCCATTTAGCCCAAATTTTCAAAAATTATAATAATCAACCATTAGTCATCTGAAACGTACAAAACCACAAATTAAACAATAATTGGTCGATAAGTTACGTGAAACATGAGATAAACGGGTTCTTCATAAATATTTTCTATGAGATTTTAAATGTATCCTATGAGATTTCTTTTTCTAAATCGTTGGTTTACATAAAATTTAGCGTGAAACCTTTTTTTAATATGGTTTGGTCTCATGTTATGAGGCTCTACTTTGCCTCTCGATGTTAAAAAAAGTTGATTCGAAGCGATTCATCCATAAGTTGATAGAAAAATAAGAAAAAAGGTCAAGGATCGCGATTCTTTCTAATGGAATTTTGCCAAAAAATCCTAGATTTCTGCGATTAAAAAGTTTTGCAACGGATTGAGGTCGTAGCTATGCTTGTTAGCTTTCCAAAGAATGTTTACAAGCTCCGACCGGATAAGGACATCCAAAGTTATGGTCAATTTAGTGAGAAAGGGTCAAAAACAAGTAAAATCCAAAAGTTAACAAGGTAATTCCCTTGGCCTCCATTTAGCCCAAATTTTCAAAAATTATAATAATCAACCATTAGTCATCTGAAACGTACAAAACCACAAATTAAACAATAATTGGTCTATAAGTTACGTGAAACATGAGATAAACGGGTTCTTCATAAATATTTCCTATGAGATTTTAAATGTATCCTATGAGATTTCTTTTTCTAAATCGTTGGTTTACATAAAATTTAGCGTGAAACCTTTTTTTAATATGGTTTGGTCTCATGTTATGAGGCTCTACTTTGCCTCTCGATGTTAAAAAAAGTTGATTCGGAGCGATTCCTCCATAAGTTGATAGAAAAATAAGAAAAAAGGTCAAGGATCGCGATTCTTTCTAATGGAATTTTGCCAAAAAATCCTAGATTTTTGGGATTAAAAAGTTTTGCAACGGATTGAGGTCGTAGCTATGCTTGTTAGCTTTCCAAAGAATGTTTACAAGCTCCGACCGGATAAGGACATCCCAAGTTATGGTCATTTTAGTGAGAAAGGGTCAAAAACAAGTAAAATCCAAAAGTTAACAAGGTAATTCACTTGGCCTCCATTTAGCCCAAATTTTCAAAAATTATAATAATCAACCATTAGTCATCTGAAACGTACAAAACCACAAATTAAACAATAATTGGTCTATAAGTTACGTGAAACATGAGATAAACGGGTTCTTCATAAATATTTCCTATGAGATTTTAAATGTATCCTATGAGATTTCTTTTTCTAAATCGTTGGTTTACATAAAATTTAGCGTGAAACCTTTTTTTAATATGGTTTGGTCTCATGTTATGAGGCTCTACTTTGCCTCTCGATGTTAAAAAAAGTTGATTCGGAGCGATTCATCCATAAGTTGATAGAAAAATAAGAAAAAAGGTCAAGGATCGCGATTCTTTCTAATGGAATTTTGCCAAAAAATCCTAGATTTCTGCGATTAAAAAGTTTTGCAACGGATTGAGGTCGTAGCTATGCTTGTTAGCTTTCCAAAGAATGTTTACAAGCTCCGACCGGATAAGGACATCCAAAGTTATGGTCAATTTAGTGAGAAAGGGTCAAAAACAAGTAAAATCCAAAAGTTAACAAGGTAATTCCCTTGGCCTCCATTTAGCCCAAATTTTCAAAAATTATAATAATCAACCATTAGTCATCTGAAACGTACAAAACCACAAATTAAACAATAATTGGTCTATAAGTTACGTGAAACATGAGATAAACGGGTTCTTCATAAATATTTCCTATGAGATTTTAAATGTATCCTATGAGATTTCTTTTTCTAAATCGTTGGTTTACATAAAATTTAGCGTGAAACCTTTTTTTAATATGGTTTGGTCTCATGTTATGAGGCTCTACTTTGCCTCTCGATGTTAAAAAAAGTTGATTCGGAGCGATTCCTCCATAAGTTGATAGAAAAATAAGAAAAAAGGTCAAGGATCGCGATTCTTTCTAATGGAATTTTGCCAAAAAATCCTAGATTTTTGGGATTAAAAAGTTTTGCAACGGATTGAGGTCGTAGCTATGCTTGTTAGCTTTCCAAAGAATGTTTACAAGCTCCGACCGGATAAGGACATCCCAAGTTATGGTCATTTTAGTGAGAAAGGGTCAAAAACAAGTAAAATCCAAAAGTTAACAAGGTAATTCACTTGGCCTCCATTTAGCCCAAATTTTCAAAAATTATAATAATCAACCATTAGTCATCTGAAACGTACAAAACCACAAATTAAACAATAATTGGTCTATAAGTTACGTGAAACATAAGATAAACGGGTTCTTCATAAATATTTCCTATGAGATTTTAAATGTATCCTATGAGATTTCTTTTTCTAAATCGTTGGTTTACATAAAATTTAGCGTGAAACCTTTTTTTAATATGGTTTGGTCTCATGTTATGAGGCTCTACTTTGCCTCTCGATGTTAAAAAAAGTTGATTCGGAGCGATTCATCCATAAGTTGATAGAAAAATAAGAAAAAAGGTCAAGGATCGCGATTCTTTCTAATGGAATTTTGCCAAAAAATCCTAGATTTCTGCGATTAAAAAGTTTTGCAACGGATTGAGGTCGTAGCTATGCTTGTTAGCTTTCCAAAGAATGTTTACAAGCTCCGACCGGATAAGGACATCCAAAGTTATGGTCAATTTAGTGAGAAAGGGTCAAAAACAAGTAAAATCCAAAAGTTAACAAGGTAATTCCCTTGGCCTCCATTTAGCCCAAATTTTCAAAAATTATAATAATCAACCATTAGTCATCTGAAACGTACAAAACCACAAATTAAACAATAATTGGTCTATAAGTTACGTGAAACATGAGATAAACGGGTTCTTCATAAATATTTCCTATGAGATTTTAAATGTATCCTATGAGATTTCTTTTTCTAAATCGTTGGTTTACATAAAATTTAGCGTGAAACCTTTTTTTAATATGGTTTGGTCTCATGTTATGAGGCTCTACTTTGCCTCTCGATGTTAAAAAAAGTTGATTCGGAGCGATTCCTCCATAAGTTGATAGAAAAATAAGAAAAAAGGTCAAGGATCGCGATTCTTTCTAATGGAATTTTGCCAAAAAATCCTAGATTTCTGCGATTAAAAAGTTTTGCAACGGATTGAGGTTGTAGCTATGCTTGTTAGCTTTCCAAAGAATGTTTACAAGCTCCGACCGGATAAGGACATCCCAAGTTATGGTCATTTTAGTGAGAAAGGGACAAAAACAAGTAAAATCCAAAAGTTAACAAGGTAATTCCCTTGGCCTCCATTTAGCCCAAATTTTCAAAAATTATAATAATCAACCATTAGTCATCTGAAACGTACAAAATCACAAATTAAACAATAATTGGTCGATAAGTTACGTGAAACATGAGATAAACGGGTTCTTCATAAATATTTCCTATGAGATTTTAAATGTATCCTATGAGATTTCTTTTTCTAAATCGTTGGATTACATAAAATTTAGCGTGAAACCTTTTTTTAATATGGTTTGGTCTCATGTTATGAGGCTCTACTTTGCCTCTCGGTGTTAAAAAAAGTTGATTCGGAGCGATTCCTCCATAAGTTGATAGAAAAATAAGAAAAAAGGTCAAGGATCGCGATTCTTTCTAATGGAATTTTGCCAAAAAATCCTAGATTTCTGCGATTAAAAAGTTTTGCAACGGATTGAGGTCGTAGCTATGCTTGTTAGCTTTCCAAAGAATGTTTACAAGCTCCGACCGGATAAGGACATCCCAAGTTATGGTCATTTTAGTGAGAAAGGGTCAAAAACAAGTAAAATCCAAAAGTTAACAAGGTAATTCCCTTGGCCTCCATTTAGCCCAAATTTTCAAAAATTATAATAATCAACCATTAGTCATCTGAAACGTACAAAACCACAAATTAAACAATAATTGGTCGATAAGTTACGTGAAACATGAGATAAACGGGTTCTTCATAAATATTTCCTATGAGATTTTAAATGTATCCTATGAGATTTCTTTTTCTAAATCGTTGGTTTACATAAAATTTAGCGTGAAACCTTTTTTTAATATGGTTTGGTCTCATGTTATGAGGCTCTACTTTGCCTCTCGATGTTAAAAAAAGTTGATTCGGAGCGATTCCTCCATAAGTTGATAGAAAAATAAGAAAAAAGGTCAAGGATCGCGATTCTTTCTAATGGAATTTTGCCAAAAAATCCTAGATTTCTGCGATTAAAAAGTTTTGCAACGGATTGAGGTTGTAGCTATGCTTGTTAGCTTTCCAAAGAATGTTTACAAGCTCCGACCGGATAAGGACATCCCAAGTTATGGTCATTTTAGTGAGAAAGGGACAAAAACAAGTAAAATCCAAAAGTTAACAAGGTAATTCCCTTGGCCTCCATTTAGCCCAAATTTTCAAAAATTATAATAATCAACCATTAGTCATCTGAAACGTACAAAATCACAAATTAAACAATAATTGGTCGATAAGTTACGTGAAACATGAGATAAACGGGTTCTTCATAAATATTTCCTATGAGATTTTAAATGTATCCTATGAGATTTCTTTTTCTAAATCGTTGGTTTACATAAAATTTAGCGTGAAACCTTTTTTTAATATGGTTTGGTCTCATGTTATGAGGCTCTACTTTGCCTCTCGATGTTAAAAAAAGTTGATTCGGAGCGATTCATCCATAAGTTGATAGAAAAATAAGAAAAAAGGTCAAGGATCGCGATTCTTTCTAATGGAATTTTGCCAAAAAATCCTAGATTTCTGCGATTAAAAAGTTTTGCAACGGATTGAGGTCGTAGCTATGCTTGTTAGCTTTCCAAAGAATGTTTACAAGCTCCGACCGGATAAGGACATCCAAAGTTATGGTCAATTTAGTGAGAAAGGGTCAAAAACAAGTAAAATCCAAAAGTTAACAAGGTAATTCCCTTGGCCTCCATTTAGCCCAAATTTTCAAAAATTATAATAATCAACCATTAGTCATCTGAAACGTACAAAACCACAAATTAAACAATAATTGGTCTATAAGTTACGTGAAACATGAGATAAACGGGTTCTTCATAAATATTTCCTATGAGATTTTAAATGTATCCTATGAGATTTCTTTTTCTAAATCGTTGGTTTACATAAAATTTAGCGTGAAACCTTTTTTTAATATGGTTTGGTCTCATGTTATGAGGCTCTACTTTGCCTCTCGATGTTAAAAAAAGTTGATTCGGAGCGATTCCTCCATAAGTTGATAGAAAAATAAGAAAAAAGGTCAAGGATCGCGATTCTTTCTAATGGAATTTTGCCAAAAATCCTAGATTTCTGCGATTAAAAAGTTTTGCAACGGATTGAGGTTGTAGCTATGCTTGTTAGCTTTCCAAAGAATGTTTACAAGCTCCGACCGGATAAGGACATCCCAAGTTATGGTCATTTTAGTGAGAAAGGGACAAAAACAAGTAAAATCCAAAAGTTAACAAGGTAATTCCCTTGGCCTCCATTTAGCCCAAATTTTCAAAAATTATAATAATCAACCATTAGTCATCTGAAACGTACAAAATCACAAATTAAACAATAATTGGTCGATAAGTTACGTGAAACATGAGATAAACGGGTTCTTCATAAATATTTCCTATGAGATTTTAAATGTATCCTATGAGATTTCTTTTTCTAAATCGTTGGTTTACATAAAATTTAGCGTGAAACCTTTTTTTAATATGGTTTGGTCTCATGTTATGAGGCTCTACTTTGCCTCTCGATGTTAAAAAAAGTTGATTCGAAGCGATTCATCCATAAGTTGATAGAAAAATAAGAAAAAAGGTCAAGGATCGCGATTCTTTCTAATGGAATTTTGCCAAAAAATCCTAGATTTCTGCGATTAAAAAGTTTTGCAACGGATTGAGGTCGTAGCTATGCTTGTTAGCTTTCCAAAGAATGTTTACAAGCTCCGACCGGATAAGGACATCCAAAGTTATGGTCAATTTAGTGAGAAAGGGTCAAAAACAAGTAAAATCCAAAAGTTAACAAGGTAATTCCCTTGGCCTCCATTTAGCCCAAATTTTCAAAAATTATAATAATCAACCATTAGTCATCTGAAACGTACAAAACCACAAATTAAACAATAATTGGTCTATAAGTTACGTGAAACATGAGATAAACGGGTTCTTCATAAATATTTCCTATGAGATTTTAAATGTATCCTATGAGATTTCTTTTTCTAAATCGTTGGTTTACATAAAATTTAGCGTGAAACCTTTTTTTAATATGGTTTGGTCTCATGTTATGAGGCTCTACTTTGCCTCTCGATGTTAAAAAAAGTTGATTCGGAGCGATTCCTCCATAAGTTGATAGAAAAATAAGAAAAAAGGTCAAGGATCGCGATTCTTTCTAATGGAATTTTGCCAAAAAATCCTAGATTTTTGGGATTAAAAAGTTTTGCAACGGATTGAGGTCGTAGCTATGCTTGTTAGCTTTCCAAAGAATGTTTACAAGCTCCGACCGGATAAGGACATCCCAAGTTATGGTCATTTTAGTGAGAAAGGGTCAAAAACAAGTAAAATCCAAAAGTTAACAAGGTAATTCACTTGGCCTCCATTTAGCCCAAATTTTCAAAAATTATAATAATCAACCATTAGTCATCTGAAACGTACAAAACCACAAATTAAACAATAATTGGTCTATAAGTTACGTGAAACATGAGATAAACGGGTTCTTCATAAATATTTCCTATGAGATTTTAAATGTATCCTATGAGATTTCTTTTTCTAAATCGTTGGTTTACATAAAATTTAGCGTGAAACCTTTTTTTAATATGGTTTGGTCTCATGTTATGAGGCTCTACTTTGCCTCTCGATGTTAAAAAAAGTTGATTCGGAGCGATTCATCCATAAGTTGATAGAAAAATAAGAAAAAAGGTCAAGGATCGCGATTCTTTCTAATGGAATTTTGCCAAAAAATCCTAGATTTCTGCGATTAAAAAGTTTTGCAACGGATTGAGGTCGTAGCTATGCTTGTTAGCTTTCCAAAGAATGTTTACAAGCTCCGACCGGATAAGGACATCCAAAGTTATGGTCAATTTAGTGAGAAAGGGTCAAAAACAAGTAAAATCCAAAAGTTAACAAGGTAATTCCCTTGGCCTCCATTTAGCCCAAATTTTCAAAAATTATAATAATCAACCATTAGTCATCTGAAACGTACAAAACCACAAATTAAACAATAATTGGTCTATAAGTTACGTGAAACATGAGATAAACGGGTTCTTCATAAATATTTCCTATGAGATTTTAAATGTATCCTATGAGATTTCTTTTTCTAAATCGTTGGTTTACATAAAATTTAGCGTGAAACCTTTTTTTAATATGGTTTGGTCTCATGTTATGAGGCTCTACTTTGCCTCTCGATGTTAAAAAAAGTTGATTCGGAGCGATTCCTCCATAAGTTGATAGAAAAATAAGAAAAAAGGTCAAGGATCGCGATTCTTTCTAATGGAATTTTGCCAAAAAATCCTAGATTATTGGGATTAAAAAGTTTTGCAACGGATTGAGGTCGTAGCTATGCTTGTTAGCTTTCCAAAGAATGTTTACAAGCTCCGACCGGATAAGGACATCCCAAGTTATGGTCATTTTAGTGAGAAAGGGTCAAAAACAAGTAAAATCCAAAAGTTAACAAGGTAATTCACTTGGCCTCCATTTAGCCCAAATTTTCAAAAATTATAATAATCAACCATTAGTCATCTGAAACGTACAAAACCACAAATTAAACAATAATTGGTCTATAAGTTACGTGAAACATGAGATAAACGGGTTCTTCATAAATATTTCCTATGAGATTTTAAATGTATCCTATGAGATTTCTTTTTCTAAATCGTTGGTTTACATAAAATTTAGCGTGAAACCTTTTTTTAATATGGTTTGGTCTCATGTTATGAGGCTCTACTTTGCCTCTCGATGTTAAAAAATTTGATTCGGAGCGATTCATCCATAAGTTGATAGAAAAATAAGAAAAAAGGTCAAGGATCGCGATTCTTTCTAATGGAATTTTGCCAAAAAATCCTAGATTTCTGCGATTAAAAAGTTTTGCAACGGATTGAGGTCGTAGCTATGCTTGTTAGCTTTCCAAAGAATGTTTACAAGCTCCGACCGGATAAGGACATCCAAAGTTATGGTCAATTTAGTGAGAAAGGGTCAAAAACAAGTAAAATCCAAAAGTTAACAAGGTAATTCCCTTGGCCTCCATTTAGCCCAAATTTTCAAAAATTATAATAATCAACCATTAGTCATCTGAAACGTACAAAACCACAAATTAAACAATAATTGGTCTATAAGTTACGTGAAACATGAGATAAACGGGTTCTTCATAAATATTTCCTATGAGATTTTAAATGTATCCTATGAGATTTCTTTTTCTAAATCGTTGGTTTACATAAAATTTAGCGTGAAACCTTTTTTTAATATTGTTTGGTCTCATGTTATGAGGCTCTACTTTGCCTCTCGATGTTAAAAAAAGTTGATTCGGAGCGATTCCTCCATAAGTTGATAGAAAAATAAGAAAAAAGGTCAAGGATCGCGATTCTTTCTAATGGAATTTTGCCAAAAAATCCTAGATTTCTGCGATTAAAAAGTTTTGCAACGGATTGAGGTTGTAGCTATGCTTGTTAGCTTTCCAAAGAATGTTTACAAGCTCCGACCGGATAAGGACATCCCAAGTTATGGTCATTTTAGTGAGAAAGGGACAAAAACAAGTAAAATCCAAAAGTTAACAAGGTAATTCCCTTGGCCTCCATTTAGCCCAAATTTTCAAAAATTATAATAATCAACCATTAGTCATCTGAAACGTACAAAATCACAAATTAAACAATAATTGGTCGATAAGTTACGTGAAACATGAGATAAACGGGTTCTTCATAAATATTTCCTATGAGATTTTAAATGTATCCTATGAGATTTCTTTTTCTAAATCGTTGGATTACATAAAATTTAGCGTGAAACCTTTTTTTAATATGGTTTGGTCTCATGTTATGAGGCTCTACTTTGCCTCTCGGTGTTAAAAAAAGTTGATTCGGAGCGATTCCTCCATAAGTTGATAGAAAAATAAGAAAAAAGGTCAAGGATCGCGATTCTTTCTAATGGAATTTTGCCAAAAAATCCTAGATTTCTGCGATTAAAAAGTTTTGCAACGGATTGAGGTCGTAGCTATGCTTGTTAGCTTTCCAAAGAATGTTTACAAGCTCCGACCGGATAAGGACATCCCAAGTTATGGTCATTTTAGTGAGAAAGGGTCAAAAACAAGTAAAATCCAAAAGTTAACAAGGTAATTCCCTTGGCCTCCATTTAGCCCAAATTTTCAAAAATTATAATAATCAACCATTAGTCATCTGAAACGTACAAAACCACAAATTAAACAATAATTGGTCTATAAGTTACGTGAAACATGAGATAAACGGGTTCTTCATAAATATTTCCTATGAGATTTTAAATGTATCCTATGAGATTTCTTTTTCTAAATCGTTGGTTTACATAAAATTTAGCGTGAAACCTTTTTTTAATATGGTTTGGTCTCATGTTATGAGGCTCTACTTTGCCTCTCGATGTTAAAAAAAGTTGATTCGGAGCGATTCCTCCATAAGTTGATAGAAAAATAAGAAAAAAGGTCAAGGATCGCGATTCTTTCTAATGGAATTTTGCCAAAAAATCCTAGATTTCTGCGATTAAAAAGTTTTGCAACGGATTGAGGTTGTTGCTATGCTTGTTAGCTTTCCAAAGAATGTTTACAAGCTCCGACCGGATAAGGACATCCCAAGTTATGGTCATTTTAGTGAGAAAGGGACAAAAACAAGTAAAATCCAAAAGTTAACAAGGTAATTCCCTTGGCCTCCATTTAGCCCAAATTTTCAAAAATTATAATAATCAACCATTAGTCATCTGAAACGTACAAAATCACAAATTAAACAATAATTGGTCGATAAGTTACGTGAAACATGAGATAAACGGGTTCTTCATAAATATTTCCTATGAGATTTTAAATGTATCCTATGAGATTTCTTTTTCTAAATCGTTGGTTTACATAAAATTTAGCGTGAAACCTTTTTTTAATATGGTTTGGTCTCATGTTATGAGGCTCTACTTTGCCTCTCGATGTTAAAAAAAGTTGATTCGGAGCGATTCATCCATAAGTTGATAGAAAAATAAGAAAAAAGGTCAAGGATCGCGATTCTTTCTAATGGAATTTTGCCAAAAAATCCTAGATTTCTGCGATTAAAAAGTTTTGCAACGGATTGAGGTCGTAGCTATGCTTGTTAGCTTTCCAAAGAATGTTTACAAGCTCCGACCGGATAAGGACATCCAAAGTTATGGTCAATTTAGTGAGAAAGGGTCAAAAACAAGTAAAATCCAAAAGTTAACAAGGTAATTCCCTTGGCCTCCATTTAGCCCAAATTTTCAAAAATTATAATAATCAACCATTAGTCATCTGAAACGTACAAAACCACAAATTAAACAATAATTGGTCTATAAGTTACGTGAAACATGAGATAAACGGGTTCTTCATAAATATTTCCTATGAGATTTTAAATGTATCCTATGAGATTTCTTTTTCTAAATCGTTGGTTTACATAAAATTTAGCGTGAAACCTTTTTTTAATATGGTTTGGTCTCATGTTATGAGGCTCTACTTTGCCTCTCGATGTTAAAAAAAGTTGATTCGGAGCGATTCCTCCATAAGTTGATAGAAAAATAAGAAAAAAGGTCAAGGATCGCGATTCTTTCTAATGGAATTTTGCCAAAAAATCCTAGATTTTTGGGATTAAAAAGTTTTGCAACGGATTGAGGTCGTAGCTATGCTTGTTAGCTTTCCAAAGAATGTTTACAAGCTCCGACCGGATAAGGACATCCCAAGTTATGGTCATTTTAGTGAGAAAGGGTCAAAAACAAGTAAAATCCAAAAGTTAACAAGGTAATTCACTTGGCCTCCATTTAGCCCAAATTTTCAAAAATTATAATAATCAACCATTAGTCATCTGAAACGTACAAAACCACAAATTAAACAATAATTGGTCTATAAGTTACGTGAAACATGAGATAAACGGGTTCTTCATAAATATTTCCTATGAGATTTTAAATGTATCCTATGAGATTTCTTTTTCTAAATCGTTGGTTTACATAAAATTTAGCGTGAAACCTTTTTTTAATATGGTTTGGTCTCATGTTATGAGGCTCTACTTTGCCTCTCGATGTTAAAAAAAGTTGATTCGGAGCGATTCATCCATAAGTTGATAGAAAAATAAGAAAAAAGGTCAAGGATCGCGATTCTTTCTAATGGAATTTTGCCAAAAAATCCTAGATTTCTGCGATTAAAAAGTTTTGCAACGGATTGAGGTCGTAGCTATGCTTGTTAGCTTTCCAAAGAATGTTTACATGCTCCGACCGGATAAGGACATCCAAAGTTATGGTCAATTTAGTGAGAAAGGGTCAAAAACAAGTAAAATCCAAAAGTTAACAAGGTAATTCCCTTGGCCTCCATTTAGCCCAAATTTTCAAAAATTATAATAATCAACCATTAGTCATCTGAAACGTACAAAACCACAAATTAAACAATAATTGGTCTATAAGTTACGTGAAACATGAGATAAACGGGTTCTTCATAAATATTTCCTATGAGATTTTAAATGTATCCTATGAGATTTCTTTTTCTAAATCGTTGGTTTACATAAAATTTAGCGTGAAACCTTTTTTTAATATGGTTTGGTCTCATGTTATGAGGCTCTACTTTGCCTCTCGATGTTAAAAAAAGTTGATTCGGAGCGATTCCTCCATAAGTTGATAGAAAAATAAGAAAAAAGGTCAAGGATCGCGATTCTTTCTAATGGAATTTTGCCAAAAAATCCTAGATTTCTGCGATTAAAAAGTTTTGCAACGGATTGAGGTTGTAGCTATGCTTGTTAGCTTTCCAAAGAATGTTTACAAGCTCCGACCGGATAAGGACATCCCAAGTTATGGTCATTTTAGTGAGAAAGGGACAAAAACAAGTAAAATCCAAAAGTTAACAAGGTAATTCCCTTGGCCTCCATTTAGCCCAAATTTTCAAAAATTATAATAATCAACCATTAGTCATCTGAAACGTACAAAATCACAAATTAAACAATAATTGGTCGATAAGTTACGTGAAACATGAGATAAACGGGTTCTTCATAAATATTTCCTATGAGATTTTAAATGTATCCTATGAGATTTCTTTTTCTAAATCGTTGGATTACATAAAATTTAGCGTGAAACCTTTTTTTAATATGGTTTGGTCTCATGTTATGAGGCTCTACTTTGCCTCTCGGTGTTAAAAAAAGTTGATTCGGAGCGATTCCTCCATAAGTTGATAGAAAAATAAGAAAAAAGGTCAAGGATCGCGATTCTTTCTAATGGAATTTTGCCAAAAAATCCTAGATTTCTGCGATTAAAAAGTTTTGCAACGGATTGAGGTCGTAGCTATGCTTGTTAGCTTTCCAAAGAATGTTTACAAGCTCCGACCGGATAAGGACATCCCAAGTTATGGTCATTTTAGTGAGAAAGGGTCAAAAACAAGTAAAATCCAAAAGTTAACAAGGTAATTCCCTTGGCCTCCATTTAGCCCAAATTTTCAAAAATTATAATAATCAACCATTAGTCATCTGAAACGTACAAAACCACAAATTAAACAATAATTGGTCTATAAGTTACGTGAAACATGAGATAAACGGGTTCTTCATAAATATTTCCTATGAGATTTTAAATGTATCCTATGAGATTTCTTTTTCTAAATCGTTGGTTTACATAAAATTTAGCGTGAAACCTTTTTTTAATATGGTTTGGTCTCATGTTATGAGGCTCTACTTTGCCTCTCGATGTTAAAAAAAGTTGATTCGGAGCGATTCCTCCATAAGTTGATAGAAAAATAAGAAAAAAGGTCAAGGATCGCGATTCTTTCTAATGGAATTTTGCCAAAAAATCCTAGATTTCTGCGATTAAAAAGTTTTGCAACGGATTGAGGTTGTAGCTATGCTTGTTAGCTTTCCAAAGAATGTTTACAAGCTCCGACCGGATAAGGACATCCCAAGTTATGGTCATTTTAGTGAGAAAGGGACAAAAACAAGTAAAATCCAAAAGTTAACAAGGTAATTCCCTTGGCCTCCATTTAGCCCAAATTTTCAAAAATTATAATAATCAACCATTAGTCATCTGAAACGTACAAAATCACAAATTAAACAATAATTGGTCGATAAGTTACGTGAAACATGAGATAAACGGGTTCTTCATAAATATTTCCTATGAGATTTTAAATGTATCCTATGAGATTTCTTTTTCTAAATCGTTGGTTTACATAAAATTTAGCGTGAAACCTTTTTTTTATATGGTTTGGTCTCATGTTATGAGGCTCTACTTTGCCTCTCGGTGTTCAAAAAAGTTGATTCGGAGCGATTCCTCCATAAGTTGATAGAAAAATAAGAAAAAAGGTCAAGGATCGCGATTCTTTCTAATGGAATTTTGCCAAAAAATCCTAGATTTCTGCGATTAAAAAGTTTTGCAACGGATTGAGGTCGTAGCTATGCTTGTTAGCTTTCCAAAGAATGTTTACAAGCTCCGACCGGATAAGGACATCCCAAGTTATGGTCATTTTAGTGAGAAAGGGACAAAAACAAGTAAAATCCAAAAGTTAACAAGGTAATTCCCTTGGCCTCCATTTAGCCCAAATTTTCAAAAATTATAATAATCAACCATTAGTCATCTGAAACGTACAAAACCACAAATTAAACAATAATTGGTCGATAAGTTACGTGAAACATGAGATAAACGGGTTCTTCATAAATATTTCCTATGAGATTTTAAATGTATCCTATGAGATTTCTTTTTCTAAATCGTTGGTTTACATAAAATTTAGCGTGAAACCTTTTTTTAATATGGTTTGGTCTCATGTTATGAGGCTCTACTTTGCCTCTCGGTGTTAAAAAAAGTTGATTCGGAGCGATTCCTCCATAAGTTGATAGAAAAATAAGAAAAAAGGTCAAGGATCGCGATTCTTTCTAATGGAATTTTGCCAAAAAATCCTAGATTTCTGCGATTAAAAAGTTTTGCAATGGATTGAGGTCGTAGCTATGCTTGTTAGCTTTCCAAAGAATGTTTACAAGCTCCGACCGGATAAGGACATCCAAAGTTATGGTCATTTTAGTGAGAAAGGGTCCAAAATAAGTAAAATCCAAAAGTTAACAAGGTAATTCACTTGGCCTCCATTTAGCCCAAATTTTCAAAAATTATAATAATCAACCATTAGTCATCTGAAACGTACAAAACCACAAATTAAACAATAATTGGTCGATAAGTTACGTGAAACATGAGATAAACGGGTTCTTCATAAATATTTCCTATGAGATTTTAAATGTATCCTATGAGATTTCTTTTTCTAAATCGTTGGATTACATAAAATTTAGCGTGAAACCTTTTTTTAATATGGTTTGGTCTCATGTTATGAGGCTCTCGGTGTTAAAAAAAGTTGATTCGGACCGATTCCTCCATAAGTTGATAGAAAAATAAGAAAAAAGGTCAAGGATCGCGATTCTTTCTAATGGAATTTTGCCAAAAAATCCTAGATTTCTGCGATTAAAAAGTTTTGCAACGGATTGAGGTCGTAGCCATGCTTGTTAACTTTCCAAAGAATGTTTACAAGCTCCGACCGGATAAGGACATCCAAAGTTATGGTCATTTTAGTGAGAAAGGGTCAAAAACAAGTAAAATCCAAAAGTTAACAAGGTAATTCACTTGGCCTCCATTTAGCCCAAATTTTCAAAAATTATAATAATCAACCATTAGTCATCTGAAACGTACAAAACCACAAATTAAACAATAATTGGTCGATAAGTTACGTGAAACATGAGATAAACGGGTTCTTCATAAATATTTCCTATGAGATTTTAAATGTATCCTATGAGATTTCTTTTTCTAAATCGTTGGTTTACATAAAATTTAGCGTGAAACCTTTTTTTAATATGGTTTGGTCTCATGTTATGAGGCTCTACTTTGCCTCTCGGTGTTAAAAAAAGTTGATTCGGAGCGATTCCTCCATAAGTTGATAGAAAAATAAGAAAAAAGGTCAAGGATCGCGATTCTTTCTAATGGAATTTTGCCAAAAAATCCTAGATTTCTGCGATTAAAAAGTTTTGCAACGGATTGAGGTCGTAGCTATGCTTGTTAGCTTTCCAAAGAATGTTTACAAGCTCCGACCGGATAAGGACATCCAAAGTTATGGTCATTTTAGTGAGAAAGGGTCCAAAACAAGTAAAATCCAAAAGTTAACAAGGTAATTCACTTGGCCTCCATTTAGCCCAAATTTTCAAAAATTATAATAATCAACCATTAGTCATCTGAAACGTACAAAACCACAAATTAAACAATAATTGGTCGATAAGTTACGTGAAACATGAGATAAACGGGTTCTTCATAAATATTTCCTATGAGATTTTAAATGTATCCTATGAGATTTCTTTTTCTAAATCGTTGGATTACATAAAATTTAGCGTGAAACCTTTTTTTAATATGGTTTGGTCTCATGTTATGAGGCTCTCGGTGTTAAAAAAAGTTGATTCGGAGCGATTCCTCCATAAGTTGATAGAAAAATAAGAAAAAAGGTCAAGGATCGCGATTCTTTCTAATGGAATTTTGCCAAAAAATCCTAGATTTCTGCGATTAAAAAGTTTTGCAATGGATTGAGGTCGTAGCTATGCTTGTTAGCTTTCCAAAGAATGTTTACAAGCTCCGACCGGATAAGGACATCCAAAGTTATGGTCATTTTAGTGAGAAAGGGTCCAAAACAAGTAAAATCCAAAAGTTA
Organism: Medicago arabica; assembly: GCA_946800305.1. Lineage (NCBI taxonomy): Eukaryota > Viridiplantae > Streptophyta > Magnoliopsida > Fabales > Fabaceae > Medicago > Medicago arabica. Next base: position 20,705 of record OX326966.1, on the reverse strand, counting down.
ACAAGGTAATTCACTTGGCCTCCATTTAGCCCAAATTTTCAAAAATTATAATAATCAACCATTAGTCATCTGAAACGTACAAAACCACAAATTAAACAATAATTGGTCGATAAGTTACGTGAAACATGAGATAAACGGGTTCTTCATAAATATTTCCTATGAGATTTTAAATGTATCCTATGAGATTTCTTTTTCTAAATCGTTGGATTACATAAAATTTAGCGTGAAACCTTTTTTTAATATGGTTTGGTCTCATGTTATGAGGCTCTCGGTGTTAAAAAAAGTTGATTCGGAGCGATTCCTCCATAAGTTGATAGAAAAATAAGAAAAAAGGTCAAGGATCGCGATTCTTTCTAATGGAATTTTGCCAAAAAATCCTAGATTTCTGCGATTAAAAAGTTTTGCAACGGATTGAGGTCGTAGCCATGCTTGTTAACTTTCCAAAGAATGTTTACAAGCTCCGACCGGATAAGGACATCCAAAGTTATGGTCATTTTAGTGAGAAAGGGTCAAAAACAAGTAAAATCCAAAAGTTAACAAGGTAATTCACTTGGCCTCCATTTAGCCCAAATTTTCAAAAATTATAATAATCAACCATTAGTCATCTGAAACGTACAAAACCACAAATTAAACAATAATTGGTCGATAAGTTACGTGAAACATGAGATAAACGGGTTCTTAATAAATATTTCCTATGAGATTTTAAATGTATCCTATGAGATTTCTTTTTCTAAATCGTTGGTTTACATAAAATTTAGCGTGAAACCTTTTTTTAATATGGTTTGGTCTCATGTTATGAGGCTCTACTTTGCCTCTCGGTGTTAAAAAAAGTTGATTCGGAGCGATTCCTCCATAAGTTGATAGAAAAATAAGAAAAAAGGTCAAGGATCGCGATTCTTTCTAATGGAATTTTGCCAAAAAATCCTAGATTTCTGCGATTAAAAAGTTTTGCAACGGATTGAGGTCGTAGCTATGCTTGTTAGCTTTCCAAAGAATGTTTACAAGCTCCGACCGGATAAGGACATCCAAAGTTATGGTCATTTTAGTGAGAAAGGGTCCAAAACAAGTAAAATCCAAAAGTTAACAAGGTAATTCACTTGGCCTCCATTTAGCCCAAATTTTCAAAAATTATAATAATCAACCATTAGTCATCTGAAACGTACAAAACCACAAATTAAACAATAATTGGTCGATAAGTTACGTGAAACATGAGATAAACGGGTTCTTCATAAATATTTCCTATGAGATTTTAAATGTATCCTATGAGATTTCTTTTTCTAAATCGTTGGTTTACATAAAATTTAGCGTGAAACCTTTTTTTAATATGGTTTGGTCTCATGTTATGAGGCTCTACTTTGCCTCTCGGTGTTAAAAAAAGTTGATTCGGAGCGATTCCTCCATAAGTTGATAGAAAAATAAGAAAAAAGGTCAAGGATCGCGATTCTTTCTAATGGAATTTTGCCAAAAAATCCTAGATTTCTGCGATTAAAAAGTTTTGCAACGGATTGAGGTCGTAGCTATGCTTGTTAGCTTTCCAAAGAATGTTTACAAGCTCCGACCGGATAAGGACATCCAAAGTTATGGTCATTTTAGTGAGAAAGGGTCCAAAACAAGTAAAATCCAAAAGTTAACAAGGTAATTCACTTGGCCTCCATTTAGCCCAAATTTTCAAAAATTATAATAATCAACCATTAGTCATCTGAAACGTACAAAACCACAAATTAAACAATAATTGGTCGATAAGTTATGTGAAACATGAGATAAACGGGTTCTTCATAAATATTTCCTATGAGATTTTAAATGTATCCTATGAGATTTCTTTTTCTAAATCGTTGGTTTACATAAAATTTAGCGTGAAACCTTTTTTTAATATGGTTTGGTCTCATGTTATGAGGCTCTACTTTGCCTCTCGGTGTTAAAAAAAGTTGATTCGGAGCGATTCCTCCATAAGTTGATAGAAAAATAAGAAAAAAGGTCAAGGATCGCGATTCTTTCTAATGGAATTTTGCCAAAAAATCCTAGATTTCTGCGATTAAAAAGTTTTGCAACGGATTGAGGTCGTAGCTATGCTTGTTAGCTTTCCAAAGAATGTTTACAAGCTCCGACCGGATAAGGACATCCAAAGTTATGGTCATTTTAGTGAGAAAGGGTCCAAAACAAGTAAAATCCAAAAGTTAACAAGGTAATTCACTTGGCCTCCATTTAGCCCAAATTTTCAAAAATTATAATAATCAACCATTAGTCATCTGAAACGTACAAAACCACAAATTAAACAATAATTGGTCGATAAGTTACGTGAAACATGAGATAAACGGGTTCTTCATAAATATTTCCTATGAGATTTTAAATGTATCCTATGAGATTTCTTTTTCTAAATCGTTGGTTTACATAAAATTTAGCGTGAAACCTTTTTTTAATATGGTTTGGTCTCATGTTATGAGGCTCTACTTTGCCTCTCGGTGTTAAAAAAAGTTGATTCGGAGCGATTCCTCCATAAGTTGATAGAAAAATAAGAAAAAAGGTCAAGGATCGCGATTCTTTCTAATGGAATTTTGCCAAAAAATCCTAGATTTCTGCGATTAAAAAGTTTTGCAACGGATTGAGGTCGTAGCTATGCTTGTTAGCTTTCCAAAGAATGTTTACAAGCTCCGACCGGATAAGGACATCCAAAGTTATGGTCATTTTAGTGAGAAAGGGTCCAAAACAAGTAAAATCCAAAAGTTAACAAGGTAATTCTCTTGGCCTCCATTTAGCCCAAATTTTCAAAAATTATAATAATCAACCATTAGTCATCTGAAACGTACAAAACCACAAATTAAACAATAATTGGTCGATAAGTTACGTGAAACATGAGATAAACGGGTTCTTCATAAATATTTCCTATGAGATTTTAAATGTATCCTATGAGATTTCTTTTTCTAAATCGTTGGTTTACATAAAATTTAGCGTGAAACCTTTTTTTAATATGGTTTGGTCTCATGTTATGAGGCTCTACTTTGCCTCTCGGTGTTAAAAAAAGTTGATTCGGAGCGATTCCTCCATAAGTTGATAGAAAAATAAGAAAAAAGGTCAAGGATCGCGATTCTTTCTAATGGAATTTTGCCAAAAAATCCTAGATTTCTGCGATTAAAAAGTTTTGCAACGGATTGAGGTCGTAGCTATGCTTGTTAGCTTTCCAAAGAATGTTTACAAGCTCCGACCGGAT